>CM076569.1:296762031-297362031 GCA_034641835.2 Pinus albicaulis
TGCATGTGGAGATGACGTGGCGGGACCGGGGACAGTGGAAAAGTCAGCGGCGGGTGAACAAATCTAGACCTTCGATCGTGGCGGGATCAATGGCGGAGGACGACGGACGACGGGCCAGGGCATGAGCTATCGCGTGTGAAAATTCATTAAAATTTGTGCACCTTGGACGAGCGATAGCCGTCGGATGGCTTGCTCCATATCAGACGGTCTACGGCAATTTCGCTGGGCATCCGTGGTCGAGAGATAACGTGCGAGGGATGACTTTAACGGGCGGGAAAAGTGGTTTTGGAATCATACGGGAGGACAGGTGTCGAGCGCTGAATGGAATTGCTGGGTGCTTGGGGAAAACCACTCATCATGCATAAGCGGTGCGGAATAGACCAGGCTGGTTTGGAATAGTGCGTGGCGGGGTCCACAGGGCGGATGGGCTCCGCACCGTCCGATCTGTACAGATCGACGGTCGAGATCGTGCTCGATATAGATTAACTGCGGACCGTTAGATCTGGCGGATTTAAACGAACGGTGGAGATGAATTGTAGGGGGGGACCACCGGGTCAATAAAACTTTATAATAAGGTTTTGTGATATAATGCGTAATGGCGGGACTTTATAATATAAAGTTTTATTAAAAGGTTTTATGATTCACAGAGGGGGAAATACAGAAGGCTGGTAGGGCAGCAATCGCCATCCAATCCGTGAGGATCGACGACTGTAATCGCGCCCGATGAACCTATGGGGCAAGCGCCTTTGGGGTTAGCGCTTGGGTCACGGCGCTGGGTTATATGGAGAGGAAAAAGGCACGGGGCTATCAGAGAGGGGGCTGAGGCCTATTATAAGGTCTGAAGTGGGTTTTTAACCCATTTTCAATGTATTTTGAGGCCTCCAAAGGGTAACGATAGGGGGATGAAGGGTGAAAAAGGCCAGACAAAGGGTAAGAATAGGATTTAAAGGGGGATTAAGGGAAAAAAAAGTGTGTAGGGATTTTAGAGGGGATTTCAGGGACAGACAAGGGAAATTGGGGGGAAAGAAAGGGGACCTTGACCAAGGGGGACAGGGGATAATAATGGGCTTTTTGAGGAACAAAGATTATAGCCAGTGAGGTTTTAGATGGGAAAACAGCAGGGGGAATTTCACATAAGGCAAAGCACAGAGAGACCTCAAGGATGATGTGTCTTCAGGGGAGATGCATTCCTTGAAGGTCTCCAAAATGACATAGCCCCCAGCTTGCTTGTCAAGAATTTCATAGGGGGGCTAACAGTGGCTCCACATGGGGATGGCTTCTTCTTGAAGGAGGCAAGAAACCATAAATGATCTTTGGAGTAGGCCAGTTGCCTGTTTCTTGGCACATCCCTTTCTTTGATCAGCTGCCACAATATGAATATGTTACATCGGCAGAAAAATTTTTCCCAACAAAGCTACCTACCCACACTACAATCCTAACATTTTTTCCTCTAGGGTGCATTTGAGCTAGCAGACCCCTTACATCATTTATTTTTGAAACAGAAAACAAACCTATTCTACTTCTACGCTTATTTCTCCATGAGACCAGATTAGATTGTTGGTCTCATCTATTTCTCTACCTAATCTACTACCTGCTGGGATTAAACTGTCCAATAGGTCTCTTCTCCTACATTCTAAGACAGGAAATTGAAAAACAGCCAAGCCAGGATTAGACATTCTGACTTGCTGTGGACTGAAAATGTCTGAAATTTAAACAAAACTTTGAAGGTTTGACATCTGAACTCTTGAAGTATCCTTATTTCTCTGTGAATCAGGTTTTGAGCATATTAGAGTCACTTCTTTTTCTTCCTTTCAGCTCTGGTTTTGGGCATGTTAGAGTTGATTCTCCCTTTTCACTGCTGGTCCAGATTTTGGGCGTATTAGGACCAACTATTCTGCTTCCTTTGGCTCAACTTCTGAGTTTATTAGAGCCAATCTTTGTACTTCAGAGGTTCATGTTTTGAACATATCTAAACCTCTCCTTTCTTTCTATTTTTTGGAACATTTTTCTCTGTTTTCTTGAAAGTAAAACTGCAATGGTATGTACAATGGAAATGAAACTGGAAATGAAAATTAGCAGATGTAGTGTTTGAGCATCCTGCCATTGACAGGACCCCCAAAAAGTTTTGTACCATCAATCTCTTGTAGAAAAAACGCATTGGGACCCACAGTGGCCTGGATGATGTATGGACCCTGCCACAAACTGTCAAACTTTCCATGCTTACCTTTGTCCTCTCTCCTTGAGTCCCACTTCAGAAACTTGTCACCAATTTTGAAATCAGCAGCTTTGGTTCTTTTGTCAAATAGATTTTTAATGTTTCCCTGGACTCTGACAGCTCTGTTATATACTTCCTCCCTAGTTTGCTGAAGATGGATTGTCTGATTTATCCTTCTTATCATGCTGTCTTCCTCGGATTGGATCTCCTGGACAAGTCTGATTACTAGAACTCCAAGGCTGGTAGGAAATACTGCTTCTGTCCCATAGACTAGCTGGAATGGTGACATGCCAATGGATTTTTTTGCAGTAAGCCTGTCAGCCCACAAAGCATGTACCAACTTGTTGTGCCAAGATTTTTTGTTCTCTTCTAATAGCTTTTTTATGATTGCCACTAGGCTCTTATTTGATGATTCAGCCAAGACATTACCTTGAGGGTAATAGGCAGTTGAATGACCAAGCGTGATATGGTACCTGTGACAAAAATCAACCATTTTATTGGATCCAAAAGCAACAGCATTTTCGGTGATTATTTTCCTTGGGCAACCAAACCGAGAGAGGATATGACCTTCTAGGAACCTAATGATGATTGAATCAGTGGCATTTCTAGTGGGTATGGCCTCTATCCACTTAGTGAAATAGTCAGTGGCTGTCAAGATCCATTTGTGTTGTCCTGAGGAGGTTGGATGAATCTCCCCTATAAAATCTAGACCCCATTGCATGAAAGGACCCTCAACTGTAATGGGTTGTAAAGGGAGGGGAAGAAGTTTTCTTTTTCCTTCAAATATCTGGCATTTGCGGCAAGCAGTTATCATTTTATGGACATCATAAAAAAGAGTAGGCCAATAATAACAAGCCCTGAGTATCTTAGTTGCTGTGGCTTTCCAACTCAGGTGGCCTCCACATTCTCCAGCATGAAACTCTTGTTTAACATTTTCAGCTTCAGTTTCAGACAAACATTTTAGCAATAGGCCATTTGGATTTTTCCAATATAAGCTTTCATTCAAGATGCAATAGTTTCTAGCTTTGAGTTTTATGAATCTGGCCTTAGTTTTGGACAGTTCTGGAGGGGCATTGAGATTGGTGAGGACATAAAGGATATCAGAATACCATGGAGAGTTTTGGAATTTCTTTTCTATAGTGGGATCAGGTAGGCTTTCCTGCTCATCCAAGGCATTCACCATGTTAATATCCAGGGCTTGCAGATTTGATTCAGCCATTAGCTTGGCTAAGCCATGCCCTTTGATCAGCTTAGTGGGTTTAATCTCAAGATCATACTCTAGAATCACAGCAATCCACTTGCCCCTTTTCCCATTAGGGTCTTGGGACAAGATATCTTTGACAACAATGTTAGGCACATAAGCAATGGTATGAGAATGTAAAATGTACACCCTAAAATCTTTTAAGGCCTTGACTAAAGCATAAGACTGTTTCTCCATTATGTTGTACTTCAAGGGTGCATCCCTTAGTGCTTTACTGAAAAAGGAAATTGGTTGTTCCATACCTTCTGCATTTTTCTGCAGCAAAACTGCAGCTATGGTGTGCTCTGAGGCAAATGAAAATATCTAAAAATATTTTGAGAAATCAGGGCTGATCAGAACAGGAGCTTGTGTGAGTGCAAGTTTTACTAACTCAAAAGATTGTTTGGCTCCAACAGTCCATTTAACTCCCACACCCTTCTTCAGCATGTTAGTCATGTTCCTAAGGTGTTCAACTAGATTGGGAATAAATCTCCTAAGAAAGTTGATTTTCCCAATGAAGGACTGTAATTATTTGATGTGTCTAGGGTGTGTGATTTGAAGTATCCCCTCAACTCTTTGTGGGTCTATCCTAATCCCTTTCTTAGATATAATGTGATCGAGAAGTTTACCTTCTTGCAGCCCAAAAATAGTTTTCTTAGGATTTAAGGATAGACCGTACCTTCTACATTTTTCGAAAACTTTCCTCAGATGTTTTAGGTGCTCTTTTTCAGTTTTAGAATAGACAGTCAAGTCATCCAGGTAGATAACTATAAAGTGTCCTATCTCATCTGAGAAAGCTATATCCATCGCTCTCTGGAAGGTGGCGCCATAATTCATCAACCCAAAGGGCATTTTCACATACATGAAGGTGCCCCATGGAGTGTAAATGTTGTTTTGAGTTGATCCTTTGGGAGTACTAAGACCTGATTGTATCCAGAAAAACCATCAAGCAGGGAGATTCTCTTAGAGCCCACTACCTTTTGTAAGATATGTTCCATTCTAGGCAAAGGGTAGTTATCTTTGAGGGAGGCTCTATTAAGGTTTCTGAAGTCTATGCATAATCTGATCTCCCCTGTTTTCTTCCTTACAGCCACTAGATCTGATACCCAATCAGAAAAACTCACAGGAACTATTATGCATCATACATCTTCTTAATCTCTTTTTCCACTGCAGGCAATTGTTTCGGATTGATTCTACGGAGTTTTTGTCTGAAAGGATTCTGATTTTCCTTCAAGGGTATCTTGTGCTGTATTATGCTTGTGTCATAGGCCTTTAAGTCTTCATAACTCCATGCGAACACATCAATGAATTCCCTAAACAGGTCAATATATTTTTGCTTCATGTTTGTAGGTAAAGAATTAGCCAGTTTGACCATTTTGGGCTTATCTTCAGTGCCTATGTTGCATTCTTCAACTTCAGAGTCTGCATGTTCTATGGTGGGCTTTTTTGCTACATCGTCAAAGCCAAAAAGGTCCTCCAAGGGTGCCAGGCCTCTGGGTATATTCTTGTCTTTGGCATGCAGCACCTCTACCTCTTCGGTATCTGCGTTTTCACATTTTTCGGTTGGATTTCCAGTTTCTTCAGAAAGGGCGTTTATTTCTATGTTACAGGGTGTTTCTTGTTCATCTGGGGGATTCTCACTTGGGCAGCTTTCATTAGATTTTGAGTCTGAATCAGAAAATTCAAACTCGTTTCTGCCCACCAGAAAATCTTTAATCTGTTTGTCTCCTTCAAAGACCTGCCAATATTTTTCGTTGTTTGGCACTGCAGGTCGGAATTTGGTCTGAATGATGATTTTTTGGTCAGTTGGAGTCTTAGGATATGAACTAGCCAGGAAAGCTAGTCCGTTAGCAATACCGTTTTGACTCCTGGGAACAAACACCAATTCATATTCAACAAATGTTTTCAATAAATCTAGAGTGTCGTCCCGGTATGCTCTTAACCTGGGGTGTTTTGCTGTATATTCACAATTCACCTGTCTGATAACTAACTCTGAATCTCCTCTCACAGCTATCCTATGGGCTCCTAATTTTTTCAACAGATTTAAGCCAAGAATAAGAGCCTTGTATTCTGCAATATTATTTGTGCATTTGAAGTGCAGATTGACAGCGTGGCTCTCTGCATAATCACTTTCTACGTTACGTAACCACACCCCTGCCCCAACAGTTTTCCTAGTACAAGATCCATCGAAATTCATTTCCCACAGGGGTTCATTTTCCGTTTCATCATTGTTTCCTTCCCTACAGCTGGGTTCGCCATTGCGTTGCGTTACAGGGTCTGTACTAGGCTGCGGGTTGTTTTGTTCTTCATGACATGTGTGGAGTTCAGAGAGTTGGCTACCTCGCTGTTTAAGTTCTGTTTCTGGTTCTGGTTCACTCAGAGTTTCGTTTTCAGTACCCTGCCCATGGTTTTCTTCATCGTATTCTTCTAGGGTAGCCATTATGTTAAAGTCCATGGGTTCTATGTTATTGTTTGTATTTCTGTTTTCCGACTCTGGTTCTCCTAAGGCTTGATCATTGCAAAGGATGAAAGAATCCAGGTCTGTATGTACAGAGTATAAAGGTGAATTTTCAGGTTTCTCAGGACTATTGACCAAAAATTTCATTTGGGCTTCTCTATATAGTCTTCTAAGCTGGCCAAAAATAGGGACAGTGGCATATGAGCCATCCATCTGCATTGTTCCTTGCAGTTTGGCTCCCCATGATATTGATAATAGCATGCCATACTTAGGTGGCACATCCACCACCACCACATCCATGACCATACATTTAGCTGGGATCTGGGTCAAACTCACACACAAGTCTTTAATTAGGCCAAGACACTTTACTCTGCTAGAGTCAAATGAATATAAGTCTCTGTAGGGTCTGGTGATTTCTAGGCCTAACCTTTCCATCACTACCTTAGGCATCAAGTTGTGGGATGCTCCAGAATCATGCATTGCATTGTGTAGGATCTTATCATGGATGTTGAGACTAATATAGAAAGGTGGTACTACTCCTTCCTGAAACTTTCCCTCAATCTTTGGACCAAAGAGTAGAGCCGGTTGATCATCATTCAGGTTTACAAAATCATTGATTTCTCCTAAATTCAAGGCTTTTAAAATTTGGTCCTTATACACATCCTGAGTGGCCAGCTCAGATAATGGTACAGAGATTTTAATTTTTGCAATCTCACTTTCCAAACTGAAAGTGGACTGGCCCTTTGTAACGCTCAACTTTGTTTTATTTGCCACTGTCTTAGTGGCTGCATCAGTTTGTGATTTCTCACTATGTACAGGGTTTAGCACTGTATTACCAGGAGCACTAACTGCAGTGCTAGTGCTACTAGCTGGTTGGCTTGGTTTTTCAGTGTTTTGGTTGTCTTTTTCTTTGTTTTTCCCAGAACTTTCGGCTGCTGTTTTGCTACTTACAGCAGTCACTTTAGAATATTTGTCAAGCCTTTTCTTGATGGTAACCTCAGGAGCTTTAGGTTTGGAAGTGTCTTGGTTCTTTTTTCTCCTAAGTTCATACTGTTCCCTGACCTGCATGATAGCATTCTCAAATCCAAGTCTATAATCCTCAGATCCTGACCATTCCTCATCCCAGTATGTGGACAAGGGCTGATCCTCCTTTGTGGAGTAGCCATGGAATGAATTTTCTGTTTCAAACATGTTTATTTCATTCCCTTCAGACTCTTCTATGATTCCCTCGTCTTCATCAAGAAAGTTTTCCTAGAATGGGGGAATTACTTGTTGGTCTGACTCTCTTTGTCTGTTGGGAGTGGCATTGTTGTTCCTTCTAAAGTTTTGGTTCTGGTTTTGATTTCTGTTTTGGTTATTGACAGTGAAAACCATTCTCTTCATCATTTTTCGTAGCTCTTCCATGTTTTTAGACAATTTGTCATAATTTGGATCAGATGTGGAGGCTACATTGTCATCCCTATATGTTACCCTCCTCTTGGCTCTCTGTCTTGCTCTTTTCTCAATCAAATTGGCCTCTATGTTTATAGCTCCTTTCTGCATGTCCTCCAAGGTGGTGTACTCTTTATCCCTAAGCTCATAGGCCATGTCAGCATCAAACCCATCAGGGTACTTTGCTAGGGCCATACCTTGTGGGGGTTTCATGTGTGGAGGGAGGGCATTGTAAATGCTGTTGAATCTAGTGGTGTAATCATGGACACTCTCTCCCACGTTTCTTTTAAGGCTCATGTATTCAGCTAGGAGTTGGCGAGGATTTTCCCTAGTTTCCCATTTGTTGACGAAAGTCTGATATAATGCAGGGAGATCTTGGATACTACTAGGAGGTAAGCTTTTAAACCATTTCTTTACGTCACCCCCTAAGCTTTGGGCAAAGATTCTCATTTTGATCGTTTCATCATCAATTTCCATGTAATCAAAGGAATCCTCCATATTATCTACATGTTGCTGAGCTGTTATGGACTCTTTTGCAGCGAAGTGTGGGATCTTTGATTGATAATCATTTGGTAAGGGTAACAAGGGCTGGGGTAATACTAAGGGAGCATACCAGGCTGCCATGATGATATTTTGATGAGTTAAAGGATTTATTTGAGCAGCTGGTATATGGATGACAGGGATACTAGGACCAGCAGCGGTTTGCTGAGCAGATCTAGGGTGACAGAGCCCCAAGTTTTGAATAAAGTGAATATCAGGAGGTGTGGATGGAGGAGTCTCTGTGTCCCTAAGCTGAGTCTGGTTGGTCTAAAGTACTGAATGACCTAGTTCTAGGTAATCTGTTTGGCAGGTCTAGGTCAAGCTGAAAGTGTGATAGAGCTGTAAGATCTTCTGGCGCAGAGTTAGCTCTATAGATGTGACTGGAAATAGTTGGTCTTTCAGGTGTAGGAGTCCTCCTGAGGATACTCTCTGGATTGTCAACTATTTCAGGTGGGTCAGGGTCGGGATAAGCTCTTGTGTGAATGGTTATGAAAGCCATAATTTTATACTTCTAACTAAGCAGCTTAACCCTACTTGTTACTTCTGTTGTGGTTAATGTTGTTTCAAAGGATGGTCTCCCAGTGGAGTCTAATGTGAAACCAAGTTAATCAGTAGGCCTACTGATCACCAGTGGAGTCTTTTCGTTAAGGAGCAATGGAGTCGCTAGGTGGAGGGTTTTAGGGCATATCTAAGGGGTTACACTATCCACCACAGTGCTCAGGCACTATCACCTTTCAGGAATCTCCTCAAAAACAACAAACTTCAACCAGAGATTGATTGGGAGGGCATTTACCAGATATGTCACCTCCGAAGAGGGTGAGATCCGGAGGTTACCTGGCCCTTTCCAGGCTCTGTCTAAGAGTATGATGGACACTCAACAATGGAGGTCGATTCAAGAAAGGAGTGACTTACTGTCAACCTAACCAGAGATTGTGGGTCTTGAATGCCTAGGGATGTTCAAAGTGTAATGCACTCAATTTCCCCAGCGGAGTCGCCATTATGTTGGGGTTCCCATGTTTTGGCCAGGTTGACAAGACCAAAAGATGAGACAACATAGAACCACTTTCAGACCTTAGGATCTAGCCCTCCTAGGCCCAGAGAGGGATCTCTCCATAATTGTCAAAGGATTTAGATCTTTGAAGCTCAAATGTTAAGGGTTTTAGGCTAGTTATAGGCACGAGGTTTGTTTGTTTGATTGTTTATGTTTGGTTGTTGGGAATCAGGGAAGAAGGGTCCAATATAAGACAAGGATGAGCAAAGAGGAAACTAGGCAAAGATAGATAACTCAGGGAACATCAAGGCCATTGGGAAATGGAGTCAAGAAAGGATTTACTTGTGTTCAATGTGCAAGCTTTCAGTTGGGCTAGTTATCTAGAGCATTTGGATCTTAAAAGATGGTTGATGGAATGGAACATTAAGGACTGAAAATGAGTGAGGGGGAACCAGCCAATCCTGTCTATAGATCAGGTCAGAGGTCATTTAACTCCAAACCTGCTTGGACAAAATTAGAGGCAGGACAAGGGATCTTAGAAAGGCTTAATTGAGATGGAAAGATCCTAGTGAGGCAGAGACAGGGTTCTAGACCTCCCAGTGTTCTCAAATCATCCAACTAAATCGTAACAAGAACATATAAACATAGATTTCATTAATTCATACATCAGAGAGTAGGCAATAACATCCACTACACTGGTTAAACCAATTGAAATCAATATTCAGATACACATATAAGCAGAAAACATAAAGGGCTGGGAGAGCAGCAACATAAGGTACCTATCAAGGGTAAATCTTATGCCAAACTTCTGATGCGAGCCAGTAGAAATGGAATGAAATGAAATCAAACACAGAGATAAGAAAACATCACCAGTTGCTTTATATTAGGATCCAAAGAAATGTGCTTGTCATATTAAAAACAACACCAATCAGGTACATCATTGCCCACAGCTTGAACATTCAGTCTGAATACATCAAATCTCAACCTATCTTACAATATTACACAGAGAACTTGTCTCAAGAGGAAAATGCTTGCATTTCTCTGATATCTCATCAACAACCCTTACAATAATTTCCTTCTGTGTTTTATAACCGAGGATGAACATAAGATCGACTGAGGGGGTAGGTGAACACTAAATGTAACATTAAACACAAAAATGAATGGAGGGCCGAAACCCATTCTATTTGACTGCCGAGTATTTAATCTTTGTCACCCTCTTTGTGAAAGAGTGATCTTCTCAGGATATGATCTTGACATCTTTTGGTTGTAGTACTCCTGGTGCTTTGAACAAAAATAAAATAAACTACTGAGAGGTCTGTCATATAAATGCTCTGGCGGTTTTGAACTGTTGTTAGGGTGGAAATTCCTTCAGGGACATTGTGCATAATAAAATTTGTATGGGCGCCCTGTACTTGATGAAGAAAAACATTCTGCTGACGAATAAACCCTGATGTTACCTTTTACTCATGCTCAGGACCTTCTAATTGATCCTTGGGGTCTTCAAACTGGTGCTTTGCCTCTTAAAATACTGTTTTAAGGCTCAAGATCTTCATTAGCGTGCCTCAATCTCCTTTGTTTTACACTGGAACACTCTGTCACTTCATTTTTTCTTCCGACAGGTTAGCTCGGGTTTTAATGGTGCTGGGAGATTTTTAAAGTTTGGATTCTTCCTTTCTTTAATGCAAGTCCTGTCTTCACCTTCCCGGGTCGTTCTTTATATAAATTCTACCTCTGTAAATGATCTTCTTTGATTTCTCTGTCCTTGTAGCAGAGATGGCGCGTCCTGACGGTCTTCGATCATTAACAACCCTGCAAAACATGAAATCAGTGAAGAAAACAATGGATGGGGTGCAATGGATGCAGCGTGGATGGAGGGAATGGCCGTGCAATCGGTGATATGGCGGAAAAAATGCAGAGGAACAATGGAAATCTGCTCTGGTAGAGGTGGCGGTCTGCAGAGCGAAAAACGAACGAAAAAACGTTAAAAAACACGAAACGAACCAATTATATGCAATGGAATGGGAGTATGTACGGAGGATGCATGTGGAGATGATGTGGCGGGACCGGGGACAGTGGAAAAGTTAGCAGTGGGTGAACAAATCTGGACCGTCGATCGTGGCGGGATCAATGGCGGAGGACGATGGACGACGGGCCAGGGCATGAGCTATCGCGTGTGCAAATTCATTAAAATTCATGCACCTTGGACAAGCGATAGCCGTCGGATGGCTTGCTCCAGATCAGACGGTCTACGGAAATTTCGCTGGGCATCCGTGATCGAGAGATGACATGCGGGGGATGACTTTAATGGGCGGGAAAAGTGGTTTTGGAATCGTACAGGAGGACAAGTGTCGAGCACTGAATGGAATCGCTGGGTGCTCGGGGGAAACCACTCATCGTGCATAAGCAGTGCGAAATAGACCAGGCTGGTTTGGAATAGTGCGCGGTGGGTTCCACAGGTCAGATGGGCTCCACACCGTCTGATCTGTACAGATCAACGGTTGAGATCGCGCCCGATATGGATTAACTGCGGACCGTTAGATCTGGCGGATTTAAACGAACGGCGGAGATGAACTATAGGGGGGGACCACCGGGTCAATAAAACTTTATAATAAGGTTTTGTGATATAATGCGTAATGGCAGGACTTTATAATATAAAGTTTTATTAAAAGGTTTTATGATTCACGGAGGGGGAAATACGGAAGGCTGGTAGGGCGGCGATCGTCGTCCAATTCGTGAGGATCGACGGCTGTAATCGCACCCGATGAACCTATGGGGCAAGCGCCTTTGGGGTTAGCGCTTGGGTCATGGCGCTGGGTTATATGGAGAGGAAAAAGGCGCAGGGCTTCAGAGAGGGGGCTGAGGCCTATTATAAGGTCTGAAGTGGGTTTTTAACCCATTTCCAATGTATTTTGAGGCCTCCAAAGGGTAACGATAGGGGGATGAAGGGTGAAAAAGGCCAGACAAAGGGTAAGAATAGGATTTAAAGGGGGATTAAGGGAAAACAAAGGGTGTAGGGATTTTAGAGGGGATTTCAGGGACAGACAAGGGAAATTGGGGGGAAAGAAAGGGGACCTTGACCAAGGGGGATAGGGGATAATAATGGGATTTTTGAGGAACATAGATTATAACCAGTGAGGTTTTAGATGGGAAAACAGCAGGGGGAATTTCACATAAGGAAAAGCACAGAGAGACCTCAAGGATGATGTTTCTTCAGGGGATATGCATTCCTTGAAGGTCTCCAAAATGACATAGCCCCCAGCTTGCTTGTCAAGAATTTCATAGGGGGGCTAACAAGATACCAAAGGTAGCACCACCTACTACCATCTCGATCACTGTGAAGAAATGAAGTAAGATCATCTCCCAGTCATGGAAATTTGTTTTCCTCATGGTTCACACTCAGGGACAGAAGAAGTTTGTGGCCATGACCTCCAAATAGGGCTCCTGCACATGACAACAATAGATGGACAAGGTCGTGGAGGAGTACAACGACATATTCATCTCACCTGTAGGGGTACCACTACACTATCAGGTCAAGCACTCCATTGATATGACTCTGGGCGTGGCACTATCAAATGGACCGATCTATCTACGTTATGTTTTGGAGAATGATAAAATAAAGAGGTAGATTCAGGAGTTGCTGTAGAAAGGTCACATTAGGACAAGTTCATCACCCTGTGGGAGGTTGATCGCGTTGGTACCGAAGAAGGATGAGACTTGCAAAATATATATTGACTATCATACGCTGAACAATATCACTGTGTGGAATAGGTATCCAATCCCACAGATTGATGACCTGCTGGACCAAATCAAGGGGGGAAATATTTCAGCAAGATTGACTTGAATTCTGGTTATCACCAGGTACCAATCGAACCCTCTCTTGTGTGGAAGAATGCCCTTTCGGGTTGACCAATGCCCTCGAAACCTTAATGAGGTTGATGGATGAAATCTTGCAACTATTCACCAACTCATTCATGGTGGTGTATTTGGATGAAATATTGATCTTCATCTAGACTTGGGAAGAGCACTTACACCATAATTGAGAGGTCATCAACCAAACACTGTGGCAACACAATTTGTGTGGAAATTTGGAGAAATACACTTTTGGCATGCTCCAGGTTAAATATCTGGGGTACATCATTGATGAGTGGGGTGTGCATATGGACCCAGCCAAGATACAGGTCAGTCGGGATTTCCCATCCCCAACCACTCTAACAGAGCTCCATAGGTTTCTAGGCCTTGCCAAATTCTACTATAGGTTCGATTTGGGTTTCAATTATATCACTTAGCCTTTGAGTCAAGTCACCAAGGGAGGAGTGAAATAAAATTTCTTTTGGTTTAAATCCCAACAGAAGGTATTCGCCAAGTTAAAGCATCAAATCTACTCTGCACTAGTGCTCACATTACCAGACCTACAAAAACCATTTGAGATTGAGATAGATGCCTCTGACTATGCTATTGGTGCGGTTCTTACTCAACAAGGGAATCCAGTGGCATATCACAGTGAGACGCTTTCAGACACAGTTCAAAAGTATCCCACCTATGAAAAATAGATGTATTCCATTGTGCACGCCTATGGACAATAGAAGCATTACATTTCAGGGAAGTAAATAATCATCCATAGAAACCACTGACCCCTGTATTTCATACAAACACAAGGGAAGTTGCAGAACGATCACCATCATAAATAGTCCACATACATGTAAATTTTCCATTTTAAAATTAAGTACAAGAAGGGAAACACCAACAATATTGCAGACTAACTCAAACGATCGCCAATCGTGGCACTAACCACTATGCTCGACTCTTATGGGCATGAGACTTCGAGGTGGCTGCATCTTTATAAAAGCGATCCAGAATATGGCAACACACACACCAGACACTCCTGGAAGGCAATAAAGTTCCAAATTTTTACCTCCAGGATGCACTATTATGCCTCTTGGGACACCTATGTGTTCCTTCAAGCGAGCATGCCAAGATCATTTTGGAAGCACACTACAGTCGGGTCGTTGGAAATTTCGAGGTGGAGAAAATAGTGGAAATACTACAAAAGTATTTCTATTGGCCAAACCTTCGACATGATGTTGGGAAGTACATGAGATCATCCACTGCCTGTGCCATTTCTAGATTGACCATTAAGAAGAAAGATCTTTATACTTCACTGCCTTCCCCTAGTTGACCTTAGGAATCCATCTCCATAGATTACATGTCGTGCCTTCCTTCTACCAAGCATGGAAATGAATTCGTTTTTGTGGTCGTCGATAGATTCTCTAAGATGGCCATTCTAGTGACCTATAAGAAGAGTATCACAATAGAAGCCAATGCTAAAATCTTCTTTGAATGAGTGTGGGTGCACTTTGGGATTCCACAGTCCATTATCTAATATCAAGAAAACAGGTTCCTAAGTACATTTTTGTCAAGTCTCTGGTCAATGTTGGATACCAAGCTCACTGAGTCCATGAATTTCCACCGCCAAAATGATGGGGAAGCAGAGGTTTTCAACAGGATTATCACACACATTTTTCACACGTACAACTCAAAGCATCCTCGCACATGGGATGAAAGCCTACCTTATGTCCAACATAGATACAAACGATCTCTCCATAGCTCAACTAGCCAAAAACCCTTTCAGGTGGGGTTGGGATTCTACCCACTATGTCCCATTGATGTGGCCATACCATTTGCAACTGCTCGGGAAGATTCGAATCATGTCCAATATGAAGTTGATAGGGTGAACAACTTCATTGAGCACATTCAAAACATCCACCAATAGGTCCATGACATATTGGATAGGTCCAATGCTAAGTACAAGCAACAACATGATCAGTATCAGGTACCACACAAGTTCCATGTGGGTGACTACATTTGCAGAAGAAGCACCTTGTTGGACCCCACCGCAAGCTTCACCCGCTCTGATATGGGCCATAGAACATAACCAAGGCTGTAAGAGAAAATTCCTTCAAGCTCAACATTCCAACATTCCTTGGTTTTCACCCAGTGTTCAATGTGGACCACTTCCGACCATATACTTTCCACCAAAACTGGACACATCCAATAGTACAAAACAATTCACACCCACATAGTTAAACCCAAAATACATGGAAAAAACCACAACTGATCATATCATGGACATAAATATCAAGAACACTTGCCAACAGAGGATCCAACTATATCGAGTTTTCAAATCAGGCCAACTCCTTCACCAGGGCAAGTGGTTCAGCAGGGACCAAGTTCAACATAAATTTCCTCACCTCATGGAGGCTCTACACATAATGGGGACCATTTATTACTAAGGGGGAGGACTGATCTAGGTGGATATTGGTGTCCACCCTCCTATTCCACCTAGACCTCTAGTCAGTTTCATCAGTTTCCTTATTTATAGCACCATTTACTATTTTTAGCACTTTTTTGGATCTTGAAATTCCATAATAGTTTTGAACCCCTAAACGATGTTTTTTGAGGTATGCATTAGGGCTATGTTGCCTACGGCCTACGGCATAGTCCTACAACAAATTCTATAGTACTTAGAGATATATTTCTGAAAAGGTATGGTATGCGCCAAACAAAGATAATATGACCAAGTTACAACCTCGAGAATTTGGCTGCCCAACTAACCCCAACGAGGCCTGCAAAATCTTTGCGATCCATCTCCTAGGGTTCAGATTTTGGTTGTTTAGGGTTTTCCCTTGTTTTTGAATAATAAAAATGCCCTTGAGCCTCATTGCAACATAATTCAGAGGCATGTAGCTACCACATCTCTTGTAAGAGATAAGCTACCATCACCGAGCTAGTTTATTTCCATTTTGTATGTAAGCATATTTAATTTATTTGACATTAATGAAATGAAGTTTTATTTTTGCTGCACTTCTGTGTTTATTTTTATGTCTGTATTCTTATTGTGTTCCTTCAGAAGTTCAAATCATGTGGCCCTATGTATTTGTTTAGATTTGTCTTTCATTTAATTCCTACATAAATTTGGATCAATGGTATCATAGCAGTTTTCTCTTTCTTTTTATTTTTCGTTCATGTACCCAACGAGGTTTGGATATAAGTAGTTAGGGCTTCAACTGGTTGTACATTTTCAAGAGTGGTCTTTCTGGTCCCGACGAACTCCCATGGTGGAAGAAAAGAAATACGAGGGAGTAGGAGATATTTCAAAATATTGCTTGAATAAGCCCTTCAGAAAAAAGGAATAGGATGATGGAAAATTTTCCCAGATCCTTCGATGTATATGCACAGAGGTTGCATCTTCATCTAGCAGCCACCCTAGGGTGCCACTGCCTTTAAGGTACAATTAAAATTTTACATTTCCATATTTGAAGGCCAGATAGATGCAAATGTCATAGATAAATGGTTAAATATGTTGGAAGGATATTTTTCAGTTCATGATTTTTCCAATAGGGAAAATATTATGTTTGTGCTCCTCAAAGTTCCCCCCACTTCAAGGACTCGTGGGAAACCTACTGTGAGCAGAGGGATGAGAGGGGCCCTCATTGTTTTCAACTGCATCCACATGGAATTATTTTCGAGATGCCATCAAGGAATAATATTACCATGTTGGGAGATATGAAGATAAGTACATAAAATGGACCACACTGTGGTAGGGTAGGGACCAAGATGTGTCAGAGTTCACAAATATTTTTCATACCCTTCGCATGAATTTGGTTATCAATAATTCTGAGTGGAATTTGGTACTCAAGTACCGCGGTTGTCTATACAAATAAACCCAGGATGAGATGGAGTTCCTTGACATCTCCTCACTTGGAGCTGCCTATCAATACATTGTCAAGATTGATAAAAAATTTAAACAAAAGAAGAGAGACTTTGGATATACAAATCCAACATAATGGAGAGGTGCCCCAAAACCATAGAACAAAGGAAAAATCCAAGGTGGGGTGACCGAGGATAACCCATCGAAGCTGCAAGCAAAGCAAAAAACCATAAGAAAAAAGAAGGACATAAGAAAGTGGTGTGAGTTCCATAAGAGCCCCACTCACAACACAAGTGAGTGTCGAGCCAAGAAGTCACTAGTGGCTGCTAAAGGCTTCAAAGTGAGATGCATGATCTGAATTTGAGTAAAAAACTAATAAGGGGAATGAAAAATGGAAGCATAATATTGACGCAGAGCCTAGTTACACCATTGCCACCACCAAGATCTAGAAGACTGAGCCAGAAGATCCAAAGGAAGGGGAGCGCCTCTTCCAATCACATATGTGGGTGAAGGGGTCTCCATTATAGCTCATTGTCAATAGTGGGAACCAAAATAAACTCATCTCAGGATAGGTCATTAAGTGGTTAGGCCTACCGATCACACCACACCCACAACCATACACCATTAAGTGGCTCTACCAAGGACAAGATCTCTACGTTAACAAATAGTGCCACCTTACCTACAATGTCAAACCCTTGATAGATGAGGTAATGTGAGACATTTCTCCTCTTGAATTTTGTGATGTATTGTTAGGCCAACCATAAGTCTTGTGGAAGCCTCATGTTTTGAATTAGTCGAGGCCTCACATTTTTATTATTATTTTGGGAAGTAATTTATATAGGATACCAAAGGTAGCCCGCCTATTGCCATCTCTTTGATCTCTACTAAGAAATGTAGTAAGATCATCTCCCAGAATAGGAAATTTGTTTTATTTTTTATTCATTCTAAAAATAATGGGAAGATCCTGGCCACATACATGGTCCTCGTGAAGGGTTCCACGACACAACAGAAGTAGGTGGATAAGATTGTGGAAGAATATAGGGACACATACGACCAAGTTCCTCACCTTGTGGGAGCCCAAATGTACTTGTACAAAAGAAATATGGGACCTGGAGACTCTGCATCGATTATTGAGCACTAAATTAAATCACTATCAAGAATAGGTATCCAATCCCACATATTGATGACCTTCTTGACCAAATCAAAGGGGCTAAGTATTTCAACAAGATTTATTTAAAGTATAGTTATCACCAATTTCCAATAGAACCCACCAACGTATGGAAGACCACCTTCAAATCCAAGGAGGGCTTTTTTGAGTGCTTGTTCATACCTTTCGGGTTGAAAAATGCCCCTACAAATTTTATGAGGCTGATGGATGACATTTTGTGGCCCTTCACTAACTCGTTTGTGGTTGTATATCTGGATGACAACCTCATCTTCAACAAGAGTTGGGAAGAGCACTTTAAACACATTCGACAGGTTCTTCACACCCTGCAGCAACATAAACTATGTACTAACTTGAAGAAATTCACCTTTGGCATCAGTGAGGTCTAATATATGGGTTACATCATTGACGAGGAAGGCGTGCATGTGGATATGGATAAGATCCAAGTCATTTGGGATTAGCCAGTCCCAACCACTCTAGTAGATCTTCACAACCTTTTGGGTTTTTCTAATTTTTATCAAAGGTTCATGTTGGGTTTCTCTCATATCACTTGGCCTTTGAGACAAGTTACCAAAGGCGAAGTGAAATCAAAGTTTTTCTGGTCTGAGTTCCAACAAAATATATTTGTTGAACTGAAGCACCGCCTCTACTCTACACCAATAATCATATTATTAGACTTGCAAAAACCATTTGAAATTGAGACATACACCTATAACTCTGTTATTAGTGCAGTTATCACCCCATAAATGCATTCGGTGGCCTATCCTAGTGAGACACTTTCCGACACAATTCACAAATACCCTACCTATGATAAGGAAATGTATTCCATTGTGCAAGATTTCTGACAATTGAAACATGGCATTGTGGGGATGAATACGGTCATACACAGATCACCAACATCTTCAATTTATACAAACACAAGGGAAGTTGCAGAATGATCGCCATGAGAAGTAGTCCACACACTAGTACAAAATGGTTAATTAGTTACTTAAAAAACGACTAAAATTTGCATATAAATGACTAATTTTTGGTCGACGACCAATAGTAGCTAATTTATAGTATCTTATAACGCGACCAAATTTCATTCATTTTTAGCTTAGTCATTAATTGGTTGTCTCAATTTTAATGTCTAGTAGTATATTTAGTCGTTAATTTGGTCATTAATTTAGTCATTGATTCAGTCATTAATTTCTACAATTAATGACTAAATATACAAAAAAATATATTATTAAATAATCACCCAAGAAAACCAATTAATGACCAAAGAAATATGATCAAAATATTGGTCATGTTATAAGATACTATAAATTAACTACTAATAGTCATATATATGAAAATTTTAGTCATAGTTTGAACCCAATTAATGACCAAAGAAATATGACTAAATTTTGGTCGTGTTATAAGATACTATAAATTAGCTACTAATAGTCGTATATATGCAAAATTTAGACGTCATTTTTAATCACAATTTATCATTTGCTGTAGTCATTTATATTTTTTTGGTAGTTTCATATTCATTATATAAATTACTATTTTAGTAATTTATATTCATTTCATTTAGTTTTATTAGAAATCATTATAAAAAAATAATTTAGTCATGTATTCATTTTATATGTGTTCATCATTAATCAACATAAGATACTAATTTAGTAGTTTTAGATTGATTTTGTGTTCATTATTAATCAACAGAAATTAATTATTATGATTTTGCAACTAAATTTAAAAAAAATGACATAGAATGTACATGTTCATTTAATATGAAAACACAAAGTTACATATGTTAATTACAATACTAAATTATATCAAGTGAAACTATAAATAATTTCAACCACATAAATTATATTATATAAAATGTCAAGTATTACAATATGAGTTTCCAAATTAATATTGGTTGGAGTGCAATTTACACATTAAATATTGTTTCATCACTTCAAAACATTAGCATTGTGTTTCCAAGGCATTGTAGATGAATTCACCAACTCTGAAGGCTTCACCATCAGTCTCTATGTGTGTGCCTTATGCAGGATATTGGATCTATGGGTACCACTAGACCAGTTCTCCTCTCTCTCTTTAATTTGCATTTTTTTCTCTAGTGTTATTGCTCTCGTCTTTCTTCAACTCCTACTTCTTACCATCAATACTGAGTTCCTTTTCTGAAAAAAGAATGAAGAATATACAATGCAAAGTATAAGACATAAAAGAGGATGAACATTGGAATATAAATTAAAGTAGACTATAAAATATTTATATGATATATACCTTAATATCAACAATATTGTCAAGGTCATTTTTCCACATAAAAGTAAGAAACTTGAAAAAATTTTCTTCAGTTGGGAAATAGTGGCCACTAGGTGTCCAGATGACTTGTATAAGAAAAGAAAAGAAAACATCACCATAGAAAATAACACCTTAGTAAACTTAAGATTCAACCTTCAAGGAAATATTAGGCACAATCATGCCAACTAAGTTACATGCTAAAAAGTTCAAGTTGTAGATTACTTATTAAACGTGGGAGTGCAAACAAAACTCCTAGAAAATGCCATAGCTAAGTCTAGAATAAAATGAATTGAAGTAAACATGATATAGTAATAAGATAGCCTCGTATACTATACTGTATTAAGCAAAAAATTAAATCTTAATTGGGTTAAGATGCGCTAGATTCTAGAATTGAATCTATTCTTTACCTACTTATGCCACATCATTTGCATAAGTTACAGATCAATATGACATGCATATTGAAATAATGAAAAGGACGAAAAATTCCCTATTACGTATATTTGTGGTTGTGACTATTGTTACCTCGTAGTTATATGAGACCACTATCTTATTAGTCCATAGTTCATACAATTCAAGATTTTTTTTTGACTTTTTGGAATAAATTGACACTAAATAATACAAAAAATTGTAAAATTGACTTCAATATGATCATCCCTTTTGGAAGTGCACACAAATGCATGTCTACATTAAGGTAATTGTTACACGCCATTTTTTCACCATGAAATTTGATTGTCAATATGGATATATCACCATCCATACTCATGCTTCCTTAGAAGTTAAAACATTCATGTTCCTGAACCAAGTCTTGGAAACTGGGAAAAAAGATCTTTAAAACTCTTAAAGGTTGCCTGCACATGTTTTGTGGTCCTTTCCTGCGGATGCAATGATACTTCCTTAATTAGCCACGACGATCGCTGCTCCGTTCGCCCATAAAAACTACTCACCCCCGTAAAAGGAAGTAAACACAAAAAATTAGCTTCTAGAAGCCTAGTTGGGCGAATATTCTTTAAAATAAAAGCTTCTTGAGTTGCGCCAGTTTCAACTATATCCCTCCACTCATGGAGCTTATCCCCTTGGATAAAGGAAGCCTAACCCCTTCATTAGAGGATCTCATCCCTCTCTTGATGGATCTGAAACCTCTTCAATTTCTCCTATAAATTGAGCTTAAGCTTTAGGTTTAAGGGTAGATATCATATTGTAGAGTGTACATTGAAGATTACATCTTGTACACAAGAGTTAATTGAAGACAAATTTATGTTGGTCATTCTAGTGAGGAAGGCATGTCAAACTAAGGAGCACAATTTCGAAGGCGCATAAGAGAAATATGTACAACATCAAGGCTCGGGTTGTAATATTTATCTTTATAATTCTTGATAATACATATGGATCTCTTTTTCTCATTGTGTTCTTTTTAGATTCATTGAAACAATGCCAATTCTTAATCTCCTTGATCATTAAGTTGAATTGGTGTTTTTTATTATTATTTAATGTAGGTGATTTTTATTCTTTGCTTGTTTGTGGTTGCAGGTTCTTCTCAGCATTGAAGGACTTCTTTGGAGCGAAATGTGAGGTATACATCAAACATCTCGTTGAAAGGTAGGAGCATAACCTCCTATTTTATAAGTTATAATAATCTGAATGCTAATATTTTAGGGAAAGAGGTATTCAAATGGTTGTTTGTTTCTAGTTATTTGTTGGGATACTAAGGAGATCACTCTTGTCCACAAGAGGGATTTATCCAGAAAACAGTAACACTTAAATATAAAATCGAAGAGAAGATGTTACTTCCTTCACAACTACAAGATGCTTTTGAATTGAGAAATATATTTACCTTAATTTTTCCCCATCACTTCCATTAGGTGATTTAATCATATAAATGGAGACAAACAACTTTAGGCCCAATTTATGAGAATTGTAATTAGAGTTAAATAAAAGACACATTCCATGCTTGATGTCACCCAAGGACAAGAAAAAAAAGAAGAGTTACATGATTTTCTTCAGAGAGATATCGTAATTTCCATTGAACACAAAACAATAGGAGTAGAAGTTCCCATGCATTTAATGTAGTAGGATTTTAATTATCTATTAGCATTCATCTCTTATACATCAATATATGGCAGAGAACTAGTACTGCTTAGACATAGTATCTGTAAATATTTTCTATGACTTCTCAATAAATCTCATATCTAGTTGAATTACAACGTTGCATAGACCAATAGAGCGGGTCTATAAGTTGGTGGGAATTTTCTACATGTAGTTCCATACAAAGGAACAATAACCAAAGAAATTTATTTTCAATCAAACATGGAGAATATATATGAGGGACTGAAATTTATCCTTGTTTACAAAATGAAATCTCAACAAAACTTTCCTTGCATCCTGCTTTCTTCCATCAACATCCTGAAACATATGTTGCTCCCCCCTGCAATTTGAGACCCCTGAGGCATGGGTTGTTTTCAAAACTGGAAAAAATATCCATTAGTATATCGTCCTTTAAAGAAGAAATGGAAAGATTAAATTTTAGAAAGCCACACAAAAATTCTTAGTAAGAGTAAATAAGTTTTTGACTCTCAATCTCTTTTTATTGTTCAAATAAATCTATATATGTTCAACAACAAGGAATTCTAACAAGACAAAATTGTATTGAAAAATAAAGCTAGTTGTTAATTCCTGAAACTCTCATCCGCTCATAAACATGGTCCAATGTCCATATGATGACATGAAATGCAACCAAAAAAGATGCAATGCACTTCCCCGCTATTGAAGGAACACAATGCTACTTGCTAAATAAATCAAATAGGATTTTGATTCGTAATATGTGTCACAATCTAATACAATAAACTAGTTGAAGCATAATCTTGTCCATGATATCACACAAATGTATGTATAGCACCGACCATGTGTAATGGTAGTTGAGAAGAGATTGATATAGGAAAATATACCTCTTGGTAGCTTGTACTCTTACCACTAAAAAAGGAGATGCCTTTCCATTATGTTTTCTTTAAACTGTTTAAAGAAGTAAGGATGTCATAATCCATAAAGCACATATATGGCACATCGAGATGATTGCAAAGTTGCTTCTATGTCTATCCTACTTGCTTGTTTAATCCTAAAATTTATTCAATTCAAGAGATAAATATATATACTGACAAGAGTACTTCAAGAAGTAAGTTATGCTATATTTTCAGGCATCAATTAAGTTGCATGGCAAGAATCAACATGCGCTCTACTTATCAAATAATATGCATGCCATATGAGGTAATGCATGAAATTCATTAATATGTGTAAAACATAGCATAAAAATAAGAAGAGTGAGGCACATGAAAATTGCACACAGAATAATAAGGGATGAAGGCAAGAGAGAAAACAATAATTTTCCTGTGTATTCTCACTGGTTGTATTAAAGTTTCCTTCTTGTGAATAATAATTTGTGTGTGATAAAAAGGAATTAGAATCAAACAAAGCACAACAAGATGATAGTAAAGTCGTTATTAACAATAATTAATTTCCTTGTGATGTTAATAGCTTTGGAATTTGGATCATAAAAGCATGAAACTAGAGAGCACATTCAAAACAAGTATTATTCATTAGCATAGTGTAGTTACAATGCATGGTCCTTATCAAACAATCTTCATTAAGGGAATGAAAAACGACATGAAATTTGAACAATTATAGAAAATGTTTTAAAAGGTATGTCAAATGCAGAATGCATAACATATTTACCTTTCCAAACTGAAAAATACTGAGTTAAGGTGACACATAAGAGTCAATAGATCATTTCAAGGGAATTATGGAAATTTGATCAAATAACTACGACTGGACATGGAAATAATTTACAATAAAAAGTATAGCATATTTTTTGTTCAGAACTTGCCACAGTGCATACTTGACACATGTTATTCATGTAATGAAAACCCCTCACAACATTGTAGTGACTTCATTTCTTATTCCAGAATGGAAGGTATACAATTCCCAAATATATAGTCCTTATGTAATTTCCACTATTGACCTATGGTTTACTTGAAATACAACATGAGGTAGGGAAACCCAAGATAAAAATATCTTTATAGTGGGAGCACTTTGAATCGGAAACATCTATGTTCTATATCACTACCTTCAAAATTTCACCTGTATCCTCATTGGTTCTGATTGCCAAAACGAGGCTTCCTCTTCAATTGGTGACCAATTTTAGATTCAAGGAATATAGAAAGTCAATTTGATGTCTGACCACTTATCATTCTTTTAGATTCAAAAATTTTAAAATTGGAATAACACAGAATGATCTATATAAAGAAAGGAAAAACCTAAAGGCCACAAGTTAATTGAAACTCGAGTTATATATTGTGTTAGGCTTTGGGTTAGTGCTCACTATTTAGTTTAGGTTGGCCACCTTTTTAATGTTTTATTTAAAAAAATTTAAGGTCTATTATATTTTCTAAAGGGAGGTTTGTTGGTTATGGTTACAGGGTGCCCATAAGTGCATGAGTTTATGGACCAATCTTCATTAGAAGAGTTTATCATGAAGATAAATCCCCCAACTACCTTGATGACTACTCAACATCCCTAGGATAGTTGATGGATTCCAAGGACATTCTTAAATCGTCCTCGGCATAGGGAAACATATCTCATGCTCTGCAGAAAGAATTACACAGAAAGAGGATGTTTCCTCCCATAAACCATACTAATGTATATGGGTCCTCATGCTACCTAAAAGAAAAAAAAATATGTCATAGATAATTTCCACTAGATTATTTGTGCAAATGTTGTGATTATTCCAGTTCGCTGAATGTTTTTCTAATAAGGAAGAAACTGTAGGATTGAATTGAGATTATAGTACTGTAACATGCACAACTAACATTCACAAACACCATGACTAGGTTGGTGGGCATACAAATGAATTTATTTAAGATGAGGATTAGATTAGTTGGATCTCAGCAAAATGATCTCCTTAACAAACAAATTCTATAATATAGTATAATATACAATTTCAATATGAAAATCTATGTTACACCATTAGTGTGTATTTTGCATCTAGGATTCTTAAATAATAGAAAAGCAAATGTATATAGTAGCAGAAAAGCATAGAGCCACAACATACACAGAGATTCAATATTGGAGACATAACCAAATGGATACCATAAACCTTAAAGTGCAAAAATTATTGTAAAAGAATATTCCAAAATAATGGTAGAAAAGATGCTAAGAAAAAGATCCTAACTTTGTCATTGGAAAGCATTGAAATGGTCCAGTTGTTATAATAGACCCGCACACATGATTATTGGAGACGTCCCAACAAGTGCAAATCAAATCATAACAATAAATCAATAAGAGTTGGAGTAATTTAAATTTTATATTGAATTGTTCCATGTAAATAGAAACAAAAACAAAAACATATATTATGTACAATAAATTGACTTATGTGACTTTAAAGTTTGAAATCTTAGTAATTTCCCTGGGAATTTGTCCAATTAGTGAATTATTGTTAATGTGGTTTTTCATTAATTAATGATCATACAACCATAAAAAAGAAATCATATGATATGAACAGTGAATGAGAATTAGAGCACCTTATTTTGTTATCTAAGACAATATCTCTAAATTATAATCCTAGTTTGTATGTTTCCAACATGACCACTTAGACATAACATAAAGTAAACTTACAAAAATACAAGTGCCTTCAAATTCCCCAATGCTCGAGGAATTTCACCCATAAATTTTTTTTTATACAAGTCCATGCTTCTAAAGCTCTTCATATTTCCAAATTCCTTTGGAATTCTTCCTTGAATATGATTTTTGTAGTGCTAACTGTTGCACCATGAAAAATTAAGGTGAATTTCAATAATGATATTACATGAAATTCAAACAAACAACTATATAACTATGATCACAACATCCCTTTTTGCTTGAAAAGTTCAAAACTTAATACCAACCTTGCAACAACCATCTATGATTATACCTTTCAACAAATACATGTCCTTCCCTCAAAGGGAAAAACCACAACACACAGAAATGTTATGTCTAAAGAAAAAGTTGTCAATGTTTGCATGTTTGTCTCACTTGTGTATAAAACAATAGAAAATATATAATTTCAATAGTAAAAACCATTTTTGTGACCATTTGATGTGGGTGCAGGCTAATCACTCTTCTGACACAGGTCAACAAAATCCTTGTAAAAAATGACTTCTTTCTGAGCCAACTTTCGAGGTCTTCATGGGATGGAACAACAAGAGCCACACGATAACTGTGGAATGGATTTGCATGTAACATGATATTGTAGAAATAATGGCACACTGTGAGAGATGCTAACAAAACCCAACGTCAAATAAAGAAAATATAGACATGATATGGTGAATTTATGAAAAGCACGGTTGTATACACAATATTTTATCATTGAATACCAGATTCAGAACCACAACTAAGTCCTCGACACCAGATCCTCTACAAACCAAAATTACAAATTCCATGTGTAATTAGACATAGAGTGAACGATTAAGCTATATTATTTCAAACATAAAACTTATGCAAAAAGGATAAGAGCTCTCAAAATAAAAATTGGAAGAAACAACTTTCAATCAAAGGTTTCCATTTAGCTAAGAATCCCAACCTGAATTCCTTTCTTACACCAAAATTTTTCAATTCCACATATGCCATCATATTTAACGCCAACCTTTTTGGTTCATAAGATGAATTATTCTACTTATGAGACCTAAAATTGTCTTACAAAGATCCAAATAAAAATTATGTTAGCCACATAATGAATGAACTGCAACCTGAGGCTAGCTAAGAAGTTAAAGCACACATGTAGATATCATGCATTATCACAGTTTCAAGCTAAGAAAATTGAAAAAATACTTGGTAACACGAACTAGATAACCCATCTTACAGCTAAATCACATTTCCTCATTAGATTTATTGAACTTCTGATCAAAATACTGCTCCTTATTTGTTCTCTTATTCACACTAAGATCTATTCCACCCTATTGAGAACATAGCGAAGTCATAATTTTTATCGTAGAAAGTATTAAACCAAAAAGTGGAAGAAATTTTAGTATCATTGGCATTTTTATTAATAAAAAATCAATAACAATACTGAAAATCATTTATATGTTACAAAAGCATCCAGATTGTGCCTTCACCGTAAAGTACTAACACTTCCCAGATGCATACTTTTAAGAAAAATAAGAAGTTGCATACCTTTCAGTATAAATAACTATCATCAACATGAGGAACATGAGCACCACACTGCCTACATTCCATTATGTCTCCTGAGGCTCTACTTGGAATTCCATGTAAATATACTTGACAACCAACAAGTTTCAAAAGCTCCTGAATTTCCAAAGCAACTGAATCTTTCACAATCGTATCAGATGCATCACTAAAAACTATAACAATATGTTCATGTATTAATTCAAAAATAAGGTCATCATCAAAATACTGTATCTTAAAATGATGGAAAATACTCCCCTAAAATTTGACAAGATTAACTGCTCCAAGATCCCCAAGGCACTTTGCACATACCAATTAAAGTCTTTAGCTTCTGGTGTCCTTGAATCCTCTGCACATCCCCCACGTGATTCTTGAAGAATTTGATTCACATTTATTCATATTGGAAATGTTGGGAAGCATGGGAAACTCAAGGAGTTGTTCCCCTGGCAACTGCATGTTCTTAACTATCAGTTGTTCTAATATTTCCACCAGTATATCCAAGTCTATAGTATGTTGATGGTTCTCTCTCTCAAGACATGGCATAAGTGTAGCCACTACTTGAGGAGAGACATGTTTGAGACTTGAAGGAGATACTTGTGCAACCTTCGAATGAATAAATTCCACACATGTAAACCTTCATATTGAAGACTCTCTTTCTGTACAACATGCATAAGTAAAAGCATAATTTTTGGTAAAAATGCACTAAGATTAGGACCAATCATTTCAATCAACTTTTCCAAACATCTCAATGCTTGATTTTGTAATGGCTAGTCATCAACACAAAATTTTTGTACCAATACACAATTAAAAAGTCCAACAAAGTAATTCTTTAAAAATCCTATAAGATCATATGATCCTGTGACAAGGCAAGCCACCTCTTAAATCATATCTGGAACCCTTGATAACCTTTCATCAGTATTGCCTTGCATCCCTAAGGAAATGTATAAACTCCTCAAGCAGATCTGGAAACACTCTAGTAAAAATATCTCTATTATTAGATCTTGTTTGGGCTTCATATAATTGCATTACAATAATCATTTCCTTTGCATTTAAGTGAAGAAACATAAACGATAGAGCCTTGTGATACCCTTCCAACAAAAAAATTACAGTAATCATTTCCTTTGCATTTAAGTGAAGAAACATAAACGATAGAGCCTTGTGATACCCTTCCAACAACAAAACTAGAAAAATTGTTTTTTTACTATGTTTCCAATTCATGCAAAGTTGCTAATGCATGGAAATTATACTGTTGTAAAACTAAAATATTTCGAAGAACTACATGGACCATCTCTTGAATAATATCTATAGTATACCCAAAATTACCTCTGAAAATTCACTTCTCATAATGAGGTGTGTGACAAGCCATGCTTTCAAGTATTAAAACGGTTCATCTCTAATTCCACCAAACTTGAAAGGGATTGATCTGATTCCTCCCTTTTGTTAAAACTAGTAGATTTTTGTATTAACCTAGCAGATGTTGCTATTACCAAACTATTTGAATTGTCATGTTGATCAATCAATAAAGCAAATTTACAAGGTCCTTTTAAGTTTGGATCAACATTTGTATCCCTGTAGGGAAGAAGATTTTTCATCCCACATCATGCAGTTTTTTACTTCAAAATTTGTTATTCAACCATCCTTTAGAACTCTCTTACATCCCACCATTGATCATCTTACAGAGAGATTGAATGGCACATTTAAGAATATGTTATATATGTGCACCAGTCAATGACAATGAGATTTGGTGCCCCTCCCTATGTTTTCACTAATTACAATATTGTTGTGTTTGGTTACTTTCATGTCCTACAACATATTGTTGGGCTTCCTGCCAAAAATATCTGGTGATGTTGTATTCATGCAAAAGCAGTGTTACAACAAAACTTGCATACAGAAATAACTTGGCAAGAGCCCACAAAATACAAATTGGTAAAAATTGACAGAAAAAACCCCTGTAATCAAAAACTGCTATTGTGACTCACCAATCAATCATCATTTCCTGTAAGACTATAATGTTCATTTAGTTTTTTTCTTCAATGATATGGTTGCCTTTACTTTGCAACTCCAGAGTGTTATAACATAAAAATGTTGCTTGGAAATTTCTCATTAGTTTCACAACTTTATGTAGGGGAGGGAATTTAGTGCTTGTATATCTTCCTCTATGGAAAATAAAACTCAAAGACTGACTTTGCTGCCCTTATGGTTTATCATTAGAACTAGGTATAGTTCTTGAAAACATCACCAATTTTGTTGTAATAGTTGCAACAGTATGCTAATTGGATATTGCATTCTACCTCTATTTATGTAATGGAAGCTGGCTATGAACCCTCATTGCAATTGCTTCAAGGAGAGTGGTGTTAAAATGTTTGACAACGGAGGTAAGCATAAATGTCTACATTATTGGATGGAAAAAATTATTTTTGCCTCGTATTTATATCTATATAGGTTGGCTGGCCTAATATCTATCAGTCTAAAGAATAAAGTGCAAGGCATATTCCATGGTGCTCCTTTCCAAACGTAGATTTGTCTGTCATTCAAGAAAAATAAATATGCATCCATCGAGCACTAGTACTAGCTGGTCAAGAAAAGTTTAGAGAATAACCTAGATCATGCATATTAGCAACATTATACCCAAGATCTTGGCAATTGATGCAATTCCCATCAGTATTACAAATATCTCAAGTTTATCCTAAATTTTTTGGTAAATGCACAAAAAACGTAACACATTAAGAATTTCAGAAAAATGAGGTCTCTGAAGAGGATATCTACTCCAACATGTCTGCATCAAATACTTTAGAAGAGGAGGGAAATTTGAAGGGATATATGGTCATAGTCCACAAGCTGCAATGCCTATAACAAGCTGTACAAATGAGTAACCTGCATGTTAAGTGATATATTGACAAGCTTTCCTAGTTTCCTAGTTACTGCAAAAAGTATTTGCATCTTCTGTTCTTTAGTGCACACCTCCAAAATATTTTGGACGAGATAATTCCCAAATGGATAAGTCATGAGTTCGATTACGTGATTAATAATTTCAACAATTTTTTTTTTCACATCCTCAAGACTCGCCTCCTCAAAACTCTTCTGTAGAAAATGACAAGAATGTTGGTCCTTTGCTATAAGGTATATCCATCCTTATACTTATTCCAATGAACTTTATTTACCCTTTTTTGCTAAGGATTAGGTAATACATTGCATGAAAGCTCATATTCTGTGATTCAAGAAGGTACTCCTTTAGAATTTGCACGATTTCACAACTGAAAAAGCCCTAAAAATGAATCAGAAGAATATTGTCCATTTAGATGTGGCCTTGCACTTAACAAGTCCCTTCTCCCCCCTGGAGATGATAAATTTATGGTTGTAAGGAAATTAACACCATGTGAACCATTTCTAATCAAAGTCATTTTAATAAATTATATTTTTACTCTTGATATAAAATTGCAACGATCTGAGGATCCTTGAGTGAAAAAGAACTAGGTTGAGAAATCCTTGTACTTGTAACAAGTTGCATCTGAAAATAGAAAATGGCCAAATTTCACAACTGCCACAGAAATAATGAATCTTACACCTTTCTATAAGAGATTTTATAAACTCTAAGAAGGCCCTATAAAGCTTAAGAATACCTTAATTCTTATGTAACTTCACCAATATTAGCCATTGCCCCAGATTTATAAGATAGGCTTAGCCCCCATCATATTCCATATCTAGAAGAGTCCATTATCCAAATATTATAATGGTATCCTAGGTTAAAGAGTATCAGATGCAGGAGCATCCTGCTCAAAAATCATTGTATTTTAGTTGACTTAGGGGGTCTAATTTTTCATAAGAAATTTAATTTATTAATAGGAAATTTTTATATTTTTAAATGATTTGAGTGAGGAATATGTGTGTGAGGTTTTTAATGTAAATATTCTCAAATAATTGAGGATATGAGAGATATTAGCCTTATGAAGATCTCATAAATATCTTAGGTATTAGGAGATCCTAGAATAGGATTTAGTTGAGTTTTTGAGATCCTCAAGGGATCATTAAGAGATTTTAGGAATTAGTTGAGTGATCTATGGAGAAGATAATGGATTTATAATGATCCATAACTATGTAATTATTTCTATAAATGTAAGTCTGCATATAGGAAAGAGGTAGAGGTAGATGTAGATGTGGGTATGATGAAATGTGTGAGAGGGAATTTCAAATGTAGAAAATCAGGCCGAGTATAGTATGCATACAATTTGATTAATGAAAGAAATCTTTCATTATGTTAATTTGTATCTGGATGATTTTTGATTGATTGAATTCCAATATATGATACTTTTGGAATTAATTAAGTCTTGGATATGAGATTAGATCCTTTAATGTTCTGTGTTCTTGGATCAAGGTTTAGAATCCATTCTTTCGTTTTAAAAAGTCCGTTGTAATAAGTCGAATCTTTAGATCTGAGTAGGAAACTCTGATTATTCGAAATGTAAAGATTGATGTGTTTAAGGGCATGATGTGTATTATTTTTGTTGAAAATGAATTAGTTAACATTGTGGAATGATATTTTAATTGAAGAAATATGTGTTGAAGAGGCCTATGATGCCGAGCTAGAGTTATCAACGCAGAAGGTGTTGAAATACTGTTTGCAGAGGTCATGAAATTCAATGAGCCATAACGAGATCTCTAAGTAATTGGAGCAGCGTAAAGTGTTTCAAGAATTTGGAGTGCACATGTGTAATTTCTTTGCAGCGTTGAGGGAGGCATCCTACCTGTTCGCAAAGATTGATTCTGATCCTATGTTGTAGCAGAGCATGGAAAGACCGAGTGCAATAGAAGCATGTTGTTGCTGCATAGAAGAGCCAACCATATGGTTGGTGTATTAATATTCTGTCGTTTGGAGAAATCCATAAGTTGGTTTCTAACACTGGGAAGACTAATTTATGCAATCCATGACATTTATTGGAGGACCAATAGAATGTTGTGGCATGAAATTCATTGGTTGTAGCAGAATCAAGGGCAGTCGGAATTGACCTCAGAAGGTATGCTCGAAAATTAACGAGGAAGGACATTTTACCTCCCTTAAGCTATTCGAAGATGACATAACATGGATGATGTGACTACATCATTCCTTGATCTTAGAATTCTCAAGTTATAGGTGTGTTTGTTTGCGTTGATTATGCTGTGCCACTGACTTGACTCTTCAATTTTGGTCTACCAATTCATTGCTTGCGTGCTGTGAAATTTGGCTTGATCCTTTCAGATATTTGGAGCTTACTCAAATTTGGATAAGGGAAGTGAATTTTTCATTTGGTATCAAGCCTATGAGAGAGATAGGGGCTACTAGATGCCATCATTGTATCAGAGCTAATGACCATAGCAAAGATCCAGAAATACATATCCCTACGCTTGATCTCTTGGTATCTTTTGGTTCTCTGTCTTGGAACCATATTCTGGGAAACTCTCTTTCTCCTCTTTGCTTCTGCAACTTGAATCCACTTTTCTTTAGAGTATCCACTTACTCTGTCTTCAAGAACGCAACTGGTTCTTCTTCTTACAACTCCTCTTGTTGTTCTTTTGCTGAGATATTCTTCAACTGTAATCATTTGCACTTCAAACAATGTTTAGAACCAAAAACCATTTCTTTCATCCAAAAAGTATAATAATTAACCCACCATTTTCCTGTCATTAATCTCAAATTAGCACTCCTGATTTCTAGGGAAAGTCGCAACAAGCAAGTCTACACCATATTCTTCAACACAATAGAGTGGATAGTTCAAGGCGAAAAAGAAGAAGTAAAGCAGAAAATACTCGGGCTACCTGCAGTGGTGATATTGTTGGAATATAGTGGGAACAAGAGTAGAAGTATCTAGGAATATGCAGTACTCAATAAAAAACCATCCTAATGTCAATGCTACAAGTGTTGATTATGGTGGTAGGGAAATAAAATGGATCAGCTGCATGCACCTTAACAAGTAAACCATTTAATTTCCGCAGTTTCTAATTCTCATTATGAACTCCTAATTCCAAAAAAGATGGAGCTCCTAACTCTATACACTTGATTGAGAATTTTTCATAGAGGCATTCTTCAAAAGCCCCTTACCTCGGGCCGAAACAGAAAAGGAATCAACTTTAATATCTTTGACATTGGCACCAGCTATATCATCTCCATCAAGAATGACGCTCCGGCTACCCACAAAAACAATGAATGCATCCATGTAATATTTCATTGCCTCATGCTTCACAATCTCCACATCATGGGCAGGTAATTGATCCTTCTTTTCATGCTATTCAATTCCTTACTAGTAACGGAAAATTCAAACTTACTATCTTTCAAATCACTACCTCTACAAGCCTTGGAATTAAAATGAAATGTTTTTATAAAAAAAATGATGGAACTACACAACCTGCAAACCATATGGTGCTGAAATAAAAATGGAATAAAGGAGGAAATTTGTTATTTTTTTCAGGCTCCCTTTGCTGGACAATGCGATGGATCACAAAAACCATCTTCCACGTTGCTTACTCAGTGTTTTACACACAAAAAAACACACTTTCACAAATATTTTTTCAACTGTTTTCGGATTTGAGACCCTGTAAATTATGTTCAGACGATGTTTCCACCAATCTCCTCATCCTCTTGTCCTTGTTCCGAAGGAAAACCATCGTGTTGGATACACTTAGATAAAACAACATATATTCAAATTTAAGAGTATTTTTTCGCATACCTTCAATCATGATAAATATACAAAATTCCTATTAATAAATTAAATTTCTTATGAAACATTAGACCCCCTAAGTCAACTAAAATACAATGACTTTCAAGCAGGATGCTCTTGCCTCACTATCTAAATTTAAGAAAGAAAGCATAAATTGTATCTAATTTTGTTCAAAATCAGTTAGGTCTTTGCCTTGTTCATTGAACTTGGCCCTTTGTCTGGCACCTGCAAGATGGTATGGAAAAAAATTACAGTGGCAGTGCTATTTCATTTTATGAAGGAAGATATGGATATTGGTAAATCCAATTACGATTTTATTTTACTTGTCATTGGAAACCATGTTATCATCACTAACTATATAATGCAGGTCCCAAACCAAGCAGAAAATTACAAACAACAGGTTAACCATCAACACCCCATGGCATCTAGCAAGAGTCAAAGTGTTCCCCTTACAGACCACACACATGTCATTTCAGGTTGTGTGGTTTCTATTGAATAACAATGATGAGTTGGCCTGCATTTGTAGATAACTTCCTATGATATATATCCTCACTTTTAATGGAAAATTGAGTAGTGATAGTTTTTTCCACCTTTAGGGGTGGAGGGAAGGATGGCCCATGCATTGAAACAAATGCAGGTATTTGGAGAATCTAAGATCCCAATGGAATGTGAAAATAGCAAATGAAAAATTAACAATATATTTTTAGCTCCAAAAATATCATGTAGGTAAAGAAAAAAATTGATGATATTTCCTTTGTGCAACCTTTAGGTAGGGGGAGGATGGTCCATGCATAAAAAAGACTAGATATTGATGCACTGGGAAAATAGAAAACACATAGTTTATAATATAGCATTAGATCCAATAATGAATCAAGTAATGAACATGAAGCAACACATTAATGATATTTCCTTTCTGCATAGATATAGAGAATTCAACCCAATAGCTGATACATTATCTAAAGAAGTTGGGTCAATGAAGGACAAGTCCCTATATGTCCAGGAACTCAAATAAAAGACACAAATCTCTCTCTTGGAAAGTTCTTTTTACTATAAGTTGTTAGAAGAGATGTTACCTACGTATTTTTGTTGATGTTATGTTAGGGCATTGAAAAAATATTGTTGAGATTAAAGGCCGCCTCCTAGGAGCCTAGGATGACTGTAACTAAGCATATATATGACTAATAAAGTGTCTAATAAAGCTATATTTTTGTCAAAATAACATTACATATTATAATTAATTTCGAGTTAGACACATGTATATTAAATATTTTGATTAAAACTTAAAGTATTATATATATATATATATATATATATATATATATATATATATATATATATATTCCTTAAAAAAAGGATAATCCATGCATTACATGGGAAAAAAATTAAAAATAAATAGATTGAGATGTTCATATAACAAGTTTAACTACGCCCTACCATAAGATAAGTTTTTAAAACCATAGTAATTTTTATACATACATACATACTGATGAATATTTTTTGTTGATTTAATGAGGCTTCCAAGGTGCAGGGGACAACTACATGATTGTCTTGATTGGTGAGATGTCACAAACATTGATGTACATCATGATTTCCATTCAATTCCTTTATCAAAGTAACAACACCGGTTGAAGTGCCTTTATAACCAGAGAAAATTGTTTTGGAGTCTTTAAAGTTTTTATCAATCTCGGTATAGCTCGTGTCCTATAACAACACTTAAATTTCGGTATCCAAATCGCTGTAAACTATGAAAATTAAACATAAAAAGGTTAAATATAAATATATTCTTGTGGTTAAACTCAAGGAGATGAAAAATAATATTAAGATAGTTCACATGCATTATTTATTCCCATACAATATAGTTCATTCAAATTATTGGCAAACTCAAACTCAATAAAATTGACACATACACATGCATTAAGTGATATATTGACAAGATTTCCTGGTTTCCTATTCACTACAAGATGTATTTACATATTTTGTTATTTAGTGCACAACTCCAAAATATTTTGGATGAGATTATTCCCAAATGGATCATTCATGAGTTCAATTATGTGATCAATAATTTCAACAAAATTTTTTTGCACGTCTTCAAGACTCCCCTCCTCAAAATTCTTCTGTAGAAAATTACATCCATGTTGGTCCTTTTCTTTAATATACATTTGGCCTTGTACTTCTTCCAATGAACTATATTTATCTTGTTGTTTCTAAGGATTAGGAAATACATTGGATGAAAGTTCATGTTCTGTGATTTGAGAAGGTACTCCTTTAGAATTTGCATGATTATCCAACTGAAAAGGTCCTAAAAATGAAGCGGATAATATTGTCCATTTAGATGTGGCCTTGCACCTAACAAGTCATTTCATCCCCCTGGAAATGGTGAATTAATGGTTTTAAGGAAATTCACACGACGTGAACCATTTCTAGTCAAAATCCTTTTAGGAAAATTAGGTTTTTCCTGTTGATCCAAAATTGCAATGATCCTAGGATCATTGAGTGAAAGAGAACTAGGCTGAGACATCCTCTTACTTGCAACAGGATACATTTGAAAAATTAAAATGATGAAATTTCACTACTTCCTAAAAAAAAATGACTCTTATACCTTGAAATGTTTCCACATTGTAGAGGGAACTCCATATAATTATGATTCAATGCCTTTATCATACCTGGAATAGGACCAAAAAAATATCCTTCTGCTATAGGTATTCCACTTTGATGGATTTCATGAGGCCGTTCAAGTTGCTGAAATTTTTCATAGGACCTTGCAATCTGAGGCCCAAGTTAGAACCATTTCCAACAATTGTAGACAACATCAGATTGGGAAGACTAGAAAATGCATGAGAATGTTGCAACAAAATATACTAAGAGTGCATTATATTACACCTTTCATCCTCAATTTTCTACCATGTAAAGTACATTAGATTCATCTTTTGTAAAGAAAAATAGGGGAACATTGAGGTTGCAAGTAGGATCCAAAATGGGGGTCTGGCGGTGCATGACATTTGAGGTTGGTGCAAAATATAAACCATAATAGGGTTTCTTTTTTTTCTAGGGGTTCAATTGTGGAAAAAAGGCAGCTTAACAAGACACTCCTACCATACTCCAAACCCTAAGATCCCAATCTCAATACCCAAGTGAAACGACATATGTAGATGGAAGATAAATTTAAGTTAAAATTTATAGTACCAGGGATTACATTGTAATATATGAGATCATTTCAATTGGAAACTGTAAAATCTAGGAGGACATGATAGCATCAATAGATGCAAAGATGATCCCAGAGTCCACAGGGGAGTGCACTAGTAGTCGTCAGACTATGCACTTCCACTAAGAAAGCCATACGATTTGAAATCAAGAAACATAATGTTGTTGCCATCTGGGCATGGGGTATGGGTTTGAACCTTAACCATTTTATTCAATTCGATTTATATTTTTGTATGATTACTTCTCTTGAATTTTTATTCCTTCTTTGTGTATTGTACTATATTTTTGGTTTCTTCTCGATGTACACTGATACAAAGTTTCAAGGAAAGAATATAGAAAAAATTAAGCTAAAAATGTATGGAGTTTCATTTGTATGGATTAGAAAAGTAGGGGAATGTGGGTTTTGGAGAAATATGAAGAAACCCAATTAGGTTTAATCTATGCAGGAAATAAAATTTATAACCAATGTATAGCATAAATATAGATTTTAATGTTTGTGTTTTTTGTCCTTATGTTGTCTTCTACACGGGTAGTGCAAGCACAGATTCTTTTAATGACCCTCTTACATTTTTCCACCATGAAAGATTAATGATAAATAAATCAGAATGTTGGGGGCATAGAAGTACATTCTCCAATTTCTCAGGTATTAGATGTTGGACATCCTCTGGTTTTTCAGTAAACTAATGAAGAAGTGGCTGATGTAGAGGAAATTTGAGAATAGAAAGACAAAAAAAATGAGCTATTATAATCTCTCAGGAAGCTCCTAAATGAGCTAATCCCCCTTGCAATTAGGAAGATGAAATAAAAAAAAATTGGTTGAAATGAAAAGGGGATGGTATAAAAGAGAAGATGAATAGATAAGACAACTACAAATTCGAAGGAAATCCCCCCCAAAAAAAAACATTTTTAGACTCACTCACAAATGTTGCGAGAGGGTCTTGTGATTTTATGTAAGAGAGATAAGTATATAAAGGAAATTTATTTTCTAGAATATGATGGTTTGAGGTTTGGTTGATCCCCTCGTGTAATATAATACCTACAGGCTATGGGTTTACATTAAGATACAAAACCACTGAATAATAGTTCATTTATTAAGAAACATAAGTATTAGATTGACAAAATATACATTCTCGCCATACACATATATAATTCTAGCTTGAGTAAGTTATGGATGCTGATATTAAGTTCTAACAAAGAAAGTGTTAATTTTGTCATTTATAGTTGTTGCAAACTAATTTCTGCAATTATCTTCTCCATCTATTTTTACATTCAAAAGACCTATCTTTGAAATTTAACCAGATGTCAAACAAAAACATAATATGCTCGATTTGCTAAATATAAATGAAATATTCTATGCACAATTCCTATCAACCAACACTAACGAACCCAACCACCAATAATAGCAAAGCTTTCTTGTAGGATGAAACTGACAACATTCCTAGCTTCCAAGCTCCTACCTATATCAGAAATTAGAATCAGAATTTACAAGTTGATGCAGACTTGTCATAAGTTGTGAGTGTATATGAAAAAGATTATGTCTTTCTAATATGTATGTGTAATGTGTAATCAAGTGGAGAGAGAGAGAGGACCAATGCTCTAACAACCATGTCACATGGTTTGAGGCGATACTCCCAGTATGCTTCAACAATACCCAAAGCAACGACACATATCCACAACAGCTGCACCCAACCTTCTCACTCCCTGATCCATTCATGACGTATAAATGAGTAATAATTTTTAATAGGTTAAGAAAAATGTCTAACATTGAGATAGACCATAATGAAAATATGTAAAAAACCACACAAATTGATTTTACCCTGCTGACGTGAGTGAATTATTTAAAAAGAGAAATATTTTCTTCCCAAGCTTTGTCGCGTTCATAGCCAAATCCAGTGACTAGGAGTGACCTTTCAATCTTGATAAAATTAGGAACAACACATCAAGCATACAGAGGAATGGAGTCTGCTACTAATTACTGTGGAAGACTAATATGCTAATATCATTAATCTAGAAGGTTTGTTAGAAGATCATGTGTTATATTGTACACAATAGTATTTATCCTTTAATCAATACTCACATTAGTATGACACGAAGAAAAATACATAAGAATATATAGTTTACCAAATCCACATATGAATCTTAGGAGCAGTAGAAATGGAATATTAATAAATGCACAATTAGTGGACCAGATAGGGTAAAATAAGGAATAAAAATCCAAATTGTGACTAGAATAAAATTCCCAATTGTGACTAAAGATTACATTGGAGGATGAAAATGAATATATTTCCTCTGAATTATTGTAATAATTTGAGCTTACAACGTGACTTTGGATATGATTATATATTATAATTACAATTAATTAGTGAGTATTACTTCTGGGTTTGGAAATGATAAGTTCTTCTTGCCGATAAAAGATTATAAATATCCTAATCCAGTTTGGAAGATGAATTCAATAATATCCAAGGGTATTGTCACTGAATTATAATTGTTCTATGGTCATAATATGTTATAATGTTACCATCCATCTTATTATTTGATGTGCTATTGTAGCGATGGCATGCATTGGTGACTGTATGAAAAAATAGTAAATGAGAGATGATGAAAAGACCAATGTCTAAGTGTTCCAATGTCAAAGGAATAAGACTGACATTCCCATTTTTATTAAGAAGCTTCTGACATTAATTCACTAAATATAAGCAATGAAAACATTTATATCTAGTAGGTTGTATTTTCAATTTTTTCCCTTTATTTCAAAATAGAAAACTACACATGAGCTGGAAGAATACAAATTTTGGGCTAAAAATGGGAATGAGACAATAAATTGAGTGAGAAGAACAAGTATTTGACCTAGTAAGGTAAAATAAACTGTTAATTACACAAGAGGTTCTTGTGATTTTATGTAAGAGAGCTAAGTATATAAAGGAAATTGATTTTCTAGAATATGATGGTAAGAGGTTTGTTTGATCCCCTCATGCAATCTAATACCTACAGGCTATGGGTTTACATTAAGATGCAAAACCAATGAATAATAGTTCATTTGTTAAGAAACATAAGTATTAGATTGACAAAATATACATTCTCACCATACACATATATAATGCTAGCTTGAGTAAGTTATGGATGATGATATTAAGTTCTAACAAATAAAGTGTTAATTCTGTCATTTATAGTTGTTGCAAACTAATTTCTGCAATGATCTTCTGCATCTATTTTTACATTCAAAAGACCTATCTTTGAAATTGAAAACCAGATGCCAAATATAAACATAACATGCTTGATATTCTCAATATAAATGCAATATTTTATACGTAATGTCTATCAACCAGCACTAGCGAACCCAACCAAAAAGAATAAAAAAGCTTTCTTACAGGATGACACTGACAACATGCTTAGCTTCCAAGCTCCTACCTATATCAGAAATTATAATCAGACTTTACATGTTGATGCATATGTGTCTTAAGTTGTGGGTGTATATGAAAAAGAATGTGTCTAATATGTATGCGTAATGTGTAATCAAGTGGAAAGAGAGAGAAGGCCAATGCTCCAGCATCCATGTCCCATGCTTTGAGGCGATACTCCCAGTATGCTTCAACACCGCCCAAAGCAACATGGCACATATCCATACAACTGCACCCAACCTTCTCACTCCCTGATCCATTCATGAAGTATAAACGAGTAATAATTTTTAATAGGTCAAGAAAAATGTCTAACATTGTGATAGACCATAATGAAAACATCGGATGTAAAAAAATACACAAATTGATTTTACCCTATTGACGAGAGTGAATTATTTAAAAAGAAAAATATTTTCTTCCCAAGCTTCATCATGTTCATAGCCAAATCTAGTGACTAGGAGTGACCCTTCAATCTTGATAAAATTAGGGGCAACATAGTTAGCATACGGAGGAATGGAGACCATTACTAATTACTGCAGAAGACTAATATGCTAATATCATTAATTTAGAAGGCTCGTTAACGATCATGTGTTACAACGTACACATTAGTATTTCTCTATAATTCACAGGGACTCGGTCCTGCCATATTTCATGCCGTTCTCTCCGTTCCGGCATTCCGGGGACATTGGAACTCGTTGGAAACATTCCAGATTTGCTGGGGACTCCATCGGGGACTTGGGGACTTCAAGGCCATCCCTCGAAAATTTGGGGACTTTTTGGGGAATTCAAAAACGTCCCTCGATAAGTCGGGGAATTCTCGATGTCCCCAATAAAATTTCAAAGCATAAGTTAAAAAAAATATATTAAAATATTTCATTTTTATAAAAAAAATAAAAACAAAATTTTAATAAAACTCAAAATTTTAAATTAAAAAAATGTGAATTCCTAAATTACATTTACCCCAACCTAAAGGCTAACGAATATACCTATCAAACTTAAAACATTTACGGTTTACCATTTTACCATTTGGCAACTACACTAGTGACTATATTATTTTTAAATTTTAATTTTTGTCATTTTGGTTCTTGGACTGTAGTCTATGACTATAATTTATTAATTTATAATCTGTGGTTTTCTACTTCTAGACTCTTAATTTGAGATTTATATTTGAATTTTAATGAACTGTTCATGTTTACATCTTTACTAAATTTTGGTACTATTTACTTTTATGCTTTAGTTGCTATTTAAATTTTGAAATGATTCATCATGCATCAATGATCATAGAATGATTATGTAGATATTAGACAAAGTAGATTGTAGGTTGTAAGTTGTATGAAACTAATAATACTTCTTAAGTTATGCAATGATGACGAAATTTGTTTTTGTGATGCACAATTCTCAATGACGATTATATACTATTAGACTATTAGTATTAGTCTTTACATTTATCATTTTAGTATTTTATTTATTTTGATTCATGTTTAATTTTAAATTTCTAATAAATAATAAATATAATAAATAGTTGTCGCACTTGCGGTCCCCAACCTGGTGTCCCCTGAAAATTTGGGTGTGTGCTCTAGCCGTCTCGGAAACTCGTCTCCCCATCCCCCCGTCCCCACAGCCAGTGCAACATAGGTATTTCTCCTTTAATCAATACTCTCATTAGTATGATACTAAGAAAAATACATAAGAATATAGAATTTACCAAATCCACATATGAAGCTTAGGAGCGGTAAAAATGGAATATTAATCAATGCACAATGTAGTGGACCAGATAGGGTAAAATAAGAAATAAAATTCCCAATTGTGACTTAAGATTACAATGGAGGATGAAAGTGAATCTATTTCCTCTGCATTACTATAATCTTTTAGCCTACAATGTGACTTTGGATATGATTATATATTATCATACCATTCATTAGTGAATATTACATCTGGGTCTTGAAATGATAAGTTCTTCATGTCAATAAAAGATTATAAAAATCCTAATCCCATTTGGAATATGAATTAAGTAATAGCCAAGGGGCTTGTCACTGAATTCTAATTGTTTCGCATCCATAATATGTTATAATGTTACCATCCACCTTATTATTTGATGTATTATTGTAGCGATGGTATGAATTAGTGATTGTATGAAAAAATAGTAAATGAAAGATGAAGAAAAGACCAATGTCTAAGTGTTCCAATTTCAAAGGAATAAGATTGATATTCTCATTTTTATTAAGAAGATTTTGACATTAATTCACTAAATATAAGTAATGAAACCATTGATATCTAGTATGTTGGATTTTCAATTTCTTTCCTCTATTTCAATATCAACAACTAGGAATGAGTTGGAAGAATACAAAGTTGGGGCTAAAAATGGGAATGAGACAATAAATTGAGTGATAAGAGAAAGTAGTTAACCTAGTAAGGTAAAAGAAACTGTTAAATTCCTAAACTAGGATTGATTGATCCTTTATGCTACCAGAACCTATGTACCAGAACTAGTTGAACTTGGTAGAACCTAATAGGAGCACACTTTTGTCCCCCTTGAAGAGTATAGAGGAAATTGTCGTCAACAATTTGGGTCCAATAATACTCTTGAAGAATCATAAAATGACCCAATAGAACTATTTCTAGATGCAACTGCAACATAAGTATTATGTTTTGAAAGAATGTCAAATTCTGTAGTATTTCCATTATTATTTTCAAAATGGATAGGATACTTGATCGCATGTATGCCTACTAAAGCTGAAACAATTTTCTTTGAGCCTGGAGAATTTAATGGCTGGGTAAAAAGTTATGAAACAAGCATGATCATTACATTGAGGTGAAAATATGCTACACCAGATTGAATTGGACCATGCCCATCATCTACAAGTCCATTACCGAACCCTCATCCATTCCCAACTGGCTCTTGAATTTCTTGTTTAGTTAACTTTTTTTTTTTAAATTCAAATTTGTAAACAAACCCACAATAAACTGATGGTCTAGAAAAAATTGTTGGGAAGACAAGGAAACCCTATTATGATGCATTGTTAAGGTGGAGAGCACTTCTCATTGCTCCTTTTTTTGCTAGCGTAATATTTCTTATGAGGGAGATCGATGGACTTCTTGGAGTTTAGGGGATTCCAATCACCCACAACAATACATGGGAACGTTATTATATAATAATTTAAGAGGATGGTTGGATATGTAAGAATGTTAAGCAATATTGCTTCCTATAAGGGATTAAGGAATACTATTTACTTCCCAATAATTTTGATAAAAATCCTCATATATCTTTGCGATGGAAGACTTGCAAGCATTAGTAGAACAACTCCCATTCTTTTCACCTTTGGGAGATTTGTTATTAACTCTATGAAGCTCCTTTATATGAGGCAGATATGAGGTTGCACAGAGAATTTCTCCCAATAGCATCTAAACCCCCTCCCTGTCATGCTTCGTGCCTTTCATATTCAACCACCAAGAAAAGAATAGAACCAAACTCAATCAAGGAAGCTGACTCTACATGCACAATGATAATTTCTTTTCTTTCCCTCACTATCTTATAATGTTACTGCAACCATTAATAGATCAATTGAAGGTTTAATACTAACCAACCTAGAACCCCTCGACAACAATTCCCTCACCCAAATCACCCCAAAATGGCCAAAATATTTAGATTTAGAGACCCTCTTTTCAATGCTAGTTAAAAGTCCCCACACATTCAAAGCTCACAAAACCTCCTACTGGAGGGTTCAAGATACAAAAATCTAGGGAAATGAATAGATTCCAAATGAATCCCAAAAGCCTCCCACGGGATGGATTCTTAAGCTACCAAAAGGTTGAGAAATAAATATATCTTCCAGATAGTCAGAAGATTTCCTTATAAGTCCCAACACACAAATATTTTAAAACAAGCCCAAAATCCTCATATATCTCTGGGATGGAAGACTTACAAGCATTAGTATAACAACTCCCATTATTTTCATCTTTGGGAGATTTTTTATTAAGTCTATGAAGCTCCTTTATATGAGGCAAAGATGAGGGTGCACAGAGAATTTCTCCCAACAACATCTAAAACCCTTCCCTGTCATGCTTCGTGCCTTTCATATTCAGCCACCAAGCAAAGAATAGAACCAAAATCAATCAGGGAAGCCGACTCTACATGCACAATGGTAACTGCTTTGCTTTCCCTCACCATCAACCGATCAATTGCAGGTTGAAGACTATCCAACCTAGAATCCATGGATAACAATTCCTTGACCCAAATCACCCCAAAATGGCCAAAATATCTAGATTTAGAGACCCTCTCTTCAATTATATTTAAAATTCCCCACACATTCAAATCTCATAAAACCTCCTACTGGAGGGTGCAATATACCAAAATATAGGGAAATTAATAGCCAAATGAATCCCAAAAGCCTCTTGCAGGATGGATTCTTAAGATATCAAAAGGTTGAGAAGTAATTATATTAGCCAGATAGTTGGAAGATTGCCTTAGAAGTCCCAACACACAAAGCTTTTAACACAAGCCCAAAACCCTCTAGTTGGATGATTCATAAGATATTAAAAGGTAGGAAAATCGATATATCAAATGAAGAATTTGTAAAATTACCCTTAAAGGTCGCACATACTCACCTTGTACACAAGCCCAAAACCCTCCCATTTGAGGATTCTTGAGCTCTCAATATTAGGTCACAAAATATTCAACCAGGTAGCTATAAAAATTTCATTTACCCACTAAGTTTAAGGGTTCTTCAAAAACATATATAAAGAATGTTAAAAAACTATATTCAATGACATCTATGATTTCCCTTACCCAGTAAACCCCTTTTTGGGCCCTCAAACAAACAATAATGGGCTATTTTGCAATCACAATAAGGCTACAATTCATCCACATTTAGAAAATTGCCCGCCTCAATTGCTAGATTATCCAAATTTTCTAATAAAATCAAACTATTAAATGAAAATTTTCATCTTGGAATATGTAAATAAGAAAACAATGCCTTCCGGTAAATTTATTGCAATAAACGCATACAACAATGCTAACACCTGGTTCCAGAAATCAGAAAAATTGCATGAAATCAATAAGTTCAGATTATCAAACACATTGCATGAAATCAATAAGTTCGGATCAGAGAGACACAAATCTTATAACAACTCTCGTCCTATAAATAGATATACTGATTATATGTATAGCTCTTAGATTCAATAAATAGCGCGATGCAGAGGAAGAAGGCGACAGGTCAGTGAAGAATAATAATAGGGGATGAGAAGGTGAAGGAAAAGGCGGGCATGAAAAAGAAGCATGTATTGAGCATTGCATTTCCTTTCCCAAATTTCATTTCAATTTGTTGTGCAACATCTAATACCTCCCTGAAAAAATGTCCGAGACCTCCCTAAAAGATGCCTTGTTCCATTTAAATGGGTTTTTCCTCCAACTACCACATGAATTTCCTTGTGAAAATACGCCTTGGGTAATTTTCTACTCGTCCTACTCGTAGCGATGAATATTTTTCCACTGTATTTCCAGCGATGAGTTTCTCCTACTGAATCTCCAATTGCCCCCTGAATGAGCGACCTGCTGCCTCTCAACTTTGGGCTCACGCCATACACATTTTAAAATCGTGTGTTGCATCTCTACTTTGGCCTCAAGCCCAAAATGTAACGCTTCTACATACATAAGATACTAAAAATACACAACCCCCAACCCCAATAGAAAAAATGGAATAAATTCATGGGTGGGTAATTTTGATTTTGGTTTTATTGCAATAAATTTTTATTTATGATTTTTAATGTAAGGTTTAATTTATGATATTTTAAATTATTTTTCCCTTTTCAATGGGTCTTGGTTTTTTGTCATATTCATTTGCTTAGGGATGGATTGTGTGCTGGTGGTTCACCTTAATTTTGTGAAATGTAGCATTTTAGTATCAAAATCGCAATTTCCTATTTCAAGAGTGACACAATTAAAAATGGCTATCATAAATTACTAAGTCATATACGTGTTGTACTTGTTAGTTGGTCATATTTTTATTCTTGGACTATAGTAGTAGTTTACATTAAAATAACTACTTTTTTTCTTCTTCTTCTTCTTAACCATATTTAATTATGTCGATCACTTAATATCTAGTCATATATTTTAATCCTAGACTAAATTAGTCATTTAAGTTAGTTGATTTTAGTTTAGTCACTTATTATCTAGTCATATATTTTATTCCTAGACTAAATTAGTCATTTAAGTTGGTCGCTTTTAGTTCAATCACTTAAAATTGTTCAAATTTAGTAGTAATTAATTTGAAATAATTGCAGTGACTAACTTTTTTAGTCACCTAGTCACTAATTTCATCATTTTCTACTAGTGACATATCTCCAAAAATTCCATTTGAATATTAAATACAAGAAGGGAAACACCAATCATGTTGTAGATTTCCTTAGCCAAAACCAGGTTGCAGCACTGACCACTATTCTCAACTCTTATGGCCACGAGACCTATGGATGGCCACAACTATATAAAAATGATCCAGAGTTCACCACCACATACCAAATGCTAATGGATGGCAAGTAAGTTCCAGACTTCCACCTCCAGGATGCATTATTATGCTACCTAGGCCATATTTGTGTTGCTTCAAGTGAGCGTGCCACACTGATTTGGGAGGCGCACTACAGTCGAGTTGCAGAATATTTTGTGCGTACTATAGAATTATTTTTATTGGCCGAATTTCTAACAAGATGTTGGAAAATACATCAGATCATGCACTACATGTTCCATCGCCAAGCCAACCATTAAGAAGCAAGGCTTGCATACTCCTCTGCCTACTCCTAGTCGGCCCTAAGAATCCATCTCCATGGACTATATGTTTGGTTTTCCTTCTACCAAGGATGGCAACGACTGTGTATTTGTGGTCGTAAAAAAAAATTCTAAGATGAACATATTAGCTACCTACAAGAAGAGTATCACAACAGAGGCCACTGCCAAACTTTCCTTTGAACAAGTGTGGGTACGTTTTGGGGTCCTGCAAGCCATTACATTAGATCAAGATAGAAAGTTCCTAAGCACATTTTAGTCAAGCCTTCTTTCATTGTTGGACACCAATCTCACCAAGTCGATTTCATTCCACCCCTACACTGATGTGCAGACAAAGGTCATCAATAGGATGATTGTGTGCATATTATGCATGTATAAATCTAAGCATTCACAGACATGGGATGAGAGTCTTCCCTATGTGCAACACAACTATAACAAATCTCTCCATAACTTGACTGACCACAACCCCTTCGAAGTGGGCCTGGGATTTCAACCATTATGTCCCCTTGATGTTGCACTTCCTTTTGCAACTACACAAGAACAATATTCCCATGTTGGAGACAACACTTTCATGATCAGTATCCCCCCATTCCTTGGTTTTCACCCCATATTTAATGTGGATCACCTTTGATCATACTTTCTACCATTGTTGGACACATCAGATATTTTTGAGCAGTTGAAACCAATAGATCTCAACTCAGACTACATTGCATACACTACAACTAATTAGATCATGGACACAAATATTAAGAACACTCACAAACAAAGGTTCTAATTATTTCAAATCTTACCAACTCTTGCACCAGGGAAAGTGAATCACCAGGGACCAAGTTCAGCAGAAATTTCCCCATCCCATGGAGACACTCAAATGCAATGGGAACCATTACCTCCTAAGGGGGGATGACTGATCTAGGTGGATATTGGTAGCCATTCACCTATTCCAGTTGGAACCTAGCAATGTTCCTTTCAATTTCCTTAATTGTAGCATAATTTACTATTTTTGGTAGTTTTTTTTTTTTAGAGAGAGTGTGTGTGTCCACTATAGTAGCGCATATGCCACAAGTCTCATTCCTATGTATTTTATCCATTTCCATTCAAATAAAGAGAGAACAGAGAAAGATCACCTTCCAACGAGGTTCTCTTTCATAAGGGTTTCCTATATCATATCTTTTATTTATTGTGTCTTTTGAATTTTATTTCAATATTATCTATTTTCCATATTTTAGCTATTATATGTATAAGCATAACACAATAATTAACGAATCAAAAAATCTAAGGAAAAAATAACTATAGTGTAGATTTCATATTTTCAAATATATTTTAGTAGATCAATTGTGAAGAAATATCTAATGAAATATCCATAAAAATTTACATATCACTTCAATAATTAAATATTTGGTGGAATATTCATGACAATTTATATATCATTTTAAAAATTAAAATATTTTTCTTACTATTTGTATAATAAATTGGATTATTTATGAATTTCAATGAGCTTTGGTTTTAGTACTTATAGATATAAGTCTCTTCGTCTTTTTCCCATGTCTTCAAATATATTATTTAACCAAATTGGTATATATAGTTAGCATTGCAAAATGCTTCATAGCTGGTTTCAATAAAAGATAAAAAAATTAATTAGTTTCTTTTTACTACTTTAATACACAACCATCTCATTCAAAAGTTGTTCAAACATTTACAACGAGAATTTGAGTTGTGTCCTTGTTTGTTAGAAAAGTATAATACCTACTTGAATTTAATGGATTTGTTGATATATATATATATATATATATGTTCAATTGAATAAAGGTGTGTGCTTATGTGGTTGGTTGGTTAATTAAATTGGCGAGTAGGTTGCACCTTATTCCTATTCCCTAAACGTGAAGAGGAATGAGAGAAATGTGTGACCCAAGGAATAATTATCATATGGTATTTGTGGGCCTCAGCCGACAAATGATGAAAGAGAATATTTTCACGCAAGTGCATCGAATATTAAAATATAAGTTATTTAAACATGGTACAAAGATCACTTCAAATTATTCCATTCCACCACTCCGTAAAATCATGATAAACTTTGATACTTTACAAGTGCTGAATATTATGTTGCCCAAAAGCATGACCACTCTTTATTGAACTTTTACATCAAGAAACATTTTTTTTGATATATTTATTGGAAGGACTATTTCAGGGAAATATGATCCAAGTGGCGTGAAGTTTGAATTGTCATTAAAACTTATTATGAAAAAGTGTATCTTCCCGGTCCAATTTCCCAAGAATCATGGACACTAAGCTATGCGTAGTTTTAAAAACTTACAAATTAATCTAAAAGATAATGGAAATTTTGACAAGATTATGACAAAATTTGGCAGCTTTTTTGAAAATATGGGTTACAACTATCAAATTTAACTATTTCAGGTGCCCGAGGGGTTCTTGATGGTGCTGAATCCATTTCCACCATAAAAAAAAAACTATTCAAACACTCCAACATACGGATTTATTGATTTTTTTTTTCACTGTATTCCTGCAAGAAAACTGTCATCTAGACAAATTTGTGACGTCGGTAGACAACGCCTATATATATGCCATGCAAATTATTAGGTAGTATATATATGGGGAGAGTATATATTATGAAATATAAAAAGTAAGGAATAATATATGGTAATTTGTGGATATATAGTTAAACAATTAAATAGTTTAAATATTTTTCATATATAGATTTAAAAGTTTATGGAAATTTAAGTGGATGTTATGCAAAATTGAGTTTAAAATTAATACAAAGAAATATTAGTTTGTTGAAAATGGTTTTACTTACAACCATATTAATTCATATAGGCTAGATTCAGTGACATTATTGATCATCTAAATTGCATTAACACAAGTTGCTTATTTTTTTATTTCCTTGTAATTCCATACCCTTTGAATAATATCTTAAAATTCAAATTAACTTAAGTACAATTTTATTAGTTTACTCACATTATGCTAAGAAAAATTGCTTAATGCCATGCATTTTTCTTATCTTATAACATCCTACACACCTTTAGTATTCTCGTGAGATGAACTTAAATGTAACTTCTTATAAGTCGTAAGAGACACCATGGACTTGTATTAGGTATTTCCATAATGTTGATCTACATATGTTTACACTAGTACAAAATGACTAATTAGTTACTAAAAAAATGGCTAAAATTTGCATATAAATGACTATTTTTCGGTCGGTGACCAACAATAGCTAGTTTACAATATATTATAACGCGACCAATTTTTAGTCGTTTTTATCTTAGTCATTAATTGGTTATCCCAATTTTGTTGTCTAGTAGTATATTTGGTCATTAATTAAGTCATTGATTTGGTCATTGATTTAGTCATTAATTGCCATAATTAATGACCAATTATACAACAAAATATATTACTAAATGATCACCCGAAAAAATTAAATAATAACCAAAGAAATATGACCAAAATGTTGGTCGTGTTATAAGATACTGTAAATTAGCTACTAATATCCATATATATGCAAATTTTAGTCATCGTTTGAAACCAATTAATGACCAAAGAAATATGACTAAATTCTGGTCATGTTATAAGATACTGTAAATTAGCTATTAATAGTCGTATATATGCAAACTTACTCGTCATTTGTAATCACAAATTTATCATTTGTAGTAGTCATTTATACTTTTTTGGTATTTTCATATTCATTATGTAAATCACTACTTTAATAGTTTATATTCATTTCATTTACTTTCATTAACAATCGCTATAAGAAACTAATTTAGGCATATATTCATTTTATTTGTGTTCATCATTAATAAACATAAACTAGTAATTTAATAGTTTTAGATTGATTTTATGTGTTCATTATTAATCAAGATAAAATAATTAGTATGATTTTGCAACTAAATTTAAAAAAAAATGTCATACAATGTACATGATCATCTAATATAAAAACTCAATGTTACATATGTTAATTACAACACTAAGTAGTATCAAGGGCAACTATAAATGATTCCAACCACATAAATTATATTATATAAAATGTCAAGTATTGCAATATGAATTTCCAACTTAATATTGGTTGGAGTACAATTTACACATGAAATATTATTTCATCACTTCAAAAAATTATCATTGTCTTACGAAGGCATTGCATGTGAATTCACCAACTCTGAAGACTTGACCATCGCTAGTCTCTATGTGTGTGTCTTATGCGGTATATTGGCTCTATCGGTACCAATAGACGAGTTCTCTTCTCTCTCTTTAATTTGCATTTTGTCGCTCTAGTGTTATTGTTCTCCTCTTTCTTCAATCTCTGCTTCTCACCATCAATACTGAGTTACTTTTCTGCAAAAAAAGAAAAGAAAGCTACAATGCAGAGTATAAGACATGAAATTCGATGAACACTGGAATATAAATTAAAGTAGACTATAAAGGATTTATATGATATATACCTCAACAATAGTAATATTGTTAATGACATTTTTCCCCATAAAAGCAAGAAACTCGAAAAAGTTTTATATAGTTGAGCAATAGTGGTCACTATGTGGCTATATGACCTGTATAAACAAAGCAAATAAAATGTCACAAATAAAGACAATGAAGCTAGCAATTTCTACTAAGAATGTCTCATGCTCCACTTTTGTAGCTGTATCATTTCCTCTAGTTATCTCTAAGAAGCAGTGACACTTCAACAATAAATTTGGTCAGTAGAAATCTAATGGGTGGAGTAAAGTATTGCTAACACAAGATTAAAACAAGAAACTAAAAAAGAATAAGACAAGACTTTTCAAATTGTGATAATAACTATAAATATAGCTTCAATATAGTAATCTTCAATTATAAAAGTATTATTCCAGGGGAAAATGAATCCAATTCCCATAAGCCAACAAATTATGTATGCCCCTTGTTTTCCTTGTAATTAATTGAGAAAGATTAGTACATGCAATTTCCATTTACAATTTCTGAAATAATTCTATAAATATTCAAATAAAACTTAATGTTATTAATTTTTCTCTGATGCAGACAAAATTGAATATACTAACCTGTTTTTGAGCTAGAGAGTTATGTAATTCATTGTGTCCAAAATCATTGCTTATTGTCATGAATGCATTTTTTTAATGATCAGGAAACATGCCTATATTTGATTAGAAAACATATTTTTTAGAATATATTCCATTTTTCTAATTCAAAACTAAATTTCCTTCTAGTTTATGAAGTTCAAACAAACTGGAATCATTTTCCTTTAAAAAGTTGTTGTTGTAATATACGACTAAACGGACAACTACATAATGAAGCTATTAGTGGCAAAATACTAATAAATCACAAATACAGACAATAAATAACACCACTATGTCCTAGGTATGCAAAGTCTTTATCCTCTTGGTTGGAAATATTACTTCTTGAAAACAACATATTTGACAAACATAACTTTTCTAAAACTAACCAACGCCAATGTATCCAATAACATTTACATTTCTATTGGCATGCTCTAAAAGTGTGTGTAAGTAGCAAACAAGTGTAGTGCACTTCCATGTAAGGTTAAAGTTTGGAAATGGAATATGTTGTTCCTTAGTCTAATAAGGTTTTAACTTTCCTTTGACACTACAAGGAAAATACCCTCTAACAGAGGTTATAAAGGGGGTTTCTAGTGTTATAAAATTGGCCAAAATTGTCAAAAAAACATTTTCTACAACATCTGTTTTTGGTAACAGAGGTTTTGGCAGAGTTTCTAACGGAATTTCAACACCACTAAAAAAAATTGGGTGGCCGAAGGTTGTTACAGATGTTTTTCTCATCGGTGTGTGAATCAGGTGTCAACGCACTGGTGTGTTGTACCTTGAACACATCGGTATTGTAAACCTACCAAGCACCAGGATGGAAAAAAATCTGGGTGCCCCTGGGCATTTAGCTACAACTTGGTGCATGTCATCCAAATAGTCGCACCGGGCCATTGGAAGGTGCATGCATCGGGTCGTTAAGGTGTAAAACCGCATCGAGCCCTATAGGTGATACAACGCACCACGCCGTCAAGTTATAAAAACACACCAGTGAGTTAAATGAGAACCGTACCAGTGCATACAACTCTTATTAGACCGCTCGGGTGGTAGTCGTCGATAAAACGCACTGAGCATTCTAATTTGTATTGGTATTTGTGCGGTGCCCATAGGTCGTAGAAACACACCGGTGCGCAGTATCATACAAACACTAGTGCACAGTGACTAAAGTGCATCAGGCATTTTAATTGGTATTGGTATTTGTGTAGTTCCCATAGGTCGTAGAAACACACTAGTGCACATTATCATACAAACGCATCGGTGCACAATAACTAACACACGCCGATGTTCATTTTGTATTTTTTAGAAACATCGACCCATGAAATTGCAATTATTGTGATTTTTAAAAATTCATTATTCATCAAAAGTTGACACATATCTTATAAAAATATTCATATCAATTAAAATTTTATTAGTACATTTAAATGTGATGTTTGGATTAATTTGTTATATCATATTATCAAATTTCATATCTCTTCATTATAATATTTAATCATCCATATATTTAATCAATGGTATAACATTTCACAACGACAATGGAGAACACAATAGAATAAATTAAAATGTATTTTATTATATATATATGAATAAGACACTCTTTGTCATATAAAATGGGACAATTATTGGTATCCCTCTATCTTTCAATTGGGACACGAAGTCCATTATATTAAACAAAATGTCTGATTTCACAAACAAATATTTCAAAAAATACAACGCCTTGCTTTGATATAAAAACATATTGATCATCATTCTTCGCTGGAACTGTTGTCACTGCTCGAGCTACTTCTATGACTTGGGTTATTTTGAGGAATGTTTTGTTCATAGTGTTGATTGTTTTCTTCTTCTTCAACTTCCATCTACAAACATAAAAATAAACTGTAATGAGTGTATATACATTAGTGAGAATAATGAAAATTGCAATATTAAATAATTTACATCAATGTAAATCGAAAAGAAATGTACCATAGCAAGAATTGACTCATGAACTATACACATTATTTCAAAACCAAATTTCATGCCATCTTTCAACAATTCATTTATTGGCACAGTTCCACACTTTGTTTCCTGCAAGTTTTATACCCCATAAAAAATCGTATATTTAATATAAAAGATTTTTTTGTTATATTAATTATAGACAGAGCTAAGTAAAACAAGATAGATGCTTACAAATTCCATAATTAATTTTTGATATGCCAACATATACTGACAACCCATATTTAACCCAATGTCAATCAATTTGTCTGATGGTTCTTCTTTGTATGTTAACACCTATTTGAAGACATTAAATGATTATTGTTGTAAAACAACTTAAAATATAAAAAAATTAAATATAGTTAAGTTGTTATAAGGAAGTAACAATTACTCACAAACATAGATATCAACCCTTTTTTTCCTTGTCGTCTTGTTTTATATGTTGAATGGGTTCTACTTTCTTTTCTTTTCTGCAAAAAAATACTTGAAAATTGATATTTAATGTTAAATTGTTTATTTATTGTACCTAATCGAAAAATTCAATCATTACATATTACATTTGAAGCACGTTGTCGTTGAGATTGCTCCTCGTGTGATGCAATTATGTCCATTTTTTTGACCATCTCCTTGTACCCCTTTTGGACATTCCTACTGGCATATTTCTGATATCACCTCATTCATCCTTTGAGGTTTTCATAATCTTCGTGAAAATGTAACTTGAAAATAAACTATTTAATTTTTATATTGATATATGAAAAGTAAATATAACAAAAGTGATATTTATAAATGATTGCTTTATAGTAATATATACATATAATTCTAGAAAAACATTTAAAGGAATATTAATTTTTCATTCCTTATTATTTTTTTGTACATTTTTTCTATTAAAAGTATGACATGTCTGATTTACCAATTCTCTGGAAACCCATCCTATAGTTTAGATAAAATTTAGTTCTTGGAATCATTGGATTGATTTTTGTATTGTGAGTGGAAAGAACGTCTATACATTCGTTCCACTAGATCCATCAAAGTTTTGTAAAAGTTTTTCCCCCTTTCGTTAACCTCTAGCACCACTCCAGATGAGCTAAGGAGAAATTCATTTTCATTTGTATGTTCTATTTTTTTCTTTTCTTAGAAAAACATTCATTTTCTTCGTTGTTGGTCCTAGTAGAAAATTAAACATACGTGAATTAATAGATTGTTTGAAACATGTTATATAATATTTTTAAGTATATTATTAATGAAAATTAAAAAAAGAAACTCATATTGGATCGATAGTATTTTTTTCATTCACCCGATTCATCATTCTGCAATTTTTCCATCAAGTTTTTATGCTCTTCTGGTCTTAGATCAGAATTAATATTATCGAGCTTCGTCATTTTGTGGCTTTGCATGATACACAGTAAAAAATACATACTAGTTAAACTTACATATAATTCATAAATAATATTTTTTGTAAATAATTTACAAAGAACTTGTCTTTTTTGCTTTTCTCGATGTGCTATCAATGTTTTTGTTACTTGATCTCTTATCAGTCATTTATTTATCAATATGAAAGTTGTACCATACCATTCATTAATATATTTTATAAATAAATCACAAACTTCTCAGGGAAAAAAAAAATCAAGAAAACGGTGCGCCTTTCAAGCAGTACGCACCGAAGGCAGTGTGGTATGTTCTTATAAACACACCGCCAAAATAGTAGAAACACCGTACGATGCTCTCTGTAAACAAGGAGACCTGATGCATTATATGTTAACCAGTGTACCGATTAACACAAAAAATTAATAAAAATCCTCTAGTGTTAGTTTTTGTAGCATAAGATGTCGTGGAGGAGACGATGCGACATGTTCTTATAAATGCAACGAGAAAACAATAGAAACATTGTATGATGCTCTCTGTCAACAAGGAGACCCAGTGTGTTATATGTTAACTGGTGCACCGATTAACATAGAAATAAATTAATAAAAAAATGTTTTTACCAAACAGTACGTGCACGGTGCACTATAATAAAATAGCACATCGGTGCATTATTTCACATAGGGTGCACCGATTAAAAAAAATATGTTTTTTAAAAAATCATGCAAGGGCCGACATGGATTGTGATCCTACTCTGTAAGTCATCTCGCGGGTTAGATGTCATATATATATATATATATATATATATATATATATATATATATATATATTCAAACCCTATAAATCTAAAATGAAAAGCCCTAATTGTAAAGTCACGGAAACAAGAAGAAGCAAGGGCAGAAACAAGAAGAAGCAAGGGTTTAACGTAAGAATGGATTTTTTTGTTTTTTTTTTTTTTTTTTTTTTTTTTTGAAAATGCACAATAAAATATAAAGTTTTTATCATGCATGTATTAAATAAAACTTAATTTGTAAAAAAAACAATTATTACAGTAAAATTTAACATTTTTACTATACTGCAAAGTTTGAATCACCAGATGTTTCAAATTTTGATTTTCTGAATAGTGTTGTTGTTCGAAAGTATTTCGCTACTTCACAATGCTCTCGTGCTCTCTTGCTCCAGGTATGTCTCTCGTGCAAACCTCTCCTTCATGTTTTTTGCAAAAATAATGAAATAATGAATAACTTTTACTATTTAAATATTTTTTTATGAAATTAGATTTCCAAAAAATATTTTGCCACCCATTTTTCAATTTACCACTTTTTTTTCACTTAAAAAAAATGAAGTTGCGCATTTTTTATTTGCGTCTATTCAGTGTGTTTGTTATCTAACCACATCGATGTGCCAATTAATAACATAGTACCGGTGCATAGTAACTAAAACGCACCACTGCGCTTCACTGTACATTAGCACTGATAACAATAAGTCTATTTTTAAGGCACCAAAATTACTTTTAGGTATGTACACCAAAATTTTTTGTTGATTTTGCTCAAATGCAAGGAGAAAATATCATAATTATGTTGAATGGACAATTATTCAAAATCCAACTTGTTCCATAATATTTCTCAAAGTCCATCACGAAGTTCTCCCTATCCATCTCTAGATGTAATATTTACTTCTGATTTTATTTATATTTTCATTATCTAATTGAATTTATTTATTTTATCCATGTCAATCAGTAGAATAAAATTAATGTATACAAATTTGCAGGTTCATGCAAATTCAAAATTGAGTTCAGATGCACAAAATATTCAAATAGCTCCAAAACTTTAGAAGCTCTTATTAAGAGCAGCATATTGCAAGGCGCATTTTGTAGAAGAAAATGGACAACTACTTCACCCTGCCAATTGTAACATTGCATCTTCTAGCCACAATCCTAGGACAATGATGGTAATAATAATAGTTTGGTATATTGATGTAATTATTTCAACTTCAAACCAATTAATCATGCATTGTCGACGTGCTTACTAATTGATATCATAGATTTTGTACTAATCATGTTTAAATATAATTTTTGAAATTATTAGGATTCTAGTGATGATGAGAAACCTACCTACCATATTTCGTTGCACCCCACGACAATGTCAAATCGAGAGAAGACTGAATTAAGAGAAAAACTCGGAGATGAACGATACCGAGAATGGTTGAATCAACCACCTATTCAATTCCCACTACGTCCAGATTCACCAATAAGGAATGACTACAAAAATAGTAGTTCTTCACAAGTTGGCAATGGAGACAATCAAATAGAGGTTGGTACAAATGATTACTTAAGGGATCGCAGTGCCATGGCAGACAATATTGTTAGATGCATTCCATAATGATGATTAACTAGGGGATGATGCTCATATCGATACCTTTTCGAAAGCCTTAAATTTGCTTCCACCACCCTCTCTTTGGACCTAGAAAGTTAGTCAAAGTCTACCGGTTAGGGGACAACGATGTTACTATACAACTTGAAAGCAAATTTTGGCTTGTCGAATGCATGTTTCTCGAAAATTTTATGAGGTAATTGACCATCAATTCTCACTGTATTTCAGAGATATAATCACACAATGAACATTACAAATGGTCAATTTTATGAATGTTAATAATTATATCGGCATTAATGTACTTTTAATATTATCCATGGCAACTACGGGTTATTAAAGATAAGGTTCATACGAGTGATAATGTCTTGCACAGTAGTATGAAGAAGGCAACAGAAATTGTTGAAAATGTTGGGTGTTAAGGACATATCATATCATGCATGTCCAAATGATTGTATTCGATATAGAGGAGAATATGCAGACAAAGAGATATGTTCGAAATGTTGGCATGACGGGTATGATAGATAAAAGAAGAACGGTAAATCACGTGGTCCTCCTTTTAAGATATTGAGGTCCATGCCTATAATCCCAAGGATTCAAAGGCTCTTTTGTTACAAAGAATTATCTATGTTGTAGGGATGGCATGCCTCACACATAAGTGAGTTGGAAGTTATGTGAATCCCAACAAATTCAATATTCATGAAGCATATAGAAGATACATGGCCCGAAAAATTCAAGGATGAAGTAGGAAGTCTACAACTCAGCATAGCCATGGATGGTGTCAACCCATCTTCCCTCCAGAACACCAACTCTTCTGTTTGGCTTGTAGTAGTGATCAATAACAATATTCCCCCATAGTTTTCCGTGAAGAATGAACATCTTATGTTCGCTCTCATAGTCCCTAGTAGAAGACAAGTGAAGAATATGGATGTCTACTTACAACCACTAGTAGATGAACTAAAGGAATTATGGGATGGGATTAATGTATACGATGTATCAATACCCATGGCAGCAGAGATGATTTTTACGTCGTATGGCATATGTGCTTACAGTACGACACATGATTATCTAGGCTTAGGATTTTTCTTTGGTAAATTACATGTTTATTTATTTGTTTATATACGTAACAATATTATTTTTAATATTAGTTATTTGATTCGTTGTAATTTTTATGTTATTCATGATATTATTTAACGTTCCATACATATATATTGTATAAAATAATTTCACAGGTCTTGTAACAAAAGGGTATTTTGGAAGTAAATGTTGTGGACCTTCTCTAAAAGCTAGATGGTCGAACGACCTACTAAATCTAGTTTATGACCGCTCCAGAGTATTCCTCCCAGAAGAACACCCTTACAAAAGAGCAACATCATCTTTCAATGGTAATTGAGAGAGAACCCAAAGGCCTCCAATAACTACACTAATTGAATTGCTTAGAGCATATGAGATAGAGAAGGAGAAGGAGTTCATAGAAATGTTCGATTCAAATGGGGAGGCTATGTTTGATGATCCAGAATTCTTCGACACCTAGGTATAGAAATTTCCCATTGGGATGAAAAGGAAACCTATCTTTTATAACCTCCCATATTGGGAGCATCTTAAGATTACCCACTTATTAGATCCCATGCATATATTTAAAAAAAATTTATCTTCTTTATGGAGGAACATATCATCGAAACAAAGTGACAAATTGGTTGTTAGGAAAGATCTTATTACTTCAAAAAATAAAAGGAAACATTGGCCAAGACGATTAGAAAGTACAGGATCAGAGGCATTCGATGGTCCCTCTAATTGGTATTTCAAATAAGGTGATGTCCCCTAGATTTTAAAAAAATATGATCTTTCATTGGCAAAGGAAGTTATAAGGGGTGTGAGGGTGCCACCTTCATATGGGTCTTCACTTCGACGCTGCTTCACTGTGGATGACCATTTTTCGGGGTTGAAATTGCATGACCATTTGAATCTTCTAAGAGTACTTATAATGTTAAAAGAATGATTTTATTAGTTGTTATATTAATAAATTTTATCCCTTGCATGGATCATAAAACATAACTATTTTTTTATATTATTGCATGTGTTTATAACTTTGCAGTGTCATTATACTTTGTTCATGCGTGGGTGTGTGAAACATGAATTCCCCTAGGACCTAGGATGTGCCATATCTAAATTATCTGCATTTTCACGTTGGATCACCTCAAAGGAGATTCATGTGGCTAGAATTCCACGATGGTGTCAAGAGATAGCTAAGATTGTTTGTATGTTTGAGAAGGAACCGTCAACGAGTTTCATAGACTTGCAGGTTCATCTTCTAATTCACCTAGTAGATGAGGTTGAATTAGTTGGGGTGGTTTATTTTCATTGGATGTTCTTCTTAGAGAGATACATGAAGAAATTGAAAGGTTTTGATCGACAAAGGGTAAAACCCGAGGGGTCTATGGCAAAGGGGTACATATCGTATGAGTCTTTCTATTATGCCAGTGAGTACATCAAGCAGATCGACAACCACTAGTAAAAAATGATGAAATTAATGACTAGGTGAATAAAAATTTTAGTCACCGCAATTATTTCAAGTGAATTACTACTAAATTTGAGCAATTTTAAGTGACCGAACTAAAAATGACTAACTTAAATGACTAATTTAGTCTTGGAATAAAATATACGACTAGATAATAAGTGACTAAACTAAAAGTGACTAACTTAAACGATTAATTTAGTCTAGGGATAAAATATATGACTAGAACTAAAAATGTTAGTCACTGCAATTATTTCAAGTGAATTACTACTAAATTTGAGCAATTTTAAGTGAACGAACTAAAAATGACTAACTTAAATGACTCATTTAGTCTTGGAATAAAATATACGACTATAAAATAAGTGACTAAACTAAAAGTGACTAACTTAAACGACTAATTTAGTCTAGGGATAAAATATGTGACTAGATAATAAGTGACTAAAGCAAATGTGACTAACTTAAATGACTAATTTAGTCTGGGATTAGAATATATGACTAGATAATAAGTGACAAATTAATAATGATTAATGTAAATGACTATTATAGTCCAAGAATAAAAATATGGCCAAATAACAAGTACAACAAGTATATGAATTAGTCATTTTTGTCAGTAATTTTTAATTGTGTCACTCCATATATGGAAAATTGCAATTTTGGTACCAAAGTGTTACATTTCACTATAGGTGTCTCTGAATCCATTTGCAGTGTTAAAATTTAGAGACAAATTAGGGGTTTCTAAATTTACAGTGTTGAAATTATGAATACCCTTTTGTCTCTAAAGTTAACAGTGTAGATGGATTCATCTACAATTAACATAATTGCATGTATCATCTATCAACTTTACACTAATGTGTTCATTATAATTTTAGTAAAGGTAATATTAATTAGATAGGAAAATTTATATTTATATTTATATTTAATATTTGGCCATAAAGTTTAGTTTTTAAACTTCATTGATTTATGTTAACAGTGTGATTTGTTTTAAATCTAAGGTTAAATCTTCATATTTACATTTAATAACTAGATAAATATAAAATTTCTTATGTTAAACATGTGAGTTCATTTAAATCTAGTACTAAATCATCATATTTACATTTGATAAATACTAAATAGATAAACCTACAATATATATTTATAGGCCTATTTAGTAAATAGGTATGAACATTTGTTAATTTAGGTATGAAACTTAATTAAATTTTTAATGATGTATGAACCTTTGTTTTTTGTAAGTCAATGTTATATTCATGTAGGAAAAAAGGGGTACATATAGCCAGTTACAAAGCAGGTGGTCTCACCTCGACTTGGTTTGTTAACAAAAATTTGCACCAGATGCAAAAAAATGCAAGAGAGGGACTAGGGACATTGTCCATAACCAGTTGGACCAGAGGCACCAAAACACATATAAAACATAAAGAACACAAAATAGCATACTAGTCATCCAATGTGGTGGATGCATGGTTGTCTGGGGTTGTTCCTAGATGCGGTGGAGGACAGAAGTCACACTGGCTGTGCCCTTCAAAGTGCGCCAACCAAGTCTCCATCTTTCTCAGTGAGTTGATTTTGGCATTGCCAAACAACTACCAGCCTCTCCCGGACTTGGCACTGTAAATAGTGCATTCAGTCCAATGTTTCCATATGCTCTACATGCTCCTCATGACATAATTCTCAATTGTGTCCACTCTTTCCATCAGGATGTTGATAAGTGCACGATTGTTCTCTAGGAAAAAATGTTGGATAACCTGCCCCTCTTTTACCTCAAATCAATCAAACCCACAATTCCCCTTGCCACCATGGCCTCCTTTGCCCCAACGACTATGCTTTTGAACCCTCAAACTCCCACCTCTGTTATCCCCCTGCTTACCTCCTCCACTGCCCCCATGCGCACCCACAGTAACGAGTCGTGCACGCCCGCAGTCTTTCCACCCTGGTGTGGAGCCGCCATGATTATTTCTGAGTCTGCCACCCCCACAGGGCCATGGATGATAGGGGAGGGAGAACACCCGCACCACACCAGGGGCTTCATAATTCACCAAGGTCAAGGAACCCTGCCGTGTGTAGAGTCGAGAGACTAGACCCCCCACTATAGAAAAAAAAACCACTAGAAAAAGAGCCAAATGTCGTCTCCACCACCAAAAGGAAGCACAAAGACACCTTCCACTACCAGATAAAGGCTTCTACCACTAGCAAAACCAAATACCATCACCCACCAAACCAACACAGGAAATTGAACAACAAACGATGACAAAGTAGCCGACGTCTGAGTGTAACTTCCCCTAGGGTAGTGACCAGCCTCCAAATTCTCCACATAGAGACCACACACCAATCCACCAAATACCGTCACACCCACGCTGGAGGGCACTAAATTTGGAAAAGAAACTAGTTTTCTGCCATCACCCTCAAGGTTTCTTGGACTGCAAATTCTAGCTTCCTCTCTTATCATGAAAAAACAGACTCACTGAAAACCAAGAAAAATTGAAACGAGTGATCTCATTTCCCTTCAACTTCCTATCCTCAACCCAAACGAAGTCAATGGCTAAGAAACTGAGCAACAAGGACCGATTGAACACACCACACCAGCAAATTCCCATGACAAGCACACACAAGCCACTCCCTCTGTAAACTTTCCTGCGACATTTACGCTTCCTCTTCAGAGGCCACCATCAGGACCAACACCAAACCATATTTAGGAGTCTAATGTTGGCCTCCCTCATCTTCCCTTGCCTTATCCTTTCACCACCTCCGAACTCCAATGCACAATTAATTTTCACACAAATTGCCAATGTGAAGCCAATAACTCTCAACCCATAACCCATTAACCCCTCACCCCTAACCCCTGAAATCCTTAACTGTTAAATCCCCTAACCCCTAAGCCCCTAATCCCTAATCCCTTAACCACTAACTCATTATTCACCTAACCCCTAACTGCGCCTAAATCCCCTAACCCATAAGCCCCCAATACCTAATCCCTTAACCACTAACTCATTATTCCACTAACCCCTAAATGCGCCTAAATCCCCTAACCCCTGACCCCCCAATCATTAACCCCTTAACCACTAACTTAGTATTCCCCTAACCCCTAACCCTAAGCCCTTATTCCCCTAAGCCCTAAGCCCCTAATACCTAATCCCTTTACCACTAACTCATTATTTCCCTAACCCTTATAACAACCCTTAAAACCCGTTGGGATTATCCATTCCAAACGAGAGCAGGTCTTGTTGGGACCTACGATCAGGTTAATTCCCCCTTGTTGGCAAGATCAAAATGGTTAATCTTCGATATAAAAATGTAGATCAAATATTTCATTAAAAAGAGGGAACCATACCATCTCTACCAGGTTATGCCCATTGGTCGCTTGGCCTCTTCTTGCTCTCACATGAATGTAGTCTTGCTTGACTGGTACAGAAGAAGGTTTCACATTATCAACTGTTTGTTTGGGACAACTTTCAGTTGTTTCATCACTATTACATTCTTCAAGCTTATGCTTTAAATCATCCTAGTATTTTGTACTCTCTCCAACTTTGTAGTGCTTTCCATTCCTCTCAGTCTCATCTGTTTCCTTGGTCTGTTAAGGGACAAGGTCAACAACATTAGGATGTTTTTGCAAAAAAAAAGGGTATTTCCAGGACACGATCAGGTGGAGCAAGAGTATAATCGCCAACTTTCTCATGAATGTGGGACACTCGAACTTAAGCTTTTCTGTAGAAGTCATGAGGTGCGGTGTGGTTATTGAGACTTCATCAGATGTCCATTCTTCGGACTTAAATTGTGTGACAACACTGTGGCTGAGTTTGAAACTGGAGATTGAAGATACATTTGGTTTAATTGCAATAGACATTTTCATCAATAAATGTAAAGTAATGGCTAACAAATACTAGAAATTAATAAATAGAGAAGACATGGCAACAAGCAAGAGTACCTACAAAATTGCTACATTGAGACACAAAGAATAAAGAATTATTGTGCACAAACAGAGACCAACGAAATTATCACCTTAACCCCTAATTCCTTGAACACTAATTCCCAACCCCTAACCCATTTAACCCCTAAACCCTAAACCTCTAAACCCTTAACCCCTAACCCATTTAACCCCCTCAACCCCTGAACCCCTAACCCATATACCCCCCAAAACCCTAAACCCCTCGGCCCTTAAACCCTAATTCCCGACCCCTAACCCATTTAACCCCCAAAACCCCTAAAACCCTAACCCATTTAACCCCCCTAAACCTAACCCCATTAACCCCTAACCCTAACCCGTAAAATACATAACTGCTAAATCCCCTAACCCCCTAAACCTATAAACCCCTAACCCATTTAACCCCCAAACCCTAAACCTCTAAACCCTTAACCCCTAATCGCTAAACCCTTAACCCCTAACCCATTAAACCCCCTAATGTAGCAAGAAGATGCCAAGCCAAATTGCATTACGTTTTTACTCACAATGATGTTATGCATTAACAAAATTTATTCAAACCAAAAATTTTGCCATGTCGTAGGGTGGGGATTAACTCAAAATCGATGGCCTTTTAAGTGCTAATATGTTTTGTTTGATCATACCGCACTTGCCATGTGTTGATTTAGAGAGAAACCACTGCAAGTAATGAGATGTTCCCCAAAACAAAGAAGGACCCATGAATGCGAGTCTGTTCTACCATGAGAATGAATGAAACCCTTTAAAATATGCAATAAGAAAATGCGTGGAATTGAAATGTTAATTAAGGATAACATAAAAACGCAGTTGTAGAGAATTTGATGAAAGACGTAGAAAAAAAGAATGCTACAGTGATGAGACATCCTTGTCAGTCTTTTGGGAAATAATAACTTTAAGAAGCTCGAAACAACTCTTGGAGTCATGTTCAATGAGTGACCATAAAATTAGGGGTGTCAGAGTGGCTAATAATCATAGTTTATGGTGGATGATATTCACCATGCATAACATTTGTCATTTAGGTCATTTGTTTGGTGGTCAATGTTGGTGAATCACTATATTATATCATGGTACCATATATTTCTTTTTTAAAAGAAAAAATCTATTAAACATGAAATAAGTTGCCTCTCATGTAAATGTTTAATGTCGCGATGTTATGAATGGTTTGCACATTATATGTATCATATATTTGTAATCACTTCTTTCAAGTTTACTTTAAGAAATAAAGGAAGAGGTGCAGGGCCTTACCATAAGAAGGACTTGCACTAACTCGTTTCCTCATATCATTCAAACATTAGCCCATAAATCAAACACATGCCCTAATTTCTCTAGTATGGTAACCCTTGGATGAATATGATAATGAACTCATCCCAATCGCTAGTTCTAACCCAACTATTGAATGTCTTTGGTTGGCATGTGTAAATGCCTTTAATGGATCCATGGATATGTATGAAATCCAATTTTTCATTGAAATGATACAAACACCCAAATTAACACGAGGTATAGAAATTTCAACCCTACAACTCTCTCATCCAATATTAAATACTTCACTAATTAGTCAAGGGGTAATCTACTTAACTGTATATTAAATATTAAAAGCACTTATATTAATACAAGAAAATAATAATAGTGTTTAATATAAAGTTATAATATAGGTAGATGCTAAATTGGCATGTGAGACCCCCTTATTCATGGGACAATATATGCCCTTCATGTAATGATTTAACTATTTAATCCATGGAGGTATACATACCTTAATTTCCCTTGGATTCAAAATTGTGACATTTAAAGGGGAAACACTTTAACACAATTCTAACAAGTAAATACAAACTTAATTTGTATATGTATCAAAGTTAGTCTAAGATTTGCATGGCATGCTTAATTTTGCATGAAATCAACGGAACTCGTGAACGATTAATCACAATAGGCATGTATAGTCAATTCCCATTATCATAGGTATGTTAGTTTGGTTTTCCCAATCCACAAATTTCACACATTGTTACTATTGTTAAAGGTATGTCAGGTTGGCTTACTTGTTCAACATCATGCACATTTGGTTGTGTTCATTAAAGGAATTTTAGTTCATTGACAAAACCAATAGTTTGTCAAGTTGGTCAACTTAGCGAGTTGTGTGTCATGTCAATCATCTTAATGAACAACATGTCATGTCGATTAATTTATTTATTGACATGTGCATTCCATTTTCATTGTTAGTGATGTGTTAGGTTGGTTATTAACATCTATTTTTTTATTAACACTATCTTGGAGATGAACCCTATCAACATGCATGTTTAACTGCAATTGCGAGAGGTATGTTAGGTTGGTCAACCCCATCAACAACATTTATGTTCAATTATGAATGTTGAGGCATACCACATTGGTCACCCGATTACCAACATGTACCTTTTGGTTATCACTAGTAGAAGCGTGTTAGGTTGGTCAACTTGATCAACTACATGTATGGTTGGTTACAAGTAGTAAAGCCTCATTTGAATGTTCAATGAAATAAATAGTGTGCAAATATTGTTACCATTATTGAAGACATGTTTTGTTGGTTAATAATTTAGTTAACATCACATAAATTCAATATGATTGTTCAAGGCATCGAAGGACACTCAACCCATTTAAAGTAGTGCATAACATTGATGGGGGTTTTCTTATTGCTTGGTGGGTGAAAATAGTGTGTTATTATTCCCCCACAAGTGTTCAATATTTCCATGTGACATGTTCACCCCTCATGGGCCGAATTGCCTTCTTAAGGGGGTTGTTTATTTAAGACAGGGTTAGGTCTAAGTCTAGAGTGACTTTCGTAGAATAGAGACCACTTAGTTGTGATTGTTGAGTTAAAGTGGTGCTTTTGAGATGCTTCTACCACATTGCAATGTCTAAAATCAATTAATTGCCACTTGCTTGTGTTCATGAAAACAATTTCAATCCAAAAAACAAATGTATGTGAAAGCAAGTTAAATAGGCCAATGCTCGTTGACCCACACCACCAACGTTACTAGATTGATCTCTTTGCTTGTATTTGTTGGGGTTCAACCTCATCCCACCTAACATAAGTCATTTATTCCACCATTATGTACACATGCATACTTATAAAAAACATGGCAAACTTGACCATTTTCATACCTTACAAAAGAATTTCAAAAACATTGTTACATTTACACCACAACATATGCATATGTGCAATTTGTATCAATATTTCCTAAATTGCTATATAGTTCTCTTAATTGCAATATTCTACCACCTTGACACCCCTTAAACCCTATGAAAAACTTTGTATTGATTTCATGACCCTCTCCATTTTTCAATTTCTTTAAATTAATCTTATAACACCCTCCATTAAAATCATTACCTACACTTACATATATTCATTAACTCTATAACTCAACAAATATTAAAAATACAACAATAATATAATTATAATACTATTTAAATGAGATATATTCACATCTAAAACTAATGATATATTAAGGCCGATATGTTTCATTGCTTCCTTGAGAACCTTTTCCATAGACCAACAAGGACTCAAGAGGCTCTAGTGACCCTCATTGCCAGGAAATGCATAAAAAAGGCCGGAACTTCCAAACCTTGGGGAATCCTTCCCACTCTCAAATTTCAGAAGGTAAAACAAATGCATTAGGAGGATAGAATGTTGAAAAAATAAAAATAAATTAATAAAAAATGGCTGTGAATTTTTTTACTCTTTTTACTGAAAAAATGAAAATAAATTAATAAAAAATGGCTGTGAAAATTTTTTACTCTTTTTAAAAACAAAAAAAATTGGAGGGAAAATTTCCCAATCCATGGATAAAAAGGCTAAAAAAATGAAAATAAATTAATAAAAAATAGGGGTGAATTTTTTTTACTCTCTTTACTAAAATCCGAGAAGGTAAAAACAAATGCATTTGGAAGGAAAATTTAAAATGAAAATAAATTAATAAAGGAGGGAAAATTTGAAATGAAAATAAATTAATAAAAAATGGTTTTACTGAAATTCATTTGAATCACTAGAACAACCGCAAACGCTGGTCCAAGGGTTGTCCAAGGGTTTCGAATTTGGGCTGACTAGTTAATTGGGCAGTATGACCCTGCTAATCAATGAGGGATGTCATTGATGCAATGAATGGTAAGATGCTTGACCGAGGAAGCATTACCGTTAACCCAGCCCAGTCCAAAGGAAACAGGGGCGTTAGTGGAGGCTGTGGCTACCGTGGGGGCGGCGGTGATGGGGTTACAGTGGAAGCGGTGATCGTGGCAACCATGGTTAGGAAATATGATGCTGCCCTAGGTTTTTATTTATGTTTGCAAGTGGTCTTATGTTTTGGTTCTGAAATAATCCTATTGGTGGTAGAGCTCTATGCTAGTAACTGTCCCTGGGCTTGGTGTTTCGATGTTCTGTAAACTCTCTCTGGTTTTTTATCTGGATCTCTGTGGCTTTGGTTAACCTGTATCGAAGCGGAATGTATGGTTCTAATAAGAAAAAGAGGGACAGGAAGAACTCGAAGCCGCAACAGACGGATGTGTCCAGCCTAGACGAAGATCAAGATGCCTCTGGCAGTGATGAGGCCGAAACCGATGACGAGGTAATTTTGTTAAACTCCATTTCTGGATGAAATCAACATCTTGCTTATTCCATCTCACATTGTCCCGCCACTTGTTCTACGCATGATCTAGGTGCATTTAAGTTTTAATCTTCCTCCTTTTGTGATTATATTTGGAGTTAGTTAATTTATAGCATTCCCAAGTTCGTTGGGTTTTAAATGATAGGTTTTATTTTTAATTTTTTTGTTAGTTTTCTTAAGGAGCATGAAAAATCCATGATTTACTAAATGGTGAAATAATGGATTCAGAAATTTGTCTAAACATACCAAATACTATGTCCATCGATCAGAAAGAATATACTGGAGTTAGTTAATTTATAGCATTCCCAAGTTCGTTGGGTTTTAAATGATACATTTTATTTTGAAATTTTTTGTTAGTTTTCTTAAGGAGCATGAAAAATCCATGATTTACTAAATGGCGAAATAATGGATTCAAAAATCTGTCTAAACATATAAAATACTCTGGCCGTCGATCAGAAACGAATACACTGGAGTTAGTTAATTTATAGCATTCCCAAGTTCATTGGGTTTTAAATGATACTTTTTATTTTGAATTTTTTTTGTTAGTTTTCTCAAGGAGCATGAAAAATCCATGATTTACTGAATGGGGAAATAATGGATTCAGAGATTTGTCTAAACATACAAAATACTCTGGCCGTCGATCAGAAACAAATAAAGTAGTAATTGTTCCTAAAGCAGTTGTTTCTAAAAGTGCAAAAATACACCTAAAATAATTCATCTAGTTAAGATTTAGGAAAATTTGTCTTTCATTACTGTGCGCAACATAGATTGTCAGGATCAATCTCAAACAACTTTTCCACTATCTTAGTATATGCGGCCTCATGGCGCTTCTCATCTGCAGCGATAGTTCCACATATTTGAGCCAATTTCAAATCACCGTATCCTTTAGCAAATCTTGCAGTGTTGCCATGTGATACGAATGTTGCTCTCTCCTGGAAAGAAGTGTATAGGAAGCCCATATAGGGGCTATTTTATATGCGTGGATCCTAAATAAGCCAAAACATGAAGTCAGATAATATTCATCAAGAATATCTTGCAAAAAGCTCCTAACATGCAATATAGAAAATCCAGTAAAATAGCATTACAAAATGCAATCCCACAGCCTGTTGACACCAATAATAAATGTAATAAAATACTTCGACCATATGTTTGTAAAGTTTAAACGCTTGTGTCGTCACTTACCATTCCAGAACCAATCAAATACTGTATGGTTTTCTCAACCTGTCTCATGTCCACTCGGTCACACAAGTAAAGATACTTATTAAGAAGATCACCATGTCTATTTTCCTCAGCTGTCCACATACGTGTGCACCTTGCCCAGGATGTGGGACTGGCACCAGTTTCATCTCTTACACTATCCAAGGTGTTGATCATGGTCTGGTAAGTGGGCAACGCTTCCTCGGTAATCATATCTCCCACAAGGAAAACTAAATAGTCATTCAAGTGACCGCTCCCGCAACTCTCTAACTTCTTCAAGGAAGCCCTCAGAAAAAGCATCAGGCAAAAAGTCCTGACTCCTGTGGCTGCCAAGACTTCTCAATAGTATTTAAATGAACCAATATATTGTCTTCTGCCCAGTCCTCGAGTGATTTAAAGATCTCAATCATCTCAGGTGGCATGGTATGCGTCACCTGTTCATGAACTTCACGTGATTGGATTTTAATCTTTTCAACTTCCCTGAAAAATGAAACTAATGATATCAGAAATCACAAGTCATTAGTTCAAAAGAACTAAAAATATGATTGATGAGATACATGAGGGAATTAAGTTCACGCATTCCCCACAATATCTCTGACTGACATAATCTACTTATGAGTCATGACTACATCACCAAACATGACAATTAAATGGGGATCTGAAACTTGATCCATGGGCAGATGCTAGATAAAAACAGCCTAAAGAAGACAGGGACGCTACCTATTAAAACAATCAGAAGAGCAAAGTCAATCCCACTACTATGATTGAATTGAGATGGATAAAAAGACCATTTACGCTTTAAAAATTTGTCTCGAGTTTCTCTACTCTAGCTTTTATATTGTTCAATTAATTTAGGTGGAATATGTGTATAAGATGGGAGAAGCACTTTCTTATTTGTCTTTGGAGCACCTTTACAAAAATCTCAAGAATATTTCTCTATTGTCATCAATGCAATAGCCAAGTCAGTCCTATTCCACTGAAACTGAAGTTTTAACTCAGCTACGCAAAGGAAAGGATTCCTTCACAGCCGCAAGCACTGTGAAAGGCACGGGCATTCCAAAATACAGACATTGTTTGTAATAAAAAATAAGGCTCAAAGTTTGATAGGCTAGCATATGTGAGTGAATTTTAACATGCCTCCAAAGTCTTTATACGATGAGACTCGTCACTCTTGGCAGAGGGGTGAAAAGGAATAGTTATATTCAAGACAACATTCTGGACAATTAAATAAAAGTGATCCATCTTTTCACAGAAATAACAACGCCATAATTACAAAATATGATGGTATGAAGGATACCGAAGCATGAAAACTGAAAATATGACCATCTGCTGAAATTTAGAAGATATGAGAAAAATAAAATTTTCAACATGTTTACAAAACCACGAAAAATGTAATATAAAAACAAGAAGAAAATGCAATTTCCTAAAACCACGATATCTTGTCCACATAAACAGGCTCAGCAAGAGAAAATATTTATATTAAGAATAAGGTATAGAGTTAAGGATATACTACAATGAGTCGAGATGCAAATATAATATCTGTATTATGACATATTACAGAGAAATAGGGAAAAAATTTTAAAATAAAAATCATCTTGTCGAGATAAACAGGCTCAGCTAGAGAAAATAGTTATATTAAGAATAAGATATAGAGTTAAGGATATACTACAATGAGTCACTTTGAACAAAAGATGCAAATATAATATTTGTATTATGACATATTACAGAGAAACAAAGTCGCTTTGAACAAAAGATGCAAATATAATATCTGTATTATGACATTACAAAGAAACAAACATTACAGAGAAACAAAGGGAAAAATTTTAAAAATAAAAATCAACACTTGCAATTCAAGCTGATCTCGCATCCTAAAATAGGAGAGAGTTCCATAATGAGATAACTTAAGCATTATTTATGCCAAGAGAAGAAAGGTGCTTGACAGGTAAGGGCAGGGAGATCCCAATATATATATATGCTTAATAAACTTTAATTAATCAATATTAATTAATATTAATTAAGCAAATCACAAAGTTTTTGAAGGTCAAGAAGAAGGTCACTGAAGCAACGCCTGTTTCCATTGTTGGACTGGGGGCAGCTGCTGCTGTGCCCAAAATTATCATGACAATGACCAAGAAGGCTGCAAATACAGATTTAACTAAGCCGACTATTCTTGCTCACTGACAAGAAACCTAGTGCTACGGAAGATAATGGGAAAAATCAAGCACAACTCTTGCCAAACAAGCCTGAATCTCAAACCAAGCACTGCTTGAAAGTATAATATTTGAGTCTTAACAAGCCTGAATCTCAAACCAAGCACTGCTTGAAAGTATAATATTTGAGTCTTAACAAGCCTAAATCTCAAACCAAGCATTGTTTGAAAGTATAATGTTGTTCCCGAGACTCGAACTCTCAATCATCTTGTGTATGCATGTGTTGTAACAAAAAACAATTGTTGTTAATCTCTGTTTGAAGACTTTGTATTCTGCATTTTTTTCCTTATTTTTTTATTCTTGTGACTGGATGTAGAATACTCTACCGGCTGAGCGAAAATCCTCTAGACTACTTTGTGAATTGGCTGAGTAATACATGTGTGCAATGAATGGAGTTGAAAGGGGAGTAGACTCCAACAAAATCTAAGCTAATTTTTTTTTTTAAACTCATCCTCTAAACTACTGTGCGAATTGGTTGAGTAATACATGTGTGCAATGAGTGGAGTTGAAAGGGGAGCAAACTCCCACAAAATCTTAGCTAATTTCTTAGTTAACTCATTCATCAAACATGTGTCCAATGCTGCTTTGTATGTCCTTTATAGATTTTCTGCGTATCTCCACTCTGGTGCTATGTGTTAGCTGTAGTCTGCTGTGGGTAGATTGCGTGGAGGTTGAGCTGAATAGATGCATGAGGGAGGGTAAGGGGAGTCCAATTGTCCAACTCTGAAATAAATTTGCCTTGAAAATTGCCAATTAAACCTTACCAGAACATGTGTACAGGCTGTTGATCCATCAAACATGTGTCCAATACTTCTGTGTATGTCCTTTATAGATTGTCTGCGTATCTCCACTCTGGTGCTATGTGTTAGCTGTAGTCTGCTGTGAGTAGATTGCGTGGAGGTTGAGCTGAATCGATGCATGAGGGAGGGTAAGGGGAGTCCAATTGTCCAACTCCGAAATAATTTTCCTTGAATTTCCAATTAAACCTTACCAGAACATGTGTACAGGCTGTTGTGTGGAGTATTCTCACACTGCTGCGTGGAGTTTGGAACTAACAGAGTGTATTTCAAATTTCCCTTTCTTGCAATGAATATGCGTGGAACATAAAGGGGAGATTGAGGTTGGGTCTACAACAATTTGTGTTATCTACAGAATTAAATGTGCTCCCTCCTTGTCTTGGCTTGTTTGGCACTTGAACTTGTGGACCCTAGGTGGATGCTCCAATCACCCTTTGACTCAGCCTTTGACTTCATCTTGATTTTCCAGGTCATTTTCCTTGCCCCCTTTGACTTGGAAAAATAATAAACAAATCACCACTTATTAATTTTTTGAACTTTTCTTCACTTTTTGCCACTAACATTAGAGAAAATGGGTTTTGAGGGGGTAATAAAGATTTTTTTTGACCCTCAAAGTGTACATGGGAAGAATGTTGGGATGGAGAGCATGAATTTTTAGTACTTATAAGCCCCCAACATCTTCCAGGCTCACTTAGTTACAATTTTTAATAGACAGATTGCCCACCTCGAGTCTTCTTATTTTTGAACAAAGCTTCTTTATAAAAAAAATCATAATCTTCATCATCCTCATAGTCGTTTAGTGATGGGTTACCCATCAACAGAAGCCTCATGACCTTGGTCTTCAATTCTTACGTACTCCTCATTCTCCTCCATAGTCGATGCATATTCATTAGGGAGTTGTCTTTACTTGCAGAATATTCACATATTTCAAGGTAATTATAAATAATTTTCAAACTAACAACTTCATCTCACCACCATGGCACAGAAGAAGATAATTGTGGAACCAATGAGATGACCGATAACTCCCAGTAATAAATTAATTTGATGCTTGCAAGCTCAGTGACGTGAAATTAACGGGAGGAATGACTTGGCCATTGCTAGAACCGTGCACATTAGCCGATAAAGAAGTGGTTGGGTCTTCGTTTTCCAAGTGAAGGCTTATACCCTCCATCACAATTTTTGTACATGGAACGGTGCAACTACAGGCAAGTTTTATTGCATCTTTCGTTGCCGAAGTGCCAATGATGTCTATGTATGTCACGTTGTGAACTTGAACAACGAAACTATGATTGTTGCATGGTTTTAACTGATTGTGGCATCACAATGGAGGGGCACAGCAATATTGATCCATAATAATGGGATTTGAGATGTTAATCATGTTCACATGTTGGAACATTATTTGTTGGGCATAACCAGAATCCCTTTCCATGTTTTTATGCGTACTGATTCATTTTCTGTGCAATTGAGAGAAGATCCATTAACAAACACATCTCAAATGTATCTTTTGAATCCCTACTGCCAAGACTTCCAATACTTATTCCGTGCCCAGGCCCACAAACTAGTTTGTTGATTTCAATGTCTGAGCTTTGTGTAACTATAGAAACACAATCATCTCCTGTTGCAGTTGTGCAATTCTGAATCACTACATGTCGAGAGGCTGAGACATGAATTCCATTTGTATTTGGATTATCCCCGGGAGCAACAATTTCCAATTTTGACTTGCACATGTGTTGACCAAGCTATTTCAAAATGGATTTTTGGATTGTCCTTGAACTTCAATTCTCTCAAATGTACATTTGAGCTAGAATATACCATAAATTATGTGGGGACACAGTGGAAAATATGGTTTTGGTCTCAGTTGCAATCACCATCCCACCATTTCTGGGCCTTCCCATCAATAATGCCTCTGCTATCAATAGCTAATCCTTGGACCTTGGAGAACATAAACTATTCATTGCGGTCTTGGAAGAATTTGGTAGAATATATTCTCCTTAGACTTGGCACCCAAGAAGAGGGAATTCCATGTTATGTGATGCATCCTCAGACTTTGGGAAGTCATCGAGAGTAAATAGATATCTTATTGACATTCCATGAAATTTTTGGGAGATAGTAATGCTAGATATTTGCCATGTTAATTAGTGGTCAAGAAATAGTCATTCTGCAATTGATGGAACAGTCTATTAGTGGTCATAGCTTGTGGAATATAAATTTTCATACATGATTGTTTTAAGATGGCAACAGGGATGAGAATCATTACATCTGATTATGCAACACATTGTGTCTGAAAATGTTTGCACTGTGGTGAAGTTAAATTGGAATAGGGGCAATCTTGTTTGTTGCAACCACAAATATGACATTCTTTTATACCAAGGATCTTACTAAGCTAATTTTTGCTCTTTCAAGATTATTTTACTAGTAGTGTTCAATGTTCTAAAATGTGTTGTTATCAAAATTTGACTTTTGAAGCCAATGGTATTTTTGTTTTAAAATTACATCTCTAGAAAATATTTTGTTTTTCTGGACATTTAATGTAGTTATAGTTTATAAGCTTCAAATTCCATGAGCACTGATTATAATTTAGCTCACTTATCATATATTGGCAATTTGAAATTGCATCATGATGCATGCCAATCATATAAATAGTCAAATTTTCATTTTAGGATCCTATAATGAATTGTGGAACAAAATTTTGTATTTTCATATTGAACTATAGTGTTCAGTTTGTTTGTTTCCGTAATTCTATTTTCAATTGACAATAACTGAAGGGGTTGGTCAAATTTGAAGGTTTTTTCTACCTTCTATTGTTGGTCATAGAGTCTATTTGATTTTCTGTTTTCAATTTGTTGTGCAAAATTTCAATTTATTTGCATGCAATTGTTGGGTTCATAAGTCATTTTTTTATTAACCTTGTTATTGCCCAAATCATATTACCATAAATGGAATCACAGGATATTTTTCCAAGAGATGGTCAAGAAACAAAAGGAGTATTTAAAATCATCTATAGTATTTTTTTAGAAGTACCATAGTACACAGTAACATTGAGTACTATCATGGGAAAGGAATGTTTGGATGTAAGTTTGGTTGCATTGTAGGAGGAAGGCTTTACTTTAGAGTAGCCTTGAGCTGAGTTGTTGATTGGATTGTTTAGACTATATAGAAAAATAATTATTTTTTACTTTGTGTTTAGATTATACATGAAAATTAAAAATTCTAACATTTATTAAAATCACAAATCTCACGTTCTTTTATACCAATTTTTGTTCTTTCAAGATTCTTTTCCTAGCATTGACTATTGAGTAGTCTATGGATGGAGGAGAATCGAGATTAAAACTTGAAGGTTTGAGTGCTAGGTGGGAAAGTTGTTGATGTAGATTGTGAAGACTTGAAGAGTTTCCATTGTATAATGTGAATTTTTCATGACTTGCTTGTAAATTGAAATCATGAAGACTCAACAGATTGTTAGGATTGTTACCATGTCTTTTGAGATGATGGATTAGAGCATTGACCATTAAGTGGATTTAAGATTGAAAATGGGAGGCTGGATGATCAAAATGGTAGTTAGAGACACCATTTCATATCAAAGTTAAAATCCCCAAATATTTGTACTATGTGGAGTAAGGATAGAGCTAAACATTAATTGATTATAACTATAGAGGTAGAACCAATTCTCACTTGATTGGAAAGCGTAGCAGTCATATTTTCTAGACTTGAAAATAACATATTCAACAACATCATAGGATCATATCATCATACATCAAAATTTCCAAGGGAGCATAGCACTGAAGAGTTGTGAACTAAGATGGACAAAAGTTCGGTTTCCATTATTAGAGTCAAATCCAAAATCATGTTTCACTACATGGTAATACACAACAAATATATTAGCTTGAATAAGTGGCAAAGAAGGCCCTCATGCTTTTGTGTAGTGTTGCTCTAGTTGCATGACTGATTTTTTTGGATATATTGGATATTGGGCCTCTTAACCTTGCTAAGCGAGTCCTTTTGAGGTTGCATCTAGGTTGCCCATGTTAATGATAATAAAATGAGATGTCTAATATGTGAAACTTGTGTGATTTTGGTTTGTCTCATCAATCATAGTTGATTCTTTCTAGAAGTGATTGGGTCAAGCATATGTGAAAAATCAAACTTAATCTTTTCAATATTTGTTTTAATTTGTTCCCTAAGTATTAACAATATATACAAATATGCTTGATAAATTCAAAATAGTATTGGAAAATGAAATGAAACCAAAGCATCATTTTGGTGACGGACATAGTGGTTGGGTTGAAGTGTGGGAAGCTTGTGGGATAACAAAAGGATTTTCTCTTCCCTAGAGGACCCTCTTCAAATTATTTGGGACAGTAATCCAAATAAGAAAATTGAATAATAAAGAAATCTTTGGAGTATAGGTACACTTCATAGTAATTTTTTTCAGTTTGAATATATCCACTTGTACAATTCTAATATAGGTGTTGTGAATCGGAATCGGACTTCGGTGCATGTGATTCACGAAAGGGTTTGTGACCTCTTGCTCGGAGAACTCTACCATTGTGACCTTTATAGCTTGGGCTCATAAGGAAACATGCACATTTAAAGTGCATATTAATAGAGGGCATTTATTTGCAACACCTTTTGTGGTTTTTTTCTTGACCCATTAATTAATGACACCTATGATTAATAACTCTTTGGTAATTTTAAATATTGTAAACTTGATTACAAATTATAGTCGTTGAAGTGGAGGGTTTTATTTGAGACCGTATCCTTGAAGAAATAGTCTTTGAGGATGAAAACACATGTTTCCATCACTCCTTTTTCTAGGCACAACACCAAAATTAGAATAGCGTCTTTGCACATGTTAGACAATGAATTAATGGTCATCAAGTTGGTTTCCTACAAACAAAGTTATTGTTTCTCTACTTTTGCTTTTTATTTACTATAAAATCAGAAAGTTCACCCAAAATATTAAGGTTTCCTATGATAGACTTGACAATAATTTGAAAGCTTTCTTTGATTTAAAGCCCTCTCAAATTAAGGTCCCCTAACATTTCCATTGTTACCAATTTTTTGTTAAATACTTTTTGTTCAAATATTTTGTTGAACACTTTCCATGCAACCTCAGGTCCAAAGGAAATATTTTGTTTTTGGCCTAAGTGATCTTGATTGAAAGGTGTTAACTACCGATACATCTATGAATACATCCAAGAATATTACCATACCCTTAAGAACACATCTAAGCCATTATTTTTTGTGCTTGGACTATCATGTTAGTCCCTAAAGAGCGATTTGGGTTCTTCCATTGCTAATAGAAACAATCATAGAGCTCTTTCCATATGAGCCATGTTAACATATTTTCAAGTTTCTTTGTGTATGTCGGCTCCTTTGAGCAAAATCAAACCAACAATAACCTAGGTGCCTCTGTTTGCACTACCTTTAATCTCTAACACTTTGTGATTGCCACTTCAAGGCATTCCTTCATTGTGCGAGAAAAGGATATGTTGACTAGTTAGTGAATAGTAAACACCCAATATTTGTGGTGTTCTCGGCTTTATGGCTTGGTAAGAAGGCTTAGAAATTGACCTTTTCCTAGAATAACCGAAAGCTCTGGAAAGTTTTGCGATCACTCAAAGTTCCCTCTATGGCTTGAGCTCATAAGGAAACATGCTCATTTAAAGTCCATGATAATAGAGTTCATTTCTTTGCAATAAGTTCTATGGTTTTATCTTCACCTCTTAATTGATGACATTTATGATTAATAACTCTTTCGTAAAGTTTAATATATTGTAAACTTGATTACATTAAATTATAGTATTGGAGTGTTAATACTATAATATTATGCACTTGGATAACTATTATATTAAAGGCACCCCTTCAATGATATTTTAGGAATGTCTTTGAGAAAGTGGCATTCGTGGGACACCTACCTAGAGGAAAAGATGTGTCCTTGACCCACATGTGTTTTTATGTGTATGTGTGTGTTAAGGGACTTCCAATATGAGGATGAGTTGCATTACCCTTGAGATGCATTACCTAGTCACTTATAAATATGCATATTTAGATTGGGTTACTTACATGGATGCATTTAGTTTATCTAGAAATAATTTATTTTCCCCAATTTTTCACGACTTCATTGTGCTTTTAACAATTTTCATTATAGAATAAGACAAATTTGTATGGTTCGTGTATTGCACACACACATTTTCATTTCCTCTTTGAAGGACCCAAATTTCTTGGATAATGATACATAGGATTGAATTGGAAATTTAAATGGAAAACAAAGCTGGCATCATTTGGACATAGCTAACATAAGTTGCTCGAGACATGTTTAGGTTTGTAAAGAAAAAAGAAGCAAGTCTTAACATTTTTATGTGTTATGTTATTTGTTATAACTTATTTTCATTTCAAACATTTGTTCAAACTTTATCGAGTCGATAGATACCCCAATAAGAAATTGAACACAACAACATTAACACTTGCGGATTCAACATGTACGATTAGAAAAGTGCATGAGTCCCTTCCCCTATTATCACTTTGTACTTCTTTTGATGCATGCAAAATAGCAGGTTAGGTTGACCTAAGTACCACCAATAGAACTGCGAATTTACACCATATGCAAATACTTGAATTCTATTGATGGAAAAATAATTGCCTCTTTTATTATTCCAAGCATCCATTGTATCTATATACTATTCATAAACATAACAATTTTAAAAATAGGAGTGAAAAAACATCTTGCAAGCAATAATTAGATCATACTAGCAAGCCAGAACCTTCAAATTATTAACTGACACCATTCCATGAAGATGCGGATAATGGGAATTTAACACATGCCTCAATCTTGATAGAATATAAAATTTTGAATGATTGGTTTCAAGCAAATGTACTCCACAACATGCTATATTGTGATATGTGTGCACATATTTTCTTAAGCTCCACACAAAGAAGGTTTGAGAACTAAGGAAAAATATTTATGATGTTACTTGTTTACAAATTTGAGAAAACCTCAAGGTTTACAATCAAAATCTAGAAATTTTGTTTCCTGGTGGAATGTGAGACATTCTTGGATTTGTATAATGCTTCAATGCTTGTTTAGGATCTAGGTAAGTGTGAATGAATAAAATCTTTATATCATTGTTCTATATTGGATTCCCATTCTCTAAGTTATCAAAGGCAAGTTAAAACCTGATTAGACTAAGGGACAACATATTCCATTGCCAAACTTTAACCTTACGGGGAAGTGCACTACACTTGTTTGATACATCCACATTTTGAGGGCATGCCAATAGAAATGTTATTGTTGTTGGATACACTAGCGTTGGTTAGTTTTAGAAAAGTTCTCTTTGTCAAATATGTTGTTTTCATGAACTAATATTTCCAACCAAAGAGGATAAAGACTTGGCATGTCTAGGACATAGTGGTGTTATTTCTTGCCCATATTTGTGATTTATTAGTATTCCACCACTAATAAATTCATTACGTAGTTTTCTTTTTTAGTAGTATATTACTGTGATGACTTGTTAAAGGAAAACGATTCTAGTTTTTTGAACGTCATAAACGAGGAAGGAAATCTAGCTTTGAAATAGAAAATGGAATATATTTTGAAAAAATTTTTTTGATCAAATATAGGCCATTGCTTGATCATTAAAAAAAACATTCACGACAATAAACAATGATTTTGGACACGATGAATTACGAGAACTCTCAGCTCAAAAAAAAGTTAGCACGGTCTGTTTTGTCTACATCGAGAAAAATGAATGAGTAACCTTAAGTTTGCTTTGAATATTTATAGAATCGTTTTTAGAATTCTAAATGAAGATAACGTGTGCTAATCTTTCTCAATTAATTACGGGGACAACAAGGGGCATACATAATCTTGTTTACTTATGGGAATTGGATTCCTTTTCCCTTGGAATAGTACGTTGATAATTGAAGATTACTATATTGAAGCTATATTCCCGGTTAGTATCACAAATTACAAAGTCTTGTCTTGATCTTTTTAGTTTCTTGTTGTAATCTTGTCATCAGGCAATACTTTGCTCCACCCATTAGATTTTTACTAACCAGTTTTATTGTTGAAGTGTCCTTGCTTCTTAGAGATAACTAGAAAATGGTCTGACTACAAAAGTGGAGCATGAGACATTCTTAGTAGAAATTGCTAGCTTTGTTTTGTTTATTTGTGACATTTTATTTGCTTTGTTTATAAAGATCATTTGGCCACTGGTAATACTACTTCAATTAAAGAAAACTTGTTTGAGTTTCTTGATTTTATGAGAAAAATAACTTTAACGATATTCTTGATGTTGAGGTATATATCGTATAAATCCTTTATAGTCTACTTTAGTTTATATTCTAGTGTTCATCGACTTTCATGTCTTATACTCTTCATTCTAATTTTATTTTTCTTTTTGCGAGAAAATGGACTCGGTATTAATGGTAAGAAGCAGAGGATTGAAGAAAAGAGGGGGGAACAATAACACTAGAGTGATAAAGAAGAGAGAGAAATGTCTTGAGTCTAAGTACCCAGTAGAGCCAATATCACCGCATAAGACACACACATAAAAATCCCTGATGGTCAAGTTTCGAGAGTTGGTGAATTTACTTGCAATTCCTTGGCAAGATAATGATAATGTTTTGAAGTGATGAACAATATTTTATCTGTAAATTGTACTCCAACCAATATTAAGTTGGAAACTCATATTGTAATACTTGACATTTTATATAATATAGTTTATGTGAGGTTGGAATTATCTATAGTTGTACTTGATATTACTTGGTATTATAATTAACATATATAAGTTTGCGTTTATATATTAGATGAACATGTAAATTGTATGACAATTTTTTTTTAAATTTAGTTCCAAAATCACATCTTGGTTAATTTATGTTGATTAATAATGAACACATGAAATAAATCTAAAACTATTAAAATAGTAGTTTATATTGATTAATGATGAACACAAATAAAATTAATATACTACTAAATTAGTCGTTTTATAATGATTTTTAATGAAGATAAATGAAATGAACATAAAATAATAAATTAGTTGTTTATATAATGAATAAATGACTATTTTGTAAATGATAAATTTGACCACAAATGACGACTCAATTTTGTATATATACGACTATTAGTAGCTAATTTACGAGTATCTCATAACACGACTAAAATTTAGTCATATTTCTTTAGTCATTAATTGGTTTCAAACGATGACTAAAATTTGTATATATATGACTATTAGTAGCTAATTTACGAGTATCTTATAACACGACCAACTTTTGGTCATATTTCTTTGGTCATTAATTGGTTTCTCAAGTAATCATATAGTAATATATTTTGTTGTATATTTGGTCATTAATTTGACAATTAATGACCAAATCAATGATTAAATCAATGACCAAATGAATGATCAAATCAATGATTAAACTATTGATTAAATCGGTGACTAAATTAATGACCAAATTAATGACTAAATATACAACTAGACAAAAAAATTGAGATAACCAATTAATGACTAAGCTAAAAATGACTAAAAGTTGGTCGCGTTATAAAGATACGCCATTAGCTACTATTGGTCACCAAGCTGAAAAAATAGTCATTTATATGCAAATTTTAGTCGTTTTTTTTTTAGTAACTAATTAGCCATTTTGTACTAGTGCATGATTCGTGCACCAAAACGTCCATTTTTTGAGAAAATGGTTAATGAAGTTTGTTGTTACTTATATCACATTTTTACTGCAACTTCATATACATGTAGTTGAATGTCAATTATAAAAATTGTTACGTCTTCATCGATATTAAAATTGAATATTCATTATTTGAGAAAAATTCATTTGTTCCATCCATTTCATGAGTTGGGATGAACATTTTTTTTTACTTGGTTAACACGGGTTTTTTTTTTGGGTTGCATGAGGACATACAATATATTCGATTACGGGTTGCATGAGGGCATGCGATATATTCAGTTAAGGGTATGTTGGGCCATGAATACAACCACTTTTTAACACCTATTTCATCAATTTCTACTCTTCTTTATCATGTAATTTATCATAATTTATCATATAATCCATTTTACTGGTATTTATGCTCTTATGGATAAATATTATTTTTCTCTTTATTTTTAATAAATTGATGATTAAAATGCTGCACATTTTATCGACGGTAATTCATCACTTATAATTTGTATACTTATCATATTTTAACCTCAAGATATTTATTAGAATTGTAACTGATCCTCATTTTTGTCATTGATATTTCAACTCGGGGAAATCATTTGGAATAAGAAGTGACGAGTTTTGCGGTTGATATTTTGGGCAAATGGAGAAAAGTCTGGAAAATCGGAACATGGGTTTTGTCCGAACGGACCAAATTAACTTTTTGAAGGAAAAATTTGCCCAATTTCGGCCTGTATTGAGGAAGGCGAAGGTTCTTTGAACATGATTTTTTCAATTCTTTATTCTTGGCTTAGTCCTCCAAATTATTATCTGGTTGCAAATCCAAATTCGACTTGTTCCTATTGAAATATTGATGGAAATATCTTTTCTTGTTGACCAAGTTATTGGGAATAATCCAATATTGTTATGAGGGATCACATTTACTATTTACATTCTCCTCTTTCGATTATAAAAAGGAGAAGCATGTATTGTAGTGGGAAAAACAATGGATGATTATTGAATTTATTTATTTTGTAACTCTGTGGTCCTTGACTCTCGTGATTGAAAGGGAAACAATTGATGTAAATGCTATTTATGTTTGATTAATACAAGAACGATGTTTTAACATTCCCATTTCTTAACTACGGAGTAAACCCGGCGGCGTTTCACCCAGGTGGTTGAGAATAAAACCCTGGTGGATCGAGCCGTTGTTTGTATCTCTATCTTTTCATTATTATTGTGTGGTGTTTCCTAATTATTTTTCATTACAATTTGCAAGTAAGTGGTTTATTGTTCATTTCTTATTTAATATTGGTGTGTTACATTGGTGAATTGCATTGTCGTCCCTTTCTAATTTAACGAGAATCTTAATTGCTTGTCTTGTTATGCTTTAACAAAGCTACACTATTCGGCAGCATTGATTCATGGCACATTGTTTGATTGTTGTCCATTACAAATTGTTGTTCAATAGAATTTCCATGTGATCCCATTAATTAGAGTTTGTTGTTCGGTTATTAATAGGATTTGATGTTTGATTCCTTTAGTTCTGATTATTTGCTTATTTACATTTTTATTCAATTACGAGTTGTTGTTCATTTCTAGCTCATTAGTTTATAGAGTTTTTCCTAGTTTATTTTCAATAACGGCTTTAGTTTAATTTCTGTTTCTCTTTAATTGCCTTAAATCGGGATTTTCAACTATAGAGAATATTGGTTATTGCTTCCTCATTCCCATATTGATTGTCTTGTTCCAATTTGATTTTAATTGCATCGATTTCTAGAGGAATGAGTTATTGCTCTTTGTATCCTTGATTGATGTTTCTTTGAGTGAATAGTTGGATTTCGAGCATTTGAGTTTATGTTGTTGTAGTTAGATTTCTTTTTCAAGCATCTTGTTTACTTTTGTATTTGAAACATTGTATTACATCTTGCGAACTTGTTACTCTCGGATTGAATTGCGACCTCGGACGAGAGTACACTCTTATGATAAAAATTCGTTCCTAGATTGATAATTAATGTGAGATAAATAGGTGTTAAAAAGATACATTTTATACTTTAACACTTATTTAATGGGAAGACACTTAAGCGAGGTAAAAAATGATCATGATAGTCTTAAACACTTTTTTGCAACAAATACCATCTTCGGAAGAGAAGCAAAAATGGGTCACAAATATGTTGGATTATGACTTTGAAATCATCTACAAAAATGGAAGCTAAATGTTGTTGCGGATTCACTCTCGAAGAAAGGATGAAGAGGTGGAAGCATTGATTTGTGACATTTCTATTATCCAACCAAATTGGATAACCGAAGCAAGAGGATGAATGGAAGAAGGACAAAGAAGTGTGGACACTCATTGAAAATTTGTAGCAAGATCAGTAAATACGATACATTTAGTTGGAGAAAAATGATTCCTTATGGTACAAAGATCGCTTATATATTTGCAAGAATTCCCAACTAAAAAAAATGATTCTTTTGGAATTGCACACTTCTCCTTTAGGAGGACACTCGGGATTTTTAAAAACTTATCACGGGGTCAAGAAATATTTTTTTGGGATGGAATTAAATACGATATTCAAAATTTTGTGGCGAAATGTTTGGTTTTGCCGGCAATAAATTTGAGACAATTAAGACCCCAGGTCTTCTACAACCTTTATCCATTCCAAGTCAACATTGGGAGAAGATTTCAATGGATTTTATCAGTTCCTTAAGTCTAAAGGAAAAGAGTGTCATCATGGTGGTAGTTGATAGACTTACCAAGTATGCATACTTTTGTGCATTATCTTATCCATTTAAAGAAAGTACATTTTATACGCATTTATGGAAACAATTCCAAAAAGCTACATGGAAACCCGAAGATTTTTGTAAGTGACAGAATCCCATTTTTACAAGAAATTTTTGGGTGAAATTATTTTCTTGTTTGGGTACTCAAGTAGATCATAGCTCATCTTATCATCCTCAATTCGATGGTCAAGGCGAGATAGTGAATAAATGTTTGGAAAAGATATCTTCGTTGTTTTGTATATGATAAGCAAGCACGATGGGTCAAGTGGTTACTCTCGTTGAATGGTGGTATAACACTGCTTCCTTCCATGCTATGACAAAAATGACCCCATTTATGGCACTTTATGGATATCATCCTGCATCCATCACATCTTCTTTAAGGGAAAAGTATAGGGGTTCAAGTAGTGGAAGATCACATCGAGCATCAGCAAGAAGTTCTCCAACTCTTAAAGGATAACCTAATTTGGCATAAAATCGAATGAAACAAAGGGCGGATCAACATGAAAGTGAGAGAAGTTTTGGTGTAGGAAGCTGAGTATTTTACGGATACAACCATACGAAAAATTTCCCTCGAAACAGAAAGCTAAGAGGATAATAAATTATCACGGAGTATTATGGTCCTTCTGAGGTGTTCTGAAAGATTCGTACTAATGACATAAAAATTGGAGCTTCCTGCTTCTTCGCAAGTGCATCCAGTATTCCATGTTTCATGCTTAAAGAAGATTATAGGGGACAAACTTCTAGTTCAAACAATATTGCCAGAACTTGGTGAGGAAGGAAAAACCATATTGGAACATGAAGCAGTCACGGAAACAAGAACTCGACAGCTATGAAATTGATCAATTTCAGAGTATCTCATTAAATGGAAGAACTTAACCATTGAAGATTCTACATGGGAGGATGATAATTTTATACAGAAGCACCCAGAGCTACTCAAGCATTGAGGAAAACACTTTTTTGAAGGAGAGGAGCATGTTAGGTCCCTATATTACTAGTATAGTCCCTTATTGTTGTTAGTGTAACCCCCTTATTGTTATTTTTGTACCCCTGTAACCCCCACATTTTTATTATTATGCCCTTATATTATTATTGTTAGGTAGGCTAGGATTACATTGTGGCCCCATGGACTCCTATATATAGAAAGGAGGTTTTTTCATTTGTATCATCCAAGCATTGTTCATTTATGTAATTTATTGGAGGTTTCCCCCTCAAAGTGGCTTATTTATAAGGCGTTGATCTCTCTTTTCTTCTATTTTTGGAGTTGGTTTCATAATAGCCAGGTGTCGGGATAAGAGTGAATGGGAGAACACAGGAAGGGTTGGCAGGAAAAGGTGAGGGGGTTGGCATATTCTAGAGGAGGGTCGCAGCAGTAAGTAGTTTATGAGGGGGGTGCGAAATGCTTAGGGACTTACATTTAGGGGTAGGATTGGTGAGGAGGAAACCATTTTTCGGACCGCCACACCCACACACCCCCCCACCGATGAAGGCAGTATGGATGTGGGGGTGCGAAAAGCACTGTCGGCCATTGATTTGATAATGAGTTCATCAACCCGTCAGTTGGAGTGTGTACTTTAATATATATGATAGATTCCTTTTGTCGCTTTTCGAACATTATCATATGGGCGGAAAACTTAGGCTAACATGAATAATGCCTCATGACTTAGGATAAATTTTTTTTATGAGACTAAACTTAGGATAAAGGCCATATAATGTAAAATTAACCTCTTTCACCCCTTTGAACCTTTTTAACTCAACTTTCTCCCAATCCTAAGAATAAATCTCACCAATCAAGGGTGCATTTAGATGTGAAAACCCTATTTTATTTTTTTTTAGGGGAGAAACACCTAATCTACTGATCTATCATTTTTTTGCATTGATTCAACTTAAAAAATTGAATCAACTTATTCATCTACTTAACTAACATAAGCCAAGATTACACAGTTTGGCTAAATTATGCACTAATATAATTAACTGAAATTGAAAGTTGTTTGATCATGATTACACTGTATGATCTAAACAATGACTTAGGGTTGTGGCATTTTAAACAAGCTGCACACAACATTCTATTTATTCCTAAAGAATCAAACTCTCTATCAAGTAGTGGCATTTAAATTTGCATCACTTTCAGTTCTATTTTTTTTCATGGGGTTCTTTCATATTTATTTTTATTCTTTCTTTATTTTTTCTTTTTCTTTTCTTTTCTATTTCTTTATTCTATTTTTTCTTTTCAAATACCCTCACTTCATTTTTTCTTTTTATTTATATATTTTTTGGAAATCATTTGCAACATGTAATATTATTTACAATTTCTCATGACTGAGATAGAATATTCAATCACCTTGTCATCGTATAAATTATAAGGCCTTCACATTAGCTCCAGCTAGGGATGGTACTCTCCCTGTGAGGTGCCAAGAACCTTTGACCAGTAGCCTTGAATGTTCTGCTTTCAACACTTTTCCACATCTGATTTATTTTGTGATGTTGTAGTAGCTATGGTGGCACATTAATCAGGAGCTTAGGGCCTTCCCTACGGGCTTCCAATTGTGGTAAAAGGTCACCCAATCAAAAAAATTAAGACAATGATTTATACAATGAGTTTATCAAGAAACACTTCTATTCCTATGGAAAATAATGTTTCATCATCTTGCCATTCACAGGTCCACCAGGTAACTATGTTCCATCCAATTATTTGAGGAAAAATGCATTATGATCCCTATAGGCATGAGTGATATAAATTCCTATCCATAGGTTTTCAAACTTAGCTTGTTTACCCTTCTCTTCTCTTCTTTGATCCCATTTTAAAACATTTCCCCTAACTAAAAATCATCAACCTTGGTCCTTCTGTCATAAATTTTCTTGACATTTTCCTGTATGAATTTTGTAAAGTTGTACACTTCTTCTCTATATTTCTGCAACTGTATGGTATGATTTATCCTTCTCTAAATATAATTGGATTCCACCTGCAACTCTTGCATCATTTTCCTAATTGTGACACCTAAAGTGGTTAGAAAGACAACATCCATTCCATAAAATAATTGGTATAGGGACATGCAAATTGATTTCTTGGTGGTGAGTCTGTCAGCCCCTAGTGCATTTACCAACTTATTGTGCCATGACTTCTTGTTGTCTTCCAGCAGTTTTTTAACGATATTGACTAAAATCTTATTTGAGGATTCAGCTAGCCCATTCCCCTTAGGGTAATAAGAAGTTGAATGTCATAGAGTGATCTGATACCTGCTGCAGAAATCCACCATTTTCTTTGACTTAAAAGTTGTTGCATTGTCTATTATAAGTTTCCTGAGACATCCAAATCTTGACAGTATATTGGCTTCTAAAATTTTTATGATCACAACATCTGTTTCTTGTCTTGAGGGTATGGCTTCAATCCATTTTCTGAAATATTCAGTGGATATAAGGATCCATTTGTGTTGGGTTGAGGATGGTGGATGAATTTCTCAAATGAAATCCAAACCCCATTGTTAGAAAGGAATTTTAACAAATATGGGTTTCAAGCGTAAAGGCAGTAGTTTCCTCTTGCCTTCAAAAATTTGGCACTTGTGACAGGAAGTAACTTTTTTATGGACATCAACAAAGAGTGTTGGCCAGTAAAAACCAGCTCTTAGGATCTTATTGGCAGTGGTTTTCCAATACAAATGTCCACCACAGTCTCCTTCATGGAATTCCTGCATGATTTTGTTTGCCTCATCCGTCAATAAAAATTTTAGTATAATTCCACCAGTATCTTTCCAATACAAATGCTTGTCTAAGATACAAAATTTCATAGCCTTTAACTTGAGAAATATAAATTTCGTTTTTCTTAAACCAGGAAGAGATTGTAAATTCAATAATACAAAAATGAGGTCTGCATACCAAGGAGAGGTTGTAAAAGCCTCATCTATTTGTGGAGTCGCCTGCTCTTCTTGGTCATCTAACGAAACTACAAAATTAATATCCAAAGCATGAAAATTAGACTCAACCATTAACTTAGCTAATCCCTGACCTTTAATTAGCTTGGTGGGTTTATTTTCAATATCAAATTCAAGAATAATGGCAATCCACTTGCCTCTCTTCCCATTAGGTCCATTTTGAGTCAGGATATCTTTTACCATGGAGTTTGGAACAAACGACATACGGTGAGAATGAAAAATATATACTACAAAATCCTTAATTTCTTTTATTAGAGAAAATGACTGCTTTTATGTTAAACACACACATGGTGGATGAGCAAGTAAACACACACATAGGAAAGATAGGCTTGAGATATCTATATTATTCACCATAGATGTCTATTTATGTTACATTGGTGTGACCCTTGGAGTCAGCTTCCAAGGTCACTTGGACTCCTTTGTGACTGTTCGCCTTCCACACCTACCCATAGAGGATTAGGTATCCAACATTCCCCCCCTTAATCCAAAGGGGTATGTGTGAGTCCAAGAAGAGAGTTGTAATACAAATCTGCAAAGTATGCATGGCAGCACTTAGGCTGAATCAGCTCTCTGAAATGTTGGAATAAAGAGGTGGTTTAAGGATGACCACCAACACTGGAACACAACGCTTATTGCAGTTCCCAGAACTCTTCAAAATCTGGCAAGAAGCTGAGTGCTTCTGCTAAAGGAAGTGTCCCTTATATTTTAAGAGGGAGAACTTCAACCTAAAAGAAGTGAAGTCTACAACCTATGATGGTTTAAGGATGACCACCAACACTGGAATGCTTGATGCATTTCCTAGAACTGTTCCAAAGCTGGCAAGAAGTTGAAGTCTTCTGCTAGAGGAAGTGTTATGAAAGAGGAAGAATATTAACCTCACATAGATGGTTTAAGGATGTCCACCAAAAAAAGGCATGCTCATGGGCATCCATGTCTATAGCTATAACTCTGAATCTGGAATGAGAGATTGTGGCTCAGGCTCGCTTGAACTGCTATGTCTCTAGCTACAACTTTGAATTTGGAATGAGAGATTGTGGCTCAAGCTCACTTGAACTGCCGTGTCTCTGGCTACAACTCTGAATCTGGAATGACAAGTTGTGGCTCAGGCTCGCTTGATGTGGCTTCGAAGCTTGTAGATGACCACCATTTCCCCCCTTGTTAGGTACAAGGTGAGATGATGGTGAAAACTCAAATGCCTATTTGTTCAATATTCTAGGACAAGTTCTGACATGCAACTTAAACATCTTCTTGGTTGTTGATGCCCATTGCCAAGAAGCAATCCAACCAAGATGAATCTTTGTTCTTGCAGGAGGCTTGTTTTTGAAGCATCTATGTGAAGAATGGGTGTACTGACCATAGTGCTTGCATGTGTGAAGGTCGAAACAATTTTCTTTCATATGGCCAATGCGATCACAGTGTTGGAATTTTACAATTTGTTGTTTTTGCTGTGGAAGAGGAGTAGGATCTGGAACAGTTGCAGGTGAACTGTCATAAAGAAATCCGGCACTCTGAAATTTTATAGACTTGGAGTAGTCCGAAATATGAAAGGAAAACTCTTTGTCATATCCAAGACCTGTTTTGGGCTTGTTGTGGACAAGCTCTTCCCAAGGTATGATTATGGGCTTGGGAGGCACAGGTTGGGTGTTTGCTTTTGCATTCAAATCTGCTCTTGCAATGGGTAATGAATGTGGACCAATCTCAACTTTATATTCTTGCTGCTGATGGGAGTCCCTCTCAATTTTCTGAATAGAAACAGGTTCAGAATGATGACTCTTTTGCTGAAGTTTATCTTGTTGGAGCTTAGACTCCAACTGCAAAAACTCAATCTTGTCTTATGCATCTTGCAAGCAAGTTTGAATATTAAAAAGAGTGTTCTTGCTCATTTTTACCATATCATGAATAGTGGAATGAATGAGGTTATGCAACAACTCTAATGCATCATCGATTTTAGTCATTTTTCTCGAACACTCAAAGTTACACTTCAAACAATGATTGCAACTATGAACTAAGAAGAAATACCCACTCACAATGTTAGTGCAATTAGACAATACAAGATGTTGCAATTGTCTTCAAAAACAATGATGGATCTCGACTTTAGCTATGTTTGGTTTCATGTAAAGCTTTCGACCAACACCAATATATAGACAATGACAAATTGTTAAGATACCAAGCTATCTCTAACCACTTCTTATGACATTATATATTAACAATACATGCTCAAAATTCTCCAACATATAAACTCTTCAACATATATCATTTCATATGTATGAACTTTATGCTACAACCCTTTCAATCACTTTTCTCAGTTTAAAAAAAATATATCGCCATTCAACTTAGATATTTTACCACACCATAACATCGTATTCCAAAACTCAATGCACACACGATTTTGATCTTCACAAATGGTCTTCAAAACAGGTCAACATACCTTGTTGGATATCTTTTCTCATATATTTTCCAACGCTTCTTTTATTTGACTGTGGTAGCACAAATAACTCATCCAGTCAGCAAGTCTGGCACCTTTAGGGTTAGTGGCGAGGTAGCAGTCCGAACCCTAGACCTCTTCTACTCTGTATAAGGTCTTTGGCCCTTATTCTGCACACACTCTCATCAAGTCGGCCACGTAAATTTCATCATTTCTCGTATGAAAAAAAAAATTTATAGGCCCTCGAATCTCTCGCTATCCTTTTGTTTTTTCTTGAAATAAAATAGGCACAGTCAAATGCTTCAATCCCGCCACTGTACAGTTTCATCTAATACAGAGTCGAAACCCTCTGTGTACTGCACATATAAAATACTACATCGGGGATACCAGGTGGAAGCTTTTAGCCAGAGCCCATTTCACTAATGGGTTGTAAGGTTTATCAAATCCTCTATTTCTATCAATAATGGGTCCATTAGATATGTGAAGGCTTTCAAGCCCATTTGAGAATTCAGATCTCTTTACACCAATTTACTAACGATTTTCACTGTGCACAAGTCTGGTGGGCACAAATCTTACAAATTGAAAGTATTGTATTTTTATTAGAGTTAAGGATTAGGGATTGATGGCAAACCAGATGAAAGGAAAAACACAGCCTGTAGATTGGTCTTATGCACCAAGGCAATCTCATGAGCTAGTGGGAGGTGAGGCAATGGGAGTGGGGATAGCAGAGGGAAGAGGTAGCGCGCGAGAGGTGGAATGGGTGTGTGAGTGGGGAACCAACGGTGTTGTGAGGGAGGCTGGAAGGACTGTGCAGGCGGAGGCGAGGGGCCAGTATTAATTCAATTTTGAGGGAGGTGTGTTGAGGGAGGTCCTCCTTCATCTTGAGTGAGCCAACGCCTTTTGATATAGACTGTATGATATCAAGAAAATCCTTGGTATGATAATACAGACCAAAAAAAAGGATCGAGGGAATGAGAATATTACTGTGTATGTCGATACAAACTATTTTATCATCATCTAACAAACATTAACTGCTTATTTTTTCTTCCATTCCGTGTGCACAACTAATAATAAGTTGGTTGCCGACCGGCTGACTGATTAAACAAGAAATTGTCCAAGGTGCTCACTATTCCAATAAGAGGAAGATCCCACGAAGGGGTTACCACGGTGGACAGAGGCTTCAGGAATGATGTTGAAGGGCTGAGAAACAACACGGAGGAGAGGAGGTGTTGAGGCCGCAAGTAATGTGCAAAGAGGGAGCGATGGGAGCCAGTGTGGAGGGAGATGAAGCAGTGAAATGTGGATTTTTGAGGGTGTTGTCTATATAATGTGGAAATTCATGTTCAACGCATTGATGAAGTCATTGTAACCTATTTTCAACTTTGACTTGCAGGAATTCAAAAACAAATTTTTTTCTTTGAACAAAATCAGCATCATTATCGTCGGACAGGGTTAAATAATAGCCATACAGGGTGTATGCATATGAAAAACCAAGGTGTGGAGTAATATTTCTGTATGCTGAGGAGGGGAAATGCAAACATGGAGTGTAGAGATGAGTCCAGGAGTGCGTGCAGGAGGAGCAGTGACTGCGTGTGCAGTGGAGGATGGGCACCGATTGATGGAGTACCAGCTCTGTGGGAGCTCGAAAGTGTTGAAGGGAACATAATTTCTTCAATAGTCAACACACCTCAGGAATTTAATGCATCAATCTCCACATCAATTCTTTAGCCGATTTAAAATTTTCAACCACCATATTGAAATTAAATTCCTCAACACAACAACAATACAACCAGAATTAATGTCTCTTCAAGACTTGACACAAAATACATGAACAAGATTCTATTCCCTCCACCGCATATGACCTATAGAGAAGAAATATGGCAGATATTGTAGGATATAGAGTAGAGGAAAATGGCATAGAGAGAAATCAAAATAGAGTTGGGAGAATCTGAAAATTTTAGGCCTCGCTTGTGCTCAAGGAATTTGACAGATGGTCAGGAGAAGGAGGAGCGTTAGAGACTAGCAGGCTGTCTGGCACAAAGACTACTGCTATTCAAGGCAAGGCAGAAAACCTAACACATAAATGCACAAGGCCACTCATCATGGCTTTGATACCATGTTAAACACACACATGGTGGATGAGCAAGTAAACACACACATAGGAAAGATAGGCATGAGATCTCTATATTATTCACCATAGATGTCTATTTATATTACATTGGTGTGACCCTTGGATTCATCTTCCAAGGTCACTTGGACTCCTTTCTGATTGTTCGCCTTCCACACCTACCCATAGAGGATTAGGTGTCTAAAATTTTCCATTATATTTTATTTGAGGGAAACATCTCTTAGAGCCTTGCTAAAGAAAGCAATAGGCTGCTCATGTCCTTGATTGTTTTTCTGCAAGAGGACTGTTGCAACAATGTGTTCATAGGAAAACGAAAAGATTATGAAATATTTTATGAAGTTAGGGCTTATTAACATAGGTGCTTTTGTTGGGGCTTTTTTAACTTGGTCAACTGATTGTTTAGCCTCAATAATCCATTTTACTTCTGTCTCTTTTCTTTACATGTTTGTTATGTTCCTCAGGAGTTCTGCCATGTTTGGGATAAATCTTCTTAGAAATTTTATTTTACCAACAAATGATTGAAGATATTTGACATTCCTAGGATGACTTATCTTCAAAATGACCTCAATCATGATTCCCTGTTTGGAAATGATATGACCTAGAATTTTGCCTTCCTCTAGGCCAAATAGTGTTTTCTTGGGATTAAGGGAAATTCCAAACTTCCTACACTTATCAAACACTCTCCTCAAATGTAGCATATGCTCTTCATATGTTTTTGAGAAAATAGTAATGTCATCAAGATATATGACTATGAATCTACCAATTTCATCGGCAAAATCAATGTCCATTACTCTCTGAAATGTGGCTCCAAAATTCATTAATCCAAAAGGCATCTTCACATAAATGAAGGTACCCCATGGAGTAGTAAATGTTGTCTTATGTTGGTCATCAGGATTGACTAAAACCTGGTTATAACCAGAGAGAACATCTAAAAGAGAAATCTTATTGGAGCCAACTACCTTTTGCAAAATATGATCCATCTTAGGTAAGGGGTAATTGTCTTTCAGTGAGACTTTATTAAGATCCCTGAAATCTACAGAAAGTCTGATTTTTCCTGTCTTCTTCGTGGTTGGAACTAGATTGGATACCTAGTTAGAGTACCTCAAAGGTACTATAATCTTAGCACCATGTATTTTTTTAACCTCTTTTTCAATTAAAGGCATCAACATTGGGTTTACCCTTCTAAGTTTTTGTTTGAAAGGTTTATAATATTCTTTAATAGGAATCTTATGTTGTATGATTCTAGTGTCATAAGATTTTAAGTCTTCATAACTCTAGGGAAAAAAATATTTAAATTCTTTGAACAAACTGATGTATTTATTCTTTTCAGCAGAGGGTAATGATTTAGACAATTTTACCATCTTTGGGTCTTGTTCATTTCCTATGTTGCTTTCTTCCACTTCAGCTCTTGTGGGTTTAATTTTTGGTTTCTTGGCTACATCGTTAAAGTCAAACAATTCTTCTAAGGGAACTAACTCTTTGGGAAAAGAATTATCTTTCAATTGAAGTATTTATAGTTCCTCCGTTTCTTGATCTATCTATGATAATTCTACTTTATTTTCATCTTTATTTACATGGTTTTCTAACTGATTTTCTAAATCAAACTTTACATCTACATTATTTTACGACTCACACTCTACATCAATGTTGGCTTCTTCAAACTCATCCTTGGAATGCAATTATTTTTGAATTTGTTGATCATTCCCAAAAACTTGAGAATATCTAACATTGTCTGGGACTGTTGGCCTATGCTTTACCTCCACTGTGTCTTGATGAATGGGACAGAAAGGAATTTTGTAGGTATTGGCAGAAGTGTCCAAGCCATCATTTAAAACATTTCGATTTCTAGGGATTACCGATAAATCATGTTCTTGAAAACATTCCAAAAATTCTAGGACATCATTTCTGTAAGCTCTTAGTCTAGGGTGTTTGGCATAATATTCTCCCTTGATTTGTTTTACTATTAGTCGAAAATATCAATGAATGGAAATTCTTTTAGCAGTAGGTTTTTTCAACAATTGCAACCCTAGTATCAATGCTTCATATTCAACAATGTTATTTGTACGCTAAAAATTTAGCCTATATGAATGTCCCTCTGCATGGTTAGTTCTAAGTTTGAAACCCATATTCCTCTCCCTGATCCCTCTTTACTAACATCTCCATCAAAGTCCATATTATAAAGAGGTTTATCTTGTGTATCATGTTCTACTATTTTTGTTTTGTTTTCTTCGATTTCACAGATATTAGTTCCTAAGTTAGATATGTGTTTTTCCATATCCCCCTCATTATACAGAATGAATGAGTCAAGGTTTGAGTGGACATAGTATAAAGGATAATTATGGAGTTTCTCTTGGCTACTTACCATGAACTTTCATTAGTGTCTCCCTATATAACCTCCTTTATTGACCAAACACCAGGATGGTAGCAAATTTCATGCCCATCTGTAGGGTTCCTTGCAACTTAGCTCCCCATGAGAGAGACAATAACATGCCATACTTAGGGGGTATATCAGCAAAAACTATGTCCATCACCAGACTCTTAGCTGGAATTTATGCCAAAGTAACACACAAATCCTTAATGAGACCTAAGCACTTCACTTTGCTTGAATCAAAAGAGTATAAATCTTTGTACGGTTTTTTGATGTTAAGTCCTAGTTTTTCCAAGATAGCCTTAGGCATAAAGTTATGTGAGGCTCCTAAATGTAGCATGGCATTATGCAAAAAATTTTCATGAATTTTTAGGCTAATATAGAATGGAGCTAGACCTCCTTCTTGAGGTTTTCCTTCCACTTCAGGTATAAAAAGATGTTCAGGTTGGTCATCATTCAAATTGACTGTATCTATCCCTTCCCCTACGTTCGGAGCTTTCATTACTAGGGACCCATACACATTCTTTCTCATAGGCTCTATTATTGGAATGGATATCTTAAGCTTTGATAACTCATTTTCAATATTGAAGGATGTATGGAATTTATTCATGTTTAGGAAATCTGGTTTTTCAGCAATATATTTTTTGGTGTTTTCTTTTGGCTCGCTAGTGGTTGGAACATCAGTCTGAGTTGTTTTTGAGGCATTATTAAATGTATTTTTAATTGGATTGTCTGGAGTATTTTTAGGAAGAATATCAATACTTTTATTTGCAGGAGTGTATGTTGTCTCCTTACCTTTAGTTTCAACAACTTTCTTGACAAGGCTATCTGTGGTTTTCCTAGTTCAAAGGTATACTGCTTGTGAACTTCCATGATAGAATTTTTAAAACTTTTTTTATAGCATCTAATTCTTTAGAATTAACTTCTATTTGTGAAAGCATAAAAAATTATTGTTCTTCTTGAGTAAGAAACACATAATCATCATCATTTATCCCCATTAAGTTTATTTGAGTTTCATCTAGGCATTCAACTATTTCTTCCTCCTCGTCAACATAGTTTTCTTGAAAAGGAGGCCTAACCTGCTGGTATGGTCCCTTTTTTTCTCTTTTTTTAATTTCTGGTGGGTTCCTCCTAAAATTAGGATTTCTAATTTGAGTACTAGGGTTATTTTCTCTTGGATGGGTCTTGTTTGTAATGTTGATTCTCTCCATCATTCTTTCCATTGTTCTAACTAGGGAATCTATCTTAGCATTAGAGGTAGATGTTGATGGTTCTTCTTTGATTGTCACTCTCCTCTCAATCCTAAGTCTATTTCTCTTGGCTAACAAATTTTCTTATCCATTTACAACATATCTCTGAATCTCTTCTAAGGTTACAATATTTCTTTCTCTTAATTGGTAAGACATGTCAGCATCAAAACCATCTAGGAATTTAATTACAGCTAAACCTTGAGTTGGCTTAATGTTTGCTGGAATTTCATTGTAAACATTGTTAAATCTGGTGTAGTAATCCTACATACTCTCTCTAGGGGCCCTTCTAATGTTCTCATATTCTTATAGTATATGAATATGGTTTTTCTTTATCTCCCATATATTGAGGAATGATTGGTGAAAATACTTGAGATCATTAATACTAGCTGGTGCTAATGCCCTGAACCATTTTCTAACTTCCCCGGTTAGACTTTGAGCAAGCAACCTCATTTTAAAATCTTCCTCATTAACTTCTTGAAGATAAGAAAAATCAATCATTTTGTCAACATTTTGTTATGTAGTGATGGGTCCAGTACCATCAAACTGAGGGATTTTGTTTTGGTATTCATGGGGAAAATTTTGCAAAGGTGCAACCAAAACTAAGGGAGCATATCTTTCTTCCATGATTGGGATTTGTGGATGAACGGTAGATGAGGATATGAGTGGTGTAGGTGTAGGAATTCCTACTGTAGGTTGAAGCACTATTTGAGATTACATTTGAGAAGTAGTGGAGATTATGGAGAAAGTAGGGCTAGTTGATGTAGGAAGAACAGACTGTAAATAAGCAGAAGATGTTGCTATTGTTAATGCAAAGAGTTCAACAGATTGTTGAACATAAGCTTCATGCACAACTTGACCAAGGTATAATACTAAATTTTTTAATTTGTCAAAGCTTTGGAGAATTTGCAAATCACATTTGGTTCAATCGTTTATCTTTCAGATGTAAAGGGTTGCAGGTCTAATTGATCAAACACAATTTCTTCAACAAAAATCTCTAACTTAGCTCTAAACAGATTGTGTTCGAATGGTATGTCAAAATCAATAGCTTCTAAAGTAAAAAAACTCTCAGGAAGAGAGTTTTCTTTGGGTGGGGAACCACTACTTCCTTGAATTTCAGCTAAACTCCTTATTCTAATCTGTTTTTTAGGGTCATCTACAATTTTAGCGAGTTCTAGATCAGGATGAGATCTAGTGTAGATTCTTTTGGGAGCCAGAACTATAAAAAATTTAAACACACAAACATTATTATTTACAAAAATGCACAACCTATGAACATTTATTTCTGAAAGTTAAAACATTAGTTTTCCTATAATAACTTTCTTTAACCGGGAAAAATAATTTTGTAGAAAGTTAGAATTGTGTTCTCTCAAGTGGAGTCATCACTATGTTATCACTATGTAATTTCCAAGGTTGTGGAATAAACCAAGAGGTAACCATAAAACCACTTTGGAGTTTATGACCTATCATTCCTAAACTCAGATAGGGATCTCTCTGTCAGATTTAACTTTGTTTTATTTGTGATATCAAGCTATCTATTAATGCTCAATTTTTTGTTTGATTTTGTGAGACTTTTTTAATTGTTTTGGTTAATTAAATGCCTAAGCTTCCATTTGGCTATGGAGTCTACAACTTAACATGGATTTGTCTCACATTTTCAAAGGTTTTTCACAGGGAAAGGTAGATGAACTAACTAGATCTTTAAGATTTAAATGAAGTGTAGTAGAAGAGGAATAGATTCAACTGAGAAAAAGAGTAGTTAAGAAATATTTAACTTATATAAGAGGAAAACATTTAAATTATCTACAGCCAGAATCAGGGTGTATCTTTCAACAAATTTTTTCATCAACTTTCTGTAAAATAATTCAGATTTAAGAAAACATAAGTATGGAAACAAAGAAATAAACACATAAACAGTGAGAAGCACTTCACCAAATAGTCCAACACATCAATCTTGTGAAATAGTCCTTTTATTACTAATCATCCCATCAAATGGAAATGTACAATAGCTTTTGGAATGCAAAAATCAATCCTCAATACTTCGAAATCTGAAGTAGTTAGACAATTATTTACAAAAATTCTTGTCATAACTGATTAGGATATATTTTAGGAAAATCTAAAACAAATTATATCTCTTATTACAAACTAATAGGGAAAGTTGGAACTCTTCAAAAGTTGGCCCTGATTTGAAGGAAGTTGTTGCTGATTTATCACTTTGATCCTTGTTGCGTTGTTGATCCTTTGACTGAAGATAGAGTTACTCACTTAATCCATTAACTAACATAACTTATCCCACCTTTCTTCATTCAGAATAGACAACTTAGTCACCCTCTTGTACACCTCATCTACTCTAGTGTACTTGGAAAAAGTAGGCTTGATGAAAAAAATATGATTTACCTCATGTTGAATGGTTAAATCATTCTCCAGTGCCTCAAAAAAGGGCTTTCCTATTATGCTTCCCGTTATACCTGTAAACTTGGAGTTTTCCTTGGCCACATCTTTAAATTTCTTGTTGTATTCCTCCATAGTTATCAATTTATCAATTATCACAAATAAACTGGGCAATCCATTTTTGTTTAACACTTCAAACCTGTTGAAAAACCAGTTAACACCAATTTCAATCCCCTAATATTTTTCTTCCAGCTGAAGGACAAGGTTATTTTTGGTCAAAACCTTCTTGACTTCAAGTATTTTTTTGTTCTGTATTTAACTCCTGTTTCCTCCAGCTCATATTTATTCTTAGAATTCAGAAATTTGAAAATATTAGTGGCTTCATTAGGTTTAACATCCAGATTTTCTTTGATGTCTTGAATGGCTGTTGCAGCTTTCTCTATCAACTCCTTTTGTTCAAAAATGATTTGTATGGAAGGCCAAATTTCATTCATTGAGTTAAGGATGTTTGTCCATATGTTCTCTTTTTCTTGGGCCAAGGTCTAGCCCATGCTTGTCTCTTTTCCTAATTTTTGTATCCTTTCCATTAATCTTTGGGATATTTGTGCCTCAGCCATGTGTGAGGCCTCACTTCTATTCTTCTGCTCCTGCAAGTCCTTTATCTATCCCTGCAACTTCTTGATTTCTTCAATTTTTTTTTTTTACATATCTTCCATCGATTTTGTAAGTTTTCTTGCAGCATCGATTGGTTGAGTTGGAGGTGTTGTTGATGTAGAAGTACCTAAAGTTCGTATTGTTGTGATAGGCACTACATCCAAAGGAAGCATGGCCAACTATGCATTTTTTTCCTTTTCTTGATTAATTTATCCATCTTTGTCTCCATGTTTCTGATTTGTGCATTTTTCTCCATGATCAACTTGAGCATGTCTTACTTATGGCTCTCTTACTCTCCTATTTATTTTGTCTTTGGGTCCTCGGTTTTTGGAATCTTTAGATACTTTCTAAGTGCTGCAATATCAACATTTTTCTTCTTAATCAACTCTTCAGCTGCTTTTCCATTCTCTGGATTATACCCCATCTTTATGACCAGATATTCTAATGACTTGATTCTGGTGTCATTTTCCAGAGATGAAGTCCATTCAATATTTAGCTGAGATTGAACATCAGTAAGAGACACCTGCAACTTTGAAGCATTCATAGAAGTGTTAGTCAAAGATGGAAAAATCATGTCTCCTGTTTGTGTATGCGTCTCCATATGATCAATGGGATGAATGTCTTTTGTATCACATTCAAAGGAAGTCTTCTTGTAGTCAGTAGTTGTCAGTGGATGTGGAATATGAGCTTGTAAGAATTCCATTTGAATTATTCCCTTCTCAGTATCAAAGGTTGATAGAAGCCTACTTTGAGCACTCGCAATTTTTTTCCAGAATTGAGTGTAGTCGCTGCCTTTAAGGATCTTATTCTTGAGCTTTATCTCTTTGTATTTGTAAAAAATAATTTTCTCTTTATCTCCATGAATTAGTCCAGATGTTTGGGCTGGGCCCTGACGATACTGTGACACTGATGATGCTTTTGGGGACCCTGTGAATTTTCTACTTGATTGTGCATAAGAAAGTGGATCTTTGATGACTATGGTGGCTTGTTGTTCTGATTCTGCTTCCAAAAATATCTTAGGAATCCTTTTAGTTCTCTTTCTATAGATTATATTGAATTCCTTTGTTGAGATCCTTGTAGTTGAAGGGGATCCTTCCTCACTTTGTCTCTTTTTTATCTTCTCTTGAGGAGTACAAGTCTGTATAGTAGATGTAGACATGAGCTGCTCCTCTACTCCCTGTAAGGTTTTCTCTGCCCATTCCAACCGATTCGTATACCTTTCAATATCTAGCCTCTATGTGTGCACATAAGGAGTGGTTTTCTGTTCCACCCTTAGCTTGGAGACTAGGCCAAATGGGTCATAATACCATGTGAATCTCGATGTGAAATTCATTTGTTTCAACAACTTATCTGCTTCTTCACCATCTGCCTTGATGTTACAAATAAAGGGACCAAACAATGTCTTTATTCTGAACTGAGACATCTTTTTGGCTGAAACAAAATGTATTTCATCTACCTTAATCATATTCCTTATTTATTCAAGAGAAAATAATCTCATTGGGAGGTATTTATTTAGTTTGTATCGTGGCAATTCACACCCATACACACTTATTTCTGTGTAGTTCTGATAGAGGGACCAATCTCTTGTTTTGGCTTTCTTAGTTAGGTGCAAAATCTTATTAATCTCATCGTTGATTCTTGGCACCATATTTTTGGTCAACAAACTCATGACTGGATGAATGAACCGCTCTATGTAATATTTGAAGATGTACTCATCTGAATATTTTATTGCCAAAGAAGTCTAGAAAATCATAGACTATGGGTTTCCTTCTTCATATAACTTCTGCAGTGAGCATGGAAACTTGTCTACCTGATAATATATCAAAATGTGGGAAATAATGGAGGAATAATTGAAAATTCCTTCACTTGGTAGCTTTATGAATTGTTTATTTATGCTGTCAGCAATAAATTGACTAAAATTAAACACAACAGAGGGCTTTTGATTAGTAGAGAAAATTGATAGATAAGCTAGGACTGGCTCATCTACCCATTCATCATAATAATATCCTAACAGACATGGAAGAACATAAATAATTTTTTTGGATTGGTCAGGAAACATGGATGCAACATAAGGTGGATTCTTCTTGGGCAATTAGGTGTTTTCAAGTAGAAAATTTTCAAAAATTTGGTCCTCCTGGAGAAATCTATTTTTTGGTACAGGTCATTCAAAGCTTCTAATGAAAAGGGGGTGCTAGATTCTGTCTAGGGGACCTGCATCATCTTATTTATGGTTTCAGGGGTGATGGTGGACAAAAATTCCACACTTGGGGCTACCACAACTCTCTTTTTGGGAAAATAGCAGGCATGATAGTTCCTAATGAAGTCATATAATGGTAGGTTTGGGAAAAATATATAAGGGTAAATTGGACTCCTAGAGTCCAATTTCATAATTTTGGTCAATGAAATTGTCTTCGAACCAAAAATATAACTCGAAGAGATCAAATTCGCATTTGGTCTCTGCGATTTTATAATCCCTGTCAACAAGGGGAATATGGTGAAGCTGGAATGTGGGAGGGAGCATTGGGTTGATGGGATAATCATTGTTTTTCTTATTAGGAGGCATGTTGACTATTCAAATTGTATGAAAAGGAAAAATGGCAGTGGGAGATTACCAGGTACTTGCCGACAATCGGCTATGGGTGGGAACAATATATTTTTCATGTGCTTGACTAGTTTATTTGTCGACTATGGAAGCTTACTATATCAACACAAATTTAAAAATAATGCAAGTTTAAAAATCTGCGAGCAAAGGGATTGAAAATGGTGCACGGAGGGGGTTTATGGCAATGGAACAGTCCCGTTGGAGGTGCAAGGCATTTATCGAATTCAAATGATTATCCTGGGAAACAATAAATGAGTAACTGGCTTGGTCAGGTGTCAAGATAGGACTGGAGGGGAGCACACGGGAAGAGCTGGTGGCAAAAGGTAAGGGATTCGTAGATTTCGAAGGGGGGTGAAAACTGTATGTGGTTTGTGAGGGGGTGGGGGGGGGGAAGGTGCGAAATGTTGAGGACTGACATGTAGGGGTAGGACCAGTGGGGATGAAACCACTTTTCTGACCATCCCCCTCACCGATAGAGGTAGTATGGATGGGGGGGGGTGTGAAAAGCACTATCGGCCATTAATATGATGATTAGTTCATCAGCCATCAGTTGGAGGGCATACTTTAAAATATATGACGATGTCATTTATTCCTTTTCAAACATTATAATATTGGTGGAAAACTTAGGCTAAAATAAATAATGCCTCATGACATAGGATAAAAACATTTTATGAGCCTAAACTTAGGATAAAGGCCATATAATGTAAAATTAACCTCTTTCACCCCTTTGACCCTTTTTAACTCAACTTTCTCCTAATCCTAAGATTAACTCTGACCAATCAAGGGTGCATTTAGATGTGCAAACCCTATTTTATTTTCTTTTAGGGGAGAAACACCTAATGTACTGATCTATCATTTTTTTGCATTGATTCAGCTTAAACAATTTAATCAACTTATTCATCTACCTAACCTACAGTAGGCAAGATTACACAATTTGGCTAACTTATGCACTAATATAATTAACAGAAATTGAAAATTGTCTGATCACAATTACACTGTATGACCTGAGCAACAACTTAGGGTTGTGGCATTTTAAACAAGCTACACACAACATTCTATTTATTCCTAAAGAATCAAACTCTCTATCAAGTAGTGGAATTTAAATTTGCATCACTTTCAATTCTATTTTTTTTTTCATGGGGTTCTTTCATCTTTATTTTTATTCTTTCTCTATTTTTTTCTTTTTTTATTAAATTTTTTTCTTTTCAAATACCCTCTTTTCATTTTTTTATTTCTTTTTATTTTATATTTTTTTTGGAAATATTTTGCAACATGCAATATTATTTACAATTTCACATGACTTAGATAGAATATTCAATCACCTTGTGATTCTATAAATTATAGGACCCTAATAGGCCCCATAAGAGGTAGGACCACTGGCCTTATATATATATATATATATATATATATATATATATATATATATATATATATATATATATATATTAACATTCATTTGAACTAAAAAAAAAGATCAATGAAATCTAAAATCAGAGTTGATTACTCTGAAAATTGAGCGTATAAAGTATTTGTTTTCATCATGAAGGTTATGGATTGAATCATAGGAAGTGTAGTTTAATTTTGGGAACTCGTCGGATAGAGTATTTTTTTTCATTATGGGTTCGATCCACATAAATATAGTTTGATTATGAGAACTCGTCGGATGGAGTATGGTTTTAGATATATATATATATATACCTAATCCATTAGCATTCATTTGAACCAAAAAAAGATCAATGAAATCTCGTGAACTAGGTTGATTGATTTGTGCAAATTTGGTTTCAGATAGGGTCCATGGGAAATTCTTAGGGGCTAATATTCGCAAGTGAGCTAATTTTCCATGGTTTTTCCAAAAAAAAGATTCGCTAATTTCCATTTTTTTATAAAAGTGATTCGCCCAAATTTTACAATATAAAATTATTTTACCTTAAAAATCGCCAACATTATATAGACAATATATATAATATCATTATAAATTTGAATAATTTTACATATACATCAATAAACATTTTATAGTTTGCATATTAGGGACTAGTGAGATTCGCCAATTTTTTAAACTTTAAAATAATTTTCCATCCTTAAAATTTTCCCTTGAGTCTTTTGTTTTCATCACCAAGGTTATGGATTGAATCATAGGAAGTGTAGTTTAATTCTGGGAACTCGTCGGACGGATTATTTTTTTTCATTATGGGTTCGATCGACATAAATATAGTTGTATTATGAGAACTCGTCGGATGGAGTATGGTTTTTATCGAAGGAATTTTGGTGTAATATAAAAACTCATCGAATGGTTATGGATTGACCATAGACCTATTAAGGTCACGAAATAACTACAATCATCACCTGTAGCCCGATGCCAAGGTTATGGTTTGGCCGAAGATTATTTTTGGATTGAAATTTTATTTGAACGTGTTGAATCTGACTTGGCACTGATCCCATAAGGTTATATTTTTTTATCGAACTATTTTTAGCTGATTTGGCACCAACCCCATTAAGGTTTCAAGTGGTGGATCAAACCGTGTTTGGATGTGCTAAAATTGGTCCCATAAGGATTGGTGGATGAAACTATTGAGTTTGAATTGGAACAAGGATGTGGTCCAAATCCATGGTCCCATGAGGTTTTTATTGGTATCTTGGCCATGTTGAGTTTAACTTGTCACGAGGGGGTGGTACGCATCCTCAGCCCCATTGTGGTCACAACATACATAGTATAGTGAAGTGGTTTGAATGGATTAACAAGCCATATTGTAGAGCAGAGTTGTTAGAACATGTGCACTATCCATTTCTAGTCAAGAGTTCGACCCTTGGCGATGAATAGGTCAAGTTAAATTTATGTGTGTGTATGTGTGTGTGTGTGTGCCCATTGGTGAGACCTAGTATTGCACCAAGAATGTTAAAACACCCAAGGGCTACTCAAATATAATTATCAACATGGGTTTCCTACAAACTAAGAGGTGACAATGTTATATGCACAGTAGATGGGTTCTACACATGCCATCCTCAACTAGGTCTTCCGATCAGTAGTGCTTCTAGGCCATTCCCCCCATTGGATTAAAGTGAAAATAGCTAATGTAATGTAGAGAATGAATTGTAATTGATAAATAGAGAGTGCTTATCAACTTCTACCTGCAATTGAGATTGAAAGCAAACCATCAAAAAATAACAGTTAACCTAGTTGCAGAAAAGGAAACCATGCTATATTGCAATCAATCATCTAACTATACAACCACTTTTGAGTAAAGGGACTACTTTATCTCAAACACTTCACAAAATCATAAATCAAACCTCTATCAACTACTTCAACTAAGTCACACTTCCATGTAAATTGTTGTCCTATTTATGCTAATTCTTTGATTAAATAAACACTAATTCCTACTTAGTTTTTGCAGCAAGGGAAAAAGGAGGGTTGGAGTGGCTTAGGGGTCTCTTCTAGTCATGAATCCATAGGTGGGGGTAAAGTACATCCTATCCTAGGTTAAAATGTCAACAAGGATCAAAATTGGAGTGGAAATGGGTACCTACAACTATGCTACAGGAGGCTATTATAGGAAGCTCTGGAATGCTACAAGAATGAGGTCAAGAAGGTTCAAAGAGTAAATATGATGAGAGAAAGGTGCGGCAAGGTGGAAGGAAGTGGAAATAGGTGATTGAGGGGTGAAAACACCTCCATCCAAGCTAAAAGCTCTTTGAGGGGATTTTTTTCACTAGGAGGGCTGCTCATGGTGGTTGTTGGGAGAGGGAATCCCCTCTGCGGATAGAGGTGATCCCTACTAGCCCAGATCGGGTCTAGCAACAATCAAACATGCTACAGTGCAGGTTCCTAATTTTAAATAAACCGACTTGCGAGGAAGGCTTACCTGGAATCCAACGCTGTCGTTTGTAGAAGAGGTGGTGCTCCCGTTCCTTTGCCCTGGCAGATCACAATCCTCACAATCCCCGTGATCGGACACCTGCACATGCAAGAAACAACACAAACGCAAGCATAAAATCCAGTACATACAACTATATGTCAGTCGAAGAGGACATAACTCATGAACATGATCAAGAACAAGAGTGGAACCATAACCGATAGTCACTTATCATTAAAGAGTCAAAAGAAGAATACAACCATAGCTTCGACACAACACTCTCCTTTAGCGGGTCGTCAGCACAACATGTCTCGATAAAGCCTGTCAGGGATGGGACAAGCCTCTCTCTCCGGATACTTGGCAATAGTCTCCTTGCTTGGATTTGGCCTTAGGGAATCAAGAAGGCTTTTGCAGCACGAAAGCTCTTGGGAACTTATAAATTCTGCCACCCTTTGGAACTAGCTTGCAAATGGAAATGGGCAAGCTTTTATAGAAGGAGGAAGGGGAGTTGGGATCCCTATAATTATGGGATTGGCCCTATCATCAAGGAAGCTTCCATGAGAGGTGGCAAACCACTTCCTCTCCATGGAAATCCATAGCCAAACCTCCCAACTCAAGATAGAAATCAGCCCAATAATTTGTTAGGATGAAACCTCCGCCTTTTATTTTTTAAAAACACCTCTTAATATGGTTAGCGCTGGTACGACTCTATGACAGAGCGCCAATTGGCGCGCCCTCTTTGGAGGATTTCCCTCTTGGCACGAGGGCTGAACTATGGAACCGCGCTAATGGAAAAAGAGCTATTTTTAGGGTTTTTTGCAGGGAGATGTCTTTAGGGAAATTAAAGCTCATCTTCAGAGGGATGCAATGAAAGTATTTTCAAGCCTTAACTCTGTCCACAGGTCACGGAATGAGCCCTCCAATGTGCGGGATGGGGATTGTAGGGACGGTGACAAATTGCTGTGTAACAGATGCCCCCTAAAGCATGAGGCCCGAAAGAGAGAGAGAGAGGGGTGAAATGCTTTACGAGAACATGCCGACCGAAAACACCGCCATCGGAAAACCTGCGGAGCGAAGTACAACTGATGTCTCAGATACATGATATATATGCGTGGTATGGGCGCAGCCATCCATAACAGAGTGTACAATAATCTAGATCTAAGGCATGGACGCAGCCATCCAATGAAGATCGATAAATAGACTCAGGTATGGTCGCAGCCATCCAATCAGTGAGTCATGTAAATAATCATAATAATCCACAATATTGCAGCCTGGATTACAACAGACACAATCCAGGGTCTTGCGCTCCATCTCGACCCGAACAAAGTACAAGTTCAAACATGCGAATATGTGAGCTGAAGTTGAACATGCAAGAACATCGTCTGATTACCAGCCAATGATGAAAGTTGTTAACAGACGCGAGAGGAACCACCAATAATGACAATGGCCCTCAAGGTACTATAGGTACAATCTACGGCGTGTGAATCAATGAGCTGGTGTCAAACACCCGTAGAATCACTCGATCGGAGGCCAATGACGAAAACCTCACGTCGAATGCGACGAACCTGCCATTGAGGCATGCAGGCTCCAAGGTACCATGAAAGAGTCTCTAGACCATCTTCCTGGATAATGAGCTGAAGTCGACAGGAAGTGACCTTGATCGAAGGTGGGCCATAATGTTTCCCACATCATCGACATGAGACAGAGGAACATAATGTTTTAGTGAATCAGGATTATATGAGAATCAGAGGAAGGTTGATACTTGCAGAGGTCAACTTCTCTTGAACATGTAAACGGCACGACAGTGGACTTGGCAGTATTTGACATCAACGGATCAGAGGTCATGGTGACGAGGCAATGAGCAGATGAGAGGTCAAAAGGGATTATCCAAACCCACTGAGGCAAAGTGAAGAACGAGATGAGATGTCCCCAACCCGACACGAATGCAGATAAGTGCCATGTTCAAGAGCGACATACTGCCGACACGACAACGATGCTGGTTCCATTTTCCCCCACCATTTCTGGCGAGTACCCCAATTATTTTTGATAACAAGCTTGAAGGGGATAGCATATGCTTGTAATATAAGTCCGCCCTTCGGGCGAATCCATCCTAGTGCATTTAACGAGCCCTAGGAAGGAGGAACTCGGAGAACGTCATTTCGACTGGATCCGATGTCATCAAGGTTTAACGAGTCTGACAAAGGGAGAACTCGGCGTCTTTTCATGTTTAGAGAGTTTGAAAAGACAGCAGAAAAGTAAACTCCACAGGTCCCTTTTCGTAAATAGTTCCTCAGATCCGAAAAGGTAGAAAACAATATTCGAGAAAACCTCCTAGTCGCGATAGGCTAGGGTATTCCTTTTTCGTAATCAATCCATCCCAGCCCGAAAAAGGGGTAAACGTATACTGGGTAGATGTCGATTCGTGTCCATTTTAACGAGATCGAAACGACAAGGGCCTCGGCAATCTTTTCATGTTTAGAGAGTTAGAAAAGAGCTGAAAGATGACTCCTCCTGGAGGAACGAGTGGTATAAAGGGTAGCAACTGGTTCCGGTAATGGTGGAACTACTCTGAACAAATAAAGGTCGAGAGGCTAGCTAACAAGACCACTCATAGCAGCGGTTCCTCAGGAACGGGTAAAACAACCAAGTGAAGGCATATGATCGGCCCAGCAGATAGTGACGATGGAGTGAAAAAACCAAGGCTCATTTGGAAAAACAGGCTGATAAAATGACGATCACAAGAGGTAAAATGGGAATGGTTTCATTTTTACACAAGCCTGAAACTAAGATAAACTATGCTTGAAACCGGTTTCATTTTTACACAAGATTGAAATGGAAACAAAATATGCTGGAAAACGTAAGCATGCCCCCAGCATGGTGACTCAATTAGAGGTACATGCTCCCCAAGCTTCAGTCTATGCACCTGAGTAAACAGATGGAAGGAGTGAAGGTTCAAGTTATGAGATCTAAGAAAGACTCGACTGGGATTTTATGAGATCTGATCAAAGACTCGAATTAAACAAGAACGTGTTTCATTATTTCAACGAGGTTGACACATTAAAAGAACTATCCTCAGGACACCTTGTTTCATGGTTTAAGGAGCTTGGCACAAGACAAGGAACTCTACTCCGATAACCTTGTCGCTCTTTAAGAGCGTATACAAGACAAGGAAATCAGCTTCTCCAACAACCTTGTTTCAACTTTTAAGGAGCTTATACACAATGAAATAACTTTGCTCCGATAGCCCTTGTTTCATTTTTTAAAGAGCTTGACACAAGAAAACGAACCGTGTTCGAAAACCTTGTTTCATTTTTTAAGGATCTTGAAACAGAAAAGAACCATGCTCCGGCGAGCTCCAAGGAGGAGGCTCGGAGGGAGATCATACGTACGTTCCCAACAATCCCGGTGTAACGGAGATGTTAATCGCGGATGGTTTGAGTGATATTACTCAGGTTTCCCTCTGAAAAAACCTCGTGCGTCAAAATGGGCGTTTGAAGAGGAGGAGTAGGAACCTGAGATGCATAACGCTCCAGAAAATCAGACACTGCCCCCAAGCTAGGCATAAAAGAGGAGCGATGATGTCCATCGCCCCAAGGAAGCTCCTCGAGAGACATAGTTTCAATTATGGCTTCATCGGAAGGAAAAGTCTCTTTGAGAGGATCAGGTGAATCAGCCTGACCAAGCCAGGGGGATTGAGAGTAAACATCTAGAGCCATGCTCAAAGGAGCATGCTGAGGAGGTGGAGGATCAGATGCGGCAACAATTTCACAGTAGTTGTTCTCTACTGGAGTCATGGCATTGATTCTCCAAACTCAAACACCTGCTCAGGCGTAGGAATAAGCCAGGGGTCATCGGACCTGGAAATCATGTTAACTTGAGCGGTGTGCGGTGGTGGTGCGGGAAAGATACCCATGAGGACGGGATCTTTGAAGAGATCGGGTCCTACACTGTCAGGGGGATTCGGAATCTAATCCACGTATGGTACATTATTCTCGGAAGTAGAGGTGAAGAAGGAAAATATATCCACCGTGACTATTTTTCCCTCGTGAGGGAACTTAAGAAGTCAAAAGACATTGGATGGCACACATATCATGGCATGGGTCCAGCTGTGGCCAAGAAGTATATTGTAGTTGAGCCTGGCGTCGACTACTTCTACTTCTACGTTGAAAGTCTTCCCCTGTAAAGTGATCGCTAAATTCTCGAGAACACTCGGGGGTTTGGATTCCCGACCATCAAATGCCTCTAGGGCATTAGGAGATGACGCAAGGGCTGCAGAGCCAATGGCCTTCCAGCAAGCGGATGACATGATGCAGGTAGAAGCACCTTCATCCACAACGGCCCTATGGATGTTAAGACCGTTAATCCCGACTTGAATAACAAGAGCTACCTGATGTGGAAGTCGGGGGGAGAAATTCTCTAAATCGAAGGTGAGAAGACTCGAATCGATGGGATCAATGCCACCAATCGCAGACAATAAAGCCTTCTGTTGCGAAGGACAACTTTGAAGAACTTCTAGTGCAGACATAGCAGAAGGTGCCTGTGCCAAATCCTCAACAATGTTGTAATGTTGAGCGGCACGAGCATTTGGATTATAAGAAGATCTTCGAAGAACACCTTTAGAAGGTGGCTTAACAACAGGTTTAGGAGTAGGCTTCTCGATTTCCAACAAACCGGAGACAGGTGGGGGAGGTGGTCCATCCACAACTGCCTTCCCGGGTGCCTGCCACGATTCATTGTAGTCCTTCAAACGCGTAGCGACAGAAATAGGTGCGGCAACCTTCATCATGAAAACTTGGGACCCAAATGGTGCAGATGGTGACGGCTGTTCAACCATCTGGGTCTGCTGAGATGGGAATGGCTCTTTAAGAACTGCCGGAGTCCCTTTTGAGCCCTTGAGAAGTTGACTAACTTCAGATCGTCGTGTACAATACTTAGTATAATGGTCTCCTTCGCAAATGAGGCAGGGGTACTTCAGTTTACGCTGAGAACCATCCTCAGTACGAGATTTGGATTCTGGCCTCGGGGCATCGGATTTGGATTTGCCTTTTCCCTTCTTTTTCCCTTTGGAGGCTTTCTCCGTAGGATTGGCCTGAACGGCGTTCACCTCCGCGGTTTTTCCAGAATCTGATGGGGCGGGATTAGCAGGAGTATTGTTGGAAGAATTAGACTTCTGCTTCCCATTCGAAGATTTCTTCGAATTCTGAGATACAGAACCAATGACACCATCCACTGCAGGGGTAGGTGGAGCCTTAGAGGTTCCAGACCGTGGGGCATCAGTCAAGATATCATAAAGCATGTCGGACTGAGAATATACAAGATCCAGATATTGGGCACGCGCAATGGCTTGTTCCTCCGTCACACACGCTCCCATCGCAATATCTTGGGCGATTTTATTCACAAAGGAGGTGGTGAACCAGTGAGTTAGTATCTGATCAGGTATATGAAACTTGATCAGTCTACGATGGCGCCGCCACTCATGAATGTGATCAGAAATGTGAGTGGCTTTATCCTGCTTGAGAGAAGTCAGGAGGTGCGTCCCGGCTTCATAACGAACCGGTAATTGAAAGTGCGTGAGAAAAGCCATGGCTAAGGAATTAAAATCTTGGAAGATACCAAGGGATAACTCGATGTACCACATAGCAGCAGCTCCAGTTAAAGTGCGCTTGAAGAGGCGCAGATGAATCGAATTGTCAACCCAAGAGTTAGACGAACACCAAAGATGATACGTCATCACATGCGCCTGGGGGTCCTCTCCAGCTTTCCCCTCAAACTTGGGGTAATCACCTGGTATCTTGGTAGGAACCGGAGGCCAATACGGATTATGTAAAATCGGATCATTGGTCAATTTTGAAACATCCAGCAACTCCAATGTGGCCAAGAACGTCAATGGCGGATTGACCGACATGCCAGGCCCGGGATGAGGACCGGTACCCGTACTCCACAATGGTTGTGAATATCCTTGCCCCCATGGGTTCTGTCCCGTAGGATTCTGACCGTAGGGGGTGTAGGTCGTATAACCAGACTGATTTGGATGCTGGTAACCAATGTGTGGGGCTTGATAACCAGAGTGTGGACCCTGGTTAGGATTCGGCCCTGTATAAGCAGCATTTGGATTTGGCTGCTGAGTATAGGTGTAACCGAGTGGAGGAGGATAATACTGAGAACCTCTAGGGTGGTTATAATTTGGTTGAGATTGACCATGAGGATAATAACCGCCCTAAGGATGAGTCGGCTGCTGATAGGTGGAACCCTGCGGAGCCTGATAACTAGGGCGCAGCTGTTGATTTGGCTGCGGCATCGAATGAATCGGCTGCTGAGCAGGGTTAATGGAATGAGCGGGCTTCCCTGAGTGAACAGGTTGACCCGAATGAGAGGGCCGCCCTGAATGAACAGGTTGACCCGGATAAACAGGCGGCGCCGGTTGCGCAGGTTGACCTGGCTGCAAAGGAACCCCAGGTTGTGCCGGATGGGCCGGTTGGCCTGGAGGCGGAACACCAGGTTGTACCGGATGGGCCAGTTGGCCTGGTGGAGGAATAGGGCCAGGTGTTTGCTGGTAACCGGTTTGACCTGGAGCAGAACCATAGGATGGTCCCGGCTGATATGCAACATTAGAAACAGTAGGATACTGTGGTTGCATTAGTTGAGAAGGCTAGATCTGCCCCCCAGGACCATAGACCGGTCCCGGTTGGTACCCCGGCTGAGGCTGTACAGGTCGACCGGAAGGGCTGTAATACTGTCCTTGCGGACTGTACGATGGCCCTTGCTGGCCCGTAGGATAGCCCTGCACGGGCTGCCCCTGTGGGTCATAAGGATAGCTAGGTTGGCCCGAAGGTTGGCCTTGGAAAGTTTTCCCTTGCGGGGTGTAAGCCCGGTTGTAAGGTAAACCTTGAGCATGGAGGTAAGCCTCAGGAGCGGGTAGACGCAAAATGTCCCCGTGCTCATCATACTGACCTGGAAAAGCATACACGGGCGTACCATCCTGTGCATAGTGCGAAAAGTAAGAGCGGTTGGGATCTTGGGAGGATGGTCCAACCTCGAGGTTCGGCTGTTGCAGGGACAACCGATACTCTTCTGGAGAGATATTCTCCAGTATAGCAGTCGCTAGATAAATGTCTTTAGGAGACGGCATAGCCCTGGTAGAGGGTGCCATGACAACGGGTGTGGAGCCGGCCATACAAATAATGGGTCGAACGGGTACAGAAGTAACGGGCGTCTGAGGAGACACCCCCGGTGAAGGAGCAGCTGGCCTCGGAGACGGAGCTGACACTCCCATAGAGGCAGCAGCGGAAATGATCTGACCCAAAGACCTGTACCCCGGTGGTAATGAGGGACTGGCTGTTGACATAACAGCTGATTCAGAGTTGTCTCCCGGAAACAATCTTCGTGGGAAGAGCTGATAGTCTTCACCAGACGTTGGAATTTCCTCACCAAAATCACTCATGGTTGAGCCTGCCGCTATATCTCGCAATAGACGGCGAGGAATAGGAGGAAAAACAGCAGTTATAAAAGGCGAACCCGATGTAAGAGAAAGGAAATCAGCTCCTAATCTCAATTCAGACACAGGGTCCGAAAAGGGCCAATCGAACTCAACTGGTCCCCCAAAGGGTTGCTCAGAAAGAACCGGTCCCTCGTCAGGAAACTCGGAAACAAAGGGCTATTGTGGTTCAGCAGAGGATTGGGAAACCTCTGATGAATCGTCCGTGTAAGGACTACTAGTAGACGAAACCGAGGGTTCCGCCACTGTGACAAAAACGACAAGAGAAAAGATCAAACACACACACGGGCTGAAAAAGAGTCAAGACACACGATCAAACAGTCAACAAGAAAAATCTAACAGGGCGTGTAATCGTGGGTGATTAATTTTTTACCACGTTGAAAAATAAGAAACTTCACCGTTTCATGTTTTAAGAGTCGAGAAACGGTAAAAAAGGTGACTCTATCTCTTTCAGAATTGACACAAGCGTGAAAGGACAAGCGCTTGGTGATCCTTTCAAATTTAGGGAGTCAGAAAATATCAAATGACTTCTCAGGAACACTAGGAAAAAAGGGTGTACCAAATAACCATGAACTACAATATACACCTTGGTTTCAAAAATGAAAGAGAAATCAACCAAGGACTTTCCGTACGTGCAGGCAATCTCCCGAATGTTGTGTTCGGTGTATCACGGGTATAGGGCAGCAGACTCGGCTTCCTGTGGATAAAGGATTGAAACCTAGGGGGGCCTCCCTTTATATACGCGACGGTACGGGGAGCACAAGTCCGTACTAGTGCTGTCTAAAGCCAAAAGGCGAACGACAGCTACTAGGTTTAAAGACGCCAGAACACGTCTCTAGCCTAGACCTTTAAATGTGTTTCGTTAGATTTCAATGCTGCCTTAGTGTAAATTGAATGAATTTTAAAGTTGATCTTCAATTACGTTTCAATTTTCAGGCCGTAACGAATGTGCTGTCTCAAAAATCTCTTAAATGCAAAACTACATGCCACAGTTCATCATTTCGTTCGATGAAAACTAGCTACAGAAGAGTTGAGAGTTTTTTACACAAACAAAATGATCAGAAGGCAATCAATGATATCTCTAATGCAACTAATGAAACTAAAAATTTTTCTTTCAAATTCACTAAATACTAGTAAAATCGAAAAGATTTCAATTTGCACTAATCAACCAAAAGCAAAAGAGATTTTTTTATTTTCAATGTTTGATAGCTAGATACACTAAACAAACCGAAAACAAAAAAGAAGCAATTCGAGAAATGATATTAAGAGAGCAAAACAAACAAATTTCACTCAATGGCAAAAACAATCAGATCTCAAATCGAGAAAAAGTCTCTCAAAACCAAGAAAAGTCCCAAAGACACCAATGAGCCGTGTGATCTAGGCCCAAAACGAAGTAAAGCGAAATTCGAATGAAAATGAAATTAGTCACTCAAAAAACGCAACAATATGATAGACAACTGTCAAACGAATGCAAGCAAGCAATCCCACAGCCGACTGAACAAACGGAAACCAAAAACTCCCAAGGGAGGCTCGACTCACAAAGGCACCTAGATGCCCTAGGGCTCGTATGCAAAATCGAAAGAAATAGGCAAACAACCAAAGGAAGGAGGCTCCAACCAGTCAAACCAAGCTCCAGTGCACTCAAACAGCCGAAAAAACAAGATCAAAATCAAAAGTCAGCCTCAGAAAGCTTGAAACACAGCAAACCCTAATAGCTCACAGGATTGGCGCGACTGTGAGCTCGAAATTAGCGCCAGAAAGGCAATGGCGCGGGTGATACACAGGCAACCTATGCCAATGGGCGCGACTGTTACGCCAAAAAGTGCACTAGCCAAGTTTACTATGGAAAAAATAAAAAACAAGCGATCTCAGACACAGACAAGTGAAAACAAGGCTAAAACAAAGCCAAACAAATAAGAAAATCCAATCCAAAGAGTTGACCAAGCAAGCAAGACCACGAAGTTAACCGGAAAGAGAAGACAAAGCTCCAAGTTGTTCAGTCCGTAAACCAAACCGGAGATCGACTGAAGCAGCGTTGATCTACTCCGCTAATGCAGAGCAAAATCGTTTCGAAGGCTATCTGGCTGTGCTTCAGACTCCGTCTATAGTTTACAAATCAAACAACCAGTTGATTCCCTAGTGGAGTCGCCAAATTGTTGAGGAGGTAAATCCCCTCTGCGGACAGAGGCGATCCCTACTAGCCCAGATCGGGTCTAGCAAAAATCAAACACGCTACAGTGCGGGTTCCTAATTGTAAATAAACCGACTTGCGAGGAAGGCTTACCTAGAATCCGACGCTGTCGTTTGTAGAAGAGGTGGTGCTCCCGTTCCTTCGCCCTGGCAAATCACAGCCCTCACGATCTCCGTGATCGGACACCTGCACATGCAAGAAACAACACAAACGCAAGCATAAAACCCAGTACATACAACTATATATCAGTCGAAGCGGATATAACTCATCAACATGATCAAGAACAAGAACGGAACCATAACCGATAGTCGCTTATCATTAAAGAGCCAAAAGAAGAATACAACCATAGCTTCGACGCAGCACTCTCCTTTAGCAGGTCGTCAGCACAACATGTCTCGATAAAGCCTGTCAGGGATGGGACAAGCCTCTCTCTCCGGATACTTGGCAATAGTCTCCTTGCTTGGATTTGGCCTTGGGGAATCAAGAAGGCTTTTGCAGCATGAAAGCTCTTGGGAACTTAGAAATTCTGCCACTCTTTGGAACTAGCTTGCAATGGAAATGGGCAAGCTTTTATAGAAGGAGGAAGGGGAGTTGGGATCCCTATAATTATGGGATTGGCCCTATCATCAAGGAAGCTTCCATGACAGGTGACAAACCACTTCCTCTCTATGGAAATCCGTAGCCAAACCTCCCAAATCAAGATAGAAATCAATCCAGGAATTTGTTAGGATGAAACTTTCACCTTTTATTTTTAAAAAACACCTCTTAATATGGTTGGCGCGGGTACAGATCTATGATAGAGCGCCAATTGGCGCGCCCTCTTTGGAGGATTTCCCTCTTGGCACGAGGGCTGAACTATGGAACCGCGCCAATGGAAAAGAGCTATTTTTAGGGTTTTTTGCAGGGAGATGTCTTCAGGGAAATTAAAGCTCATCTTTAGAGGGATGCAATGAAAGTATTTTCAAGTCTTAACTCTACCCACAGGTCACGGAATGAGCCCTCCAATGTGCGGGATGGGGATTGTAGGGACGGTGACAAATTGTTGTGTAACAAATGCCCCTTAAAACATGAGGCCCGAAAGAGAGAGAGGGGTGAAATGCTTTACGAGAACATTCCGACTGAAAACACCGCCATCGGAAAACCTGCGGAGCGAAGTACAACTGATGTCTCAGATACATGATATATGTGCGTGGTATGGGCGCAGCCATCCATAACAGAGTTTACAATAATTTAGATCCAAGGCATGGACGCAGCCATCCAATGAAGATCGATAAATGGACTCAGGTATGGTCGCATCCATCCAATCAGTGAGTCATGTAAACAATCATAATAATCCACAATATCGCAGCCTGGATTACAACAGACACAATCCAGGGTCTTGCGCTCCATCTCGACCCGAACAAAGTACAAGTTCAAGCATGCAATTATGTGAGCTAAAGTCGAACATGCAAGAACATCGTCTGATTACCAGCCAATGATGAAAGTTGTTAACAGACGCGAGAGGAACCACCAATAATGATAATGGCCCTCAAGGTACTATAGGTACAATCTACGGCGTGTGAATCAATGAGCTGGTGTCGAACACCCGTAGAATCACTCGATCATAGGCCAATGATGAAAACCTCACGTCGAATGCGACGAACCTGCCATTGAGGCATGCAGGCTCCAAGGTACCATGAAAGAGTCTCTAGACCATCTTCCTGGATAATGAGCTGAAGTCGACAAGAAGTGACCTTGATCGAAGGTGGGCCATAATGTTTCCCACATCATCGACACGAGACAGAGGAACATGATGTTTTCTGTGAATCAGGATCAAACGAGAATCAGAGGAAGGTTGATACTTGCAGAGGTCAACTTCTCTTGAACATGCAAACGGCACGACAGTGGACTTGGCAGTATTTGACATCAACGAATCAGAGGTCATGGTGACGAGGCAATGAGTAGATGAGAGGTCAAAAGGGATTATCCAAACCCACAGAGGAGGTAAATCCCCTCTGCAGACAGAGGCGATCCCTACTAGCCCAGATCGGGTCTAGCAATAATCAAACACGCTACAGTGCAAGTTCCTAATTGTAAATAAACCGACTTGCGAGGAAGGCTTACCTGGAATCCGACGCTGTCGTTTGTAGAAGAGGTGGTGCTCCCGTTCCTTCGCCCTGGCAGATCACAGCCCTCACGATCTCCGTGATCGGACACCTGCACATGCAAGAAACAACACAAATGCAAGCATAAAACCCAGTACATTACAACTATATATCAGTCGAAGAGGATATAACTCATGAACATGATCAAGAACAAGAGTGGAACCATAACCAATAGTCACTTATCATTAAAGAGTCAAAAGAAGAATACAACCATAGCTTCGACACAGCACTCTCCTTTAGCGGATCGTCAGCACAACATGTCTCGATAAAGCCTGTCAGGGATGGGACAAGCCTCTGTCTCCGGATACTTGGAAATACTCTCCTTGCTTGGATTTGGCCTTGGGGAATCAAGAAGGATTTTGCAGCATGAAAGCTCTTGGGAACTTAGAAATTCCGCCACTCTTTGGAACTAGCTTGCAATGGAAATGGGCAAGCTTTTATAGAAGGAGGAAGGGGAGTTGGGATCCCTATAATTATGGGATTGGCCCTATCATCAAGGAAGCTTCCATGAGAGGTGGAAAACCACTTCCTCTCCATGGAAATCCGTAGCCAAACCTCCCAACTCAAGATAGAAATCAATCCAGGAATTTGTTAGGATGAAACTTCCGCCTTTTATTTTTTAAAAACACCTCTTAATATGGTTGGCGCGGGTACGGCTCTATGACAGAGCGCCAATTGGCGCGCCCTCTTTGGAGGATTTCCCTCTTGGCGCGAGGGCTGAACTATGGAACCGCGCCAATGGAAAAAGAGCTATTTTTAGGGTTTTTTGCAAGGAGATGTCTTTAGGGAAATTAAAGCTCATCTTCGGGGGGATGCAATGAAAGTATTTTCAAGTCTTAACTCTGCCCACAGGTCATGGAATGAGCCCTCCAATGTGCGGGATGGGGATTATAGGGACAGTGACAAATTGCTGTGTAACAGATGCCCCCTAAAGCATGAGGCCCGAAAGAGAGAGAGAGGGGTGAAATGCTTTACGAGAACATGCCGACCGAAAACACCGCCATCGGAAAACCTGCGGAGCGAAGTACAACTGATGTCTCAGATACATGATATATATGCATGGTATGGGTGCAACCATCCATAACAAACTGTACAATAATCTAGATCCAAGGCATGGACGCAACCATCCAATGAAGATCGATAAATAGACTTAGGTATGGTCACAGCCATCCAATCAGTTTGTCATGTAAATAATCATAATAATCCAAAATGTCACAGCCTGGATTACAATAGACACAATCCAGGGTCTTGCGCTCCATCTCGACCCGAACAAAGTACAAGTTCAAGCATGCGAATATGTGAGCTGAAGTCGAACATGCAAGAACATCGTCTGATTACCAGCCAATGATGAAAGCTGTTAACAGACGCGAGAGGAACCACCAATAATGAAAATGGCCCTCAAGGTACTATAGGTACAATCTACGGCGTGTGAATCAATGAGCTAGTGTCGAACACCCGTAGAATCACTCGATCGGAGGCCAATGATGAAAACCTCACGTCGAATGCGATGAACCTGCCATTGAGGCATGCAGGCTCCAAGGTACCATGAAAGAGTCTCTAGACCATCTTCCTGGATAATGAGCTGAAGTCGACAGGAAGTGACCTTGATCGAAGGTGGGCCATAACATTTCCCACATCATCGACACGAGACAGAGGAACATGATGTTTTCTATGAATCAGGATCAAACGAGAATCAAAGGAAGGTTGATACTTGCAGAGGTCAACTTCTCTTGAACATGCAAACGGCACGACAGTGGACTTGGCAGTATTTGACATCAACGGATCAGAGGTCATGGTGACGAGGCAATGAGTAGATGAGAGGTCAAAAGGGATTATCCAAACCCACGGAGGCAAAGTGAAGAGCGAGATGAGATTTCTCCAACCCGACACGAGTGCAGACAAGTGCCATGTTCAAGAGCGACATACTACCGACACGACAACGATACTGGTTCCATTTTCCCCCACCATTTCTGGCGAGTACCCCAATTATTTTTTATAACAAGCTTGAAGGGGATAGCATATTCTTGTAATATAATTCCACCCTTCGGGCGAATCCATCCTAGTACATTTAACGAGCCCTAGGAAGGAGTGACTCGAATAACGTCATTTCGACTGAATCTGATGTCATCAGGGTTTAACGAGTCTGACAAAGGAAGAACTCGGCGTCTTTTCATATTTAGAGAGTTTGAAAAGACAGCAAAAAGTAAACTCCAGCGGTCCCTTTTCGTAGATAGTTCCCCGGACCCAAAAAGTTAGAAAATAATATGGTTGCCACTATGTTATGGCCTAAATCTACCTCAGGTTGAGAAAGGCAGAATCTAGGGTAACATCAAACCACACTTAACCTGGTAGCTAGCCCAACCAGATCGGGAGAGGGCTCTCTCCTGGTCAATCTCAGCAAAAAAATGATCAGTGAGGCTTGAGATGACTTAAATGAAGGCTGATTTTAGGCTAGGTATATATGTAAAAGAGGTTGATTTGATTTTGAGGGTGTTTTTTGGATCAAAGGGAAGGGCAGATTTTGGGTCTGGGGAATGAGCAGTTTTGCAGAGATCTGAATGGGGCAATGTAGGCAATTGTTTTGACACTTCAATTTTGAATGAAATGGATAGCTCAGACCGGTGAGGAGTTGAATAGGGCAAGAAACTTTCAGGAATCCTCTTCAAACAGTTGAAAACATAGAAAATTAAACAAACACTAGGTAGAGCACTGCAAATTTTAATGAATTCCACCTTTATCCTTGTTTGTTTAACTTAATACGAAATAAGAGGGAAAATGATACACATGAAACACCAGTAAACTTACATTAATAGAGAGAAACACATCATCAAAACAAAGAGCCACATGAATCCCAAGGAGTGTTGCAAACCCCGGTCTATTCCTTTGCCAAACTGCAAAGATGAATGTACAATGATGCTTAAAGCAATCCCCAGTGTCCAACCCTTGCTAATGACTGAAAAACTACAAGATATAGACAACACTAACTCATCCCCAGCCTCTAGGGGTCGAGCTCACAATTTTAGGAGTTGTTTCAGCAAGATCTAAACTGAGAACTGGAAAATAGGCAGTGGAACAGCTTGCCTCTATAAGATAGGAAACTGATTCATTCAGTTGTAATTCACCTTTTGATGGATGAATCTATCTCCATGAGTGAAAATTTAACAAAATTACATCAAGATCCATCAAATTACATCAAATTACATCATGAGTTTAACATTTTCAAGTAAGAAAGTCAAAATTTCAAAAACTAGGCGAAAAACAGAGTTACTAAGTCAAAAATAGGCAAAATCCTCCAATGCGTTGTGCCTGATTTCTCTATGCATCGCGCTAGTTTGCGGCTGATTTTGGAGGCCTTACCGGTGTCCAAATTTGCTTCAAGTGGGCTTGTTGGAAAGGTTTGCCTGTTTGGTTTCCAACACAAGTGGAATTTCTGAATTTGGTCTTCATTTTCCCCTCTAAAAATGATTTCTCCCAACACTGCTTCCTGTGTGCCAAAAAAGGGGCAGAAAGGTCATTTTTGGGGTGTTTTTGACCCTTCTGGAAACCCAAAACCTGTCAAAATTTCTTGGCCATAAGTAGGAATGCATATTTTTCCATGAAAAATCCAAAAATGTTGAGTTTTCCTCAAAAGGAGCCCCCAATCATAAGCGCACGCCAAGTGGCGCGACGCATAGAGCTGAAAAGTCTGTTTTTAGGCCAAAATTTTCAAAAATGCAAAAAGTGTCCCAAACTTTTTGAAATTTGGGCTGAGTGTCCTCCATTATGTGCTATGCTGGGCCAAGGAAGCCTCGGCCAAGATCTGAAGCCTATCATGCCTTTTCCGACGCTTTTAGGCCTTCTTTAACCTGGCTTTCAAGATTTTGATTCGTGCCTTGCAAACATGATTTCTCGCCCAATAGTGATTAGCCATGTGCCTCAACATGTTATTTTCCTTGTTGGCTTTCTCCAACATATTTTAAAAATGAATATTTACTCTTTCAAGCCAAGTTTCACGATCAGCTTCAATTTCTTGCTCAATGGATGTCATCTCGGTTTTGCTCCTTTTGGCAGCTTGCCGATTCTCACGTATATTTTGCAACTCCATGATAGTTTGCTGATCTTCTAGCTGTTTGTTTCTCTGCTCAAGGTATTTGATGATCCACTAGGCTCTTTGCAATTTGAGGGACAAAGTATCTATCTCTGCCTTATGCTCCTGAACAATCTCTCTCAGCTTTGAGCTTGGTGAGCCCAAATCATCATCAATGAGTATGAAGTCTGTATCCTGGCCTCTTGAAGGCCCCTCATCATGTATTGGCCTCTTACCCTTGTCCTATACCTGTACCGCTGATGAAGGAAGCGAGACCCCTTCCACCCCGGGTGGAGATAATATTCGCTTGGCTGCTGCAAACAACCCTCTAGTGCCCCTCTGATAGGTGACAAACACCGGCACACTAGCGGTCTGTGTCTCATGACCTTCCTGCTGATATGAAGGTTCACCTGCCTCATGAAAAACCTCTGAAGGTACCTGAGGAGCTGTGAAGAACTCATTAGAAATGAAATCCTCCCATGAAATATCCTGCAAACCAAGCTGATGCATAACCACAATTTTGATGAGTGCAAAGTGATAGATACTGTTATACTGCTGCTCAGGAGTTTTCCTTTGCACGAGGGTGGTCGTCTTCTCAATATTCCGGCACATGAAGTAAGGGAGGTTCATCATTCTCACCCTAGTAAAATGCATCAGCAACCTGATATGATAGGCATAGAGGCGAGAAAACCGGCCCTCACAACTGAAATATTTGATAATGAGTTTCATCAAAGGAGCGTATGAATCTTTCAGGAACCGAAAGGGAAAAACTCTGCTGAGTTGTCTCAAAAAAACGGGCTTGATATATGGCTCATAGTGTTCCCTATCAACTTGCTATCTTTTGTTCCATTGCTCTCCAACATTTGGAATACCGGTTGCTAGAGAGATAGACTCAGGTGTTAAAGTGAATGTCACACCTGCAAGAGTGACTTGGCCATTATGTAAATGCAGCACAAACAATCTAGCCAGCTCATGATGGTAGTAGAATCTAGCAACCATCTCACAAAACTGATAACAAGAATGTTGTTGAAAACATGAAATAGCAAGAGGACAGGCCTGCAGCTCAGCAAGTGATGTAGGCTCCTCCCTCACATGTCTGCCACTCTTGTGAGGTCTCCTAGGTGCATACAATTCAGTTGTAGAGTCATTGTCTCTGTCATAAGAGGAATTTGTCTCCATGTTTGCCAAAGTCTGTTTTGTCTTAGATGAGTATGAGGATTTTTGGTGTCTTTGGATTTTATTGCCAAATGTATGACAATATGTGAAGGGCTATGGAGGGAGAGGGTAAGGGGAATGTTGGGAATATTGCTAATTGAAATTTTCCAATTAAAGAGCTTTAGGGGCAGCTTATAGGCCTTTTGGGATAGCATTGGGGGTTGGATAATTTCGTAGCTAGGATGGGATAATGGGAATTGGGATAGGGAATGAGTGAATTTAGGGATATGGGAAATGGGTTGATAAAACTAGAATAGTGATGAGGGAAAAACAAGGTGGGGAAGTGGAAGTGATAGGCACAAAAAACCAAACTATAAACCCTAAGGAAGCATTTCTTGAACAAGCAAATAGGGTTTGAATTTTTGTCTATTAAATCCTCATAAACATCATAAGACACAAGTTCATTTGGCATTGACAAAGTTGTTTGACTTACTTGGACCGGAGGCAGTCGAGTAATTTTGAGTTTGAATGAAATTGGGGTTCAAAACAAGTGGCAAATCTATGTGTCGCGCCACTCCTATGCGCCGCGCTGGTGTATTCTCAACACAGTGGAGGCCGACCCAATGCGTCGCACCTGTCCAATGCGACGCGTCACCCAGCCAATGTGCCGCGCCACTGAAACTTGCCAACTCTGTTATGATTTTACTCTCTTAGTTTTACTCGGCCCTTCCCTTTGCTCACTCTCTCCTCTTGGAACACAAATGAGCCTTTGAACATGGAGATGACTTTATACCAAAGACCTTTTAATTTTCCACTTCAAAAACCCACTTTGTAATGTTTTAGATTTGACACTTTTTAAACTCTGTTTTAAACAACTTGCTTCATTTTGGCTTTGATTGACTGAATGATGTGCTTTGTGTTTGCCTTGTAGGGAATGAATTTTCTGGAGCTTGACAAAGGTGACCACGGTTTCCAGTGAAATTAGTTTTACAACTGAGAAAACTTGAAATTACATTACATTTATACATAAAAAGATGAAATACTCTATTTTTCTTCAAAATAGAGTTTTGAAGAAAAATACATTATTAAGCATATGATAAGGAAGTTCTTAGTACTGAAACCTTATTTCAAGCTCCTCATGCACTTGCTGACCATTATTGGGCATTTTAAGACCTTATTAATGAAACCCTAGACCTAATGACACTAAAACCCTAAAAATGACTCTTTGCAAACTATGAGACAAAAAGTGACTGCAAATGATCTTAATGAATGGAAATGGGCTAGCAGGTAAAGGACATAAGGGATATGAACAACAAGCCACTACCGTCAGATGATCCATGCTCCTAATGGAATGCAGCTGACCGATTGAGACACCTAATATGCAATGCAACAAGAGGATTTTGATCACTGACGGAGGGATGAAGATACCGACACTAACAAAAATTATGCACTGCAAACCATCAAACTGAAATCATTGTTGCACCCATAAAATACGAATGTTGAAATCTAAACTATGCTGAAACTGAAAACTGAAAGAAATCTTAAACTAAAACTGAAAAGATGCTCAAAGTACTGAACTTATTTGCACACCTACCTGCATCTAGTCTGATGAAAAATTATCCCATCAAGTAATAATCAGACTTCCAATGTAACTATTCAAGAAAATGAGTGCTTAACTAAACCTAGCGTTCCATCTCTATTAGGAGAGAACGGGATTCGAAGCATGTCAACTTGACTCTTTCACTGAATCCACTAGCTCTTTTAATAAACCTAGTAGATTCTTCCTTCACTGACGACTGTAATAAACTGCTCAAAGGATCTAGGTAAACATGCAACATGAGATCCCTCAGATGATTGGTGATATAAAAACATACCTCATCCCAGAATGTTCCCTTGCTTCTATGTTGGCACTGACTGTATTCACATGGTAGAGAAGACATTTGTTTTTCTTGTATGTCCATGATAATTAGTTGTCCTGTGTGCTCTTACACATTCCCTTTATCATTCAGAAACTTGCAAGGAAGTTGCGAACTCCCAATCCTCTCGGGAAAAGGGTCATTAGGTATAATATCAATATGTTGTGCAACTTTTTCAACATCCCAAGAAGGAAATAATGGGGAACCTTTGTGGCCTTTTTCAAAGTTTGTAAATTCAAAAAGAGGATTAGAGAGGTCTTCAATGAACAAACCTTCTTGGTTTTCATTAGGCAAACTTGATTGGTGTTCAATCTCTGAATAAAACATTGTTAGTTGAAGATGCTCTTGTGCATCTGGGCCATCAAACTCTGCTGCTTTTTCTTCTAGATTACTAGACTTCTGGAGGTTTTCATTGTTGTCCTCTACTGGATCTAGTTCAGGGAGCTGAAGTTCTTGTTTGACCATTTGCTGATCAAATTTTCCTTGTACTGCTAGGGATATTTCCTGTGATGAAACTTCGCGAACTTCTGGACAACATATATCATTTCCTTTTTCATGAAGAGAAGACATTTTAGACAATAATTCCACTTTCTGAAATGTTCTTTCTTCTAAAACTTCTAATATTTCATCATTCACAAACTAATCATCATCATAGAAATATTCCAGATATTCACTAAAACTTTGAAAGTTATCACAACAGTCTTGAACTAGTGACAAAGAGGGATAATTTTCTTTATAATTGTCACAAAACACAACATGAAAACACTTTAAAGAACTTATACTTGCAACTAGTAGATCTTCATACCAAATCCTAGCTTTCTCTTCTAAAGTGGCCACAAACATTTTCATAAGACATTCCTCTGGAAATTGGATTTTAAATCTTTGGACATGCATATGAAATCTTAACAAATGTATAGTAGCATCATCTCCTTTCTTATCTCTAAACACTGAAAGATATTTTAACCAATCAATATTTGGCATAGGATTTGGAAAACATGGGATCTTATATCTATCCAAAGGAGCATACTTGCATTGTATTCTTGAATTCATCTTGAAAATCAATCAGCAATAAAATGGAGTCACTATAAGTTCTCTGCAATTCTGGATTATTTTTCCAAAGGATTATTTAGATCAACCTAACTTTGTGGAGTCGCCAGGTGGATGATTTCAACCTTCTTGTGTCTAACTATTTTTCCACCCTCATCAGCCTGATCTGAACTTGATAAGTGTTACTGAGGAAGATAAAACTCGGTCCCCAATATGGTCACCACTATGTTAGCGCCCCGTAATTTCGAAGGCTGAAGACAGAATCCCTGAGGGCCAACATCAAAAACACTTCGGGCCTAGGATATAGCCCTCCTAGACTCAGAGAGGAATATCTCTATAGGATTTAGCTTTGTTGATTTGGCATTTTAGGCTAGTTAAAGGGTTCAGAGTTTGGATTTTGAATTTGGTTCGGTGGGGAAAGTAAGGGAAAAAGGCCACTGGGCAATCGAGTCAAAATGTTGGGTGATCAATTTGCAGGAGTAATCAAGCATGAGTGAAATAGAGCAAGCTAGGTGTACTACTTTGGATCTTTGAGGATAAAATGGAATGGGAAGATACAATAAGAGTGGAATTCAGTAGAAATTGAGGAGCAATTAAGAATTCCTCAATTAAACGAGACTATAAGGTTCAGCAGAAATCAAGGAGAAATTAAGAATTCCTTGATTTGGCATCAGTATAAAACAAATAACATTGTAAATGTAGCTAGAATAGGGTGCTCTGATAACAAATCATATTCATCATTTTCTGTTTTACAATTAGGATTCAAAAATACTAAGGAAGGAAAACAATGGATAACACATTAAACAGAGAAAACTTCACCATTTGGTACACCATGTGAATCCTAAAAGCTTCTCTTGTATTACTTTGCAAACTGTCACTTAAAACACAGTGAAAACATTTCCATAACTGAACAGTTTCTCCTTACAAATCCCCCCCCCCCTCCCTTTCGCCTCTCTATTACATCACAATATATAGACTACCAGATCCAACTTTCACTCAAACCTTCCATCTACTTTCTAAAAATAGAGAAACTATTATAAAACTAATGACACATGTATAACTAATCATCAGTCTCTAAGGAAGTTATTGCAACAGGGGGACATGTGTAAAACTTCCTCCTACTTCTCAATATGTTGTTATTAACAATATCTATTTTTCCATTCGAGAGATGGACAACACATATGAATAAGGATTTGCATTCAGTGGTTGCTCTCTGTAGTATCTTGAGTTCAAGTAACTGCTGGGACAGTTGGAAGATATTCATGCTAAACAGCTTTGAATATGCCTTGTCACCTATGCCTTTGAATTCCTGAATGTTGCCACTTTGCTTCTTTTTGTTGGGATTAAGAATCTATTACCAGGAGTCATTCCCTTATTTTCTTCTAACAAAACCTTATGCGCTAAGCTTTGGAAAACGTACATAACATGCTTTATTATGACTTTGTCAGCAAACAAAATCTTCTCATATATTAACCAATTGATACCTGAGAGAAGACAGGAATTTGTTTTTTAATCCAAAAGAGTCACTGCTAACTTTGCACTCTGTGCTTTCAAAAAATTAATGGCCTTACCCATTCTTATCGAAAGGGCCTGCATGTAATGAGAAATGAAACCTAGCTACTATTTTTTGTTTTTTTGCAATCAAGTCACACACGCAACTTTTCTCCGATGGTCTTGTGTAGTCTTTAATAGCCTCTCGGAATGCTGAAAGCATGGCAGACATAGAGCATTTCCACCAACTATATCTCTCGTCAAATATTGAAGCCCAACCTTGTAGACAATCGAATGAGGATGTATTGGATTTTCTTGGAAAAACTTTGCTTCGAGGGCAAAAAGTGGCAATTCATGAACAAATCGTGGCAAATGCCTAAATGTCCCAAATCTTCCTTTAGTTTAGTCTGTTCAACCAGTGATCGCCTCTTATCCTTTGAAGCTCTCTGAGAGAGTTAACCTTTGTTGTTAGAACTGAATTTCGTTCCCTAAGCTTTTACCATAGACATAGCTCGATAATTTTCAGGAATAGGTGTTAATGTTTTTGCTTACTGCTAAGTTTTTCATGCAAAACTCGAAACCAGGTTTTGGAGGGTCCAGCAGGTGGTAAGTTGTTTCGGACGGGGGGGTGCGAACTAGCACGGATGTGCCATGTTGCATCCTCGGTAGAATTAAATACCGCCCATTTCGGACCACCCCCCCGCGCCCTGTTAAAGTTTGGAGGCTGGTGGGGGGGCCGAAAAGAGATGATGATCGTCAGATGTGGGGCGATGTGTGGGGATGGCGGATAAGGTGGATATCATTTAGCACAGATGGGACATGAGATGCAATGTGTGATGGGATGGTGGGGTCGATAAATATGAATGTCGGGGGGTTTAATATGGTTGAGGATATGGCGGTGCTCTCTATGATGATATGAGATCATGAATGGAAAGAACAAGGTTTATATCATAAACATATGGAAACTAGTAATATAAAGTCTGAAAATCTTATATTAGGGTTTTGAAGGATTAATGAGATGGATAAGCACTGAATAGGGTATTTAGGCTTAGCTTTGGCCTATATGGAAAATGAAGTAGTTAGCCATGTTTTAGAATTAGGATAAATTCTACAGCCTTTTCCAAAACCTTTCTTCCGCGTGCATGTAAAGGGATTTCCAAGCCTTAGAGAAACCATTATTTGTCCTTTTGACTAGTAGTACCTTCTTGGAAATAAATGACAGTCATGGAGCATTATTTTCAATATGAAAATTCTAAAGAAAAAATAATTAGTCGCCTTGAGATCCTGTAGATTATAGGATACTAACACGTTCCACTCATAGACCTTGCTTGCAACACCAGTCAGAGTGTAAAAGGTAGTGTTTTTGTCTTTGTTGATGATCATGCTACCTCTAGTGGATTTTCTTCACCTATTTAAAGTACACCTCCTACATTTTTAAATCCTCTTTAAACCTTATGTGTTTATGTCCTGAAATTGTCTTTAATTTTTAATTTTTTTTCAACTGATGTGTTTGAATTTAATGTTTATGTTATTATGCTTCTAGTTTCTTAATTATTTATGTTAAATTATGTTTATAACGTGGTATTGATCCCTCCGTGGGATGATGCTACATCTCATATCACATTGGAGGATGTTACGATCCATCATATGTGGATCACACAAGGGATATGTAACATCCATGTCAATTCACCGACTCGTCATAGTTTTTCTTTGATGATGGATAACATAAACAAGTTGATCGAGACACACCGAAGGTCAGGCCCACAAATCCACCTCCTATATTCCATACAGAGGATTAGGAGGCATGAGGTTAGAGTCCCAGATACTTGGGATGTGGTGAAAGAGGCCACCAAGAACATTGATGTTCATGGGGAGTTGTTTGACATCCCTTCGGATCGCCTTGCTAGACATAGAGGTTTGATTCCATTGAAATATTTTAGGAATGATGATGCAGCCTCTTTTTTGTGTGATATATTCATTGGAACTTGGGTATAGTTCCCCCACCATGACTAGGTCTCCATTTATTTTTCGAAGCATTTATATACAGAGGTCACGTTACATATGAGGCCAGATTACACCGATACCAAATCTTATTATTATGGGCCCAACTTGGGATGTACCTATGAGTGTGATGGGGCTTGTAGGGACCCTGAACATGTACCATAGCCTTTTAGATTATTTCCACTACTGTCTCGTAGCTTTGTATTACTGACAGAGCTAGAGGAGTTGCGCATCTGGGTGGTGAGACAAGGGAGATTATTGCAGACACCATTGGCCAGTGCACGTGTTACATTGGATGGAGATATTAGGATACCACCGCAATTGCTTCGTGGCCCACCATTTCCCTTATATGATGATGCATTTATCATGAGTTTACCCATTGACTAGCTTTTGACATATGTATGTATGTATCATGATGTCATTTTTTAGACTTAAAGGGTGCACGACCCACGTTACATAGACTAGGTACATGTATATACAAAAATTTTGACTCTTATTGTCAAATTATGCATAATTATTTGTATTAATTTCTTGTTCGTATTATATTGTATTGATATTAATAATTTCATGATAACATGTAGACACAACCAAATACATGGATGATCTTATGAGGTCATTTGAGGGGGAATTTTATCAGTCAGACCATCCTCCACCAGATCATGTTTCCATGGATTCTCCTCCACCTCCACCTCCACATCATAACACTCATGTGGAGGAGAGTCACTACGCACAACCACATATGACAACAGTTGAGGTAAACTTTTTTATTCTTAAGATTTCAACAGTTTCTTTTTTTAAGTTACACACACACACACACACACACACACACACAGATATATATATATATATATATATATATATATATATATATATATATATATATATATATATATATATATATATATATATATATGCTAATTAATTTGTAGACTAATTATTATTTTTCCTTGTCATTGTGCACACATGCCCATATGCAGAGTGTTGTTGATGTCGTTGATCTGTGGAAACATGAGTAGGATGTGTTGGAAATACTGAGAGGGGGGTGAATCAGTATTTCTTTTCAATTGTTAATTTACCAATTAGATCACTTATATTTAGAACACAAAATGAACAATGATGGAATAGATACTTTTATTAATTTCTTCTTTACAATAAGTAAAAGTATAACAATGATATAGGGCTCCAACCCTAGATGAAGACTCCAATCTTCCTGTGTAAAATGTGCATAACCCGTACAGCCAAGCACTCTCATGGTATTTTCCAAGGCTCCAACCTTGTCAATTTGAGGCACCAACCTCTAGGGCTCCAACCCTATCTCTGGTACAGGCTCCAACCTAGTTTCTTGAGGACTCCAATCCTCTAGGGCTCCAACCCTATCTTCCAAGGCACCGACCTTGTCTCTATGAGGCTCCAAACTCTTGGGCTCCAACCCTCAACTTCACTTCCTCAAAATATATTTGGTTATTCTTCACAGCTCCCAAAGTATTCTTCAACGAGCCCTATCAATCTTTAGCAATGCCATCACTTAGTCTCTGTTATCCACCTATAATATTTGTTATAGCAAAAGGTGGCTAAGACTTTTTTGAGCCTTCAAGGAACAAATTTCATTGCTAAAAATTTTTGGCTTTTGAAGACTCTGGAAGGCCTCATGCCTCTGTCCAAAATCTTCATTTCTGTTCCCGTTTTATACTCATAAATTCTATTAATTTCATGAGAAAAAACTGCTGAAAAACCATCATTTTCCCCCTTCTCCCACTCAAAACTAACCTTCATTTTCTCCCCTTTTTTCTCCATAAAAATCCTTTGTTTTCATGATTTCTCTTCTTCCCCTCATGAAAATCACTTTTACAAGGTTAAATACTCACTCTTTAACCATACCGAAACCCCCTAATCCATTGAAAACCTTGAAAAATTTCATGAAAAATACATGTTTTTGCATAAGGGCTTGAGCCCCCTTGGGCTAAGTTTCAAAACCACTTCCCCCACATGCCCACACCCCGGAACCATGCTAGAAACTTCTCGGCGCTTATCACATCGCAAAAAATCGAAGCACGCAAGTCTTTGCCATGTTCCAAAAGTTCCGATGCGATTAAGCCTTTGCATCATATAAACTCCGATGTGATTAGCCTTTATATAAATATCCCGTGGGCCCACCTCCGGTGCTTAAAACTTTATAATATTTTTTCCCTGGTGGTCTTTTCCTTTGTAAAACACAAAAACCCATTTATCCAAAGTTTTGTTCCAATAAGTTAGAGTCACATGTTAATATAAATGGGTAGATTAAAAAGACCTGATCGCGCAATCACATCGGGGAAATACAATGGGTAGATTAAAAAGACCGATTGCGGAATCGCATCAGAATATTTCAATGGGTTGATTGAAAGACCCGCATCAAAATTTCCGATGCGATTGAGTCTTATATATGTTAAACTCCCCCCCGCTTGTTTGTTTCATATGACTTTCCCCCGGGACCAAGTGTCGAAGTCCCGAAGCGCTCAATCGCATTACAATATTTCAATGGGTTGTTTGAAAGACCAAGCCCGAGGCTCCGATTGCAATTGGCTCCTTTGAATATATATGCCTCGGGCCCATTACGTTCCATATAACTAAAGGCCCCACAGTCGGGCGCCTATCCACTTTATATATATATATATATATATATATATATATCCCGCCCCGATCCATAAAAAACCTTTGTTTTAGTTAAACTTTGGGTTTTATATATTATAAGGGTTTTTCCACCGGTTCGTTTCAAAAATTAATCCCCGCCATTGATCATGAGCCGATCAAACGACCAGCTCTCAATCGCATCGCTCTTCTTAATCATTGCGTTACATTTCTTCCTTCGATTGACATCCTTCTGATTCATTCTCCACCGTTGATCTAATCTTAAGATCGACGGTCTGCGCCACATCACATCGTAACTTTCGATCGGTGTATTTTCTTGCCACCTCCGATTGCGATCCTCCAATTAGATATGGACCGTCCACGATCCAGATCAGACGGTCCAAAATCACCCCGTCTCGTTCATTCCCCCGCTCTTCTTTGACCTCCTCCAAAATAAATCTCCACCGTTGGATGCTTTCATCCAACGGCTACGCTCCTTCCCCGCCTTCTGAAGCAATTAAACCTAAAAACGCAGGATTTTCTAATATTTTGTGTATATTTGCAGGGATAAATGGTTTTTCGTTATAACAAAGGAAAATTCAGAGGCCGGGAAAGACGTTTCTTGTGCCTTTGATTCATCAAAAGAAGCCATTTGCAGGGTTCAAGATCTATGTTTCGTTGATGCTCTATGAGCATTGATGTCGTGAAATCTTGCGCGGCCTGCACATCAACAAGAAACTGTGATTTAAATCACATTTAAAAAGAGTATCAAATTTTGAAGACAGAGGACAGCAGAATGAAGATTGAAGACAGATTTGCAGGGATTACGGCTAAGATTCCGTATCAAAAGCCTAATCCCCCAAATTAGAAAACACAGTTAAAATAAAATCATAAGTGTTTAACAGACAGAAAGGCCTCCACCGCCACATCTGAGGAAAATTGATTCCTCCCAGCTGCCACAGAGCCACCTGTTGCCTCAAAGGATTCAAACAGAGGCTGAACTTATTGAAGAAAATCAGATATTCGCCTCCAGCACAGCCAGAGAGTTACTTCTGCAAGGAAATAAATGCAGAAATATCTGCAGAGTTACTCCAAACATTACGCAGAGCCTCGAAGTCAAACAAAAGCTCCCACCGAGTTTTATTCATAATTGTAAAAAATTTAATACAACAATCCACCTGTAAACTTCTTCATCGAGCCCCTCAAAAGGCCAAGAAGTCTTGAATCTGTCTTAATTGCCTTGAGAGATCTTTTATCAGATCTCACCTCCTCATCCTTCTATAAATACTTCTATAGAAGATGAGAATTTGTTGGTTGCAGAACTTTGAAATACATTTGAGCTTAAACTCCTGACTGTAAATAGTGTTCATTGGCTCTTGGAGCTCTGCTTGTAATAGATGAATTAGGCTAAGATGAGTAGATGATCGCTGATCTAAAGCATTGGACTTAAAGCTGTAACTGGTTTGGAGCATCAATACAAGCTGATTTATGGGATCCTGGTCTATGTTGACAGTGATGTTTCTCTAATTGTAACTTCTTATTTTGTTTATGTTTTCACTGTGTTTCATATTCTCTTATAAATAACAGCATGCATAGAGTTAGGATCTACTGTACAGCAGTAACCTTCTCCGACTGAAAATCTTTATATATATGTTTTCCTCCAATCTGTGTTATATAGGAATGATTTAATTCAGTTTAAGCATAGGAATGCTGGCATTCCCTCGTCTTATTGCCTTAGCTAAATATTATTCTTGAATGTTATGTTCAATATTAGTTAAGTAGAGATCAAATATGGAAGATATGGTGTGCCCTGGTCCTAGTTTTATTTCCAACGGATGTCTTAATATTTCCCTTGGAATGTGTTAAAAGATGGCTAGTTTAGAAGTACTTACCAGATCTTAGGCCATTCTGTGTTACCTTTGTGTTGGTATTGAAAGTAACCAAGTAAAGCAAAGCTAGGAGAGGATTTGTGGTGAGCCCAGCCCACTAGTTTCTACTCCAATAGTTTCCTTCAAGTTTCCCTTTGTTTTAAAAATGTTTTCTATTGAAAGTGTATCAAAGGCTGGCTAGTTTAAAAGTACTTACCAGATCCTAGTTTGCTTTTATGTTCTTCTCAAGTGTTTGTCAAAGGCTAACTAGTTTAAAAGTACTTATCAGATCTTGGGCTACTCTTTGTTATGCATCTGTTTAATTTCCTTTCTTGTTGTATCATTTCATTCCATAAAGCAAACTTCAAAGAGATCTTTAGACATAGATGACTTGCCCCATGGACCACTCTTGCCTCTTGCTGTTCCAATTAAACCCTATTATGACTCCATAGCTCAATGGACTAAAACCTGCAATTATCTATCTTTTTGGCCGACTCTTACTCTAATTGCTTGCAACTTCTCACCTTTGAAACTCTTTGCGTTCAGGACTTTCCACCTCAAACAGTATTCATGCTCAATCATCCAAAAACAAAAAAAAACCCTTGGCCTTCATAACTAGCCTAATATTATTACCCCAAACTTCAAAGACAAATCCATCTTTCCACTTATTGGAGAGATCCCTCTCCGAATTCAGGAGGGCTAGATCCTAGAATCCTAAAGTTGGTTGAAACGATGTTGTTTCTGTGATCGGACTTTGCCAATCTTGCTAATTACAGATTCCTAATAGTCTCCACGTCACTTCATCAATGACAACCTTTTCCTCTTAGAAGGTGTCACCACTGCTCTTCATATTACCCAAACAAATATCTCCAAAAGTCACCTCATGATGACTTCAGCACCGCATCATGTCTCCAAGATTGTCTCCGAGATCAACCTTTGCAATTCTTCAACAATGCCTTAAGGTATGCAAGATTTCAGGGATGTTCTAACAATGTTTCAAAAGAATCTTCTCCAAGGTTCTAAGGATGCTTCTTCAATTATTCCAAGTCCAAAGATATCTCCAAGAGGTGCTTCCAAGATGCTTCAACAGATCTTTCCAAAACCATTTTTAACTATGTTTCTTCAACAATGCTTTCCAAGTACCCAAGCTTAGGTCTGCTCCAAAATAGTATTTAATATGCTGCACCAATATGCTTCAAAGACTACTCTCAAATCTGCATAATAGGTTTTCAACAAATCTTCAACAGTGCTTCTAGATGGCTTCAATAAGCAGCTTCAAAGGGTATTCAACATCCTCTCCAACTTTGCTCCAAAGGGTTACTCAGCAAGGTCTTCAAGATACTTTCCAAACAAGTCTTCAAACTCTTTTCAAAGGCTTCTCTAAAAGATACTAGAACTGTGTACAAAAGTACTGTTACTTGCTTCTCCAAGAATGACTGTTACTATGGCTCAAAAATTTTATTTCCAATAGTACTTCAGCTGGTCCAAATGATATTGTTGTTAGGGTCTATAATTTTTGCTTCTTATCACTTATCTTAGCTACGTATCGGACTTGTATATGCTGTGTTATTTTACTCACAGTCCTGAAAAACTTCTGCGCTATATCATGAGGTCTCTGCCCTTACTTGGCCACGTCTTTTTCCAGAAACAAGGCCTCAGCCCTTCTCCAAGGCTAAGTACAGGTTTCTGCACCCTTGTTTGTTGTTGAAACAATATATACACCTCATGTAATAAACTAGACCCCTGTGGCTAGAAAAACAGAGACTACCCACACAAAAAATACACCATAAAACAAACCCATAATTCTCTCAAGTTATGCGACCTCCTCTGCTACAGTTCAAACCTGAAATGGAGATGCAAACAGACCTAAAATAGTCCATTACTCCCATGCGGCTACCTCAGAGTGTGTTATCTTATAATCCTGTGCTTAGACTTCTTTAATCCAATTTTTATGAGCTAAAATGGACGAATTTAGGTTTATATTTACAGTGGTTTTCCACAATGAAAAGACGTGACTATTCAAGCAGCATGTCAAGCCTACATAAGTCGGCTCAAGTCGGCTAGGAAAAAAAAATAAAAAATTATAACCTTAAAAATTCATTATCTCATCAACCACTGGGAGTTTTGGACATGTAAGGGCTCATTGGAAAGGCAAAATTATGCCCTAAAATATGATACAAGATTCAAATTGAGAAGCTGCCTTTAGGGTAGTGAAAAATATTTTTTAATGAGACTGACTTTGAAATTCTGTGCAGAAAATATTTGGGACAGAATGAGTGTTTGGGATAGCATGTGGTTATTGATGGCTTCTCCATTTTTTTTCACCACTAATATTATTATGAGTGTCATCATTCGAGTATCCAACAAAGTCATCATGATAGTGAATCCATAATTTTCCATTTGGAGAGCTTCAAAGAGTTTTCCAACCACCATTTAGATTACTAAATGAGATCTTCCAACAATGTCATTATATGCCAACAAGTGTTCTTCAAGTCCTTCATGTCATGTCCCCAATCATTGTCCATGTCATCAAATGGTCTCCAACCATGTCATCAAGACCTTCATCCAATGACATCATCAAGTGTAGTCTTCTAGGTTACCAAACAAGTGACATGATTGACACTTGGCACCTTAAGAATGTTTTCCATCTTGACATCATGTTGGTTCCAGGCTTATTTATCAAGAGTAAGCACATCATCATTAATGGCATCCTTATTAACCAAGAGGGACTTGTCATCAGGAGCAAGGACCTCTTCATACGAGGTCTGCATGATATCACTGCAAAGGTTTGCCCTTAAGGTTTTTAGGTCTTTACAAGAATATTGATCCTCATATTGACATCAATGACAACCTTATAACAAAAATATCCCCCTTTGTCATTGATGGCAATATTCTTGCCCTTCCAACATTTTCTCCCCCTTTAACATCAATGGCAAACGGGGTGCCCAAATACTCCCCTTGTCAAGCTACTTATTTTCTTCATGAATTGTAGTTTTTCATAGGTATGTTACTCCCCCTACCATGGTGCTCTTTCTTCTGGCAATATGTTCCATGATAGTTGTGTTTGTACTTCTTCATGTGATGTACCATCTCCCCCTATCTGCACAAATTCCTTTAGCTCGTGAAGGATTTCTCACCTTGTGTGATCAAGTAGAAGGCATCATCATAATATCATGTTTTTCTTCAATGGAGTTACTTCCGCCAGAGATGATTTATCAAGATTGTCCATGTGTAACTTGTTAGCCCCCTATGAATTTTTTGACAAGCAAACAGGGAGCTAAAATGTTTTTTGAGCCTTCAAGGAATGCATTTCCCCTAAAAACACATCATCCTTGAAGCCTCCTTGTGCTTTTTTCCTTTGATAAATCCTCACTACTATTTCCATTATAAAGCCTCTCTGTTTCTGTGAAGAAGAATGCCCAAAAATGCCCTTTTCCCTCTTTTCTCATTCCCATTAAACCTCTATTTTCCTCACCTTTTTCCCCTCCCTTAATTCTTCATTAACCCTCTAAATCATCCCAAATCCCCTTTTAAACCCTTCAAATACCCTTGGTTTGGTTTAATAGCCCCTTTTTCTCCCTACCGAATCCCTCTTTTGGCCTTAAAAAACATTAAAATTGGGCCAAAATCACTCATTTTACATACACAGGCTTAGCCCCTTTCGGCTAGCCCCTCAACCACTTCCCCACATATGCCCCGAACGCCGAGACCAAACGCTTAAGTCCTGGGTGCCTATTGCAATCGGAGGTTTCACGGGGAGCGCATTTCTTTGTTACCGAGAAATTCTCCGATGCGATGGAGTTGTGGTCGTTTGGCCTCTGCTTTGATCTAGGCCGCCGATCTTTGCAAGATCCGACGGTCAGCGCTTGTTCGCAACGTGCCTCGTCGCTTCCCTATATTTACCCCTCCGATTGTATTTAGACTGTCGTTCTGTCCCTAGATTCGACGGCTATTGCATAATCGCTAATCGCGCATCAAATATTTCTTAAAGCGCCACACGTTGTCTTCCCCGATTGAATCTAAGTCATCCATCCCATGTGATCCAACGGTCCAGATCTCATCGCTCCTTGCTCATTACCCGTCTGTCTTCCCTTCCGATTGGATCTCCGCCATTGATCCCTTTATATCTAACGGTCCTTATTCATCCCGCCCATCTCATTGACCCTTTGCCTCCGCTTTCTCTTTAAATATCCATCGTTGATCCCATTTGTGATCCAATGGTTGGCGCCTAATTGCTCCATCGCGCATCGGAGATTTCTTAATGTGTCACCCTCCTGTCTCCCCCGATTTCGATCCTCCGATTTGATCACAACCATCCGTTTGAGCCAGATCAACGGTCCATATCTCATCTCGCATTTCCACCATATTTCTTCATTCGATTTCCCTATTAGCTCCATCGGATGATCCCAATCATCGATCTCCTCCTGAGACCCGAAGACTCACAGTAAATCGCCCTCCGCCCATGACCGGGTCCCACATCAAGCCTCGTTTCATGGCGTTTTCATAAATTTCTTTGTAAATCAGCCGAACCTTAAGGCTTTGGGCTTTACACTAAACATTATTTCTCTGCTTAAACTTCTTGTTAACCCCTCCATCATCAGATCCTGGTCGTTGATCACTATGGTTTCATCCCATCCTATGGTCTACGACCTATTCCACACCAGGCCTCCTGCGTGTCATTTGCCCACTGTTTTTCACCATTCCTCCACTACAGCCACTATTCCACAGTTGCGCCACCATTCCTTAGGGCTCCACAGCATTGCTTCCGCCACCCTGTGGATTTTATAATTAGTTTATTTTATTGTGCAAGGTTTCATAGAGTGATGAATTCACTCTGTTTTCCATAATCACAGCCACGGTGATTCAAAATACAGAGAGGCCATTTCAGCATCGGCCAGTGTATCAGCAGCAAGGATTACAGGTGTTAAAGATTAAATGTTTTAATCCTTATTCAAAGAATTAAGGGGCAGTTTGAAGATTAAAGAGCACATGAAACAAGCCATATCTTCTTTTCAGCGTCAGCAGTACATTTCTCAGAAAGTACACCTCCGACAGAAGTCTCCATGCCTCCCCGAGCTCCCAAAAGCCATTCCACTAACAGAAAGCTTCCAAAGACTATTAGGACAACAATAATGGAAGTATGGAAGCCTAGAAGACCTTCGGTCACCTTACTTGCTTCAGTAGACAAAACAGAGTGCCTTACAACCAGAAAGGACTTTAAAGAACACATCCGATGGTCAAAAGCGACCTGACAGAGTCTCTGAACCAGACTACAGAGTACACATAGCATGCAGAGCCATTAAGTAGAGTGGGCATGGACACTTCCTCCACTTTGTCTTAATAAATCAATTTGATGTACATCATCTACTCCTGCTATCCAATCTCCTATAAGAACTCCCGAGAACACATTGTAAAGGGTGGCGTTGTTGTTGTTGTTAGTGTAGGGGACTCATTCGACTGTTAGAACAGTTGTTGAGGGAGAGTAGCGAGGTATTTTGTAATTTAGTAGGCTGGGAGGAGAAATTTTGGACTGTAATCAGCCATTGAGCTCAGTGTATGTGACTGGTTTTTCACATCAATTAATCAAGCGAATTTCACAGGATCCTGGTCTATTATTACGGGTGATGTTTCTCTTATCATATTGTCTTATTACATTTTTATCATACTGTTCATATTTCTCTGATAAGAATTAGTAAATCGGGCTTAGGATATACCCCTGCATGGTACCCTAATGCCCGTTTCTCTTCTTGTCTTTGATGTTTTCTGCTTAATGTGTATCTGAGAGCAAATTCATGTAATTTAACTAGTGTAGTAGTTGTTATTCACTGCTAGCTGATGTGTGAATTCGGAGTTTGCTGCTTATTTGTTCTTGTTGGGTTAGAGCTGGTAGAATTGGGATACTGGGGATTTAGTGTGAGCCCTGTCCACTGCGGTCCTTTTCTAACAAATTGGCCTTTCTAAGATCCCATGAGCTAGTGTCAAAGCATTTAAGGTTAAAAGTCCTTCTCTGATCTTAGGCATAGTTCTGTGTTTAAATCTTAAATGTTTTCCCTTTAAGAGCATGCCGAAGCAGATCTGGAGTTAGATGACCTCTGGTCTGATCTTAAGATGCCCTTTGTGTCCCCCCTTTCTCTCCTTATTGTTCCATTTCACTATTTATCTAGAAGATCCTTTAGTATAGATGACTTGCCCTTTGGAAATCCTTGGCTAAATTGTTTGCAAGTAATCTCCTTTCATGACTCCATAGCCTAATGGATGGCACATTCCAAACCTATTCTCTTTTGCCGAAACATCCTGCTGCTTTGCTCCTTTCCTTCCATAAATTTCTTAGTTAATGATCTCATACCAACCCAACAACCAACCAAATCTTTTTAAACCCCCCTTCACGCTTCATACCTAGCCTAATATCTCATTTTGAGCTTTCAAAGATATATCAGTCTTTGCTTTATTTGGAGAGATCCCTCTCCGGGTCCAGGAGGGCTAGATCCTAAGGCCCCAAATTGGTTCTGATTTTGTCTCATCTTTTGGTCTTTCCAATTTGGCCAAAACCTGGGAACCCCAACATAATGGCGACTCTGCTGGGGAATTGACTGCATTCTATCTTAGATACCCTTAAGCACTCAAAAGACCCAAAATATCTGGTTAGGTTGGTATTAAATTGCTGATGGTGGGAAGCAACCTGTTTCAAACGTTCACATTCATCCACCTGGCGACTCCACACTCCATAACTCTCAAAGACTCCACTGGAGGAAGGACCTGAAATATGGCCAGACCTCATAGGAGGGTAGAACATTTAGGCTGGATTTGGTTTAAAGAATTCATTGTTTTTATCTATCACTATGTTATATCCTACTTTAAGCCTGATCAAGTGTACAAAGATGAGACCCACATTGAGTATGGGAAAGATCTCAAGCCTCAGTTTTCAGACCATGAGCAGACCCATACACCTGTGAAAGACCTAGTGGAACAAGAGCCTCATGATGTACCTCTGACCCCTGATGAAACTTCAAGTAGTCATCAGCCTCTTGTTGCATTACCTACACCTACAAAGGTCATAGAAAGATATAAGCCTCTGGTTTTGCCTCTTATCTTCCAACCCCTTCCTGCAAGACTTACAAATAAGTTGCCTCTTTTTAATGGAGAAAATAAAAAGATCACTGCTGAGCAGCATGTCCAAAAGCTTGAGGATTTACTTGACTCATATGAAATAGAAGAAGATGATGTGTGTATTAGATTGTTTTCCTTGTCATTACAAGGAAATTTTAAGAGTTGGTTTAAAAACCTTCCAGCTGCAAGCATCTTCAGCTTTCATCAATTTTCTCAAGTTTTCCTTGACAAATGGACAGTCCCGAGAAATGTCTTCCTCATCCTAGAAGAATATCAGAATTTGAGAAGACATCCAGGAGAGACAGTACAAGAGTTTTCAGCCAGGTTTAATAAGGTATACCATGCAATACCCTCTTATATACAACCACCTTTAGGATGGTCTTATTGCACTATCCAGGTTATTTTGACCCCGAGGTGGAATTCCATATAAGAGAAAGAGAGCCTTCGAGCTTGGAGGAAATGAAGAGCATAGCGATTACTGTCGAGCACAACATAAAGTGCAGGGAGGAAAGATTAAAAGCAGCAAAGAAAGACCGAGCAGAGCAAACAAGGCAGGTCTCTTTAGAAAACAAGCTGGAAAGATTGATAAAGACTGCCAACACCATGCTGAACATAGAAGAGGAAGAATATGAGGTTGAAACCAGAAATGATGATTGGAAAAGACCTGCTCCTTGTCCTCAAGAAAGACAAACCAGATCACTGCAAGACAGAAGCCACTTGCAAAGCATCTGTGATGAACCAGAGTTTAAATCAGAAGATGAACTTGCAGATTATTTTGAGGAAAGACTTGTTGAGGATCTGATGGATTCAGCTGATGGCATTGCTTATAATTATGATTTCTCTAACGTTGATCTGTCTGATGATGATTTTTTCCTAAGAGAAGCCAAGTTTGCAGGACCATCATCAGTAGATACAGGGGAGGAAGATCAGGACCAGCAACTTCAAGAAAGCAATGAGCCAATGCAGGCCATCTATGATACTGATGAAGAAGGTGTTGAAAGCCTGATAGCAGACGAAGATTCGTTGAATCTTCACTCTATTATATATCAGATCATCAATAATAATTTCCATGAAGATGGAAGTTAGTAGCTTTCTAGATATGAGGACGAGGACGAAAGAAATGAAGAAAATCTTGAGCAAGATAAATATCCTGAACCTTCTCCTGAAAGGGTTGAGGTAGTCAAAGAAACCCCTACTCAAGACTATGTTGATCTTTTCACAGAGTTCAGACCACTTCAGCAGAACCTATCAGGGTTACTAGAGGACAACACTATCAAATATGATGAGTCCTCTAGTTCAGGCTGCAATGAAGATGAGGGAGACCTTCTTTCCCACAGACATCTTTGTCTTGATCCAGTGGAAGAAGAGGTATGCCTGGTTGATACTTACCTGCCAAATACTCCTAACCAGGAAAAAGAGGAGTGTGATTACAGAGGCCACACTGTAGATGCAGTGATTGAAACTGTCAAGGATGCAAACAGCCTACCAGTCATGGAAGGCTTTGAAGAAAAAGGTTTATATCATGTTTTTGCTGATCCTGTGGCAGAATATATGGAGGCTCTGATTGGCTCAAGTTCCCAAGCATTGATCCTTTGCAAAATCCAGATTCATCAGGAGTGGTCACCACTGATGGTGACCTCAGTTTTGAAGAACCACATGCAGAGCACCCTGTGGTTGTCTCTGATGAGCAGTCAGTGCTTTTACCCTTTTTTGTTACTGCTTGACTGGTTGCACTGGCATTAGTGTATCACCTAGAGCATCAGAGATTTCCAGTTAGAGTAGGGTAGGTAGAAAAGGGCTCAAATAAGCTCAATCTGTGAGCATTTAGTTAGTGGTTTTAAATTTTTGTAAAGTTTTTAGTCCATGAGCAGTTTTGTCTTTATGCCATGGCCCACAGCAAGCCAGACAATCTAATCCTGGCTTGATTGTTTTTCAATTTCTGTCTTATAATATAGAGAAGAAGTCTACTAGACAGTTTAATCCTAGCAGATATTAGTGTAGGTAGAGAAAATGTGAGGCCAACAGTTTAATCTGGTCTCGTGGAGTGATAAGGGTAGAAATAGAATAGGTTTATTTTTCCTGTTTGTAAAAATTGATGATGTAAAGGGTTTGCTAGTCCAAATCCACCCAGAAGAAAAAATGTTAGGACTATAGTATGGGTAGGTAGTTGTTTGGGAGAATATTTCTGCTGATATGATGTCCTCGTGATTTTTGGCAGCTGATCCAAGAAATAAAATGGATGGGTCAAGTACCAGGCATCTGGCCTACACCAAAGATCATTCTCTGAATTCTTTACTCCTTCAAGAAGAAGTCATCCCCATGTGGAGCCACTGTTAGCCCCCTATGAATTTTTTGACAAGAAAACAGGGAGCTAAAAAAAAATTTGAGCCTTCAAGGAATGCATTTCCCCTTAAAACACATCATCCTTGAAGCCTCCTTGTGCTTTTTTCCTTTGATAAATCCTCACTGTTGTTTCCATTATAAAGCCTCTCTGTTTCTGTGAGGAAGAATGCCCAAAAAGGCCCTTTTCCCTCTTTTCTCATTCCCATTAAACCTCTGTTTTACTCACCTTTTTCCCCTCCCTTAATTCCTCATTAACCCTCTAAATCATCCCAAATCCCCTTTTAAACCCTTCAAATACCCTTAGTTTGGTTTAATAGCCCCTTTTTCTCCCTACCAAATCCCTCTTTTGGCCTTAAAAAACATTAAAATTGGGCCAAAATCACTCATTTTACATACACAGGCTTAGCCCCTTTCGGCCATCCCCTCAACCACTTCCCCACATATGCCCCGAACGTCGAGACCAAGCGCTTAAGTCTTGGGTGCCTATCACAATCGGAGGTTTCACGGGGAGCGTGTTTCTTTTTTACCGAGAAATTCTCCGATGCGATGGAGTTGTGGTTGTTTGGCCTCTGCTTTGATCTAGGCCATCAATATTTGCAAGATCCGACGGTCAGCGCTTGTTCGTAGCGCGCCCCGTCGCTTCCCTATATTCACCCCTCCAATTGTATTTACACCGTCAATCTGTCCCTAGATCCGACGACTGTCACATAATCGCTAATCGCGCATCGGAGATTTCTTAAAGCACCACCCGCTATCTTCCCCGATTGACCGATCCCCGATTGAATCTGAGCCATCCGTCCCGTGTGATCCAACGTTCCAGATCTCATCGCTCCTTGCTCATTACCCCGCCTGTCTTCCCTTTCGATTGGATCTCCGTCGTTGATCCCTTTAGATCTAACGGTCCTTATTCATCACGCCCATCTCACTGACCCTTTGCCTCTGCTTTCTCTTTAAGTCTCCACCATTGATCCCCTTTGCGATCCAACAGTTGGCGCCTAATCGCTCCATCACGCATCGGAGATTTCTTAATGTGTCACCCTCTTGTCTCCCCCGATTGCGATCCTCCAATTTGATCGCAACCGTCCGTTTGAGCCAAATTAATGGTCCATATCTCATTTCGCATTTCCACCATATTTCTTCATTGGATTTCCCTATTAACTCCATCGGATGATCCCAACCGTCGATCTCCTCCTGAGACCCGATGGCTCACAGTAAATCGCCCTCCGCCCATGACCGGGTCCCACATCAAGCCTCGTTTCATGGCGTTTTCATAAATTTCTTTGCAAATCGCCTGAACCTTAAGGCTTTGGGCTTTACACTAAACATTATTTCTCCGCTTAAACTTCTTGTTAACCCCTCCATCATCGGATCCTGGCAGTTGATCACTATGGTTTCATCCCATCCTACGGTCTACTACCTATTCCACACCAGGCCTCCTACGTGTCATTTTCCCACTGTTTTTCACCATTCCTCCACTACAGCCACTGTTCCACAGTTGCGCCACCATTCCGCAGGGCTCCACAGCATTGCTTCCACCACCCCCTGGATTTTATAATTAGTTTATTTTATTGTGTAGGGTTTCACAGAGTGATGAATTCACTATGTTTTCCATAATCACAGCCATGGTGATTCAAAATACAGAGAGGCCATTTCAGCATCGGCCAGTGTATCAGCAGCAGGGATTAAAGGTGTTAAAGCTCATAATTGAAGATTAAATGTTTTAATCCTTATTCAAAGAATTAAGGCGCAGTTTGAAGATTAAAGAGCACATGAAACAAGCCATATCTACTTTTCAGTGCCAGCAGTACATTTCTCAGACAGTACATCTCCGACAGAAGTCTCCATGCCTCCCCGAGCTCCCAAAATCCATTCCACTGACAGAAAACTTCCAAAGACTGTCAGGACAACAATAATGGAAGTATGGAAGCCCAGAAGACCTTCAGTCACCTTACTTGCTTCAGTAGACAGAACAGAGTGCCTTACAGCCAGAAAGGACTTTAAAGAACACATCTGATGGTGAAAAGCGACCTGACAGAGTCTCTGAACTAGACTACAAAGTACACATAGCATGCAGAGCCATTAAGCAGAGTGGGCATGGACACTTCCTCCACTCTGTCTTAATAAATCAATTTGATGTACATCATCTACTCCTGCTATCCAATCTCCTATAAGAACTCCCGAGAACACAATGTAAAGGGTGGCGTTGTTGTTGTTGTTAGTGTAAGGGACTCATTCGACTGTTAGAAGAGTTGTTGAGGGAGAGTAGCGGGGTAGTTTGTAATTTAGTAGGCTGGGAAGAGAAAGTTTGGACTGTAATCAGCCATTGAGCTCAGTGTATGTGACTAGTTTTTCACATCAATTAATCAAGCGAATTTCATAGGATCCTGGTCTATTATTACGGGTGATGTTTCTCTTATCACATTGTCTTATTACATTTTTCATGTTGTTCATTGGTCTTCTAGTACGCATCAAAAATCTGGCATAGGAATATACCCTTTCATGGTACCCTATGTTTCTGCTCTCCCTACCTTTGATGTTTTCTACTAATAGTGAATCTAAGAGAAAATCCATGTAATTTAACCAGTTTACTAATTGTTATTCACTGCTAGCTGATGTGTGAATTCGGAGTTTGCTGCTTATTTGTTCTTGTTGGGTTAGAGCTGGGAGAATTGGGATACCGGGGATTTAGTGTGAGCCCTGTCCACTAGGGTCCTTTTCTAACAAATTGGCCTTTCTAAGATCCCGTGAGCTAGTGTCAAAGCATTGAAGGTTAAAAGTCCTTCTCTAATCTTAGGCCTAGTTCTGTGTTTAAATCTTAAATGTTTTCCCTTAAAGAGCATGTCGAAGCAGAACTGGAGTTAGATGACCTCTAGTCTAATCTTAAGCTGCCCTTTGTGTCCCCCCTTTCTCTCCTTATTGTTCCATTTCACCATCTATCTAGAAGATCCTTTAGTATATATGACTTGCCCTTTGGAAAGCCTTGGCTAAATTGTTTGCAAGTACTCTCCTTTCATGACTCCATAGCCCAATGGATGGCACATTCCAAACCTATTCTCTTTTGCTGAAACATCCTGTTGCTTTTCTCCTTTCCTTCCATAACTTTCTCAGTTAATGATCTCAGACCAACCCAACAACCAACCAAATCTTTTTAAACACCCCTTCGTGCTTCATACCTAGCCTAATATCTCATTTTGAGCTTTCAAAGATATATCATTCTTTGCTTTATTTGGAAAGATCCCTCTCCAAGTCCAGGAGGGATAGATCCTAGGGCCCCAAAGTGGTTCTGATGTTGTCTCATCTTTTGGTCTTGCCAATCTGGCCAAAACATGGGAACCCCAACATAACTCATCAAGGATTTCATAGGGCCCACTCGCGGATCACTTTCTGCAAGAATACTCAAGAATCACAAACTCCTTATAACTGTATGCATGGTCTCTTTTTGGCAGGGTTTCACCATCAAATACTTGGAATATCAAAGATGACTTCATCTAGTCAACAACATGTGTTGTTCGCTGGAGTGTTCAAGAGACTTCTGAATTCAACTTGTTTCCTTCTCCATACTTTTGTAACTTTCTTCTCTGGCATGGTTCTAGCTTGTGTAGGGGCCCAAGTCAAGTTACAATCACGTGCCATATGTCCAATGTTATGGCAATTGAAGCACTATATCTTGTTCATGAATAATAAATCATGACTTCTTCTTGAAAAATTGCTTCGAGGAGATTGACGGGGACCATTATATTTGTCTTTGTGATATGCCCTACAATCCTTTGCCACATGCCCAAATTTTGTACAAGAATAGCAATATCCAAGAAATATACTTTGGTACCTGGGTGATGAAGAGTTCCTTGAAGTACTCTTGAAGTCTTTTTTCCTTGGGATTCTTTCATGATATTCATTGCCTTATGTATTCTTGACACCATATGCAAGTCTCCTTAGAGTATAATTTCTTCCATTGTTGTCTTGATTCTTCTCCTTACCTATGTTGGAACTGTGAGCATCAACATTTATTTCTAGGTTCCTCACACCTTTGTTGTTTGAAGCATTATCATTCTTGTTTGAGGATTCACCTGCATAGCTAAGACCTGATTTATCAAAGGGAGACCTTTGCTGACTTAGGATGTCATCTAGGGTTTGAGAGCTTTTCAAGTTTTTTTTCAGCAATTCAACTTCCTTTTCAAGAAAGACAATTTCTACTTTCCACTTTTCACAATCTTCATCTTTCATAAGTAGTTGCTTCTTCATTTCTTCCATCATCCTTGTTGCTTCATGTGCTTTGATTTTAAGGGAGATGATATTTGATTTCATTATGAAGACTTCTTCATTCTGCTTTGCTAGACTGCTCTCCATTTTTTCTTTTATTCTAGTAGCTTCACATGTTTCGACCTTAAGAAGATTGATGTCTGATTTTAGTTTCAATATTTCTTCATCCTTTTCATCTAGTTGCAATATCAGGGTGTTTCTCTACTTTTCTGCTTCATTAACTTGTCCTTCTATGAATGCCAAAGTTTCCATCACCTTCTCAACTCCTTGCGCTTGTTTCCTTGCTTCTTCTAGTTGAGATCTAAGAGAGGATACCTCTTCCTTGTATTGACCAATCTCTGCTTCAAGATTGTTCAAGCTCTTAATTCTTTGTTCAAGGTGGCTTGAAAAAGTTTCTTCCCTTTTCTTTTCCTTATCCAATTGATTTGTTATCGATATGACTTCTTCATGATGCTTTCTTTTATTTTGATGAAATTCCTCTTTAAGTTTGGCGAGCTCCTCATCTCTTTCTTGTACTCGAAGCTTGACAAAGTCGACTTCCTTCCTTGTCTTCTGTAGGTTACCATCTTGTGCTTTCTTCTTAAGTTCCTCATTTTCATTTTTCAAACTATTAATCTCTTCCATGGAGGCCATAAGTTTATTCAAGAAATCTTCTTCAAAGTCTTCTTTATTCTCGTCATCTTCTAGGTCTTCTTTAGCCTTGTTGTCATCTCTCATATCTTCAGCTTCCTTGACGGATTCTGGACTTCTTTCTTGTTTTCCATCATCTTCTTGACTAGAGATCATTGTCAATGCTCCTTTTGAGTGAAAATCATGAAGTTCGTCCCATATGATTTTTGCTAACAAACATTTTTCAAAATTGGCCTTCACAAAATTTGGTAACCCATTCAAAATTGCCTTCATTTCTCTTATATTGTACTCCTTGGATTCTTCGTCCATCGTTTCATTAGTAATCACTGATTTCCAAACTTCAATTCCTTGAGTCTTCAAGAAATTCCTCATTCTTGCCACCCATATATCAAAATTTCCATTGAACAATGGAGCCTTTGCAAATTGATTTACTTCAATTTCAATGGTTGAGGAAGACACATCTTTAGGAGGATTGGAGATTTTCTTCCTTGGCTTTGCCATTTGTGTTCTAATGATCAACCTTCAAGCTGTTAGGCTTTGAGTGAAGGTACTGGCTCTAATACCAATTTTTGGAAATACTGAGAGGGGGGTGAATCAGTATTTCTTTTCAATTGTTAATTTTACCAATTAGATCACTTATATTTAGAACACAAAATGAACAATGATGGAATAGATACTTTTATTAATTTCTTCTTTACAATAAGTAAAGTATAATAATGATATAGGGCTCCAACCCTAGATGAAGACTCCAATCTTCCAGGCTCCAACCTGTATTGTGCCAAGCACAGACTTGGTCTTTCCAAGGCTCCAACCTTGTCAATTTGAGGCACCAACCTCTAGGGCTCCAACCCTATCTCTGGTACAGGCTCCGACTTGGTTTCTTGAGGACTCCAATCCTCTAGGGCTCCAACCCTATCTTCCAAGGCACCGACCTTGTCTCTATGAGGCTCCAACCTCTTGGGATCCAACCCTTAACTTCACTTCGTCAAAATATATTTGGTTATTCTTCACAGCTCCCTATCAATCTTCAGCAATGCCATCACTTAGTCTCCGCGTCACTTCATCAATGAGAACCTTGTCCTCTCAGAAGGTGTCACCACTGTTCTTCATATTACCCAAACAAATATCTCCAAAAGTCACCTCATGATGACTTCAGCACCGCATCATGTCTCCAAGATTGTCTCCGAGATAAACCTCTGCAATTATTCAACAATGCCTTAAGGTATGCAAGATTTCAGGGATGTTCCAACAATGTTTCAAAAGAATCTTATCCAAGGTTCTAAGGATACTTCTTTAATTATTCCAGGTCCAAAGATATCTTCAAGAGGTGCTTCCAAGATGCTTCAACAAATCTTTCAAAAACTGTTTTTAACTATGTTTCTTCAACAATGCTTTCCAAGTACCCAAGCTTAGGTCTGCTCCAAAATAGTCTTTAATAAGCTGCGCCAATATGCTTCAAAGACTGCTCTCAAATCTGCATAATAGGTTTTCAACAAGTCTTCAACAATGCTTCTAGATGGCTTCAATAAGCAGCTTCAAAGGGTATTCAACATCCTCTCCAACTCTTCTCCAAAGGGTTGCTCAGCAAGGTCTTCAAGATACTTTCCAGACAAGTCTTCAAACTCTTTTCAAAGGCTGCTCTAAAAGATACTAGAACTGTGTACAAAATTATTGTTACTTGCTTCTCCAAGAATGACTATTACTATGGCTCAACAATTTGCTTTCCAATAGTACTTCATCTGGTCCAAATGATATTTTTGTTAGGGTCTATAATTTTTGCTTCTTATCACTTATCTTAGCTACGTATCGGACCTGTATATGTTGTGTTATTTTACTCACAGTCCTGAAAAACTTCTGCGTTATATCATGAGGTGTCTCTGCCCTTACTTGGCCACGTCCTTTTCCAGAAACAAGGTCTCAGCCCTTCTCCAAGGCTAGGTACAGGTTTCTGCACCCTTGTTTTCTACTGAAATAATCCGTACACCTCTTGTAATAAATTAGACCCCTGTGGCTAGCAAAACAGAGACTGCCCACACAAAAAATACACCATAAAACAGACCCAGAATTCTCTCAAGTTTTTTGGCCTCCTCTGCTACAATTCAGACCTGAAATGGAGATGCAAACAGACCTAAAACAGTCCCTTACTCCCATGCGGCTACCTCGAGTGTGTTATCTTCTTATCATGTGCTTAGACTTCTGTAATCCAAATTTTCTAAGCTAAAATGGATGAATTTAGGTTTATGTTTATAGTGGTTTTCCACAATGAAAAGAAATGAATATTCAAGCGGCATGTCAAGCCTACATAAGTCGGCTCAAGTCGGTTAGGCAAAAATAATAATTTTTCTAACCTTAAAAATTCATTATCTCATCAACCACTGGGAGTTTTGGGGCGTGTAAGGGCTCATTAGAAAGGAAAAAGTATGCCCTAAAAGATGGTACAAGATTCAAATTGATAAGCTGCCTCTAGGGTAGTGAAAATTATTTTTTAATGAGACTGACCTTGAAATTCTGTGCATAAAATATTTGGGACAGAATGAGTGTTTGGGACAGCATGTGGTTATTGATGGCTTCTCCATTTTTTCTCACCACTAATATTATTATGAGTGTCATCATTCGAGTATCTAACAAATTCATCATGATAGTGAATCCATAATTTGCCATTTGGAGAGCTTCAAAGAGTTTTCCAACCACCATTTAGATCATTAAATGATATCTTCCAACAATGTCATCATATGCCATCAAGTGTTCTTCAAGTCCTTCATGTCATGTCCCCAATCATTGTCCATGTCATCAAATGGTCTCCAACCATGTCATCGAGACTTTCATCCAATGACATCATCAAGTGTAGTCTTCTAGGTTACCAAACAAGGTACATGATTGACACTTGGCACCTTAAGAATATTTGTCATCTTGACATCATGTTGGTTCCAGGCTTCTTTATCAAGAGTAAGCGCATCATCATTAATGGCATCCTTATTAACCAAGAGGGACTTGTCATCATGAGCAAGGACCTCTTCATACGAGGTCTGCATGATATCACTGCAAAGGCTTGCCCTTAAGGTTTTTAGGTCTTTACAAGAATATTGATCCTCATATTGACATCAATGACAACCTTATAACAATAGGATGTTGGGTTTAGAGGCACTGTTGATGCGGGTCCATTGATTCGAGCCCCAATCATGAGCCACAGCCAAGGGAGCACCAAACCTAGATTCATCAGACCCCCATCCTATCTTACTTGCATTTGGACTCAACTAAGGCTAGTAGATCCATGTATATGTAATTAAAAATGTGGTTCAAAGTCATTTATTTCCATATTGTTTATTTTGTACAAATAATGATATAATTAGTTTGAATTTGAATGTGTTATATTGCACTGCCAACTTATGGACTCTTACTTTGCACAGTTGAACTCAAATAGGAGTTCCAACGGTAATTAAAGTTGATAGTTTGTATATTTTTAGGCTCATTTCATAGATCACATTCACATGTGATATAGACTTTGTTAATTTTCATACATGGACAGTTTATGGATGTGCAAGAACATTATTTTAGACTTTGGATGCTTATTATTTAATTTTATGGATTTTCATGTGATATTTGTAATTTTTATATATTTTTCGTATGGATAGTTTATTGTTCATGTATTCACTATTTCAATTTATGTATTTGTATCAATCTTGTTATTAATCTTAAGTTATGATGCAAGTCAATTTGATACTTAAAATGAACTAAAATATATCATGTATTAATTTAATATTGAACATGGAAAAAATTATAATCATGCTTCATATTGGCTTGTAGAAAATGTATTCGAGTGCAATCAACATGTATGTTATTACAATTCAATTTTTAAAATAAATTATTTTGAATTATAAGTCATCCATATTATAATAAAAATATATATATATATATATATATATATATATATATATATATATATATATATGAAAAAAATTGTGGACCACCCATATAATGTTGCATGGACAACTCTTTTAATATTTCAATCAATTTCTTATCTCAAGGTTTAATTAAAAAACAAAAACATGATTGAAATAAGTTTTATTCAATTTTAAAAGATGTATGTAAACAGCAAATAGGGTGCATTCAACATTATTTATTTTGAGGTTGTCCACAAGAGCTTAGTCATAACATGATATAAGTCAATCATATTGAAATTTAATATATAGGTCAAAAAACAATATATGACAATGTTTCTATAATTTTATATAATTTTTCATCAACTTTCCTAAATTTACAAGTAGTTATCCACGTATTTCAATCAATTCATTATGATTGAAATAAGTTGTACAGAATTTTAAAATTTGTGGAGATGTAAAAGTTACAAATACAAGTTTTATTCGATTTTATTTTGTTTTATATTATCTATAAAAGCTTAGTCATAATGCATGTCATCGATAATTGTGGTGTGCTTACATTGAAATAAATGCACAATGTTAAACTAATCACCTTGAAATTAATGTACACCATACATCTAGTTACATCAAATCAGAAATCAACATATTCACTGAAATCAATGAATCTAATGCAAGCAATCAAATAGGATGAGAAATCAACATCTACACTATAAAATCAATGCATTTAATGTAAACAATCAAATAGAATTATAAATCAACATCTAGACTAAAATGAATTTATCTAATGCTTGAAACAATCAAATAGGATTAGAAATCAACATCTACACTAAAATCAATGCATATAGTGCTCGCAATCAAATAGGATGAGGAATCAACATCTACATTGAAATCAATGCATCTAATGGAAGATCAAACAAACAAGACTAGAAATTGACATATTTAATACAATTAATGCATCTAATGCAAACAATAAAATATAATTAGAAATCAACATCTACACCAAAATAAATGCATCTAATTCAAGAAATCAAATAGGATTAGAAGTCAGCATTTGTACATTGAAATCAATGTATCTAGTGCAAGCAATTTTCTTCATTTTCTATGCCCCCCTCCATATATATCCATATCTCCCTCCATCTCTCCTTTTTCTCTCTATCTCACCGCCCTAGACACACATGTTCTCTCTTTTCATATCTATCTATATCTCCCTCCCTCCCTATATCTCTCTCTTCTTCCCTCTCTCCCCCTTCCATCTACATCGCTATCTCCCTCTATATCACCTTCTTCATCTCTCTATATCACCCCGCAAACATTCACATTGTTTCTCCATATATATCTATATCTCCCTCCCTCTCCCTTTGTCTCTCTCTCACCCTTCTCTCCCTGTGCCTCCCCTTATATCTCTCTTCCCTCCTACTCTCCTTTATCCCTCTCTCTCCATCTCCCTTGTCACTTTGTCTCTCTCCCCACCTTTCTCTCTCTATATGTATGTTACGTAGGTAAATCCTCTCTGCCGACAGAGACCATCCCTCTAGTCCTAGGGTGGGTCTAGAAACAAAGGGACACGCTAAAGTATTGCTTCCTAATTAATGAATGAACAAGAGACATGGTAGATTGACCTACCTGGAATCCAATGTTGTCATTGTTATGGAAATAGTAGTAGCCTCTCGCTCCTGCCTTGGCAAATCACAATCCGTTCACTATTACGCCTAGATACCTGCACAAAGAACAAGAAACAAGAACGACATACGACATCATAATTTCACTCATAACTTTTAACCAGTCAAATAGGGCTAAACATATCGCATTACACAAACATCATAACACAATAGTGGAACCAAACAGTAGTCATGTATATAAATGAATAGAAGGAAGAGTTACAACCGATGCTTTGACGTCGCAATCTCCTCCAGCGGGATTCAGGCAAAGCGCGTCTCAGATGTTCGTCAGGGAATTTGGATGGGATGAAGGCATGGACTCAAGCTTTCTTAGAAGTCATAGACTCAAGCTTCCTCAACGTAATTCCTTCTTATTCTATATTCTCTAGTAATTCAGCTATAGTATGTCTAATTCTCCAAGTTCAACTAGCTTGTACTAAGAGAGATAGTTTCTTTTATAGAGGAAAAGGAGGAGGTTGGGATCCCTACAAGGGTGGGAAGGAGCCCTATCCTTTAGGAGAGTTCCAAGGGAGGTGAAAAATACTAACTAAAGGAGGGAGTCTATGGTTGTCTCAGTTCAACCACTCCCAATGACTAATCCTCGGGGTGGTTGGAATGGAACCTCCGCCTCTATTTTTTAAAAACATTCCATAAATAGCTTGGTGCGGGTGCTTAACTGGCACAGAGCGCCACCTGGCGCGGGCCCAGTGTTAATTTTCCATCTTGGCGCGGGGGTGTAACTGGATACTTGCACCAAGGAAAAAACGAGGGTTTTTACAGCTTTGCTCAGGGAATTGTCAACATAAGGAATATTGCCCTCATGAAAAGAGATGCAATCATGGTATTTGCAAGGCATGACACCTCTTATTGGTCACAGAAATGACCCTCCAATGTGTGAGTTGGGGATTGCAGGGACAGTGACAAAATGTTGTGTAAAAGATGCCCCCTAAAGCATGAGGTCTGAGGGAGAGGGAGGGGTAAAATGCTTTATGAGAACGCGTTCGAACCAAACACCGTTGTCAAAAAACCTGCAATTACAAGTACAAATGATATCTCTGATACATGAACATGTGGCATGGGCTCAACCATCCATAATAGAGTACATAAAGACTGAGATCCAAGGTATGGATGCAACCATCTAGCAATACCGATCAACAAATAGACTCAAGTATGGTCGCAGCCATCCAATCAAAAGAGCCATGCAATAAGTCATGACAATCTACAAAAATTTGCAGCCTAGATTTTATCAGACAAAACCCAGGGTCTTGCACTCCATCTCAACCCGAACAAGTACAATTTCAAGCATGTGAATATATGAGCTGAAGTAGAACATGCAGGAAAATCATCTGATTACCTGCCAATGATGAAAGTTGTTAACAGACGTGAGAGAAACCACCAATAATGACGATGGCCCTCAAGGTACGAAAGGTACAATCTACGGAATGTGAACAATGATCTGACGTCAAACACCCGCAGAATCACTTGATTTAAGGTCAATGATGTGAACCTTGTGTCGAATGCGAAAAACCTGCCATTGAGGCATGTAGGCTCCAACGTACCAGAAGGGAGTCTCTAGATAAAATTCCCGGATAATGAGCTGAAGTCGACAGGAAGTGACCTGGTTGAAGGAGGCCTATAATGTTTCCCACATCATCGACACGAGACAGAGGAACATGATGATAGTGAATCAAGACCAACAGATAAATAGAGGAAGGTTGACAACTGTAAAGGCAAACTTCTCTTGAACATATCAGCGGCACGACACTGGATTCGGCAGTATTTGACATCAAAGGATCTGAGGTCATGACAATGTGACAAAGAGCAGATGAGAGGTCAAAAGAGATTACCCAAACCCATGGAGGCAAAAATGATGAAGTGAGATGTCCCCAACCCGACACGAAATGTAGACAAGTGCCATGTTCAAGAGCGACATACCGCCAACATAACTAAAACTTGGTTCCTTTTTCCCCCACCATTTCTGGTGAGTACCCCAACTATTTTTTGAAACAAGCTTGAAGGGGATAGAATATGCTTGCAATATAATTTTTTCCTTCAAACAAATCCATCCTAGTACATTTTACGAGCCCTAGGAAGGAGGAACTCGAGTAACGTCATGGCGACGAAGTCCGATGTCATCAGTGTTTAACGAGTCTGAAAAAGGGAGAACTTGGCATCTTTTCATGTTTAGAGAGTATGAAAAGAAGGCGGAAAAGAAAAATCAGCAATCCCTTTTCGTACGTAGTCTCACAGATCTGAAAAGGTAGAAAACTGTGTCTGTGAGAACCTCTTAGTCGTGATAGGCTAAGGTATTCCTTTTTCGTAAATAATCCATCCCAGCCCGAAAAAGGGTTAAACGTATACTGGGTGGATATCATTTCGCAGCGATTTAACAAGTTCAAAATAACAAGAATCTTGGGAATATTTTCAATTTTAGAGAGTCAGAAAAGAGCTGAAAGATAACTCTAGTAGTGACTTTTTCGTGTTTTTACCAAGTTCAAAAAAGTATAAAATATAACTCGTTACTTCATCACTGTCGCATAAAAACATGTTACTACTCAAGAGACACGTGTAAAACCCATTTCTCAAAAAATAATACGATAAAATAATCGAAAAATATGTCTCAAAACCTAATTAGGGTTGTGAAAAAGTTATAAAATGCCAAAAATGGTAAAAATAATTACTTTTCACTTTTTACCTCTTGTTGAGCAAAAGTTACCCATTTCACTATACAATCTTGCGGCAACGATAGCAGTCAATCCAGCAGACCAATCTCAAATCCATCAGTTCCGGGTAAGAGCCGAGATCCCTCTTGTCATTTTAAGTCATTTCTTACTATCTGCAATTTCCAATTTTTAATTCTGGGGGAGGAAATGAAAATATTAGGGCATGGCGGTCGACGCGGGTTTCGGGCACAGAGCCGCGCCAACCGCCTAATTTTATACACTAGGGCGTGCCCATTGGCACGACTGTTTGGAAAACAGTCAACAGTTGCGCCAACGGCGCAAACCATTTTTATGTAAAATGTTAATCAAATACCCCAATTATTCACAAAATTAAGGTTCAAAAATGGCTAATACTACTCATATGAATGTGTTTGCAGGTAGAAAGAGGCAAAATGGTCATAGAATGGAAAGAACGGGAACATAGCGAAGAAGACGAGCTGGCCATGGGCAATGAGAGAGTCATGGAAGCTCTCAGAAATTGTGGTATAATTTTTTTTTTCCTAATTCCATGTCTTCGAGCCCAACCAGAGATATTATAGTATCTGATCAACATATGGGACGAAAATCAAGATAAGTTCGTCCTTCGGGATCAAGAACTTGAGATTGAAGTCTCTGATGTCTGTTTCATAACAGGATTATCGCGGAGGGGAGTAGAACCAATCCTAACCGGCACTCATCCTTGCATGGAAAACATGACCATGGTGATGGACAGGGTATGTCGAGGGGCACGGAAAGGATCAGGCAGTGGGAAAGTTGATATCTAGACTATCCTAGACTTGACACTCAGAGTAGTGCTACATACCATCACACGAGCTGCGGGATCACAAGCACTGCACGAAGCAACAAAGACACAGTTTCTCCTTGCTGTAGACTGCTTGGCACCGACCATCTACAACTGGGCAGAGGTCGTGACAATAAACATGAAACGCCAGTTAAAAAATTGCAAAAGACCAAATTGAAGAAATTTGGTTATGGATCTATTTGGGTATATTTCTTCTTGGAACGACTACCCATTTTCCAGCGACAGGAGGTCATAGTCCCGACACCACTAGCGAGAGAACCAAGGATGGCCCGATGGGAAGCTCTGATGCCAAGGGCAGGGGGCGGTCAACAGATGTCCTGGAGACCGAAATTCTTCGATTGGCTCCGTCGAAAACTGATTGTCGTGGAGGACTGGCCCTACTCTAGTACAAATTTCACTGAAGATCCGGACCTCCGACTCCCGGAGGGAGAGGATTGGGATGAAGATTTGGGTGAGACTCATTTTTTTTAAGTTTTATGAGTATTATGATTTTTTATCTATGTATGTTCTAATATTAAATCCATGCGTTTGCATATGTTGGCCCAGAGAGACCTGCAGGTATGTCACCGATAGTGAGGCGAATCCCTCGCGATTTAGACCCTCAAAGCGAGGGCCATGAGGAAGATGAGATAGTGCGTATTCTGGAGGGAATCACCCGAGGAGTCCCGGACTATGCACGATTTGACGATGTTCCACACGCCTACTAGAGGCATACTGTAGGGGTGCCCAGCCGAATTCACCACTTGCTAAGGCGGCTTATACGGGCAGTGACATGTTATCACGAGCACCATGCTGATTAGACACCTAGGTTTTATTTCAATCTGCATATTTTGAGAGACATGATGTCTCAGGATGTAACAAAAACACACATTTTTTTTTTGGTTGAAGTTATGATGCACACAGCTGCAAACATGTGATATATATATATATATATATATATATATATATATATATATATATTCCTACATGGATCTTTTACATGTGATAGTGATTTTACAAATTACGTAAAATCTCTATCTGTCTGATATAAATGTACTTGTATCGATTTAATGTATTCATTCGTCTAGGAATATGCCGATATGTAATAAAATCAAAATTTCTTTCTAGCAAACGAATACGTAAATAAAATCTCAGAATGTGTGGATTTCTAACTAAATAATGACTATTTAGTTACAGAACAATAAGCTGTGAATCTAGATTTACAAGCAATGCATGTATGCCAAGGTTGATTGCTTCAGTTAATAGCTCAATAAAAGCGCTATATTCAGTGACATTGTTTGTAGCTCCTCCTAGACAAATACCTTGCATATCTATCAACTCACCAGCATGATCATAAATTACCCAGGCTGCCAAGACAAATTCCTGGTACTGTGGGAAGCACCATCCGCGAAACCAACATAAGGGGTAATAGACATCTGCACCATAAGCAAGACCTAATAAGCAGGAAAATGCTCACAAAGCACATCAAACCAAAACATGTACAAAAAATGAAAATGACACCTATGTACACCTATTACACATGGATGACTCATGCATAATATTTTTTGAGATACAGCCCATTTCTAGGTTGTTCAAGAGGATGACCTTTGTAATCAATAAGCTCATAGGCCCCATTCTGCAATACACATTTAATGATGTAGGGCCCATGCCACATAGGTTGAAATTTTCCTGCCCCCAGCTTATCATGAGCTTGGTCATACAGGAGGACGATATCTCCTTCAATGAAAGAACAAGGGCAAACTAATTGGTCAAAATGACCCTTCACCCGCTTTTTATGTGCTTCGATAACCAAAGAAGCAAAGCGGCAGGTTTCATCTAATATTTCTAAACAAAGGAGACGTTCTTCCTCCGGCGAAGTATTTGGCAGTAATTAAACAACTAAATTGAGCGAAGGTATTTCACATTCAATCGAGACAGTAGCTTCCAAGCCATAGACCAACTAGAAAGGAGTGAACCCAGCTGCACTCTTAACTGAGGTTCGGTATGCCCAAAGAGCCGAAAATAACATGAGATTCCAATTTTATTTATGGATCCCAATCATACGTTGAAGCATAGTGACAAGAACTTTGTTCACAGCTTCAACCTGGCCATTGGCAAGGGTAGTACGACGTTGAGATGTCGTGACGCAGACCCAAATTAGAAGTCAACTCCGCCACCATATAATGCCGAAAATGGGAACCATGATCGGTAAAGATGGCTTGCGGGACACCAAACCTAGTAATAATGTGATTGAATATGAACTAAGCAGCTATCTTACCGTCGGCGGCAAGTGTAGGCATTGCTTTAGCCCATTTGGTGAAGTAGTCCATGGCTACGATAATATAAGCATGCCCCCCAGCCGAGTGAGGGTTACACATCACAAAATCGATGCCCCACTTCGCAAAGGGACCAATGGTAATGACAGGATGAAGAGGAACGGGTGGCGCACGCATCTTGCGTTGGTAAATCTGGCAATCATGGCATTTACGAACCGCGACAATGCAGTGTTTGAAAATAGAAGGCCAAAAATAACCGACACGAAGGATTTTTTGAGCAGTATCATAACCAGACATGTGACCGCCACAGGTGCCACTGTGAAATTCATTCAGGACTTTCTCAGCCTCCTCGAGAGTCAAACATCAACGGAGTATAGAATCGACTCCAATACGATAGAGTGTATCTCTAACTAGTCGATAAGGTTGTGACTGATGGCAGATGCATCGGCGGGCATCCTTTGTCAACTCAGATCGGAAAGACAAAGTTTGGAGATAGAAGATGATATCACCATACTAAAGATCGAGGGTTCTAATCAAGAAAATTGAATCGTCTGGAATGGATTCCTCAAAACGAAAAGGAGCGGAGTCGAAAGGGAGAGAACAAAGAAAATCAGCAAAAACTAATGATTTCTTAGACTTGGCAACAGTAAATTCCAAACCAAACTCTTGGAGGATAACAATCCATTTAGAGTATTTTCCCCCCAGCAATTATCGAGACAAGATGTAGGTCATGGGGTTACAATCAGAAATCACCGTCACTCTATGTAAAATAATATAATGACGAAAACGTTGGACTGCTTGAACTGCAGTTAATGCTAACTTCTCGACCTGAGCATAACAATTTTCTGGATCGATAAGGCTACAAGACAAGTAATAAATAACATTCTCATGACAGTCATCGTCGTCTTGTAACAAAACCATGGCAATCGTGCTGAAAGCGGCATCTAAATAAAGGGAAAAATCACGATGATAATTTGGAGGGCGAAGTAGAGGAGCATTGACAAGCAATGCCTTCAATGCATCAAAAGGTTTCTGAGCGATCTCATCCCAATAGAAAGGGATGCCCTGCTTCAACAATCATGTGAATCCTTTAGCTACTTCGGCAGAGTTAGGTATAAAACGACGTAAAAAATTAGCTTTCCCTTGTAAACTCTGCAATTGCCTCAATGAGGAAGGAGAGGGGAGATTAATAATAGCCTAAAATTTGAGAGGATCAAGGCGAACTACGTCTTTGGACACGATAAACCCTAAGAGTCTATCGAAATCAATGCAGAATACAAACTTGTGTGGATTAAGCTGAATGTTATAGTGTCTACAACGAAGAAAAATCTGACGAAGATGGTCAGGGTGATCCTGACACTTAGCCGAATGAGCTGAAAGGTCATCTAGATAAGGCTGCATGATGTGACGAATATCATCAAAGGCGTAGGACATCGCGCACTGAAATGTGGCCCTAACATTCTTTAAACCAAAAGGAAGCTTATTATATGCAAAGGTACCCCAAGGACAGATGAAGGCAGTCTTGTGTTGATCAGTCGAGAGAATGTTTATCTGATTATAACCAGAAAAACCGTCCGTAAGGGAAAAAATCTCGCTCCCGGAACAGTCGTCAATGATATGATCGATGAAGGGAGTAGGATAGTTATCCTTGGGACAAGCTCGATTGATATCACGATAGTCAACACAGACACGAATAATGCCATGTTTCTTATCTACAGGAACAATATTAGAGACCCCACATTGTCAATGGAATCATATAAATGAAACCATATTTGAGAATATTTTCTACTTCGGCTTTAATGGCAGCAGCTTTCCGAGGATGCACCGGACGAAGACGCTGGTGAACAGGTTTTGAACCGGGGTAAGTAGGAATTTCATGTACCACGATGTTAGGATCAATTCCGGGCATTTCTTCGTAGGACCACGCAAAGACATCACGGAATTCGAAAAAAAGGCTAGTATAGACTTGTACTTCATCGGAAGAACAAGTGACCCCGATATGGATGTTCTTGACAATTCCCAGTTTAACGGAAATGTCAATAGGCATCATCTGTGTAATGTTACTCAAGTTACCTTTGAAAAAAACTTCATGGATCTGAACATGCGTTTGAAGTGGAGGAGAAGGAACTTGAGAAGCAAAACGCTCAAGACAGGTAGACATGGCTCCGAGACCTAGTAGAAACAAGGAATGATGATGAGTATCGTCCCACAGGAGATCCTCGAGAGACATGGTTTCCACGATGGCCTCATCGGAGGGAAACACTTCTTTCAAAGGATCCGGCGAATCAAAATCGCCAAGCCAAGGGGATTGAAAATAAATGTCAAGAGACATGCTCGAAGGAGCAGAATCAAGGGATGGAGTATCTGACGCGGCGATGAGTTCACAATAATCAATTTCAATCGAACTCAACGACATCGAATCTCCGAAAGAATCGATCTGTTCAGGAGAAGGGATAACCCATGGGTCATCGGTGCGAGAAATCATGTTGACCTGAACAGTATTTGGTGGTGGAAGGGGAAAATACCCATGAGGGCAAGATCCTTGAAAAGGCCTGGCCCTACGCTCTCGTAAGGAGTAGGAATATTATCCACATACAGAACGTTGTTCTCAGAAGAAGAAGTAAAAAGATACAATTGATCGAAAGTAATAATCTTTTCTTCATGCGGGAATTTCATAACACGAAAGAGAGTGGATGGAACACATAGCATTGCGTGAGTCCAACTGCGACCGAGGAGAATATTATAATTGAGTTTAGCATCAACGACTACAACCTAGACATTGAATGTCTTCCCTTCTAATGTGATCGGTCAACTAGCGAGAACACCAAGAGGTTTAGACTCTCTTCCATCAAAAGCTTCAAGGGCATTGGGTGACGAGGTGAGATCTACAGAACCAATGGCTTTCCAACAAGTAGATGACATAACACAGGTATATGCACCCTCATCCACGACTGCCCGGTGAATTTTCAAACCATTTATACCAACTTGAATGATGAGCGCAATTTGGTGTGGGAGTCGCGGGATGAAATTCTCTAAATCGAAAGCAAGCAAGCTAGTATCGGCATAATCAACCCCACCTATCACCGATAACAATGCTTTCCTTTGTGACGGAAAAATCTGAAGTACTTCTAACACAAACATTGCGGATGCCACCTGAGCCAAATCCTCAATAATACTGTAATGTTGAGCGGCACGAGCGTTGGGATTGTACGAAGAATTACGGAGCACACCTTTGGAAGGTGGTCCCACAACGGATTCAGTATTAGGCCGTTCAATCTCAAGATGGCCAGAAATAGGTGGAGAAGGAGGACCAGCAGCGATCTCCTTCCTTGCTTCCTGACGTGAACCAGAATAATCTTTCGATCGAGTAGTAATGGAAACGGGTGCAGAACCGTTCATCATAAAAACCTGAGAACCAAATGGGGTAGAGGACTAAGGTTTCTCTACCATCTGAGTTTGATGAGTAGGAAAAGGTTCTTTAAGAACGGTCGAAGCTCCTTTAGTGCCTTTGAGTAATCGACTCACTTCGGATCGTCGAGGACAGTCTTTGGTGAAGTGCTCTTCGTCACAAATTAAGCAAGGATACTTCGGTTTGCGTTGAGAACTATCAGCGGAACGAGGTTTCAAAGAATTTTGTTTTGGGGTATCGGCTTTGGCCTTACCTTTACCCTTCTTCTTACCCTTAGAAGCGTTATCCATAGGATTGGCATGGACGGCATTCACTTCTGCGGGTTTGCCAGAATTCGGAATTGGCTGAGAAGCAACATTATTGGAAGAAGTAGACTTCTGCTTCCCAGAATTAGATGGAGACTTTTGAGAAGTCTGAGATATGAAACCAATAATACCATCAGTGGATGGAGTTGTTGGTGGTTTACAAGTTCCAGGTCGAGGAGCATCAGGCAAGATATCATATAAAGCGTCGGATTGAGAGTACACAAGATCGAGGAACTGGGTGTAAGCAATGGCTTGTTCCTCGATTACACATGCCCCCATAGCTATGTCTTTGGCGATCTAAATGACAAAGGAGGTAGTGAACCAATGAGTTAGAAGCTGATCGGGAATCTCAAATTTGATCATGTGACGACGTCGCCACCACTCATGAATATGATCCGAGATATGAGTAGCTCGGTCCTGTTTCAATGAAGTGAGGAGGTGCATCCTGGTCTCATAGCGGATCGGTAACTGGAAATGTGTAAGGAATGCCATAGCTAAGGAATTGAAATCTTGAAAAACTCCACGAGACAGCTCAATGTACCACTTTGCAACGGCACCAATAAGAGTTCGTTGGAAAATACAGAGCCGAATAGAATCGTCAACCCAAGAGTTAGAGGAACACCACAAGTGGTAAGTCATAACATGCGTTTGGGGGTCTTCTCCAGGTTTACCCTCAAATTTAGGACAATCACCAGGAATCTTGGTCGGAACCGGAGGCCAATACGGATTATGAAGAATAGGATCATTTGTCAAGTTTTACACATCATGTAATTCCAACGTAGCAAGAAACGGTAATTGAGTATTAAAAGTCATCGGAGGTCATTGATAAGGACCCTTGTGTACATTCCACCTAGTCCGAGCGGGATTTTGTCCCCATACATTCTGTCCCGAAAGATTCGGATCATAGGGATTAGAAGCAGGATAATTCGGTTGATACTAGGGTTGAGGACCAGGATATTGAGTCGAAGTAGACCACGGAGGTCCTTGCTGAGCAGTATAAGGATTCTGTTGTGGATTGTAAGAATTTGAGGTTCATGATACACAGGTTGATTTTGAGGGTAAGGAATCTGGGGCGTGCTATATACCAGTTGATATGAAACTCGAGGGTAGTAAGCACCCTGCGGTTGAGCAAGTTGACCTTGCGAAGCAGGTTGGGCAGGCTGTTGAGCAGGGTAAACAGGTAGAACCGGCTGCGGAACCGAAGGAATCTGCTGGTGGGTAGGTTGAAACGGTTGCTGAGCTAGTTGAGTCGACTGTTGAAACTATTGTTGGGGACCACCAAATTGTCCTTGTGGGAAAGGATGGCCTGATGGTTGCGACAGACCAGGTTGTCCCTGATGACCAGGTTGACCCGGAGAAGGAGCATAGGGTTGTCCTGGTTGCACAATATTTGGGCCATACTGAACATGTGGTTGTGATTGAGGTGCAACAGGTTGTCGCTGTGATGGATAATTTTTCCCCCCAGGACCAAAATATGCTCATAGTTGATTCAAAGGTTGACTTGAAAGACCGGAGGGTTGTCCATGTTGGGCCAAAGGCTTCCCTTGCAAAGTTTGGCCTTGTGGACCGTATGGTTGTCCCTGTGGACCAAAGGCAGGACCCTGCTGAGCTAAAGGTTTTCCAATGGAGGTTTGTCCTTGCAAGCTAGAGGATTGCATAGGAAAGGTAGGTCTAAATTGAGAAACGGTTTTATGAGGATCAGTAGAAGGAAAATAAATAGGATTACCATGCTCATCACAATAAAGCGGATATGAATAAATAGGGTTACCAACCGCATCATAGTGATGAAAAAGAGGGTGGCCAGCAGCGTGGGACTGCTGAGAACCCTGAGAGCTCTGCTGTTGAACAACCAACAGATACTCCTCAAAAGTAAGGCCACCAGGAATCACGGGGGTAGTGGAAACAACACTAGAAGCAGGTATAACCCCTGTGGAGCGAGCATAACGTCAATGAATATCCAACATCTGCTCGTCAAACTCATAGGTAGAAACCATAGGAGTGGTAGAGGTAGTCGGAGTTTCCACAGCACGGGGTTATGATCTACCCGGGCCGGGATTAACAGGCCACGTAGAGTTGAGAAAGATATACCTGCGAGTGTGAAATGATCCAGACGACTGAGATGCAACAACTGGTGTAGACGAAGCTACACAGACAGTAGGTTGGACTGGGACAGATGTAACAGTAACCGACGGATCTGATGCCAAAGGTGACGGTCATAACGAAGGGAGGACCAAACTCCGTGGAGGAGTTACCATGTTGGATTGTGATATGGATGCAACACCAGACATAATCTGACTCAAAGACCTATAGCTAGCCAGAAGTGACACCGATGGTGGAGAAGACTGGATAGAGGCATGAGAGAGATCTTCAGGAAAGAGTTGATATTCTCCTGTGGAAACAGGCATTCCTTCACTGCCAACGGGACTGGAGGAATCCATATCTGAGTCTACCGTAAGATCTTCGAAAAGACTACAGGGACTAGGAGGTACCGCAGCAGCAACAAAAGGTGATTCTGACGTAAGAGGAGGAAATTCTCCTTCTTCCCCAAAACCAGACCAAGCACTTGAAGGAGGCCAATTTAACTCAACCGGCCCATCAAGCGGAGATCGAGTAGCAAGGGGTTGGACAGATGGAACAATAGGCTGTGAAAACTTGACAGACCTAGTGGACTGAGGGGTTTCAAAAGAAACGTCCGAAAAATAACCGCCACTAGGAGGCAGTGAAAACGACAAAACTGGATTTTCTGCCACTTTGACTTATATCAAAATAGGAAGGAAAAGAGATAACCAATCGAAGGTGCCAAAACAAGAACCAAGGAAATTAATCAGGCCAAGTAATAAACTTTTAATAGGCGTGTGATCGTAGGTGATTAATTTTATAACTCTAAAACCAAAATTCATTGTTTCATGTTTTAAGAGTCGAGAAACAGGCAAAAGATGAATCTAGTCACTTTCAATTTGAAACGAGTGTGAAAAGGACAAGTGTTGGATGATCTCTTCTCTTGTTTAAAGAGTCACGAAAAGATCGAAATGACTACTCAGGAATTCTAAGAAAGAGGGTGTACCAGGTTTCCATGAACTACCATATACACCTTAGTGATCAAATGAAAGAGAAATGACCAAGGACTTAACGTACGTGCAGGTAGTCTCCCTGAATGCTGTGTTCGGTGTATCACGGTTACAAGGCGGTAAACTCGACTTCCTATAGATAAAGGATTGAAACCTATAGGGGTCTCCCTTTATATACTCAACGGTACGGGGAGCACAAATACGTACTAGCATTGTCTGAAGCCAACGGGCGAGCAACAACTACTAGGTTATAAGACGCCGGAACATGTCTCTAGCCTAAACCACTAGAAATGTTGCATTAGGTTTCAATGTTGCCTTAGGTTCATTGAGTAAATTTTAAAGTTAATCTTGGATTATATTTCAATTTCAATGCTCTATCGAATTTTGAGCTCAACTTCCTAAATGCAAACTGTATGCAAATGAACATCATTTCAGTTCAATGAATGTTGGTTATAAGAAGGATAGAAATATTTCAAACAATAACAAACAAAGAAAGTATACAAAGAAAACTTCTAATGCCTCTAATGCAATTAATCGAAAACGAAATTCCTTCCTAGATGACAAAGGCTAGTTATGCAAAGGAATGTTTCAATTTCGATGCAACGAAAGAATGAAAAACAGATTTTTTGATTTTTCAATGGAAAAAAGCACACAATGTACTAATTCAAATGGAAAACAAAATAAACACTAGTTTGAGTTTTGCAAATGTAGGGATTTAAAATTGAATGACTCAACCGAAGCGAAACAAACACAAAAACATTCAAGCTAATGCAACAAACTTTCAATCAAATAGAGAGAATTTCCCAAATCGACCCAACACAAGCAATGTAATCGATGCCTGGAGCACTAAGGGGAAGGATCAATCAATGAAACGAAAAGACCATTCAACCAAAACAAACACTCAAAAGGATCAAGAAAAACTCAGCGCAATGACGCAAAACGAAACAAGGCTGACCACAATCAAAGAGACTTGTGTTTCAAACAGAAGGCTCAGTGTACAAGAACACTTGGAAACGCTAAGGCCTTAAATGAAACTGACAAGAAAATGGACAAACAACTAAAAGAAAGAATTCAAAAGTAGTCAACACAGTTCCAAAGGCTAAATCACACCCAAAAAATAACCTAGAAGCAAGCACAAGTGACCAAAAGACTCATTAAGGAGGTCAAACCAAAACCTACAGGGGTTAGCGCGAGTGCAAAAAGAGCAACCTGCGCCAATCGGCACGACTGTTCAAACAAAAACCGTGCCAAACTAGATACCTATGGGAAAAAGAGGAAAAACCAAAATTTAATGAGCAGAGGCCAATCTTGACACTCTGGAGCTGAACAGAGGATTGAAATTAAGCAAACAAACCAAAAAAAGACAAAGAACGAAAACGATAATCAAAACTGACCCAACAGGATGAAACGCAAAACTCGCACTGATCCCCAGCGGAGTCTCCAATTTGTTACGTAGGTAAATCCTCTCTGCAGACATAGACGATCCATCTAGCCCTTGGGTGGGTCTAGAAACAAAGGGACACGCTAAAGTGTTGCTTCCTAGTTAATGAATGAACAAGAGACATGGTAGATTGACCTACCTAGAATCCAATGGTGTCGTCGTTGTGGAAAGAATAGTAGCCTCTCGCTTCTGCCTTGGCAAATCACAATCCGTTCGTTGTTACGCCTGGATACCTGCACATAGAACAAGAAACAAGAACGACATACGACATCATAGTTTCACTCATAATTATTAACCATTCAAAGAGGGCTAAACATATTGCATTACACAAACATCATAGCACAATAGTGGAACCAAACAATAGTCATGTATATAAATGAATAAAAGGAAGAGTTAACCCAATGCTTTGACGCCGCAGTCTCCTCCAGCGGGGTTCAGGCGAAGCGCGTCTCAGATATTCGTCAGGGAATTTGGACGGGATGAAGGCATGGACTCAAGATTTCTCAAAATTCATGGACTCAAGCTTCCTCAACGTAATTCCTTCTTATTCTATCTTCTCTAGTAATTCATCTATAGTATGTTTAATTCTCCAAGTTCAGCTAGCTTCTACTAAGAGAGATAGTTTCTTTTATAGAGGAAAAGGAGGAGGTTGGGATACCTACAAAAGTGGGAGGGAGCCCTATCCTTTAGGAGAGTTCCAAGGGAGGTGGAGACTACTAACTAAAGGAGGGATTTTGTGGTTGTTTCAGTTCAGCCACTCCCAATGACTCATCCTCGAGGTGGTTGGAATGGAACCTCTGCCTCTATTTTTTAAAAAAATTCCATAAACAGTTTGGCGTGGGTGTTTAACTAGAACAGAGCGCCACCTGGCGTGGGCCCAGTGTTAATTTTCCAGCTTGGAGCGGGGGTGTAACTGGCTACTCGCGCCAAGTCAAAAACAAGGGTTTTTACAACTTTGCTGAGGGAATTATCAACAGAAGGAATATTTCCCTCATGAAAAGGGATGCAATGATGGTATTTGCAAGCCCTGACACCTCTTATTGGTCACAGAAATGACCCTCTAATGTGCGAGTTGGGGATTGCAGGGACAGTGAGAAAATGTTGTGTAACAATGTATCTTGTCCTGATGATGAACCACACTGGTTGGTTCGAAATGCGTCGACAAAATTTTCTTACATGTGATTTTCACCGAAAATTCTTATACACAATTTATGGATCACAGAAGCCAAATTCCTAATAATGTATTTCTTCTAACCTCCCTCTATCTCGCCCTCCAACTCCATTTCTCTCTCCCTCCTTCTCAAGTCCTCTCTCTCTTCCTTTCTCTCTCACCTCCCTCTATCTCTCCCCCTCGTCACTCACTCACTCACTCTCTTTATCTCTCTCTCTCTCAAGCTTCATCTTGCAACTATTTTGAATATCTCCCTCCCTCTCTCATTCTATCTCCCCCTTCTCTTTGTCTCTCCTTCTTTGTCTTTCTATCTCACCCCCAAACATACACACTCTCTCTCCATCTCTCCCTCATCGCTCCCTCTCTCTCTCTCTCCACCTTTCTCTCTCTATATGTCTTGAACTTCTTCCTTCCCTACATTTTCCCCCAACTCCATTTTTCAAGCTCCCTCTCATTCTTGAAAACTCTCTCATCCTCTGCCTCTCTCCATCTTTGTTTCCCCCTATCTCTCTCTCTTACCCTTCTCTCCCACTCTCTCTCTCCTCTATATTTCAAAAAATTTTAAATACTTTGAAAATTAAAATATTATGTTTAAATTAAAAAATATTATTTTGATTTTGTACAACAATTTAATTTTTTTATAGAATACATATTTAAAATGCAAGATTTCAAATGCGTGTCGTACATTCACCTAGAGGGAAAATGATAATTTTCCATGGAAATATTATCTAAAATTTTCCAAAATATTAATGTTCCAGTTACCTCCATCAAATATACATAGAGTGCTTCATGTCTTCCAATTGAAATTGTTTAGATTTTATTTCTTTAGGTAGCTCTAGTTTATGATTACTTCAGGATTTTAAAAATATTATATATTTTATTATTTTACAAAAAAAAAAAAAAAAAAAAAAAAAGAAGAAGAAAAAGTTAACATATTGAGTCATCTTGTATGACTCTTTTTGTTTTAATGATTCTTTTGTCGATAGCTACAGCGTATATCAACCACATTTATTAATGTGGTTATGCTAGTATATATTATAATATAACAAATTATTTTAATTATTTTTTTTTATATTTATTTTTATTTTTATTTTGTAGTTCTTTTTAACTTAAAAATATTGTTTTTGAAGTCTTTTTTCTTTAAATTATGTGTTGTTTTAAATTCTTTCCCATTTTTTATTTATATTTTGATTTTTTTTTCAATTTAATTTTTTTTTACAAATTATTATTTTTTTTACATTTGTATGGGTTTTTTTTCTTTTCTTTTTTATGTATATTTTTATATTTGATATTTTTTGTCAATTTTTTTTTTACCAACATGAAAATCACCAACATTTAAAAAAATTAGAAACTTTAAAGTTAAAAAATTAAGCCATCTAAACAAAAAGGGTTGATGTTGCATGAGCACTTTTCAAAATTAGTATGAAAATCATTAACATTTTAAAACAAATGCTCATACTTGATAAATTAAAAAAATTAAAGTGTCAAAAAGGATCCCTCTAAAAAAAGGGTTTGATTCTTCATCACCATTTTTCAAAATCGACTTCAAAATCAATGACATATATATATATATATATATATATATATCCAACCAAAGGGCCAAAAATATGCTAAAAAAAAAAAAAAGTGATTCTTCATCACCACTTTTCAAAATCGACATGAAAATCAATGACATTATTAAAAAAAAAAAAGACTCAAAGAAAATTTAAAGTGCAAAATATAAGCTCCAAAAAAAAAGAAGGTGATTTTGCATCACAACATTTCAAAATCGGGTGTTTTTCTTGCTACCTCGAAAAAACGAGTAATCGGTAATTTTCTCTTTTGATTTGTAACTTTGTTTAAACCTTCCATTTTTGCTTCCATATTAGCTTCCATACCATGTATCTTACTTTCCATTTCATTTTTGGTTACTCTTTGCAGAGCGAAATTTGTTGCATTTGGTCTAGTAATTTTGATATATCATATTGCAATTCTTCCTCTTCATGTGTCATAGTAGATATTTTTTAGGGCTTAATGGGTATGGAATTATTTTTTTTGGAGGAATTTTAGAACCCAATACTGATATAAATGCTTAAATATTACCTTGGAATCACTTCAAACTCATTTTTCAGACAAAAGTTATGCAATTTTAAAAATATACACACATTTTTCTTGCTTTTGAGGAGCTCGATATTGAACCTGATGTATCTCTGTGATTTCGAATCGGTGAGATTTGAACTTCAATCCTGTAGTAGCCCTCTGAGTCTTCTTTCCAATTCCACAGGTCTGACCTAATTTGGATTCTTCAAGTTAAATTTATTCACGATCTCCCACAATGCCCTAATTATGCACTGGTTCGGTAGAGCAAAATTGTACGGTGTGCCACATGTCAATATTTCGACCTTCGACCCTAAAATTGATATAAAAGAAACTACAGTACGTGCAATTTTGGCCACTTCTTATAGAATTCAAATTTGATGCCTAAAACGAAAGTTATGATGATTTTCTCTCGGTCACGTGTTTGAGACTGAATTCTGGAGCTTGTAAAAACCCTAACTTCCTCGGATCATATCTCAGAAAATATAGAGAACCAAGCTCTAAAATTCCGACACAAAGTTCACCACGATTTAGACTCCACGTGGTTTCAATTTCAGCATTTGAAGTTTCGTAGAAAAAATTATAGCGAAAATTCCAAGATGACTTGTTTTAAGAAGCGAAACCCTAGAATCCAAAGCTCTTATACCAAATGTTATGCAACCATGTCACAAAATAAAAGAAAATATAGATCAACGTCTTAAAAATTATCCAATTCGAGGGGGAAACCTCCTTTACAAGACATAAATGAACAATTCCTGGATGATTCAAATGATAAAGCCTACTTTCCATATATAGGAGTCTATAGGGTCACAATATAATCAGAGCCTACATAACAATAATAATGTAAAGGCACAACAATAACAATAAGGGGGCTACACTAACAATAACAATAAGGGGTTACACTAGTATTATAGGGACCTAACAGGCACAAGAGGCATAGATAGTTGGGGATGTTGGTCATAACATTCCACAGATTTATGCAGTTGTGGACAATAGGCAGGCAGACCATCAGGAATCTATCATTGAGTTGGACGGTAAGCTTTGTGATCAAGTTGTTTCTATTTTGATTGATCCTGGATCTAATCATAGATATATTAATCCTGACCTGGTGAATAAGTGTGGTTTGAGAAAATAAATGCATGCAAAATCTTGGTTAGTGCAGTTGGCTACATGTTCAAAGAAAAGAGTCCATCATTAGGTAAGATTTTGTGCATTTGAGTTGAATGGCATGTATACATCAGCACACTTGGACATATTGCAGTTGGGATTATATAGTATGTTATTGGGTGTGGACTGGTTATACCTTGACAGGACCAAGGTGGATTGTTATGACAAATCCATTGAGTGCTTGGATGTCAATGCGGAACTAAGAGTCTTATAGGGAAAGACGAAAGCCACATCAATTATGATGGTGACAACTATGCAGGCCAAGCATAGTCACAAGAAAGGGTGTGTATTATTTGCAGTACGTATTTCTAGTGACAAAGGTAAGGAAATTGATGATGTAGATGTTTTGAGCAGGTACCCAGTTCTACAACAGTTTTAGGATGTGTTTCCTGTAGATATTTCAAAGTTGCATCTTCGCAGGGAAATAGACTTTCTATTGCGTTCGTACCAAGGGCAGCACCAACGTCAAAGGCACCTTACAGAATGAGCACACCTAAGTTGGTAGATTTAAAGTTGCAGCTAAAAGAAATGCTTGATAAGGGAGATATTAGGCCAAATGTATCACCTTGGGGTGCACCAGTGTTGTTCGCGAAGAAGAAGGATGCTACTCTCAAACTATGCATTGACTATATGCAGTTGAAGAAAGTGACCATCAAGAACAAGTATCCATTGTCGAGGATTGATGACTTGTTTGATCAATTGAAGGGAGCAACATTGTTCTCTAATATCGACTTGAGATCAGGATATCATCAGGTACACATCAAAGAATAAGACGTCTACAATACAACTTTCCGGACCAGGTATGGGCATTACGAGTTTGTTGTAATTCCATTCAGTTTGACTAATGCTCGAGCTACATTTATATGTTTGATGAATAGTGTGTTGCATCCTTATCTGGACAAGTTTTTGATTGCATTAATCGATGAAATATTGGTATATTCTAAAAATAAGGAAGAGCATGTCGAGCATTTGGTAGCAGATTGAGAGAGAATGAGTTGTATGCTAAGCTCAACAAGTGCAATTTATTTCAAACTAAGGTACATTACTTGGGACATGTTGTCTCTAAGGAAGGCATAATATTAGATCTAGAAAAGGTAAGAGTTATCATGGAGTGGGAAGCTCCTAGAAATGTAGATGAGGTGAGATCCTTCATGGCATTGGAACGTTATTACCGGAGGTTCATCAAGAACTTCTCGCATATTTCTTATCCTATTACATCATTGCAGAGGAAAGGTAAGAAGTTTGAGTGGACATAGAAGTGTAAGGCTAGTTTTGAACAACTTAAGCAGTTTTTGACACATGCTCCAGTGTTAAAAATCACAAATTCATACAAAGAGTTTATAGTATCTACAAATGCTTGAAAAAAAGGGCTTGGTGGAGTCCTTATGCAGGAAGGACAGGTGGTATGCTATGAGTCACGAAAACTGAATGAACACGAGAAGAGCTATTTGATGCGTGATCTTGAGCTAGCAGCGATCATACATGCATTGAAGATGTTGAGGCACCATCTTCTTGGCAGGAAGTTTTTACTAATTAGTGATCACAGTGGATTGAGGTATTTGTTTGACCAGCCGAATCTGAATGTTGGGCAAGCTAGATGGCTGGCTATGATTAGTCAGTATTATTTTGAGTTCAAATACATCAAAGGTAAAGAGAACATTGTCGCAGATTCTCTTAGCAGACCGATACAGGTAAATCACATTATAGCTATGTGCTCCTATGAGATAGATTTATAGGATAGGATCTTGCAGGAAGGTCAACATGATGTCAGGTATATGGAGCTTAGGCACAGATTGCAGTAGAGTACATGTACAAGTACATGTAGTGGTACAGGTACAGGTGCAAGTGTACAGGATGTGGACTGTCATCTCACGTCAGATGGATTGGTCAGGTTTAGAGATAGGATATATGTGTCAAACAGTAGCGAGCTCAAGAAGGTGATCTTGAGGGAGATTCATGTGAAACCATATTCAGTTCACCCAGGCTATTAGAAGACATTGACATTAGTGAAAAGGTTTTATTATTGGTCGAATGTGAGGAAGGATATATCAGAGTTTGTGGCTAGGTGTTTGGACTGTTAGCAGCTGAAGGCAAAGAATAGGCATCGAGGTGGACTACTACAACCTATTGTGATTCCAGAATGGAAATGGGAGGTCATTTCCATGGACTTCATCATAGGTTTTCCAAGGACAGTGAGACAACATGATTCTATCATGGTTGTTGTGCACAGGTTGACAAAGGTAGCACACTTCATCCCAGTGAAGACTACGTATTCAGCTAGCGATGCAACACAAGTGTTCATCAGAGATGTGGTCAAATTGAATGGTGTTCCAAAGAAGATTGTGTTAGATGGGGATGTAAAGTTCACTTCCAATTTTTGGAAGGGGTTGTTTGCAGGATTGGGCATAAAGATGGCCTTCAGTACAAATTATAATCCATAAACAAATGGACATACTGAGAGGGTCAACAAGATCTCAAAGGACATGTTGAGGATGTATGTGATCCATCAACAATGGAAATGGGAATAGTATCTACCATTGGTTGAGTTTTCATACAATAATGAGTATCAGGAGTCATTGGGGATGAGTTCCTTTGAGACACTATATGGGCAGAGTTTGAAGACTCCCATCAGTTGGAGCGATCTAGTTAATAGAGTATTGATTGGACCAGACATGAAACATGAAATGCAGGTTATAAAGAAGAACCTAAAGGTAGCACAAGACAAACATAAGATTTATGCATACCAGCACAGGTTATAAGGAGTTTCAGGTTGGGGAGCATGTTTATTTGCGCATCAAGCCCAAGAAGAGATCCTTGAGGATCGGATCACATGCCAAGTTGGCACCATGGTATTGCGAGCCTTTTGAGATCCTTGAGAGGATTGGACCAGTGGCCTATCAACTTGCACTGCCTCCAACAATGAAAATCCATGATGTGTTTCATGTTTCATTACTTAAAAGGTATATAAAAGATGTTGATCATGTAATTGATTGGTCTGTATTGCAGGTGGAGCAAGAAGGAGAATTCCAGTCGGAACCTCAGTGCATATTATAGTGGAAGCATCTCATGCTCAAGAGCAGAGCCATCGAGTAAGTTAAAGTGCAATAGAAGTACTTTGGGCCCAATGAAGCTACACGGGAGATGGCGGATTAGATGTGGGATATGTATCCTTCATTGTTTTCCGGTTGAGGCAAATAAGTTTTGGTATGATGTTTAGTATATGTTTGGCATATGTTTTGGTGATATTTTGGTATATGTACATAGGTATATGGATGTAAATACCACCATGGGATAATTTATAAAGCTCCAATAAGCAATATGGATGTTATATGGTCAAGTTATCATGGTGTTTTTCTTTGAGTAGGTTATTCATTGTAAATACTGCAACGAGCTAAGTTATAAAGCTCCATGGGCAGTATGTTTTCTTCTCAGCGGTTTTGCTGAGGTGTATGTGTGGTTTTATTCTTAACATTTTTGCTGAGGTGCGGGTGTGGTTTAACACCGAGGATGAAGTTCCCCAAGGGGGAGGGTTCTGTAACAGACCCGAGCTAAAATTTCATGTAATAAAAGTTAATAAAGGCAACAACAAAAAAAGACCACGGTTAAAGGGACATGTATTCCAAGCTGAATTTTGGGCAAAGATATCCTAGTGGGCATCACTGGATGTGTTTATGGATAAAGGGAAATTGAAAAAGACAATGGCTAAGGCATTAAAGAGGCAACAAATATTTTTGGCACATTTATTTATGAAAATAAAGGAAAATAGGAGAAAAGGAAGGTAAAATTTCATGGGTTGCATGTGAGGAGGAAAATGAAGGAAAATAATGGATAATGAAGAAAATAGAGGCCTAATTGATAAAAAGGATTATGAGGATCAGTTGGTACCTTTTGTCAGTGTAACCTTTTGTCAATTCAATTTTGGAGCTCTCTCGTTATTTTATCTCTCTCTCACACTCTTGGATACTTAGAGTTTTCTTGGAGCAAATCAGCATTGAGCCAAGAAAGAGGAGAGCAAGCAAAGGAAGGACAAGGAAAGGAAAGGAAAGAAAATATCAAGCAAGGAAGAGCAAGATCTAGTAGCTTTAGTAGGAATACTTCCAAGTAACATATTGCATGTGTGATTTCCAAACTGTTTTTGACATGCATGGCTTATGCATGTTGGTATTTGTTTCTCTTGTTGTCAGTGGCATGGTTTTTTCGAGTTTTGACAATGGTTTTAAGCCTTGCCTTTCCTTTTTCTGGATAGCCATGGTGTGTTTGGATTTTGAGCTTTGGAATTGTTGGATGGATTTCGAAATCTGGGGCAGAGGTTCTCTCAAGGAAAATTCCCCAAGGCCTAGGAATCCCTTTACCGGTTTTGGCGGGATAATTGGTAAAGCCTAAGGGTGGTGTCTCGATTTAGGGTCTAGTGACCCAAGATTGGATTGTGGTAAAGCCTGAGAGACAGGTAGACAGAAAATTCCTCAAGGATAGTGATGGATTCTAGATGGCATACCAAGCTCCGTTTGGTTTTGTGATCGGGGCACCGGTTTAGGTGTGATCACGATATGGTGAGGGTGGAGGTGGTTTAACCTCTAGGTTCCCTTGGTTGTTTTTGGATTGGTTTATCCATGAAATCACACCTTCATGCTTGGAATATGGCACGGGGGTGGCTGGCTAAAGAGAGATTTGGCTTAGCCATGTCTATGGTTGGGTGTTACGCGGAATTCCTGAACCTGGTCGACTATTGCCCATGTCTAATAAAAGCTAAGTTCTCTTGCTTTTGTACTTGTTAATGTGTGGCTTTAATGGTTGTTATCGCATTGTTATTTACATGGTTTTATGCTAGTTATAATAATCGTTAAATGGTTGGTTCAAGTCATGGTTATTTCATCTATTTACTTTTAAATGTTAAAATAATGGATGAAAGACCTAATTGATGTCATATCAGCTCAAGGAAGAGGGTAGTGATCCTTCTTGTAATGTCCCATAAGAGTTTTCATTCATTCATGATCTTTCTTGTATCCTGTACATTTCATTGATGCCAAGTGTTTGACAAAATGTCAGTCTCGGTTGGGGATGGTCAGGCCTAGTCCTGGAGTTAGTTTTTGGTTCATTGGCATTGTCATCATGTGTTTGATGGATTATGGAAGCTCTAGGAAATTTTGGGCAGTGTCTGGGATTCTGGGCTTAAAAAGTACTAAAAATCCCATAGAATTCGGCATAGGTTTGGGTAAAAGAGTCCCTGGACGCATGCATGACTATGCTGTGGGAGTGTCTACAGCCTCCAAGATGCACCCTTGCCCATATCAAGGGAGCGTCTGGGGTTTTTATTCATTAAAAGTTAGTGGGACCCAGGGACAAGTTAGCTTGATGACTGGGATAGCATCTGGGGGTCTTGTAGCAGGACAAGGGGGTTGTGTTATGGTTTTTCGGGTTGATTCCACTTCCTTGAAGTCACCAAGGAGGTTGAGTCTTCTCTTAAATGCTCTCATCTCGTGTTTACCCTGGCTGGCCGATTACTTGGGTAGATGTGAGGGGAGGTGTATGTTATAAGAAAGAATACCTAATGAGGAGCAATAGGTGAAGCCTTTGCTTCACTGTTTGAGCTTGAATTTACCCTTATGGCATGCATGACCAACACAGTGATGGGTAGCGTGTGGTACTTGGACTCAGGTGCATTATTCCACATGACAGGGTGTAGAGAGTTTTTCAATGACCTGGAGGAGAAATATTTATAGATGCACATTGAGTTGGGGAACGACGAAAGGTAAAACACGACCGAGGTTGGTACAGTCACATTTCATAGGGAGTCGGGCTCCCCTCTTAGGCTCAAGGATGTCATGTTCATTACGAGCCTAAAGAAAAATATCATCTTTGTTGCATTTTTGGAAAACTGTGGTTATGATGTGATATTCAACAAAGGAAAAGCATTCCCGAGACACATAGCCATGGGATAGGTGAAGCAGATCGAGGTTTGTGTGAATAACCTATATAATCTATATGTGGAAGATTTTGATGCATTAAGCACTAAAGCAGAGAAGGTGAAAAGTCACAATATCGATGAACTTTGGCACATAAGACTTGGCCATTTGCATCATAGTGCCTTGAATATTATGCAAAAAATAACCACAAGCCTCCCCAAAGGAGCACTCAAGCAACATGATGTATGCAAAGGATATACCTTAGGGAAGTACACAAAATCTACATTCCATGATCGGGAAATCAAAGCACATGCAGTCCTTGAAAGGATCCACTCTAGTGTCTGTGGACCTTTCTCGACAACCTCCACAACTAGAAACAAATATTTTGTCATTTTTATTCATGAATTATCACATGAGTGTTGGATATTCTTCACATGGAAGAAATATGAGACATTCTCCAAATTCATAGAATTCAAGGAACTGGTTGAGAAAGAAACCAACAAGAAGGTGAAGTCTCTTAGGAGCGATAATGGAGGTGAGTATGTATCGAATGAATTCAAAAAATTATGTGCGAAAAAAGACATTCGACGATAGTTGACAACACCCCACAACCCACAATAGAATGCGGTGGCTAAGAGAAAGAACCATAGCATTGTGGGAGTAGTGAGGGCAATGTTGCATCACCAAGTCCTACCATTGCACTTGTGGGCAGAGGCATGCAACACAACAATCTATTTGTAGAATGAGACTCTTCATCAAATTCTGGGCATGATTACACCAGAGGAGGCTTTCTCAGGGAGAAATTCAGATATATCGCACTTTAGGATTTTCTGAGCCTCCGTGTACTTCCATGTATCCAAAGAATCAAGGAAGAAGCTTGAGTCAACAACAGAATTGGGGGCATTTTTGGGTTACACAGAAAATCCTTACAAATACTGTGTGTACTTTCCATCCTTCAGAATGACAGTTGTGTGAAGGGATGTAAAATTTGATGAGGAGAAAGCAATGTGGTGCTCTCTTGAGAGGGAGCTTTAGATCCCACCAGAAGAGTATATTTTAGCTCCAATGGAGGAGCCTCAAGAAGTTGTGGAGCAACCAAAATTTGAGGAGCAGAGAGTGGAGACAACCACTCAAGCATAACCATCTAGAGAAGGTATGAAAAGAACCATGGAAGCTAAGAGACTTGTGTAGAGATTGTAGAGACTGAGCCATCCTCTTTCAAGGAAGAAGTAGAGAAACTTGTATGGTTTGGTGTAGTGGTGGAGGAATACAAATCCATTGTAAGGAACAATGTTTTGGAAGTGGTCCCAAGACCAATAGATAAATCAATTGTGGATTCGAGATGGATTTTCAAGGTTTATCAGGTAGCGAATGGAAGCATAGAGAAGTATAAGGCCATATTTGTGGCCAAGGGCTACTCTCAAGTTGAAGTAATTAACTATGAGCAGGCCTTTCCTCCTGTAGAAAGGTACTTATCCATTAGATAAATTCTTGCTTTGGTTGCATAGATGGGGTGGAAGATCCACCAAATGGATGTAAAAACAACATTTCTCAATGGGGTTATTGAGGAGCAGGTGTACATCGAGCAACCAGAAGGTTTTGAGACTTTTGATCGAGAGTCTCATGTGTGCAGACTTGAGCAAGCATTGTACAGTTTCAAACAAGCACCCCGTTCTTGGTACACCAGGATCAATAGCTATCTCAGCAGTTCGGGCTTCACCAAAAGTGAGGTGGATGAAAACCTCTATCATATCTGGGTAGAAGGTGAATTTCTTATTATTGTCTTATATGTTTATGATTTAATTTTAATTGGTGTTGAGCAGTTGATCAGGTCTTGCAAGGAGGACCATATAAGATAATTTGAAATGAAGGACATGGGTCTCATGCACTACCTCCTCGGCTTGGAAGTATAGAAAGGTGATGGGGAACTGTTTGTCTCTCAAGGCAAGTATGGAAATGAGATACTGTAGAGGTTCTGCATGGATATTTGCAAACCCATGGAGACACCTCTAGCGACCAACTAGAGGAAGGAGGATTCCACTTCATGTGAACAAGTGGATGCTACCATTTATCGACAGTTAGTGGGTTCACTAATGTACCTTGTGAACACAAGACCATATATGACCTATGCAGTAAACTAGTTGATCCAAGCTATGGTTAGGCCGACCAAATTATTTTGGAAGGTAACTAAGCATGTTTTACAATACCTCAGAGGCACTACCTAGTTTGGACAAAAAGGGAAATCGGACCATGGGAAGAATCAACCCATGGTATCAAAGCATAGTGTGAGAGAAATCAAACCATGGTATGCGGAAGGGAAAGCAACAATAAAAAGAAGGCTAAAGCCTCATTTTGAGTATTATATTTTGGCATTTCATTTCAGAATTGGAGAGCTTGTTTGAGCTGCTTAGCCAAGTCAACTAGTGTTGTTTAGCTCAAAGAATTTCCAAGCGGAATTCCACCCTTATTTCAAAGAACTTCGAGTGTCTCCCTAGTGGGGTAATTTGGGGAGTCCAATTCAGGATTTCCATAGAGTTTTATTGCAGGTATTCACTTATTTTGCCACTCCTTGGAAACATAAGCAATTTGAGTTGCTCACTGGAGGATAAATTATTGTGGGATGGATTTCCAACTATTTTGCAGCAGTTGACCAGTAGTGTTTTGCTGGACATCGGAGTTGATTTTGGTTGGAAGTTCGAGGAATAAATTTTGGAGAGATTTGGAGGAGTTTCCCTTCAGAAAAAGTGTGCATTCTTACAATGATTTGATTTATGTAGCTCATTGGTAGATTATGAAGGGCTACACACAGATTTTGGGGTTTCAGTGGCTAATTGACTCAACCCAAGATTTTTTTGGATTTTTGTGGGTTTCGTGAGAGGAGTTTGTGGTTAACATTTTAGAATTTTCTAGGCGATATTTGGGTCTGAAATCCTCATTCTTATAGTAGGGAAAATTGTTGGTTTAGCTGAGATTTTCACACTATTTGAGCATTTCAGATCAGCTGGAATTAGCTCAAAATATTTTTGGGTTTTATTGGTTAGGGTGTGTGGACCCTCTCTCTAATTTTTCAAAATTTTTGGAGTAGTTTTGAGGGGTGATTTTGAAGTTTGCCTCTAGCAATAACATTAGCAGCAACAACATTATTTTCTAGGTAATTTTCACATTTTGGGATTTCCGGGTCAACTAGAATTAGCCCAATATTATTTTGGGTTCGGTAGATTTGGGTGAGAGAAGCCTCCAGTTAATTTTGCGAACTTTTTGGAGCAAATTTGATGGCATAAATCATAATTCACCTCTAGTAGTAGCAACTAAATTTTTTGGGAAATGTATTGGGACATATTAAGCCATTTCAGATGGATTTTTGCCTAGATATTCACCTAGGTATTGCATGCTTGCATTAACAAGCCTAGGTTCTATCATTCTACTCTATTTTATTCAACGCCAAAATGGCTCATATTTTTTGCTACTATTCTATGGTTTATTGATCTATTTCTGATTGTGGAAAAATTGTGTTTGCATGATTGTATTTTCTTGTTGTAGCTTAGTGCATGGTTTTGGTATTCATTGTATTTCCTAGTTTTGGATATTGCAGTGGTATCAGAGCATGATCTTGACCAGTTGTGGGGAAGCTAGCAAGTTCATGGATGTGTAGACATGCACGCACAATGATTGGTGAAATTTGTGGATATTACAATGGCGCAAAAGGGGAGGAGTACACATGAAATCATGGAGAAGATCCTTAGAAACAATGAAGAGATGATAGATATGTTAGCCCAATTGTGTATCAATAAGGGAATAAAACTGAACTATCTTCATCCTTATAACAGAGGCACTAGAGGTGCACACACCATGGGAATGAAGCCACTTACAACATGTGGGAAAAGTCAGCAAAACCAGGGCACCAAACCTGCTCTAGAGGAGTGGACAGGACGAAAGCAGTTAGATGATGGGAACAGGAGGGGATATTACTTCCTATCATGGGGTCTAGGGTGTGGGTACACTAACATCAATCTTGAGGAGGAGTTTGAGCAAGATACCAAGGGCACACAGGATTATGAGGAGCACCTGGACACACCTAGTGTGACACAAGAGCCACCCTTGTTGGAATTTCCTTTGGTAGCCTCAGTTGACACATTGGTGGAGACAATTGAGCATAAAATCGTTGATGAGGTGTTAGAGGACATAGAGTTACCCACCATTGGTGAGGTGCCATGAGACATATACCTACCTAATGAGGTGCCCGAAGACACAAAAGTATCTAGATTTGTGATTGAGTTTACGAATGATAGCCACCCACAACAGTTTCAACAACTCTATAGTACCTTCTAACATTGAAAAGGAAGGCCACCACAGTCCGAGAGACCATTCTATAGCAGAACGAGGAGTTGGATGGCATGAGAGCATATTGTGCTGAGACAACAACCAAGTTGACTCACATTGGGGAATGGTTGGATTCCCTAGCGACACAACTAGAAGAGTACACATTGGAGCATCATAGCATCCCTCTTCAAGCATATATAAATGGGGCTTGCATTTCAAGATATGGATCACAAAAGCATGAATTCATAAACTAATAGGTTACCTCTAAAATTTGTGAGAGGGAGGTAAAGTTACCTAAATAGATCTTTTGTGTTGACTAAGATTGTGAGATGAGACGACGTGAGTTGTGCAAGGTGCAACATTCACAGTTTGGAGTTGTTGTGTGTACAGGTACACATGCATTCAAGCATGCCCTTGGGGTTGGATGGCATGAGATTATGAGTTGGAACCCAGTGAAGTGGGCTAGATTTATGGAGACGATGGTAGTCAGGAGCAAAGCTCAACAAGAGCTTCTAAAATTTGGGGATGTTGGAGGCCTAAGTTGGCGTTGGGATCCAGGTGGGGCTTCCTACCATATACTTGAGATGCAGGATGGATATTGTTGGGATCTAGGTGGAATTCCCCACCACATCATGGATGTGGCTGATGAGGGCACTAGTGGTGTGACAGATCTAGTGACTGAGCATCCACACATTTTCAGATCTCCAGTAGCATTAGTGATGGGTTGGATTGATAGGGGAGTTGGTACCGCGAGTTGTTTGAGCATGTTGGTTGTGTATGGAGTCACATGATGATTAGCATACTATGGCAGGAGTTTGTCAGAGGAGGCGACATTGATAGGGCACCATATAGTGCATTGTATAGGGATGATGGTTCTCTCTAGTTATGTGGGGTACAATGGTCATGGAGGAGTAGCACAATGGTGACATCACCACTAGTACATAGGGGGATTCGCCTCTCATTTCTCTCAAGGAGATTTTAGAGGAAATACCCATACATAAGAGGGTATGGCGATGCGACATCGGAGGTGGCAATACCAGTAGGGTGCAGTTCGACACATACTATCTCAACTTTAGATCACGGCATCTAGTGGCGTGTAGGAGCATGCAACGTTGAGCAATGGTTTGCAGGTGAGCATGTATATGCATGGCGGTATGTTGCATATGGAGTGGGAGGAGTGAATTACACCACATTGAGTTTTCTAGTGGAGTGGCAAACACATTAACACATATGGGATGCCATATGGTATAGGGTGGTACGACAATGAGTGTTGGTATCTAGTGGTGCACAAAGTTGTGCTTAAGAGTTCAGTACTATGAAGAGGAGTGCAGGGGTGCGTATTTATGTACAACAGAGCATGATGATGCACAACAGATTGTTGGAGTATTGCCACCAGAGATATCTCTTGATCGGGACATCAAACACACCATTAGGCTTGGCACACCCATATTTGGAGAGCGAGTTGATCACAAGGTTGATTCTGAGCTTCCATTTATCACTCTCCAACATTGCACACTAGCACATGGGACTTGGCTATTGTCTCTTAATGCTCTCATCACGAGAAACATGACCAAAGAGGTTCATCTGAGACAATTGGACATGACACAATGCTTTAGGAGAGAGGCTTTCTAGCGGTGGCATATTGTCAGGGTGTGAGTTGGCAGGTGCAGGCTTGGGGATGGTCTGATCTGCTGTAGGGGTAGCATGTGCTCCACTCTTGAGCCCACATTTAGGAGGGATGCATGACACTTGTTGGACGAAACATTATGATATGTCTCAAGAGCACATTGAATGGTTGGTGGTCCCATCTTGCAGGTGGAAATTTAGACTCGAGGCCGTTTTGGGTAGCACCTATAGGAGACAAGATAATAAATCTCATAATGTGGTAAGGCAGGCATAGGGAAATCTTGCACACACCAGACTGATTCAGGATGTATGGAGTACATATATTGATTGCATGCAGGGACCTGAGATGTGGTACGAGTTGGTGCCATCAGTTGTTAGGAATTTTCTGCAACCTATATGGATATGGGATCCAGGGATTTAGTTGGATGATTGGGCACTCTATTTTTTGACGAGCAAGATCAGGGCAGAGAGTGACTCAACTCACTCTTGGTTTCACGATTCAACTACCCTTAGGGGTGAACTAGTTCCTAGAGGGGGGTATCATTTAGATATTCCGTTGATTTTTCATGGTTCTCTATTGGCAGGTTGGTCAGCAGGAGGATACCAGGGGAAGTTCACACAGGAGAGACTTCATCCCCACAGGGATTGTGTTGTGTCTTCAAGAGTTTACTCTTGGAGGGCATCAGGTGGACTACTTAGTAGGGAAGCTTCATGGGGAGTTGGACAGAGTCCTACATTATCATGATGCTCTACTTATTTATAGTATGCAGACAACTTCTACTACCTGTATCTGGTTGGATTACGAGTGGAGCAAGGTGTGATTTTGTAATATTCCAAATTAGCAGTCAACTAATTGGAATATTAATTTTGATTTATTTTGGCATTTCCTAATGTTGGGCAGAAATAAAGTGGGTAGGGTACCCACAACTAATAATTAAATGGAAAATTGTGGCTCTAAGTGGTGGGGTCAAATTGGCCTTAGGTGGCAGCATAGAAGAGGCACGAAAGGGACAACGTGGGATTGACTAGAGGAAAACAGCACGTGATTGGTCAAGGAGAGGCAGTGCATGCCAAGGTGGGACCCAAGGCATACGTTGGGCCTCAATGGATATAAGGAGGAAGGGAAGGCTCATTTGGATTCATTCATTCATTCAACAATTTTATTCTTGTCATTTTGACAGAGCACGCTTGAGCCAGAGAACCAAGTTTGCAGTGTTGTTTAGCACACGAGATCTTCAAGTGGAGATCTCAACCTTTGCCTTGGGGGAATTCGAGTGCCCTCTTAGGAGAGGAGTTCCACCCTTTTTTGAGGGAATTTTCTACCAGTAGCATCAGGAGGAAGCGTAGCCATTTTTGGACTGCGTAGAGGAGGAGAAGATTGCACAGTGGAGGACGCAGTGTAGTGAGTAGTTTGAGTCGGGAGGTTGGAGAGAAACAAATTCTCATCATGAGAATTGGAGGGGAGGCTAGCCACCTCCTACTAGGGTTTATTGCAGCGTTACAGAGACATTTTCAAGCAGATTCTTCCAGTGGTTCGATTTCCCCAAGAAATTCATTCTGCCAAACCCAAGAGGGCCAATTTCCGAAGTCAAAACTAGGTGATCTGAATGTGATCGATCAAAGTGCTGAGGTAGTTTGGATTAGCTTATCCTTTAGATTTATTGTTAACTGAAGAAAGCCTTTAAATGAAAGACGACATTAACCCGCATCAAATAAATGATTAAATCACAGCATAAAACAGAGAGAAGAAGAACCAAATAGTTGATTACGGAGTTCGTCCCTCGTGGACTACATCTCTGGGTCCGATTTCAAGTGGGCGTCTGTTTTATTAGGATTGATCGTGAGGAATTTATTTACACATAAATGAATCAGAATGACTATGCTCGCAGGCACTTCTAGACTCTATAAACAGAAAGTAATCTCTCTCGTCTTTTCGACGGCTGTCTCTGTGCTCAATTCCGACACCCAACGGTTGAGCAATGCTGCAAACAAAACTGCCTATGTCCTGCTGAAACTTAACTCCAAAATACACCCATGTCTTCCAATGTCCCTCAACAAGAAATTTGTCATGGCTTTATAAGTCTGCATCGAAACACTGATATCCAATTTTGGCACTTGGTTGAGCAATTTAAGTGATAAGGGTCTCGAAATCTATCTCCTATTGAATACCTAGGATAAAATCCCTTAACCTTAGGCGTTGAACGATGTATTTAATCCCATATTTCTTGAGATGATACATATTTTCCTTTCTATAAAATATTGCATCAAGGTCATAGAGATAAGGGCTACCTAATGTAGAAAATTGAATAAATGATATATTATTCACCGAGATTCTCCTGATCACACACTATTTTAGCTTCATGCATAATACAAAATCTCTTCTACCATTGATCATTACATGCGGAAATAAAATCAATTGCATGCACACATTAAAACCACAAACAATCACACATATGGACACAATATTTCATGGGAAGCTTAAAGCTGAAAACCCCAACTATATGTATATTATATGTCATGGATATCATGTAACAATCATTGTACAAAGCTCCTCACAAGCTCTCAACACAACCTCGAATTGCTACACACTATCAAGCTAGATCTAGCAAAACACATGCTCCAATCTTTTGCCACTTGATAGCCAGCCTCTATTGCGTTTTCAATGCTATGGGATGGCTTCATTAAATAGATAAACCACCTGGCTTGTATTGCGCAATCCTCATGGGCTTCTCCACCTATCTGTGTGTTGCAAATAGCAACAGTATAGTCACAACTGATAGTTAACCTGCTCTTTCACCTATTTCTGCACTGGTCTCCACTGAAACTGTCCATGCACTGAAGTTAGCTGATGCATTCTTTAGTTGATTAATGAGTTTATAATTAGTGAATTAATTAATAATTAATTCACACCACTCTCACTAATTGTATCAATTAGTTAAACTGAATACAAATAGCTCAACTATGTTTAGATTAGTTAAGCTGAATACAACTCCACTAACTTCCTCAATCAACTCCACCAAACTCTGTCACATGAGTTCTAACTGAAGTATCCATGCAATAGCTCCACATAACCCTTAGGAATAGCGTAATTCCTTCTGTCAGCTCCTGTGCCACATCTGTGCATTTAACTGAAGTGCTCCAAGAGAATAAGATAATGTTTAGAGTCCAAATATTATTAAGAGCTAATAATATTCGACATATCTATTTTTAGACTGGCAATCTAAAAATAGATTCCGCCCAATATGTCTAAACATAGAAGTCCATCTATTTTTTCCAACTTGACCAACCATCCACAAATAGCATCCTGCAACTCATAGAACATGATCCATATGTCTAAAAATAGACATAGCCTAAAAATAGACTTTGCGCCAAAAAATAGCCTGTGGGCCCACTTAGTGAAGGCGACTCCTTTCCACTAAGCTCATCATCTTGTTGCAATCTCAACACCTAAGACAATTCCACAAATGTTTAACAGTATCACATCCAGATCTACTTCGTCGATATAGTTAGCTGTGATTGCAAATTTTAATCGACATTGTTTGGTAACATGAATTTGAGATTGTTCCTTTAACCACCCTAAAGGATATGGTTTTGGATGATTATGTGTTTTCAAACCTAATTTTTTAACCAATGACTCAGAAATAAATTTTGCTCGTGATCCCGTATCGAACAATGTATCTATCTTAGTATGTTTTGAAGTTACCCTTATATGAAATAAATCGATTCTTTTTCCTTCATTCAGCTGTGTGATATTTGAAGAAGCAGAAGTTCTAGCTTCAGAAATTTTACCTGTTGTAACCATAGCAGTGATTTTTCCTTCATAACCTGAATCTGATCCCAAGTCCAAGCCTTACTGGATTGTTGTTTCAGCCTTCTTTTCAGCCTTCTTCGTTTGGAACATTTTTGGCTTCAGTTCCGGATGAAGTTTCGAACACCTAGCTTCATCATGGCCGATCCTTTGGCAATGTGTACACGTAGGTCTTTCATCTTCCTTTTGAGTTGTGGCAGTCTTCTTTCCCTTTGACTTGCCCTTATTTTTGTTGTCTTCAGTTTCCATCTGCATGGATGTCTTTGGTGTAAACTTGAATGGTCTACTACCTGATTCTACATGAATATCTTGAACTCAAACTTCATCAAAATCATTAGGATTGAACATTAATAATGTATGCTGCAAATATGAATGCAAACTGCCAATATACTTCAACAAAGTTTCTTTTGTGTCCAAAGAAATACCAAGTGCTAACGCTTTCTTTCTGAATTTCCGTGTGAAATCTTGAACATTCTATCCCTTACCTTGTCGCAAGCGTTGCCAATCAATTACAGCTTGCTGTGTGTGACCCAACGGATAGAATTGTTTCTTTAGAGCTTTTATAAACTCAGTCCATGAGGTGATAACTTTCCCTTTACGCTTTAAATCTATCTGTGTCTTACTTTCCCACCAGATCAAAGAAGTATCCCCCATTCTAAGAGTAGCTAATTGGGTCTTTGTCTTATCATCAATAATATCTTGAATACGACAATAGACTTCTAACTGTTTTACCCGATTATCTAGTTTCTCAAGGTTTATTTTACCATCATACACAGGTAATTCAAACTTAACATCAAGTTTCAAAAGTGGACTCTTAGGTTTCTTTTCTTTTTTTGATTCAGAACTAGAAGTAGAAGAGGGAGATGAAGATGATGAAGATGATGGAGGAGAAGGAGATTTATCTGCCTTGCCTTTACCCCTTTCCTTCTTTGATGCCTTCGACGATGAGGCTGCATCTCTCGTCTTCTTGTCTTCATATGATTCTGCCAACATTTGCTGCATGTTTAGAAACATATGATGGATTTGATTCTCATCCATGGGTTTCGTTTCAATAGCTTCAGGAGTCTCAACGGTCTCAGTCCCTGTCATCGTTAATTGATGAATGACTTTCGGCTTTCCGATCTCTAGATCGAATTCCTCAAGCTTGCCTTTTCCACTTTGTAATCCCAACCTGGTTAACATCCATTGACAAACAAACTACAAAGCACAACCTTCTATGATACCAAAAATGATATGAATGTGATTGATTAAAGTGCTGAGGTAGTTTTGATTAGTTTGTCCTTTAGATTGATTGTTAACTGAAGAAATATTTTAAATGAAAGACGACATAAACCAGTAGAAAATAAATGATTAAATCATAGCATAAAATAGAGAGAAGAAGAAGCAAATAGTTGATTACGGAGTTCGTCCCTGGTGGACTACATCTCCAGGTCCGCTTTCAAGTGGGCGTCTGTTTTATTAGGATTGATCGTGAGGAATTTATTTACACATAAATGAATCAGAATGAATGTGCTCGCAGGCACTTCTAGACTCTGTAAACATAAAGTACTCTCTCTCGCCTTTCCGACGCCTGTCTCTACGCTCAATTCCAACACCTGACGGCTGAGCAATGCTGCAAACAAAACTGCCTATGTCCTACTGAAACTGAACTCCAAAATACACCCATGTTTTCCAATGTCCCTCAACAAGAAATTTGTCATCGCTTTATAAGTCTGCATCAAACCACTGATAGCCAATTTTGGCACTTGGTTGAGCAATTTAAGTGATAAGGGTCTCGAACTCTATCTCCTATTGAATACTTAGGATAAAATCCCTTAACCTTAGGCGCTGAAATAAATTCAAAAACCCAAAACTAGACCTTATAATAAAATTTCTTAGCCGACGGGCTAACTCACAGGGCGGAGGATAAAATACTGAGCATGTGAACAAGGATATTTCCGACGGTTACGGTCTTGACCGACGATCACGGTCTATTCCAGCGGTTTATGGCTTATCTGTTGCGTTTAAGCATGTTCACATGGCTTAGTTATATCAAACACGGTTTAACAATTGTCGGCTTTGACATATTCCGTTGCAGTCTTTTAAACCAAAACTGTCACATGTATTAACTTCTCCGGCACGGTTTAGTAGCCACGCGGTTAGCTGTGTTGGGTTTTATAGTTTTATTTTAATGTTTTATAATAAATTCTGAAACTTAGAATATGGTTTTATAACATAGTTTTTTTAATATGGTTTGAATTTGCGCTTCAAGGTTTAAGACTTAGTTTTTAGGATTTAGGTTTGTAGATCTAGGTTAGATGCCTTTTACAAACACCATGAACCTTTTTACAACATTATGACACCAAATTGGAACCTTATAACCATGACATCATATGATCCCAAACTGAACCATGAACAACTAGAGGATATTCTCTTCGGATGATACTGATGGAACTAGTGGATTTGAGACTGAACTGGACGTCAGACGAACCAGAACTCTGTTGATCTGTACTGAACAAGATCCTCCTGGATCACTAGGACAAACCCTTTCTGGGTTTTTCTGTGTTTATTGAGGAGAGGCCAAGATTAATTTGGAAGAATTTTATGGGTAGAATTAATAGGGAAAACTAGGATCCCAACTCAGCAAGAAGCCAAAGGAGCTAGGGGAAAATTAGGCAGAAATTCCGAGGTCAATATTTGGCAAAATTCTTCATGGGTTATTGTGGGTTTCTTGAGCAAAGATTGTGGTTAAAATCTCGAAATTTTATGAGCATTATTCCATGCCCTAACAGTAGATTCAGTGGAGCATCAACAACTTTTTTGGGCTAGGTCGTGCAGAGACAGAGCCACACAGAGCCCCTTCCAGCATGAGATTTAACTTATGTTTGAGTTATTCTTCAACTTGCTTTGAGCAGGCCCAGGTGCAAGCTCTCTAGCACCACTATTGTACTCATTCCATTATATTTAATAAAATAGCTCAACAGTTGTGTTTGGCTCCAGTTTACATGTTTTGATGATTTATTTTCTATTGGCGTAGTTTTTAGTCTATTTGCACTTTTATTACTGTTAATCCCAATTTGGGATATTACAGATTCACATTGATTAGGATGGCTTGGGATCCTGGTATCGAGGGATTCCTTCATGTTGGGACAATGCTGAGATTGGGGATGAACCAATGGTACATTTGGGACCCTAGTATTAATGGTGGGTACAATGGTGATCAACAGTCAAAGAGGGCACTTGTTCATGGATTGTTTGAGGGCAAACAATTTTTTGCGGGGAGAACTGTAATGTCCCCAATTAATAATTTTGTTAAAGGATATTCTTAACAATGTAATTTTGTCGAATAATAAATATTTTTAGATAAATCCAATTAGGAGAAAAAAGTTGTGGAGGCACTAAATAAATTTTGGAGAAACGGCAATGGTTGGGACTTAGGAAAAGAAGAAAAATTAAAGTGAGCATAAGTTGTGTAGGTTACCAAAAAGGGAAATCGAACTATAGAAAGAATCAGACCATGGTATCAAAGCATAATGTGAGAGAAATCAAACCATGGTATGTGGAAGGGAAAGAAACAATAAAATGATGGCTAGAGCCTCATCTTGATCATTCTATTTTGACATTTCATTTCAAAATTGGAGAGTAAGCTTGAGCTGCTTAGCCAAGTCAACTAGTGATGTTTAGCACAAGGAATTTCCAAGTAGAATTCCACCATCATTTTAGAGGACTTCGAGTGTCTCCTTAGTGAGGTAATTTTGGGAGTCTAATTCAGGATTTCCATAGAGCTTTATTGCAGGTATTCACTCAATTTTCCATTCCTTGGGCACAAAGGCAATTTGAGTTGCTCATTGGAGGATCAACTATTGTGGGCTGGATTTCAAACTATTTTGCAGGGGTTGAGTAGTAGTGTTTTGCTAGGCATTGGAGCTGATTTTGGCTGGAAGTTTGAGGAATACATTTTGGAAAGATTTGGAGGAGTTTCCATTAAGGGAAAGTGTGAATTCTTATAGCAATTTGATTTATGTAACTCACTGGGAGATTGTGAAGGGCTACATGCGGATTTTGGGGTTTCAGTGACTAATAGACTCAACCCAAGATTTTTTTGGGTTTAACGAGAGGAGTTCGTGGTTAAAATTTTAGAATTTTCTAAGCGATATTCAGGTCTGAAATTCTCATTCTTATAACAGGGCGAATTGTTGGTTTCACTGAGATTTTCACACTATTTGAGCATTTCAGGTAAGCGAGAATTAACTCAAAAGATTTATGGGTTTTATTGGTTGTGGTGTGAGGAGCCTCTCTCTAACTTTTCAGAATTTTTGGAGCAATTTTGAGGGGTCATTTTGCTGTTTGCCTCTAACAGCAACAATAGTAGCAACAACATTATTTTTCTTGGTAATTTGCACATTTTGGGGCTTTTCGGGTTAGGTGGAATTAGCCTAGTAATTTTATGGGTTTGGTAGATTTGGGTGAGAGAAGCCTCCAGTTAATTTTGCGGAATTTTTGGAGCAATATTGATGGCATAAATCACAATTCACCTCTAGCAGCAACAACAACATTTTTATAGGCAGTGTATTGGAACATATTGAGCCATTTCAGTTGGAGTTTTCCTTAGATCTTCCGCTGGGTATTGCATGCTTGCATTAGCAAGCCTCGGTTCTACCATTCTACTCTATTGTACTTAGCTCCAGAGAAATCTTAATAAAATGACTCAAATTTGCTGCTACTATTCTATGGTTTATTGATCTATTTCTGCTTGTGTAAAATTTTTGTTTGCATGATTGTATTTTCTAGCTGTAGCTTTATGCATGCTTTTGGTATTCATTGTATTTCCTTGTTTGCGATATTACATATTTCAAGTTGTTTTTAGCTAAACTAGTTCTAATTGTTGGAGGAACTAGTAGAAGGTCAGTTTTGTAGTGGGACTTCAGTCAAACTCAGTGATCATCTAGTTAACTGATCAATCAACCCAAAATAGTTAGTGCATGTAGAGAATTTGAGTTCCCCAGCTGTGGTGGAGATTCCAAGGCACCGTAACATAATTTGTAGATTAGTATTGAGTATACAGGTGTTGCACGCAAATCCATTTTTGAGAAATTCCTAAATAACATGGGCCTAATTTCTCAAGGAATTGCGCAAGGAGATAGGGGCTCAAGCAGAGGCAAAAATTGACTAAGTTTGGGTCAGAGCTTCTTAGTGAGCAGAGAGATAGGTTATTCACTTGCAGGTTGTGCTCAGTTGATCAAAACAATTGTAATATATCTCTATTCATCAGATTAATGCAAACAGACATTGAGGTTTTTAGTAGTGGTGTTATTTCTCATTGCATGTTTGTGGTTAATGTTCTAAATTGTGAAATAAGTTTGTGTCTTGATTTTGATTAAAACTTCATGAAGAAAAATAAATGAAAAATCCAATTTTCTTAAGTGAAAATTAAAATATAATAAATTAAATTTAAAAACAAAAATAACAAAAAAAAATTAATTATTTTCTTTTTAACTCTGAGGCTTGTTAATACATTATATATTTATAAATATAATAACATTATATATAGTTTTAATAATATAATATATATTTATTTTATTTTTAGTTGTATAATGTTAATAATTAATATATATGAGATGGTATTGATATGCTAAGTTATGGTGTTATGATATGGTTCAGTTATCTTTTACAGATTCTATAAATAAATAACATTTCTGTTAATTTAATTATTTTCTTAATTTTTATTTTTATTTTATTTTAGGTAGTTTTCTTACCTAGTTAAATAATAAAAATAATATTGTACAAATATTTCAAAATTATGGATTATAGCAGAAAATCTATCAGGCAATTATCAATCTGATATTTATTGCCCGAAGAGTTTATGGTTCGATAAGTGTTTGAAAACTAAATTTTAATAATTTTAAAAAGTAAATATCTAATTTTCCAAATTAACAAAAGCTAATAATGTTCGAGAGTCAAATGGATCACCATAATCGCCTTCGCATGGAAAATAATATCATAAATAATAAACATAAATACGTATGACCTCCGATTTTTTAAAACGTAGATTCAATCCTAGAGACATGTGGTTATTTTTTAAAACGTAGATTCAATCCTGAGAGACATGTGGTTGTAGGATAAATCTTCTATTTTATGTACGTCCCTTTTATCATATTTTTGCAAGGTCAACCAAACCCATTTGAAAAGCACATTTGAAATAGGAGTCCTCATGATACAGTTTTATCAATATGATTCGAGCACCCTACATTCTTGTCACGGCGGAAGGCCTACGTTGGCAAAAACCTTGCCACGGTGGGACGCCTACCCTGGTTAGCTATCCAAGATTATGGCACAGCAAATAAGTTTGATCTCCTTTCCAAAGAGGATAGCCAACGTGGACGACTCCACCTCCCTCATTCAACGTGCGGCTGCACTTCCGCCTAGGCTACTCGTGTCTGCGCACTTTCGCCTCCAATAACACTACACGCAGCTCCCTTCGTTTTTATTGCTCCCGGATGTTCGAAGCGGGCAGCGCATGGGACAGAGGGATGGATATAATAACACGGCCTGTACGTCCCGCGTTCGATACTTCCAAACCTTCATTCTACGGAGAAATAGGGCATTGCCTCTACCTCTCTCGGCCGTTGAAATATTTTCACAGTACACCTTCAAAAAAACTTAAGCTGCACAGGCGTTCCCGTAACAATGTTCGCGCCATTGCAAGTGAGCAACGTCGCGAGGTCGAATCCTCTAACGATATTGTCGAGTTGCGGCCGAGAAGAAATCAGTCTACGGTGAGTATTTTACCTCTTTTATCGCTGAAAGATATAAATAACTTGTGGTTTCCTAATTTTCCGTAATTGTGCAGAGAGTGGGAGATATGTCGGAGGAGTTCAAGAAAATGAGAGCGCAGATGGAAGAAGATGAACAACTGGCTTCTCTGATGAGAGGTCTACGTGGACAGAACCTCTCCGACTCACTCTTTGCTGCCGACGATGTCCAGCTTCGTCTTGTAGAAGTAAGGCATGCGAATTTGATTTTCATTAGATGCATTTGAACGTTTAAGATATTAGAAATACCTCTTATCTGCGCCTTATGATCTGCAATTCAAAATGAAATTCGTTAAATTTCAGGAACCGTTGGTTGCAGCAACTGTTAACGCTATTCAGGACTATTTGGCTCTGTCTAATCAATGGCTTTGTTTGCCTGCCGTCAAACTTTCTGTTAAGCGCAAGTCTAAACAATTTCTGCTAAAATTGCTCGGTTTTAAAATTAATCGAAGACCGACTTTGAGAAATTTAGGGTCATTCACATAGGCTGATAATCCAGATGCAATCAAAGTGAAATAGCCACAGTAAAAATTGTAGAAATAAATTCCTCAAGTAACTGTCGAGCATTATAATCTAAGATTTGGTAAGTTGTAGTTGACCGACGTTAGCCGTAAAAGAAGTATCAACTCGATGCTTTGCGAAAGGATAAAGTCTGAGTAAGAGCTTACAATGTTCAAAGATAGTAGAAAATACCTTTAATCTGCCTTTTAATTTTTACAATTCCAACTATAGGTATCGATTGCTGCAATCTAGGAACGTCGTATGGATTGCCGCAATCTGGTAATGCCAAAATAAGTTTCCGTAAATTTCAAGAAGTGTGTTGCAGCAGCTCCTCAGGATTATTTAGCTCTGGTAGATTAACCAATTTATCTGAAGTGGCTCTCTTATGTTTTATGTCAATGTCTCTGTTAAACCTAAATTCTGAACAATTTTCGAAAAAATTATGATGTTTCAAAAACAACTGATGATCTTCTTTAAGAAATTTAGGGCCATTCACATAAGTTGATATGCCAGATCGACTCAGAAGTAAAATTGCTGCAGTGAATAAATTAAATTAGGTAGAAACAAATTCCCGTAAATGACAAATGTGTGTTGCAGCAGCTGGTCAGCATTATTTAGCTCTGGCAGATAAACTAATTGATCTGAAGTGGCTCTGTTATGCTTTATGTCAAGGTCTCTGTTAAGCCTAAATTCTGATTTATTTTTCGAAAAATTATGATGTTTCAAAATCAACTGATGATCTTCTTTAAGAAATTTAGGGCCATTCACATAAGCTGATATGCCAGATCAACTCAAAAGTAAAATTGCTGCAGTGAATAATCTAAATTAGGTAGAAATAAATTACTGTAATAGCTGGAGAGCATTAAAATCTGTAGTAGTTAGAAAATCCTAGTTGACCTACTGTAATCTTAACATAAAATATCATAAGCATGCTCTGTGAAATGATGTCCGATTAAACGTATCTTAGTTTTTCTCTTTGTGCAAATGGTCCTTGGCGATGCTTTTCAGTTGATGTTGTCTAATAACTCTTTCTAGGTAGGTTTCTACAGTGCATACTGAAGTAAATTCAACATGTAGGTGACGACCTATTTCACAATGGATCAAAGTTAAGTTTCATTAGTCAAAACTCATTTTCGTTAAGATAAGAGTTTAAAGAATTGGAATCCTAAGGCCCTGATCTGTAGCTTGTAAATTGAACATAGGTTTAATTTATCTACCAGTGTGGAGTGACCCTTGATTTAACAGATTCTGCCAAGGCTATTGGAACGGGGCACCAACATGCAAACAGCTCAGATTCAAATTCTAGTGGGCGTAGAGCCTTTGTGTGTGAGGGGGAAGGTGTCAGTAGGACACTTCGTTTTTTTTTTATTGAATCTGCAATAACAGGCAACACAAAGCAGTGCTTACAGAAGGTTCAAAAATAGCACTGTATATTTCTCTCCCAGCTGGCTAGGTCAAACCAGATGTGTTCAGAATCATTTGGATATATAGTTAGTTTAAGGTTTTAAACTAAATCTAAGCAGTATGGCAGATGATTTCTGGAGGTGGTCATCTTAAATTCAATTTTCAGGGATGGCACAAACAGCCGATTCTACTGAACAAACTTCAGTAATTCCACACCAAATTCAATTTATTAGCTAACATACCAAAGTTCTTGTATATCGATTTAAATTTAGCATGGCAAGTTAAATTGGATTTCTAGATCCTCACCAGGAAGAAATTGTTGATGACCCCTTTTAAACAATTTGGTTCAAGAGTGCCCACTCTTTTGCTGTTTTTTTAGTGATTTTTCCCCTTTATGGACGAAGCTATATTTAATTTTTCACATAACATACAAACGAAGTTTTTCATCAGAAATTGAATTGGGTTTGCAGGTATCAGGCTTTGGAGATGAGGAAACATTGCCTTTGGTTTATGATCCCGTTACCATTTCTGCTTATTGGGGAAAAAGACCTCGAGCAGTTTTGACACGCATTGCACAGCTATTAGCAGTTGCTGGTGGATTTATTACACATTTGGTATGGGATATTTTGAATAATAAGCTTAAAGAGGTATGCGATATTCTTGATTTTTCCATGTTACTTTTGATCATCCTATTTTTAAGATCAACATTTTCTTTTTACTTCTCATTACTGGAATTTGTTCGTTCAACCTAGTAGTGGCAGTAATAGGTGAAAATTCATAAGAAGCAACATGACTTTTGCAACCTATCTTTTACTTTTTTGATAGGGAAAGAGGTATTAGATTACAGGGTGCCTCTGACAAAGAAAACACACCAAGATTTTTCCTTACAAACAGACTATTTGCCTTTCTCCTATATATTTGGCACTTATTTCTGATTTTACCTTTCCAGAAATCTGGATTTTGTCGTCTCATCAAAAGTTTCGCTAAAAATCTTACAAAATATACAAAAATCTCCACCAAACTATTTTCGTATAAAAATAATTTCTTAACCTGTAGTTGGTTTGCAAAAGCTTTCACTTGTTTCAATTGATTGGTTCGTTGGCACATTAGCTCCCTGTTATCTTTTCCTTTCCTGAGGCCCTTGGGGTTTGCTTTTTGTTATCCAGTCTCACATGCTTCATGAGTGCCATCTTCAGGAATGATCTAAAATTTTCTATTCCTGCGGTCTTCAGACTTGCAGCTTTTTCATGAGAAATGCTTTTAGACTATGGCTTAAAGGGGTTTTCAGTTGTATTTCAGAAATGAGCTTCAATATGCACTCTACTTTTCTTTATCATAGCCTACAAAATTATAAACAATTAGACTACTAGAATCAAACATAAAAGACATTACATATTCTCAAAACATTACACAGGTCAGACACAGTGTTGATTTGATTTTATTCCCCATCACCCATTTGCTTTTTTTCCATATTCTCTGGTTGGATATTCAATATTGTGGCTACATTGTCATGAAACTTGCATCTCTACAAGGGTGCATTATGGACCCCATACGCATGCAACATTGAGTTACAAGGCTTCCCATTACCTTTGCAACTTATGTTATGGGCCTTCTCTCTTTACAATTGTTTCAATAAATGTGCCAACCCCATAACTTTGGATTGCAGGTCTTCATCTGGTCCCATAACTTGTTTTGTTCACATCATAGCGTCATGGAGACATGTCTCCTAAGGTCATGAAATGAAATGATATTTTAACGTCCACGAGACTAAAAATAGTCTATGGGACCATCAGTTCCCTGTTTTTCGCCTTTTGCAATTCAGTCATTTTCTTATTCAAATTGATGATGCGCTTGCCCAACCTTCCAACAATCCCCTCGTTGAAAAGACAATGCCAAGAAACCGATGCTAACATATTCCCATAACTTTCTCTAATGTCTTTGAACGCATCACATTACAAAATGAAATGTTTTTCTGATTCCACTGTCCCAGACATGCAAAATGTACACACCCGTTCTTCCCACGCTGCTTTAGTTTTTTTCCATTGTCCCGTTTTACACCGAAGTTGTTGCAAGTTGGTTCTTAATTGAGCAATAAGAACCTTTGCCCTTCATGGAATGTTAGCTCTGATGTACTCTTTTTGTTGGAGATCACACATAGGGTTGAATTTTTCAATGTAGTACTTCTTCTTTCTACCCAACTCGTTTCCCCATACCCGTTTACGAAACTTCTCCATAACAAAATTCTTTAGCTCCTTGCTATTTGTGGGATAAGCATTGAGGTAGATATTCCATTTTTGCATCCATGTGTAGTTTTTTCTCATCCATGTTTTCTTTCTTTCACTCATGCCTTCCTCGAAGATAACATTAGGCCATCTACCTACTCCCATTTGCTCAATTCTTTTTAGATATCTTATGAGCCGCACCATAGCAATTGCTTCGATGGGAGTTGCTCCTATTTCACTCAACATGATCTCATAAGATACCGAATGTTTTATTTTGAACTTGCTCATGATCAAACATTTTTGAATTTTCTCAATTTGTTTCCATTTTGAGATGGGGGTGCTGCTAGCCCACAATTCACACCCATATAGCATCACTGGACAAACTAGGAGTCCAAAAAGCACTTCAATCGTTTTCCAATCCCATAACTCTGCCTCTCTACATCTGTTTTGAAGAGCATATAATGGTTTCCATCCTCCTAAAATTCTCTTCTTTTTGCAGTCCTCCCAATTATGTTTGTTGTTGAAATCAATCCCGAGGTACTTGTACTCATTTACTTCTTCAAGAATGTTGCCTTCAAACAATAATGTATGCTGACTCTGCTTTCTTTTATTAGAGAAAATCATTATTTTGGTCTTGCTAGTTGTTATCACAAAATCAGACCTGATAGGTTGCCAATCAAATCAATCTCATGTAACTGTTTCAAACCAATCTTTTGATTGAGGCTTAGCTTCCTCAACCTGAGAGGGCTCTCTCAAGGATTAATGATTTTTGATAAAAATATGGATGGCTAACTCTATGTGGGGTAATAAGCAGATAAATGATAGATATTGGTTGTAAATCACATTAGCAAGTGTACATTGGGCTTATGGAGTCAAAGTAGCTTCAGTAAAAGCAAACAATCTACTTAGCATGGAAGTCGAGGCATATCAAAGTTCTAGTCAAGAGATATACATGTGAAACTGTAAAACACACAGTTAGTTTGTCTATGAAGGAAGTCAGAGCATCAATGATGAATTCTGAGTAACATAAGCAAATACCACTACAATAGAGTAGTAAAAAGATGCAATTAGAACAAGAACACACTAGAACTCTTTATGAATCTCAAGTTAGCTAAGTGGAAAACTCTGTATTAAGCTGAAAACGAGTCACTTACAATAAACACAGTCTTTTTGCTAAAAATGTCCAACTCTTTGCTAATTCGACCCAATGGCCTTTAATAGACCATTTACAACATGAGATGATTTCATCTTAGGTTAGATACATCGAATTTCTAACTCTTCACACCTTGCATAACCATAAAACATCAAATTTATGACAAACAGACACCTATCCTACTTGACAGTCCTATTTCAACTAGGACTCAAACTCTTCATTATTATCTTTGACAACCTTATCCTAACAACCTTATCTATTTGAAATTACATCATTTTCCAAGTGTATCATCACATGGTCGAATTTGGATGATGGGCTTCAACTCTTCAAGACCATATTTCTGTCCTCCACCAAAATAGGAGACAGTCCCCTGTTTTTTAGGCATAAGATTCTTTGTATTCTTGAGACACTCTGACCATTATGAACCCATCACTTCGAGGTTATTTGCTATTAGAAACCGAAGTAATACTTGTCCAAAATCATTCTTAAGTGCCAGCTGGCCAAGACCACCATCAAACTGTTCAAAATAGCTAAAATAGACCTGCGCTACGAAACAACACAGTTTCGTAGCACAACCTTTTAACCCCTTTTGCCTTCAAAATTTTGGTTTCTTTCCTCCAGGATTATATTCATTATCACTTAACACAACTTCCCTAGCAATTTCAGGTCATAATACACACATTTGCTCTTCAAAAATTTATGAGAAAGGGTGAAAAAAGCTGCTCCAACAGTTTCGTAGCGCTTTTCACTCTTTTTGCATTGTTTGCGCTACGAAACTGCCCAGATTTCTTCAAAATTTAAACCAAAAATGTGCCAAAACTTCAGAATACCACTAGTTTCATCAAAACAAAAAGTCAAATGAATTGAAAAACACATTTTTCATGAGGTTCCTTCTCAATTTTCACTTGATTTAGCTTTTGGCTTTTTTAATGATTGTCATTCTGCACCTTTGTTTTTAGCTCATCCTGGGTTAATTTCAGCTGTTGCTCCAAGTCCTCCACTTGATCTCTTAGTCTTCTATTACTGGCTCTCAAGTGAGTATTGATGACTCTGACAAATTTAGCTTCCTTGATAGTTGGAACTGTCCATGTGAAAAACTGTTCTGCACTGCTTGGAATTTCAGACCTAGAATCAGTTTGACCCTCCCAAAGTGCTGCCTTCATTCTTTTAAACTCTGTTTTTCCAATGCTGTGCTTTTTGGCCCTCTTTCTCATCATTGCAATCTCTTGGTTTGCTAACCTCAATTTCTCCTCAAGATGTTGACACTCTGTCATGTGTTCTTTTCCCTTCATTCTTGCTGGCTGCATTTTCCACCGTTGGTGATGAGAGATCAACCACCTCTTCAGGGACTTTAGCTATTTCAATAGTTTCTTGGACCTCTTTGCTGCCTTCCTTGAGCTTCTTAGCATGCCTAGTTAAAGGTTTCCTTGCTTGAAAGATAAAAGCTACATTTTCACCCTCAAATTCAAGTTTCTTTGCTGACTTAGCCTTTTTCTGTTTGTGTTCATCTACTCCAATGAAATCAACTTGTACGATAGGTGTCTCTTCTATATCAATTGCATGAAGGATGTCATCTAAATTTCCCTTAATTACTGGGCTATCTTCTGAAACTGAAACAACTGTCTTTCCCTTTAATGCCACTGCTTGGCTTCTTTTCACTCTCTTGATTTCTTGCTTGCTGGCAACTTGTTTTTGTTTTGCCTCTTTGACACTTTTTGACCTCTGTTTTGCAGGTGATGGAGTTGCTGCAACAAGAACTTGTGTCTTCTTTGTTCTTTTCTCAACTTGTTTCCTTGGTTTCAACTTTACAAACCTCTTTGATTTTGCAACCACAGGCTGACTAGACTCTGCTACTAGTGGTGAAGGAGTTCCTTTAGTTTTAGGGTTTCTAGCTGGGGTTAGGGTTTCTAGTTCAAAACCATTCATAAACAAAAAGGAAGATCAATCATTGCTTATTTTCTGAAGCTCATTCAAAACCAATAATTGTATCAAACCATGGTGAAACACAGATGTTTCACAACCATCAGATTTGGCTTGTACTTTATCAGCCATTTTGGCAAGGCTCCTATGCAAATAAAAGGGCAAATCTAGTGATATCATACCTGTGAAATGCATAAGCAGCTTAAAATGATAAGTATAAACTTTATGGTATCTGCCTTCACATGTAAAGTATCTTTGAATGTTGAACAACAACTTTGCATAGGTGTCTTTGATACAATTTCTAGGTATTGCATTATTGAGGTTCATATCCTTGCATGGTTCGTTATCAAATTTAAAACCTTCAAACCAAGTCTCTTGCCCCCTTGGTATTTCTGTCACAGAAGCAATAATCTCAGGTTTGACTGGCACATTTAACATCCCAACTTTGGTAGTTGTTCCACTGAAGTTTAAGTCAAATTCTTTAGACACCTGTGTGTGGCAACCCTGCAGCTTTTCACAAAAACGAAGACAACCTGTTTTGCTAAAAGCCTCCATCACTGTTTGATCTTCAATTATAGCCTTCATATTTTCCGGCTCATATCTTAAGCAATGTCCCCCTCTGTGGACTTTCTTTTCCTCTGCCATGCTTCTTAGAAAAACCTGTCAGCTTCTTTTGAATCTATGGAACAACCTTGCTTGATTAGGAAATCAACAACCTCGCTTGAGTATATGGAACAACCTCGCTTGATTAGGATGAAGATAGCCTCTGTAAAGAACAACCACAGGCTTAGCTTGGCTGCTTCAGAGCTCAGACACTCGTATGGAGGCAAATGAAAATGAGAATGACCAAATTAGGCAAGATTTTGAATTTAAGATGTCATCTCATAACTGAATGATGCCTCACTCATGCCCTATCATGACGATGATGACTGCGAGACAGGTAAGTACATGGAATCTGATCACTAACTAACTCACCATACCACTATCCTATCATTTCCTAACAGATATTGACAAATCTCAGCTCAATTGACAAGATGGTTAAGAAACCGCGCTTTTGTAGCGCCGACAGTGTATTTTTCCTTGTTTGCATTATGAAACTATTAGCGCTTTCGTAGGGCAAATCCACTTTTTTGAACTAGCAGCGCTACGAAACGGAGGATTCTTGGCTAATTGCAGAAATTTAACCCGAAACCTTATGGAATGACTCCTAAATGGAAAATGTGAGTATTTGATCATCGAATGGACCTTTAAAAGACTTTATTTGAATTCAATGATGACCCTGAAACTTATAAAAACTCTAACCTACCCTTAACCAAATCCTAAAATGACTTTCAAACCTATTTTGAGACCATGATAAAAAACAGAGTTGACACAATGATGTTTTGAAAATTTTTGGGTGATAACACTAGTATTGACTTGCATCCCCACTGCTCTACAAAAATGCTCAAGGGCATATAGGTGCATCTGCAATCCATGGGCCGATTTAGAATCAATACAAGATCGTCAGCATATAAAAGAAACTTTATCACAAACTTCCCCAACCGAACACTATCTCCACCTTGCAGATTTAGCCACTCTTCCAGTTTATTAATATATAAACCAAAAAGAGTAGGGGATAGAGGGCAACCTTGCTTGACTCCAATGTGTCACTTCTAAAGCTTTCTAAAATACCCGCTGAGGTTCTAATTTTGAATTTCACTTCTTCATAAAGTCTATGGACAACAACTCTATAATGCAAAGGAAATTCAAGTTCTTCGATTCTACGCCACAACTTATCTCTAGGGATGCCTTTTTGAAGTCAGCAAAACAACATAATGCTTCTTCTTTGCCCCCCCAAACCTTTTCAATAATGTGTCTCAACGTGATACCATGATCCACTATAGAATACTTCGGCCTAAAACCCGCTTGTTCTTTTGCCCTCTTTTCTTTTACTTCTGTCCACTTACGGATTCTATAATTGGAAGGATTATTAATATTTCCACTTTTAAAAAGGGGTATTGTTAGGCTAGTTGTCTAGTCTCTTGGGAATCCTTGTTGGATGATGTTGTTGAATATTTCCATGATGTGTGGTGCAAGAGTGTTCATTCCCCATTTTAGATACTCTGCTTGAAGTTCAACCAAGTCCTTTGCTTTTCCTGTTTTCAACTTCTTAATTCCAATTTCCACCTCCTGTACCGTGAAGAGCTTTATAGTTGTGTTGATCCTCGGGGGAGGCTCAGCGTCTGATTCTTTCTCATAGAGTTGTCTTGCATATTCAAACCATTGATTGGATGTAATATTATTTTCGATATGCTTCTTCCTTGGTTGAATTTTTTTTTACAAAGGAAAAATTCGTAATCTTTCATTAAGTAGAAAAATTACATGTTACATTTTACTAAGTATGCTATCAAGTATGATGCAAGTATAAAACTAACTTCATGTATAGTCAGCGATAGTACAAAATGAATAGAGTGTTCCTGTATCCATAGTAAGTTTGGTGCATAACTTACTACTCAAAATAAAACAATAAAGATACTGTAATTTACAATCTTATGAATAGCTGCCGAAATATATAGTATCAAGATCATAATAATAATAAGTTCCCAAAATAGATAGAGTCAAAAATTGCAGTCATATATCAACTGCCTGCAGATCTCGGATGTCCTCGATGAAGGGCCTATGGAAGTATCTGTACCCTTGTGCACCAATGTGTTCAGTGATGTGCCAAGCACCCCAGTTTAGCTCCGCAACTTCTTTGGAAAGTTTGTCTGCTACTTTGTTCCTATTCCTGTAAATATGAGTAACAGAGATGGATTCAAATAGTGATTTGAGATGATGAACTTCCCTCAGTAAAGCAGTAAGTGTGTGCGTGTGACACTGTGCATGTGAGTTGAACCAGTTAATCACAATAAGGGAGTCGCCAAAAATCTGAAGGGAGTTGTAGTTTTTTTCCTGGGAAAAAACCAGAAGGAGTCTTAAACACTGAAGTTCGGCAAAGTTGTTTGTTCCCAGGCCCAAACCCATCTTAAGATGAGAATGATGTAGTTCATTAAGATGAAGTATAGGCCCCCCCCCCACATCCCTGTTGGTTGGCCGCGCCATCAAAATAAGCCCAAGGCCGAGTGTGATCAATTATTTCAGGAGTATCATGCTTCACAGGTTTTTGTTTGTCATCGTCAGGTATCAGCCTGTAGTAAGCTAAGATCATAGAGCAGATATGATCACCGTTCACCTGTTGATTTTCAAATGTGTGTTTGTTGCGGTTTATCCAGATTTCCCATGCAAAAATCAAAGGAAGATTTCACAGCTTAGTGGAAGTAGCAGTCATCTGCCACCAATTTGTCTAGGCTTCCAAGATTGAAATCCCCCGCCAGTATAATAGACAACCAAGATCGTGTGTGACAAGTTGTCAGATTCGCTGAATAGTAGGGCATTCCAGGAATAGGTGCGTGGCATCTTCCTCATGAGTCTGACAGTAGCAGCATCTCGAGGGACCGTGAAAAGCACGGTGATGAAGATATTCCATTGTGGGAAGGCAATGCTGAAGAATGCACCAGAACAGTAGTCGAAATTTGTGTGGAGCCTTTAGTTTCCAAATTGTCTGCCACCACTAGAGTTTTTCTTGAGGTTCCTTGTAGTGGCAGAGAGTCAAATATCCGATTTTAGGAGTGTAGATGCCCTTAGGAGAGATAGCCCAGATCAGTTGGTCCTCCTGATCAGTCAATCGGATATGCGATGCTTGTAATGCTCTGATATAATTTACCCAGGCAAGCAGACCAGCCTGAGGAATGTCCAGATCAGAAGCCGATAACCAGTGTTGTGATTGCCAATCCGTGCGAGCCGAGTTTGATATCTGCGCAAGGTATCGAATCCCCCTATTTGCCAAATGCTCAGTGATCCAAACAGGTGACTTATAGTATTCCCCGCTGTCGGCCCACGAATTCGTGCCCACACGAACAGAGTCACCAGTACCAATTTGCCAAGAGAGTCCTCTTTGAATAAGAGGAGCAGCCTTAGTGGGGGCTTTCCATATAATGGAGGCACCAGGGGTAGGCAAGATGTTGCCCCTGATCCAATCAAGAGTGTTCCTAGGAGCAATGTATTTTGCAGTGATGACCTCTTTCCATAGACTGTGACTAGAGATTAGGTGCCAGCACATTTTTGTCGCCAGAGCAGTCGAAAAAAGGTGTAATTCCTTGATACCCCAACCACCCCACTGTTTGGGTTTGCTGATTCTATCCCCAACAATCCAAGCAAAGGTACTGTCCTTTTCCTTAATTCTCCACAAGAAATGTCTGCATATTTTTTTGATGCGGTCAGTGACTCCAATTGGAATCCAAGCAAGAGACATCCAGTAGATAGGGATGGCCTCAAGTACAGATTTAATTAAGACCAGTTGACCAGCCCTGGAGAGCCATCGATGGTACCATACATTGATTCTGCGTTCCACTTTTGCAATGAGCCAGTTCCAATCTTTGATTTGATAGTCATTAGGTTTTAAATGGAAACCCAGATATTTCAGACCATCCACTATGTTGTTGTGTGTAAAGGCAAATAAAGCCAAGGCAATATCCTGTTCCTGAGCAGTTCATCTTGTCATGATAATAGTGGATTTGTGGTTGTTAGGGGCCATACTCGTTGCTCTGCAAAACCTTTGAAGAATTTTCCCAAATTGAGTGGAGTCCTGACAAGAACCATCAAGAAAAATAATAACATCATCCACAAATAATAGGTGTGTGAGTTGCATAATCTCATTAATATGGAGACCATGAAGGACCCCATCCGCTTTAGCCTGTTTGATAAGCACAGAGAGGCCCTCCATAATAAGGACAAATAGCAATGGAGATAGAGGGCACCCCTGACGCAAACCCCTACCCGCATGAAAGAAATCCGATGTGGTGCCATTTAAGAGAATGCTGAAAGATGCATGGCAGATACACCCCATAATCTAGTTAATGAAGGTAGGGGGAAATCCAGTTTGAATAAGGATGAGGTGGAGATAGCTCCTATTGACCTGATCAAATGCCTTTGCAAGAACAATTGTAAGGATGGTAGACTTGAGATTTTTGGATTTGATAGAGTGTAGGGCTTCTTGAGCCATACCGATGGCTTCATGGATCTGCCTATGGTGGAGAAAAGCAAATTGTTCTTTGGCGATGTGTGAAGATAAGATGGGTTTGATGCGATTTGCAATTATTTTTGATATAATCTTGTATATACAGTTGCAGAGGGATATGGGCCGGTAGTCCTGAAAAGTGGTAGGATGATCAGACTTAGGTATGAGAGCAATGAACGTTGAATTGAAACCATCATAGATCCTTCCCTGAATATGGCTATCTTCAATAGCAAGAAGAAGGTCGCTGTCCATCAGCTCAAAAAAGTGCAGGAAGAATTCAATGGGCCAGCCATCCGGTCCAGGGCTTTTATCTTTTTTGAACCATTTAAGTACCCCCTCTATCTCACCCTTGGTGACGGGTGCGATGAGATCCTCCTCCAGATCATGGTCCACAAATCTGGCGAAGGACCTGGTGATGTGCATGATCTCCGGAAGGTTAAAGTGTAGAGGGGCTCTGTTTAACTTGGAAAAATGCTGTATACCCATATCCAGGAGTTGCGAATGAGTGCGAGCCACCAAGCCATGTTGATTAGTAAGTTCCCGAATCGTGTTGCCATTCCTTCGACCTTTTGCATGCTGCTGGAAGAATTTGGTGTTCTAATCACCAACCTGAAGCCAAATGGCCCTGCTTTTAAGTCGCCAATCTGCTTCTTTTTGGCTCAAGAGCTTAGTTCTGGTAGCTTCGAGGGCTATAAGATGCTCTTTGGTAACACTTGATCGGAAGCCCATCAGGTCAGATCCATTTAGTTGGGCGATCTCCAATTCAATCCTTTGTAGTTCCTCTCTCTCCTTTTTTTTTTTTTCCCTAATCCATTTGATTGTCAAGCCCTTTATGCGATTTAGATTGTCCTTTATAACTTTGGTAGGTTCACGATCAGGTAGTTGATGGCAATGCTGCCATTCCCGAATCACCAGGTTGTGGTAGTTCGGGTCAAGTAGCCATCTGGAGTTGAATTTGAATGGTGGCCGAGCACACAAAGGGCCGATCTTGAATACCAGAAAGACAGGTGAATGATCCGAAATTCCTCCATGACCCACCCATTGTCTAGCTTTATTCAGAGTCTGAAGTAAGGGCTTCTTGATAAGGAATCTATCAAGTCTTTGAGCCAAAGCCGCACCACCAGTTCTTCGGTTCCTCCAGGTGGGCTGAAGCTTGGCCATTTGTATGTCAATAAGGTCAGCTGATTCCAGTCTAGATATGATAAAGTCTGCCAGTGGATCCGGGATAGCATATGTACCCCAGGATTCAGAAATGCCTAAAGAGAAATTTAGGTCACCGCCAATAATGGTATGAGGGTGATGTAGGAGAGTGCAAGTCAACAATGAGTGCCAGAAATCTTCCCTATCAGTGCAAGGCCCGTATACGTTTATCAGGGTAAAGGGGAGTTCAATGTTACCAAAATTGATGTCCATGCCAAGAACCCCATCCCTACTCCAACAATTGTTCATTCAGGTTGTCCTATTATTTATGCCGAGTGCACAACCACCGGATCGACCCCGAGCGTCCACAGTGATGAAAGTTCAGTTTGGTAGGAGCGAATTAAGGATGGAACAAACAGATGAGCCTTCCGCCAGAGTCTCCTGAAGGAAGAGAATATCAATAGGCTTCTGAGCCAGTAGATCTTTGAGAGCCAATCTCTTGAGTCTTAATGGGGTTGGCTAATCCCCTTCAATTGAAAGAGAGACAAATCATGAGGTAACCCCACTCTTGGGTCTTCTTGCTCTAAGAACTCGCAAAATGGAGGATTGGGTGCCCGCTTCAACCTCATAGTTAGCCCGCTTGATGGCCTTTGCCATCTTCGATGGTCGGCCCCTTGATTTGGTCTGTAGACAGCTCTGCCTCGGGCCAATGCCAAGGGTAGCAAAGGGATGTGATAGGGAAGCAGATCGAAGGAAATAAGAATGCCTCGAGGTAGATGAGTCAGTGCTAAGTGAGGTGGAGCAATTAGACAGGTCTGCAGATGTGTGAGGTATGGTGGGAGTGATGGATGGAGGGGCCTGTGCAATAGTGCAGCTAAGTGAAGGGAAACTAAAAGCAGAGTGATGTGCAATGGAAGACGAAATAGGAGTAAAAATGAAATTCAAAGAGGCGGGAGTAGGAGAGGTACTTGGAACCGCAGTGGCGCGATTCAGAGAGTCTGGTGCCGTCAGAGCATGTGTTTTGGCTTGAGTAATCGGCCAAGTAGGAAACGTCTGCATCTCCACGGAATCAGACGGTCGCTTCGACGCATCATGGGATGATACCGCAGACCCCTGGCAGAGGCATGTAAAAGGGTCCGTTTGTGTGGCCGCAGCGGAAGTCTGCTTGAAGCTCGACTTGGCAATACCCATCCTTGGGCAATCTTTAAAACAGATGCCCCACTTCGTGACATTTCCTACACCTGAATGGAACACCCTCGTAGTCTAGCATTTGTTGCCACATCATGCCCTCAAAGAACATATTACAGTTGTCATGCAGGCCATCCCGAGTGTCTAGGAAGATCAGGATTTGGGCCACAACTTTTTTGCCCGTGACAAGGTAGGATCGATCATGATCAAGGTAGTGACCAAAGTCTTCGCCGATGTTCCGGAAAGCGGTGTCGTTCCAGAACTGGATCGGTAAACCAGGGAGTCGCATCCAAATGGGTCCAGCCCCCGCATTTTCTTTGTTGGGATCAAATAGCGGCGACCATCACTTGAGGAGAACCGGGTGCATTTCAATGTGCCAGTATTGTTTGAGGACCTAATCAATCTGGGCCGGCAGAGAAAAAGAGAATGTAAACCAGCCACGGGTAAGAAGTGAGACCTCTGGGAGAGTCTCAAGGATACCCCCCATATCTTCCTGGTCTATTGTTGTAGCCGCGCAATTGAGTATTTCCTACCCCGAACTTTGCCAACAAGCATTGTGGCAACTGTTTGCTCCAGATCATCCATTCCTCTGTCGCGCCCGAAATTGGAGTTTCTACTGAACTTGTTCCTGGTCGTTTTATGCTTCTAACCACAGTTAGTGCAGTCCTTTGTCTGGTCACCCGAGCCCTCCGAGTCAGACGATGGTAGCGGATTATCACCAGTAGGGGCATCGGCCAGTATATTAACGAAAACCCTTGATGCCGCGATAGGCGTCCCCGCATCAGCTGTAGAGGAGGGTCTAATGCCGCCAATGTTGAGGTTTTCAAGCGTCTGTGTCATGGCGCCAATGTAGGTCAACACCGCCTCCTCATATGCTGCCGTTGACGCCAGATCGACCATGGGGAGTGCCCGACGATGGAAAACCCCAAAGTCCGTTAACCAATGGGGAGGGAGCCGCGAAAGTGATGGGTTCTAAGCAGTCGTCAATAGGAGTTGAGCAACCCGCCACAGAGACATGGTCCAACTGAACAGATTCCGAATGTATCGAGGCCAGGATCATGTCAATCATATCCACAACAGCCGCATCATCTTTGTGTCCCCAAATGTCCACCCCCTCCAATGGGTTGTCGGAGTAATCAACTACCTCCTCATAGGCGTTCATGCTGGCAGACGGAAAGCCCCAACTGATAAATTGTGAGGCCCCAGGAAAACCGACAGAAAATGATGAAAACCTCACCACTAAGGAGCCCGTGCTCCTTCAGAATAGCACCTTGACCGCAATAAACGCGATACCACAGCAAGACGACCCCGCCAGCTTGCAGAGAATCACATGTATCGCGGGTAAAAAACAAAACAATGGGCCCAAATAAAGAGGACCCTATCGGATGTGCGTACCAAGATAGCGTTCAGGGGTATTGTATAGCTACAAAAAACAAGGGAAAGCCAATGGGAGCAGCGAGCAGGTCAAGCCAGTGATCGAGAGACCATAAGCAAATAGAGATAGGCCAAAACAAATCTGAAAAACCAGAGGAGGGTTGCCGCCGCCATGGCTAGGGTTCCCAATCGGGGAATCACAAGGTTTACATCATCAAACATATGGCACTTGGTATAACTCCTAAGGGACATGGATTTATCATGTTTTGAAGTTGCTTTTTTTTTCTCCTTGGTTGAAGTTATTGCCAGAAAGCTTTGGGTTATTCTTGCCTAGATATATTAACTCTTCTCGCCTTATTTGCATGAACTCATTTTTTTTCCTTTTTAGTATCTGCTTATATAACTTTACATTCATCTTTTCCTTGCCTATCTTTTTTAAAGTTCTCCTTGCCATTTTGCATTCCTCATCAAACCAAGAATTTATATTAAAACAATTTGATTTCGATTTCCTATTTTTTGCTCTTTTGCACTTCTCAAGTGCACTTTGAATTATATTTGTTAACTCATGACTGTTGATGCTTTGGAAACCAATTTTCTCCTTCTGAATTAATCCCTTTAGCATTGTCTTGAAGATAGTACAATTTTCTTGTGTTAGAAGAATTTTGCCCCTTGATAGTGATTGCGAAGTGCATTGGGTTTTCCTTCTATGCTGCCTTTCCTCTAACCATGATAACTTTATATAAATTGGGTTATGGTATGATTTAAGTCCCAAATATGCTCTCCAATCTTAACTTCGTCTATCTTTTCTATCAAGCTTTGTGAACAAATCACATAATCAACGACACTTGCCCCATTGTATGTGTTTCAAGTAAAGTTCCTAGACCTTTTCCATCTATCTAGACCATTGCAAATAATTAAGTTGAAAGCACCATACAGTGTAAGCAACTCCTCTCCAAAATGATTGCTAAGTTTGCCATCTTCTGAACATCTCAGCCATTGTGGATTCTCCTCTTCAGTGAGCCAAATAGGATTATGATCCTCTTTGCAACAAAGAATACTAGCTTGCTGATTTGTTGTTCTAGCATTAAAATCTCCCACTAAAAGAACTTCTCCCTACTGAGAGTACACAGCAATATCTTGCTTTAAAGCTGCATACAGATCCTTGCTGTCTAGCGGCTAGCCCTTTATTTTTGTAAGTTTTTGAGACTTGAGGGGCAAAATAGCATGCTGCAATTCTTATGTGATCCCCATTCCCTAATATTTTGAACCATAAATATTGTTTACTTGCATCTTCTTCCATTAACTGAATGTGACGACCTTCTTTTTCTTTCACTAAAACTAGTATTCCCCCATACCCTTTGCCATTTTCTGCTACCTTGTTCCAAATTGCTAATTTCAAATAACCGTCAAACACAGGAGTTTTGCAACCATCATGTTCATGAGTTTCCGTGAGACAAATTATGTCTCTACCTTTCGCAATAGGCCCTAACCCAGGTCCACTCCTCCAAGGGTAGCCTCTACAATTCCAACAAACTAAACTTAGGTATGCCTGGGTAGGATTTGATTGTTACGCAATTCGACACATAAGACTCAAATTTGTGTCTTCACCCCTTTGATCTCGTTGTTTTCCTCCCTATTATCGAATTCCCTACTTTTCCTTTACTGCCAGCTTGCTGCCCTGTTTTTCCCCGAGTCCCAAACACTGCAATAACTGCTTTACTATTGTACAACCATGCCCTTTTCCCTTTATTTCTTGCTGCCCTAATTTTCTCCACTTCTTCCCATTCTCTCCTCTTGTTGTTTGTTGGTTAAATCTTCATCTAGGAAGAAGTGTGAGCCTTTCAAGAGTCTCTTTTTGCTCAAGAGATGGTGTTTGTCTTGCACACTTGCCATGGTGACTTTTATGGGTCGTGGCTTCTCTTCACATATCTTCCCCACCCTCCTTGCTTGGAAAATTTGCCCTTTCCAATGTAGTTTCTTTTTCAGAAAGCCCTTGTTAAATTGAGAGTATTTTCATTCCTCCCATAATCTCTTATTCCCCTGATAATAAAGTTTGTTTCCCTGTCTTTTCTTTCTTTGTGTTCTCTTTCCTGTGCTCTACGAACACTTGCATCGTCTTCTTCCTTTGCCCTTGTGTAACCATTAGCGTCTTCAGCGCTAGCTTTGATTTCTTTTGGACCGTCTTTCCTATTGTTCTTTTGTGTCTTCTCTTTCAAAAGGTCTGTTTGTTGAGATACTTGTGTATCTACCTGAGTTGCTTTAGAAATTATCACATCCTTGTTTGTTGCTCTTGATTCTTTCATGGTTTGCCACACTGTCTTCATGCTTTGCCATTCTTGTTTTCATGTCTCTAGAGCCTCTTATAACATTGTTACCTGTTCTTTTAAAATTCTATTACCTTCCATTAAACATTGATTTGCCAATGCGATCTCTGAAATTTTGCGGTCCCTTTCCTGTTCTTTGGCTTCCAAAGTCTCCAGCTGGCCTTCATCAGTTCTTCGACATAGAGATCCGATGGCCAAGTGGTGTAGATGTGGCACTGTAAATGGTTGACTCTTCTTTATTTTTTGTTGCTCTTATTTATTTTCTTTCTCTGGAACTGTGTTCTTTGTTCTCGATATTGCTTTGCATTTATCCAAATCCACTTTCTCGTTTCGTCTGTTGAAGCAATTTTGACTTGATCCAAATGAGTAACCTATCCTGGAGATGGTAGTCAACGGTGTTGTCGCCATCGTGCACATGGCTCTGACTGTGCAACTGCTGATACACCTCCTTGAAGTCCTCATCTTCTGAATATGCCTCTCTGTATGCATTATGGGTGAATGGCTCCATGTGAATAAGAAGTCTCAAAGCTGTGATTTTTGATGTGGGTGGCCTTGAAAACATGTCGGCCAAATTGTTTGTGCTGCCCTTCTTATACTTGATCACCAAATGAAATTGTTGTAAAAACCCCATCTACTTGTAATTCCTGGTCTGTTGTAGCTTACTCTGAGCCTGCAAGTACTGTAACGATTGGTGATCTGTGTGGATTACTGTCTCCTTTCCCATCAGATAATGCTTCCACTTCTTCATAGCTTGTACCATGGCATAGAGCTCCTTATCGTAGATAGGGTAGTTAAGAACTGCCCCTTGAAATACTTCAGAATGGTAGCAAACGAACCTTCCTCTTTGCATCAAGACAACTCCCATAACATACCGACTCGCATCTGTCTCCACTTCAAAGGACCGTTGCAATTTCGGTAATGCAAGAACTGGTGCTTGACTAATCTTCTTCTTTAGCTCCTTGAATGCCTTCTGTTAACCTTTTCCCTACTGGAAACTCTTGTCACTTGCTGTTATGGGGTGGAGCGGTGCTGCTACTGCTGAAAATGAGGCTATGAATTTCCTCAGGTACTGTGCTGCCCTAGTGAAACTCCTGACCTAAGAAACATTAGTAGGCACCGACCATTTCGTGATGGCCTCCATCCTGGAAGGATCTATCTTCAGTTCTCCTCCACCGATCACATACCCCAAATTCACCAAGGATTGCTGCGCAAACTCAGAGTCCTTGAGATTTGCTAGCAACTGGTGCTTCTTTAATGTTTCCAGCACTTGCGTCAAATGTGAAATATGCTCCTCCCAGGTAGCACTATATACCATTATATCATACAAATAAACAATAACAAATGAATCTATAAAAGGGCGCAGTACATCATTCATTAATCTCATAGATGTAGCTGGTGCATTACATAGGCTAAATGGCATAACTAACCACTCATACAAACCTTGTCTGGTTTTGAAGGCGGTCTTCCATGTATCTTCTTCTTTGACTTGAACCTGGTGATATCTAGACTTCAAGTCCAGCTTGGTGAAGTACTTTGCTTACTGCAACTGATCTAACAAATCATTAATCTTGGGCAGGGCGTATCTGTTCTTGAGCGTGATTTTATTCAATGCCCTGTAATCTATACACATTCGCCAAGTCCCATCCTTCTTTGGCAGAATGATGATGGGTGACCCACATGGTGATGCAATTGGTCGAATGGCACCCTGTTCAGCGGCTGCAATTGTTTCTTCACCTCACTTGCTTCTATAACAGATTGCCTGTACATCCCAATATTTGGCAATGGGGATTCTGGCAATAATTGAATCTCGTGCTCCACTTCTCTCTTAGGTGGTAACCCTTTAGGCTCTCGAAACACATCCTTGTATGCCTGTAACAACTCCTCCAATTGTTGTTTCTGTTTCTTAGTACACCCCTCTAGGGATGCCTTGCCTCTTATTGACTCCTCATCAGACTGACTTTCTCTTAAAAATAATAAAACATACTTCTTGCTGGCACTGATCAATTTCTTGGCTTGGGTGGCACTTACCAGTGAATTTTTTGACTTGCCTTTGTGTGCGTTGATGATAAACGATTTTCCATCCTTGATGAACCGATACTGATTGGCTCTCCTCATGAATATTGCATCTCGCATGTACATGTTTGGATTCCCAAACACGACTCTACATGCATCAGGGGGGACCACATCTAGATCTACTTCATCAATAAAATCAACACTGATAGCAAATCTAAGTTTACACTGTTTTGTTACCTTCAACTCTGCATCCTTATTTACCCATCCCAGTGGATATGGGTTTGGATGATCAGGAACTTCCAACCCTAACTTCTTGACCAACTCTGCTGCAATGAGATTCGCCTGTGATCCTGAGTCAAATAAAGTATCAATCTTCGACTTCTTGACCTATATCTTTATATGGAAGAGTTTGGTCATTTCTTTCTCTTCTTGTTGTTGAAGGCTACTCAGATTCACCTTTTTCTGCACTGACGTACAGACAATCTTCTCATCCACGTCCGAGCCGCTTGCATCTTGATTGCTCGAATCTACGGCCATGAGATTCTTCTTCTTGTTCTTCGGGTTTAGCTCTAGGTGCAACTTCCAACACTTCTCCTTTGTATGGCCATCAATGTTGCAGTGGTTGCTAAGAGATTTGCATTGGTGTGCTATGGTTGTCGTCTTTTTATCTTTTCCCCTTTTTGCTTCTTCTTCCTCTCCTTAGAAGCTTCCTGTTGCTCCTTCTGCTTCGATCCACCTGATTGCACTATTTTCAGGCCTATGTTCTCCAGGTACTGTGCCTGTACACAAGCCTCGTCCACCGATTTGGGCTTGAACAACATCACTTGCTCGCGCAGATGGCGATGCAGACCCCCCAAATACTTGAGGAGTACATTTGGGTTCTTTGGAGAGATACCCAACATTATAGCCATCTTTCTGAATTTTGTGGTGTACTCTTGTACGCTTTGGCCCGACTTTTTCCTGAAATAATGCCATTGGATAGTCTGGATCCACTAGTCCTCCATGTACCCAATGGGATAAAAGTGTGACCTAATGAGGGTTTTGAAATCCTCCCACTTAGTCAGTGGAGGTTCTCCCTCCAACCTCAGGGTTTCTGTGTGGCTCTCCTACCAAGTTAGTGGATGGCCCTCCAATTTCAGCCACGCGAATGAGATATTTTTCCCTTCGATTTGATGGACGCTGAAATAAACTTCCGGTTGCTGCAACCAGTGGTTCAACTTTAGAGTGTCAATCTCGCCGTGGTACAACTTGATATCGAATTTTGCTTCCATTTTAAACAGGGACTGATTTACGACACTCGAACCGGGTTGATCTTTTTTGGGTTATTTCTTCGGCTGGTTCTTTGTTTCTCCACGATCTTTTGATCCCTGTTCCGATTTGTCCTGTGCATTCGAACCTCCATCTTCTCCAAATATCCCCTACTTGCTATTCAAAGCCTCCATGAGGAGGATTACATTGCGGTTAATATCTGTGACTTCTTGTTCCAGCCGCGTAAACCTCACCTCTGTAGGATCACGAGGTTTGTTTACAGATTCGTTGACCATGATTAGTGTTTTACGATATTCGGCCTCACCAATCTAGATCCCTGCAATCTCCACAAAATAGCCAAAGAAACCTTCTCTGATACCAAATGATCCGTAAACTGCCGCGGGTATTCCATTAGATAGTTTGTCACAACAAATCTGATAATAAAATATTAAAATGCAGAGTTTCTACACTATTACAGTTTTATTAAACTTCTAACTCTGTAAATTTAACTGTAATTAGTGCATGCATTTGAATGGAAATTATGCAGAAAAGTAGAAAACGACAAAATAAGACCACACACACACATAAGACACAAGATATGCTCTGGGAAGCCCTTTCGGGAGAAAACCCAATTGGAAGGTGAGTCCGCTCCGCTCTCTTTCTCTGTCTGGAAATATGGCTGTAGGTACAAAGAAGTAATGCCTATGGCCCGTGGGCTGCTACAGTGCACATATCCTCTCTATGTGCTCTACCTCCTATCTCTCCTGGCTATCTTTTCTCAGCTATGGAACAAAATGCTCTCGAAAGAATGGAATGCCTCTTCCTCCTAGTGGCCCGGTTATAACACAACCCGACAACCTACTAGTGGTTAATTTTGACTATATCAACTCTTAACTAGAGTTACAATATAGACTCTTTTGGAGCCTTTTACATCACAAACACGTGGCTAGCCCCTTTTCCATGAATAATGGGGGCTGACGAGACATCCTCCCCAACTAAAGGTGTGAAAACAGGAAGGTCAACTTATGAGTGGAATAACTTTTGCATACGGAGTCGATTGACGCGCTTCTTGCGTCGTTGGAAAGGTCTCTGTGTGTAGAATAAAATGAAAAGGTGCTACGTGAAAGCGCCAAATTTTTACCCTAAAAAAACGTCATTTGATGCCTCAAAATGCTCCTGGAAGGTTTCAAACCCCGTTTCCCCAAACTGGGTCCCACCGATAAAAACAGTCCCGTGAGCTGATTCCTCCACTTTTTCCACTACACATGCATCGAGATGGATGACAAATAATATAATGATCCAATTCAGATCATTAAAGTTATTGAAGATGTAGGTGTTGATTCTTGTGTGCAAATCATTATAGATAATGCACTTGTTTGCAAGACTGCTGACATGGTTGTGGTAGCTAAATATCCACAAGTATTTTGGACACCTTGCATTGCCCATTCCTTGAGTTTAGCACTTAAATCTATTGCATCGGATGTGCCTTGGATTGGAAGTATTATCGAGGATGCACGACATATCCGCAACTTTGTACAAATCATACAAATTCCCTCACAATCTATAAGAAGTACACCCATCTATCATTGTTGGAGATTGCAGATACACAGTTTGCCTCTTCATTCGCCATGTTGAAGATGTTGAGGGAGGTCAAGACTGCTCTTGGGGCCATGGTTATTTTAGAGTTTTGGTCTTTTTGGAGAAAGACAGATCAAACAACGTAAAAAAGAGTTAAGGAAACAATGTTAGATGATGTTTGGTGGGAGAGGGTAGATCTCACTATTAAGATCATGGACCCTATCATTGCTTTGCTACAATTTGTAGATATAGACCAACCCATCCAAGGAGAGGTTTATGAGGGATGGGATTCCATGATTGAGTTCATGAGGACCATTATTTTACGGAGTGAGTGCCCCAAGTATGAGACATCATTAGAGGCCTTCTTCACCATCATACAGGATATTCTTGTCAGCAGATGGGACAAGAATTGCACACCTTCCATGTACTGTAGTTGCTATGCCCATCCAACCTATCCTCCACCCTCAAACCCAAAGACATGCTTGCTGTCCTAACAAACTGAAAATTTCATTGTTGTGGAAAAGGTTCAGTTTTCTGTGTGAAATATTAGCTTGCTGTAATTTTTCACTTGTTGTCCCAAACTGCACTTTTCAGCCACCCAAGCTCTGATACCATGTAGAAATTTTAGCCCAACCCCGGTTTTCAGTTTCTCCTTATTACTCCCATAACCATTCATTCAATTAAATGCTCATTTCCATAACCATTCATTCAACAAGCTGGAAATAATAAATATTTTCTGAAAACACAAATTCTGGAAATTTCAAAGTGCTGAAAATGCAGAAATAAAAACTCAGAAAATATATCAGCCACACACAGAAAATGACACGTTGATTTTTGGTTAACATGACCCTGGAAAAACCCCCTACAACTCTTGGGGAAAACCAGTTTGAAAACTCTTCTTTATTTTTGGAAAATGCTTTTACAGAGAAGTGAAATATATAGAAAAACATTCTAGCAAACACAATACAGACTTATCTCGTTTTCCGTGTTAGTCTACACCTCGGAAAATGTGACAAATCAGCAAAACAGTCAAAACATAAATTTATTACAGCAAGAGATAACATCATTTAATGCTGCATGTCCTCCTCGAAATTCATGCCATAAATTCCGTACTGCTGTACAGACTGTACGGAAATTACAACCTCTTTCAGCCTCGAAAATCGTGCCCACTCAGCTTCGGAATGCGTGCCGCCCACTGTTGTTTCTCCTCCTTGAAATCTGTGTTGTATGGACCTCGAAAACTATGCCCATTGCTGCTGTACGGAAATCTGCCTCGAAAACTGTGCTAATTAATGTTGTACAGACTGCTGCCTCGAAATGCGTGCAACCTCTAGCTGCTGTACGGATTTGCTGAACTGCTCCTCCTTCACTTTTTCAAGCCCATAAATTTCTCTAGCTCTCAATCTGCTCATGAAAGATTGAATGATCTTTTCTCTTCTTTTCCTCCTTTAACCTAACCCTAAGTGACTTTTAGGGAATCCCTAAATCCAGTGGCTGAGATAGCTTTAGATCTAGCGCTGAGATTAAATGTGCATTTAAATCTCACTTTCTATTTTTTAATTCACCCCACTTTAATAAAGTCCCTCTTAGTCTTTTATTTCCAAAGTCACTTTAAAATTAGACTTAGTAACTTTATCACTTAAAGTCACTTTTAAATTAGATTTGTCTTTACAACTTATAAAGTCACTTTAGGGAAAAAAGTTAAATTCTTTTGGACACTTTTCCCTAGGCCAAAGATCAAAGCCTTAGTAAACCACTTGTCTTCTGGTACCCAAATTTCAACAGCAAAACCTAGAGTGAAGCAATATCGAAATGTGCTCTTACGATCCACCACACTGCCAACCTAGTCATCATCAATATATCCATGGAGCCTCACATTCCCGGCAGTGTATCTCAGTCCATGATTGGTTGTGCCACGAAGATATCTCAAGAGATTCTTGGCAGTAATCCAGTGAATGTGATGAGGCTCGACCATATCTTGACTTAACGTGTTCATTGCAAAACATATGTCTGGACGGGAGTTCACTAAGAACATTAGGGCCCATATGAGTTGACGATACTCGGTAGAGTTTCCCAAATTGGGCCCAACAACACCTCCACACAACTTCTTAAAGTTGAGTTCCATCAGAGTAGTCACAAACTTGCAGTCCACCATCCCAAATCTTTCCAGCAACTTCACAATATATTTTCCTTGAGAGAGGAAAATCTCACTTGGCTTTTGCCAGACCTCCAGGTCTAGGAAGTAGTGCATGATTCCTAGGTCCTTCATCTCAAATTCAGAAGCCAACTCCCTCTTACATTGATGAATTAGAGGGTTTGCACCTATGAGGAAGAGATCGTCTACATAGAGTACCAAGATGAGAGGCTAGTCATTATCAACCTTAAAGTAAAGGTTTGGATCAACTTCACTTCGAGTAAAGCCCAACTTCATAAAATAGCTATCGATCCTCTCATACCAAGCCCTGGGGGCTTGCTTCAACCTATAGAGGGCTTTCTTCAACTTGCATACATGTGTATCTCGATCTCGAACTTCGAACCCCAAAGGTTATTCCACATAGACCTCTCCCTTAAGTGAACCATGCAAGAAGGCAGTCTTGACATCCATCTGATGTAGACTCCATCCCTGTGAGACAACAAGGGCAATAATTGAACGGATGGTGGTATATCATGCAACAGGTGCAAATATTTCATCATAGTCTATACCTTTCTTCTCCAAGAAGCCTCGGCCAACAAATCTGGCCTTGAACTTTTCAACACTTCCATCGCCTCCATGTTTGATCTTGTAGAGCCATTTCGAGGTGACAACAAACTTGTCCTTTGGTCTAGGGACCACATCGCAAACATCATTCTTCATGATCGACTCATATTCTTCGTTCATTGCATCCTTCCAAACTTGGTGCTTCACAACTTCTTCAAACGTTCCAGGCTCAGATTGGATGATGGTGCTCATGGCTACTAAGTACCCTTGGTACCTATTTGGCTTCTTCCTTTCACGGAATGTTCCCCTTGGTGCAATATCTCTCTCGACATCTTCGAGAGTATCTCTAAGCCATGAGGGTCTTATCTTTGTAGAAGTGGACTCTCTAGGAGGTGGATCAATAGGATCCATCGAACCTTCAACATCGGTCATCAGTTTATCCATCGGTTCTTCCTGCTTCCCTGCATCTTCCTCTTTGTCTTCCTTTGAGATGGGAAGATCTCTAACCTTCCCAAGGGCTGCATCTTCGTCGAAGGTGACATTTGTTGATTTAGGGTAGCATCAGATGTGCTCTAAGTCTCAAACTTTGTGGAGACGCTTAGACACATGTATTCCAGATAAGCCAGAAATCGTTTGGGGAAATTCCACCCGGAGACAGTTTTATTTGATAAATTAATTATTTTTAATGAGACCCTAAGTCTAAACTTAGGAAATTAAAATAATTAATGGGTATTAATCTAAACTGTGGGTTAAATTCTAGAAAAAGACGAGGATCAAGTCAAAATGATCTTAGCCATTGATTAGCTTCTAATCTGTGCCGTTGAATGTCAACGTGAAGAGTATTTAAGGAAGCTTGAGGGTCATTTGGAAAATACACCGAGGTGGAGAAAGAATCCAAAGATCGAAATTCTTTAGTGAGCAGTGCTCAGGGAGAAGATCGATCGAGAGGATTCTCGCAGAGAGGGGCAGTTATTTCGGTTGGAGATTTTTCTTGAGCCTGAGAATACACAACAGAGAAGACAAAGATCAGTACCAGTAGAGGCAACGTAGTAGCTACGCAGAGCCAACAGTGGTAACGCAATAGCCCAGAGGAGGTTCAAGTTTCAGTTGAGGATCAGTCAGATCCAGTGCCGAAAAGCCGAGGTGTGAGACCGGAAGGGGCCAGAGGATCAGATCCAGCCAGTAGAAGAGCTAGAACGCAAAAGCCATGCAGTCCCCACGCAGAGTGACGCAGAGACTGCGGAGAGGCAGTGGACGGCTTGCCATCTGGGGTTTTGGCCAGTTGGGCTTCCAGTGTCAGTGTGAGGCTTTTCTCACTAACTCTTTGTCAGTGATATTCTCTGCAGGGATAGTTAGAAAGGTATCCCAATTTTTATTCAAAAAATTACTGCATAATATATAAACCCTCATATCTGCTGCACCGGTTTTCCCGCATTGGGTTTTTCCGGGGACGTTTGTCCAAAATAACGGTGTCAAATGTGTCTATGATTCCTTCTTGTTCAGTTTTGTTTCGACACTTGTATTTTTCCGCAGTTTATTAGTGAAGGTTGTAGTGTGTTTAATTCGATGTTGCCGTAGCAATAAACTGAATAATTAATTTATTAGTTAGAAGAATTAATACCAGTTGCTGTAATAGGATTCCAAATCTGAGAATTTTCACATGGTATCAGAGCTTCTAATCTGGGCCGTTGAATGTCAACGAGAATATTATTTAAGGAAGCTTGAGGGTCATTTGGAAAATACACTGAGACGGAGAAAGAATCCAGAGATCAAAATTCTTTAGTGAGCAATGCTCAGGGAGAAGATCGATTGAGAAGATTCTCGCTGAGAGGGGTAGTAATTCCGGTTGGAGATTTTTCCTGAGTCAGAGAATACACATCAGAGAAGACAAAGAGCAGTACCAGCAGAGACAACGTAGCAGCTACGCAGAGCCAACAGTGGCAACACAGTAGTCCAGAGGAGGTTCGAGTTTCAGCCGAGGATCAGTTAGATCCAGTGCCGGAAAGCCGGGGTGTGAGACTGGAAGGGGCCAGAGGATTAGATCCAGCCAGCAGAAGAGCCATAACGCAAAAGCCACACAGTCCCCATGCAGAGTGACGCAGAGACTATGCAGAGGCAGTGGAGGGCTTGCCATCCGGGGTTTTGGCTAGTTGGGCTTCCAGTGTTAGCGTGAGTTTTTTCTCACTAACTCTTTGTCAGTCATATTCTCTGCAGGGATAGCTAGAAAGGCATCCCAGATTGTATTCAAAAAATTACTGCTTAATATATAAACCCTCAGATTTGTTGCATCGGTTTTCCCGCATTGGGTTTTCCGGGGACATTTGTCCAAAAATAATGGTGTCCCGTGTGATGTTTTTCTTTTGCTTAGTTTCTTGTTTTCACATCTAAATTTAATTAAGTGAAGGATGTTTCAGTAATTACTTTAATGTTTACAAAAGAAATCTGCAAATAACTTTTTAATGTAATTTACAAATAGGAGAAGTTAATTCAATTTGCTGTAGTAGGATTCTAGATCTAGGACTTGGAATTTTCACATGGTATCAAAGCTTGTATAGTTGAGTGCAGGAGGAACAAAATAATAGATCCGTAGATCCAACGTTGGTGAAGTCGGGATCAAATAGTTGCATAAGCAACAAATCGATCTTCCAACATATTGTGCAGTCCAAGCTAAGAGGGCCAAAATCAGCAAGGAAAATCTCTCTCTGAGTGAGTCGGCAGAGAGGAAAGATTTTTCAGATTGCAGTTTGGCAGAGGCAGAGGGAGCAACGCAGTAGATCAGCAGCCGAAGGGACGCAGTTTCTGCGTAGTAGTGATTGCTAGTGCAAAAAGCATCATAAGAGAGATCTGAAGACATTTTGGGGATTTCTGACCTCAGAGAGTTTCATGCCCAAGAAACTTGGATTTCCCGTGCAGAAGTAGCAAAGTTTGTGACTTATTTGGCTTACTCCAGCATGGAGTGCGTAGAGCCAGTTGCGCAGAGGGTTCGAGGCAGCAGATCGTCAATGTGTGGGGGATTATCTTCCTCAGGGAATTCCTAGCCAAGGAATTCTAGTTCTTGATAGCTGAGCAACAGTATTGTGTGGCAGATCTACTATCTCCAACAAGGAGTGCATAGGCTAGGCCAACAACTGCGCAGAGGAGATAGGGAGATAGTTCTATTTATTTTTTCGGCAGAAATGACCTCAGTTTGGGTAGGATCCATGGAAGAGCAACATATTAGATCTAGTTGCTGCAGATTTCTCACATGGATCAATATCCTTGCTACATGAGCCCAACAAAATCAATAGCAGGAGGATCACAGTGTCAACAGATGCAGTCATTCAGTCAGATGATAGTTGCATAGCTAGTTGCAGTCAATACTCGGGAGACAGTTGCAGAACTAGTGGCAATGACACAGGTAGTGCGAATTGCCAAGTTGCAAAATGCAGGCGCAGTTCCAGCCAGAATATTCCCAGTGCAGAGCTACGTAGTCTAGTTTCCAGCACAGGAGGACAGTGCGAGTTGCCAGGAGGGAGCAGAGAGATTTCCCATTGGGAGATCGAGACTCAGAGGGAGTCTAGTTTCAGAGGGAGCAACCATATGGAAGCTAGTACTTCAGGATCTGAGGAGATCAGACTCATTCTAGGGAGCAACCATATGGAAGCTAGTACTTCAGGATCTGAGGAGATCAGACTCATTATTGCTGTAGTTGCAGCAACAATGCTGAAGCATCAACATAGGAATAATAACAACAATATGAGTAGATCAGAATTTTCAATGATTGCCCACATATCTCCATGGGAGCGATGGGGTGATCTAGAACTGTAGCTCAACAGAGTTGCAGCTGGGCAGGATCCTTGAGGAGTCCACCTCTTGGATCACGACCTTGTTATGGGAGCCCAAGATCAATAGTAGCAGGCTGGAGGAGTTTTTAGTTGGTGCAAAGGAGTGTTGGAACGATAGATGCAGTGGTTAGCGGCGCCAAAATCTGAGCAACGTAGTACAGAGTTGTAGTAGTGCAGAGAGGCACAATGCAGTAGCAACAACATCACAGTAGCTTCAGAGGGACAATGTGGGACTAGCAACAGTCAGAGTTTCAACATCGAGATGCATCCTGAACATTTCTTTAAATTTTGGATGTTTTTCAGTTGCTTCTATAGCAACTGAGTTGCAATGCAGATTTAGCAGTGACAGTGCTAGCAACAAGATAGATGGAACATTTGAGAGGGAGTTGCAGTATGGATGCAGTGTTGATCGTGGCAGGGTCAGCAACAATATAGTTGCAACAACAACGTAGTAGTTGGTGGAAAACATGTCAGACATCAACAGCGCAGAGGGAGATGCTTCAGAGTCAGAGCAGTGTGTAGCAGGGCATATTGCTAGAGCACATTCCTCGCTAAGAGGGAGTGTTGATTTGGGGTAGCATCGGATGTGCTCTAAGTCTCAAACTTTGTGGAGAGACTTAGAGACAGGTATTCCAGATAACCCAGAAATCGTTTGGGGAAATTCCGCCCGGAGACAATTTTATTTGATAAATTAATTATTTTTAATGTGACCCTAAGTCTAAACTTAGGAAATTAAAATAATTAATGGGTATTAATCGAAACTTTGGGTGTAACTTCTAGAAGAAGATGAGGATCAAGTCAAAATGATCTTAGCCATTGATTAGCTTCTAATCTGGGCCATTGAATGTCAACGAGAAGATTATTTAAGGAAGCTTGAGGGTAATTTGGAAAATACACCGAGACAGAGAAAGAATCCAGAGATAATTTTTTTTTAGTGAGCAGTGCTCAGGGAGAAGATCGATTGAGAGGATTCTCGCAGAGAGGGGCAATAATTTCGGTTGGAGATTTTTCCCGAGCAAGAGAATACACAACAGAGAAGACAAAGAGCAATACCAGCAGAGGCAGCGTAGCAACTACGCAGAGATTGCGTAGAGCCAACAGTGGTAGCGCAATAGCTCAAAGGAGGTTCGATTTTCCGCTGAGGATCAGTAAAATCCAGTGTCGGAAAGCCGGGGTGTGAGGCGGAAAGGGGCCAAAGGATCAGATCCAGCCAACAGAAGAGCCAATACGCAGAAGCCACGCAGTCCCCATGCAGAGTGACACAGAGACTGCGCAGAGGCAGTGGAGGGTTTGCCATCTGGGGTTTTGGCCAGTTGGGCTTCCAGTGTCAGCGTGAGGTTTTTCTCACTAACTCTTTGTGAGTCATATTCTCTGCAGGGATATCCAGAAAGGCATTCCAGATTGTATTTAGAAAAATACTGCATAATATATAAACCCTCAGATCTTCTGTACTGGTTTTCCCACAATGGGTTTTTTCGGGGACATTTGTCCAAAAATAACGGTGTCAGATGTGTCTACGATTTCTTCTTGTTCAATTTTGTTTCTGGAGTGTAAAAAACTCTGGTAAACTTGAATAAGTAAATATTATTATTGATAAAAGATGAGATGATTACAATTGGGAATCACCAAGGCTTTAAATACAGCCTTACGGTGTCCCTTGGTGAAGAGGCATGATCGTTGATCATGCCCTTTCACTTAATAAACCTAAGACAACTATATTTAAATAATAATTAATAAATTATACATAACAGTTTCCGCACTTGTATTTTTCCGCAGTTTATTTAGTGAAGGTTGCAGTGTGTTTAATTCGATGTTGTCGTAGCAATAAATTGAATAATTAATTTATTAGTTAGAAGAATTAATACCAGTTGCTGTAATAAGATTCTAGATCTGGGAATTTTCACAACATCATGACATATCTCCACTTCTCTTTGACGAGACACATAGATTCTATATGCCTTTGAAGTTTCACTGTAGCCCACAAATGTTCACTTCTTTCCAGAAGCATCCAACTTGCTCCTCTTTTCTTTCGACACATGAAAATATACAGGTCTTCCAATAATTCTAAAATGAGAAACATCAAGTTTCTTACTAGTGAAGATTTCTTCGGGAGTTTTGGAGTCCAGTGCTTGATATGGGCATCTATTTTGAACATACACGACAGTGTTGGCAACTTCTCCCCATAGGAACTTTGGAAGACCTTGGTCATGAAGCATGGCACAAGTAGCTTCAATGATGGTTCTATTCTTTCTTTCGACAACTCCATTTTGTTCTGGAGTATACGCAATAGTGGTCTCCCTCTTGATGCCAACTTCCCTACAATAGTCATTGAACTCATTTGATTCATATTCGGTTCCATTATTGGTCCTCAAAATTTTGATCTTCCTCCCTTGTTTGATTTTCAACCAAGTCTGGAATGTGCGGAACCATTTGAATATTCAAGAAGTATATCCAAGTTTTGTGGGAGAAGTCATCTATAAAAGTAACATAATATAAGCATCCTCCCAAGGATGTTACGGGCAACATACCAGATAGATCAGAATGAATCAATTGTAGAATGTTGGTAGTCTCGGTATCACTTGAGGGGAATGGTCCCCTTGTATGTTTCCCTTCGGCACAACCCTGACATACACCTTCATGATCAACTTCTTAATCGGGCATACTTGTGACCACCTTTCTTGCTTCGGGAAGAGCTTTATAGAGAAGGTGTGCAAACCTTCGGTGCCATAATTCAGATTGAAGAGTTGTGTTGCATATCATGGCTCCCAACGGACTTCCTCCAACTTGATATAGTGTATCAACCCTGAAACCAAGAGTGAATGCTTCTTTGAAATTCTTCTTCCAAATACGTACCTTTCCATCAATGAAGGCCACCTTGAATCCTTTATCTTCCATCGCTGAAATAGACACCAAATTCTTCTTCAAGTCAGGTACAAATAGCATATCTGCAACCGAGAGGGCAGATATAAGAATAAATTATTTTTGCTTGTTACCTACAACATTAGATTCATTATACCTGGAGTTCCTTGAATTCTTGAACGGTTGACCATTTCCATTTCCATTTCCATGAGCCTTCCTCTTTCCTTTGTTGTTGAACCTGTTGTTCCTTTGATTTCCATTTCCCCTGAAGTTGTTGTTATATCATCTCGGGGTGAGTCACTTTTATTGGGACACTCTTTAGCGTAGTGGCCAAACTTGTTACAATTTCAACATCTACCCTTCCTTCCTTTGGGACCCGCTCTTCCTTGACCTTGATTTCTTGGACCAACATTATTCTTCTTCTTTGTATGAGCAGAGAAAGCAGTAGGTTCATTTCCAATTGAAGGTTTGTCTCTGTTGAGAATTTAGTAGGGTAGAGATTAATTCAAATTCTCTTCTTGATACTTATTTGTGAGCTTACTTCTTTTACTTATGTCTTCTCTTCTTAGCTTATTAAGTCTTTCATCAAGTTAATTACCAAAAACACAAGAGACACAAAATTAGGCTCTTCGAGCCAGGGCCAAAACCTCTCCCTCTTAGAGAGGAAAACCTGCAAGAAATTCTTCTTATAGACTTTCAGATGATAAGTACCATGACCATGACTCAGACCTTTGACCCTTGTATGCCTTCAAGACCTTTTCACTGCTTTTTCTTGAGATGACCCTTCTTTTCTGCACTGTTCAGCACTGTCCTACACTGTCCTGCACTAAGACTAAAGAGCTATTGGTACCTTGATGTGAACTGGCCTGTGCATACCTTGCACATTCAATCTTGCTGGTTGATCTTCAGATTATCCCCTGGTCTTCCTTTGATGAGCTGTCCTTTTCATATTATATTAATACCTTCTCCTTGCTGAGCATACTTGATGCATTTCATATTTTCAATATAGTTCTGTCACCATAGGCTTGCCTTCGCACTTGACACAATCAATGCAATGCTATTCATCACAGGCTTATCCTTGCACTTTGTCACCACAAATCTGTTCTCGCACAGATAACGTATTTCTGTAACACAGTCCCTATTCCGAATTGGTATGTAGTCTTTTCTTTACACTTCGAGCAACTCTTACATATATATAATGCCACTCAGATATATATATAACCGTAACTTACTTCACAGATATATTACCGCAATTCTTTACTTGATATTACGGTTCAGAGACAAAGTTTATGCGAGACTGTATATATATCTTGAAACCCAAACAATGTAATACGATTCACATCATTCTTCATCCGATTCTTCAGTTGATATACTTCGCATTTCCTGTAATACTTATCCGCACCTTTTTCTTGTAGATGTCTGAAGTTCTTCCTCTAAATGAGCCATAGACAAGTCCTATATATATACATGAACAAAACTTCTTCTGGGCTGACGTGAGGGGCTGCTTCTGAGCTGACTTCACTACTAATTCTTCCAGCCGACTTGTGGAGGATATTTAACGTAGATCTTGAGGAGCATTTATGTCTTGATATCAAGGTTTATGTGACACAGTCTTGAGGCATACAAGAGTGACTTTGACTCATCATAAGCATGACATTTTAATACATTTATAACTAGACGACAAATTCCTAAAGGACATCAAGAAGAAGTCCTTTGACCTAGAATAAAGCCTTGCTCATGAAACCCATGAAGCAAGCATACCAAAAATATATATTATTATCTTTGTCTTCTTTATAAATACATAATTACATAGTCAATATGGAGACCGAACCTAGTTACACTTTCCAACAGTCTCTCTCCATCATCCTTGTCTGGTTTTGAGTGCATCTCGTCAATAATTCATCAAAATTAGGAATTATGTTATTATTGAGAATAGTGGTCTTGAATACATACCATACCCGGGGAAGACCTCCAAGAGCAATGAGAGTGAGCTCTCGGTTAGCTACGAACTCTCCAATAGATTAGAGATCATTTTTGATTTCGATAATCCTCATAAAGTAGGATTGGATGGACTCTCCTTTGTCCATCTTGATGTCCTTTAGCTTGTTCTTCAAAAAGACAATTTGATTTGCGTTGCTAGCCGTGAACATGCCAACCAACTTGTCATACATTTCCTTAGATGTGCCCAGCTCGGAGATATAAGCAACCAAGTGCTTGTGAACTGAGTCCCTGATGATCTTCTTCGCTTTGTTTTCCCCTTTCTTGTACTTTGTCTTAGTGGTAGCCGGTGCATTTGAAGGAGGCTTAGTAATCTTTCCCTGCACATAGTCCATAACATCTTGTTCCTCCAAAGTCAAGTCCAAGGACATTTTCCAAGCATGATAATCAAACTTATCATTGAGCTTGTCATCAGATTTGAAGTATGATGAGGAAGCCATTGACCCTTGTCCTTGTCCAACAGATTTCAGTGATTGCTCTTCTCACTCTTGCTTGGGTTTTGTCTTCACTTGAGCTTTGATTCCATGTTAATTTTAGATAACAATGGTATGTTCTATGCTTAGAGAAATTTACTTCAATCTTTTCTTATTAGCCCAATTTCAATTCCAGAATAGCAATCACATTAACATTGACAATAAACGCTGATAGAACATAAACAAATAACTAGAAGACAAGCCAAGCCAAGAGGACACAGAATTTGGCGGATGCTAGGGAAAAACCCCAATGTGGAGAAAACCCTTTGATCAAATCTTCTTATTATTCTTCAAAAGTTCAGCAGAGAGAGAGAGAGTACAATATACAAATTTCACTTCAGTCAAACAACAGTGAACAAGATGCCCTAACCAGAAAAGTCAACGCTGGTCAAACTAGCAATTGATCTCCTCCAATGAAGCTTGGTCAAACCCAATCAACTCGGCCTCCAAAGACGGTCAAAGTTAGCCCAAAACAGTCTTGAAAAACTCGGTCAAACCTGGTCAATAAAACAATCAAGTGTGTGGTCAAAATTTGCGGTCAAATTGCCTAGAATTCTCGGATTTCGTGCCACCAGCGACGGCATTGCAAGATCGAAGTTCAGCCCAAAAATCGAAGTCAAAATATGAAGGTTGACCCTTGGTCAACGCCTTGATCTGTTGCCCTAGAAAATAGTCCGAAAACTTCAGCTATTGTCCACACATGCGAAGAGGAGAGGCTTCTTTGAGGTTGTATGAACCAATGAGAGAGGAGAGATGATGTGTGTTGAGAGGATGTCCAAATGAAGAATGAGTCTCCAATTTATATCCATCAATGAGGGGTGGAGACACATATTTTGGGGCTTATGAGCCTACATTAAATTCCTGGCCGACCTTGACAAATGTACATGTGTGAGAGAATAAATTCAAAATCCAACTTCCGCTCATCCAAACAAGATGATCTTTAGATCAATCTTACACCTCTCGGAAAGAGGAATCCAACAAAAATATCATCTCCATCATATGAGTTGTCCAAGTGTAGTTTGGCCCTAGTTGCCAAATTTAACACAAAGAAGGGTCTCTTTAAATATATAGTGACTCTATAAACTCAAAATAAATCCTAGGAGTCCAAATGGGGACTTTGACCTAAAACATAATGACCCAAGTATGAAACCCATGCTTTAATAAGTCATTTAATAATAATATAAATTCTTTTGACAAGTATATTACATTTTGACTTAAGTACAATTTATTAAGACCGAACCTAGTTACAATCTTCAACATCCCCTACGCCTCTTTTGGATGCTACCCTTGAACCCTAGTCCCGTGGGATCTCTTTTATTGACCATTCGGCTTTAGGGAGGGTACTGCATGGGAAACCCTAATTTTGGTTGCGTGGTCTTGCTCTGTCATCTACATATATCACTCCCCTTCCGTTCATTATAACCCCATTCATCATTTCTCCCACTTGGGTCCACATTCCTCCACTGGTCCCACATAGGGTTAGCCTCCCTTCCCTTTGTCCACAACTTGGGTCGGGCCTGAAACGATGCCCTATAGGTTGATGCAGCTAAAAGAGAAGTAAAAGCATAATTGGCCACATTCAACAGGAAAATATACCACAAAATGCAAAATATGGCCGGGACAAACACATATAGCCCATGAGCAAAAGCCAATGCATGAGCTCTACCCCATTCCCATGGCCATCACCCTGGTTCCTATAGGCCCTAGATGAGCCTCCTCTATCATTTAGGAACCCATGATTGTCCCAATCCTTGGTGGGCAATGAACCGCCCACCTCAAAGGGGGTATCCACTATTATACTTTACACATCATGCTCTTATTCCTCGAGTCCCGAGCAATTAATCAAAGAAAAATCATAAAAGGCAAAAGGCATATGAATAAGGGTGGAAAAATCAAGGCCGGGGTAACTCGTGTACCACAATTGCTCCCTCCTGTACATTATTTACCCAAGTGTGGGCTTCCCTTTGTCAGCTACCCTTGTACCCTGGCATGTGACCCAGGATTGCCCCTTCATCCCTTACTCCGTTCCACCACTTTATCACATGGCACCACCATTTGAAGGATGTACCAAGGACATATTATCCCCTTTAAAAGTAGAAACCACCTAATAGGGTACTTGGTTGACCCCCCTTGGAGCTTGGAGTCATTAGCACATGCCAAAACCCACTATGGAAGGGCATGCCATTATGAACTGCCCACCTGTTGTCCATGGTTTGCAAACTCTTTTACTTGATTTATCTTATGACTTGGTGTACTGGAAGATGGGGGGACGCATTGAATCTTATGTAGGATTGCAGAGAGTCCCCATCTTGGGTTTGGTCTCCCTATACGAAGTCCTAACTTTCCAGAGGGCTACAATGGCACATGTAGGGTGTGTGTAGAGAGCCATGGGCCTCCACAGAAGTAGACAACATTCCATGGATCCCCAGAGTCATTCAGAGATTGCTTGTGTTTCACCTATTGGACGAGGAAGATGCACTTGGTTCACCATGCCCAAACGGCCCCACAATTACATCATGTACTTGGCAGATGACCCAAGACCTGTATGATGATGTGACATCACTTATACCATCATTCGAGCCCTTGCAGATGGTCTACATGCATCTTCAATTTGTTTGGAGACCCATGAGGACACTTGTGAGCCCCTACACCATTTGGGAGCATCGTAGGTTCATTATTTGGAGAACAAGCGGCCAACCCCTTGTCCACTGCTTTTGGGAGTCCTTCTTCACATTATGGCACCTATGGACTTCATTAGGCCCAACGACATGTACTATTGATCATTCGACCTCTTGAGGGGATTTTTTCTTTTGATTTTGAGCTAGTTTGGTGGGCTTTTCACTAAAAGATTGTTATTTTGCACATTATTTTTTTTAGGGGTTGTATTAGGCCTCATTAGGCAAATCAAATTCATTTGGACATGTATAAATACAAATGTGATTTCATTTTAGCATCATCACTTGGATTGGACTTGTATCTCTTTAGACAACTTCGCTATCCTTCTTGGAGGATGAATTTTTGGAGCATGGAATGAATTTTGATGTTTGGATCATTTTCTCTTCTCTTGGAGCTTCTTGATTGGCAAAATTTTGATGGTGGGATATACTCTTATACATGTAAGTGCAATTTAGTGCTATTCTTTCTTTCTATTTTGTCACATACATTGTTGTTGGGATTTCGCTATACTAGGGCTAATTTACTGCATCCATTTGTGCGAAGTTGTGGAAATTATGTTTCTAGATAGTGCTGCTTCATGTATGGGCCATGTATAATGAATGAATGTTCCTAGGGATGTTTCATTGTGGAAATCCATCTTGATAAGCCATCTATTTTGCAAAACGAAGTATAAAGTCTTTGAAGTTGTTTTTACTGCTAGGCTAATGCTATGCGAAATTGTCTTTGAGGCCTCCTTGACCTAAAAAATCCAAAATCCATAGTCATAATTCTTATTGACTCCAATATCCCCAAAATATTAGGCATTGGTCCACCATAAGGTGAACACCTTAAACCTAATTTTCCTCTTCTATTTCTTCTCTTCTAGGACTAGCCCATCAGGTCTCCTAGGGCATCAATTATCTCGCAAACTATCCACTCAAAAACATCGATCTCTTGGTATATTTTGCACTGGAGTTTCTCCTAGGTGCCCTCCAATTTTGAACAAATTCCGACAATGGGATTTTGAGATACCTCAAGCCTAGCCTTGAGGTCGAGTTTTGCCCTTGGTTTCCTTAGGCTAGAAACCTAAGTGGGATACTTACATTGCCTTGCATTAAAAATTCATTCTTTGGTCCCTTTCTCCCTCTGGATTAGCTCAAGTATATCATTGGTTGCTAAACCCTACCCCCTTGACCTAGCCCCGGGTCCACTTGGTCCCGTGTGGTCCCATACACTATTAAGGATAATTCTTCAAAGATCACTTAGGAACCTCCATTCTAAGATACATACCTAAAATCTAAACCTTGAAATTCTCCTTGAGCCTTTCCTTGAGAGCCTTCAACCTTGCCTTCCAAAGCAAGCAAGCCATATATTTGAGCCTCTCTTGTGAATAGGCTTCCAGGATCTCCTCTCACCCTATCATTGATACATTCATTTCGTGATCCTTATCATAACGCGTCTCCTCCCATCTGTGAAAGTCCGTAAAGAGAAGGGAGCCTTAGCCGAGGTGATAGTGGGCTATTGCTCCATTGTTTCCCTTGACTTGGTAGTAGCCCTTTAAGGATCCCCTTTTAGGACACCTGCTAGTTTGAGCGGTAACAAGCCCTATTCTTGGTGGGAAACTCATGGGGCAACAAGCCTTCCTCTACAACAGTTAACCATGAAGCTCCTCTCTCAGGTGACTTCATCCTCTTCTTGCTAGGGGAATTGGAGCACATATGGGAATTTGTATAGTGTCAAGAAGAGTAGGCTTGAGCTGTTCAGGGCAAAGACAATGGTGTATGTGCACACCAACCTTCGTCTTATTTATAGGCAGAGGGATGAGTGGTTGAAGGGAAAGACAAAGATGTGGGATGCCATTCCTGATGATATGGGTTTGTACAGTGTTAAGTTGGCATTGGCCAACTTGGATCTTAATGACCCAGTGCTAAAGCTTGTCACTTTTGATGATGATGATACTGTTGAGGGGTCATCCTCCACACAACCAAATGCAGAGATGACATTTGATATAGAGGAGGAGGATGCAACAAAGGAGAGCAGTGGTGACCATGGCAATGACGCTGATTTTGATGATGATGATTGATGACTCATGAGTCATGAGCTACCTACTACCTTGAGGCTTGTAGTTGTTTTGTATTTGCTATTTCTATTTTCCATTGGCATTGCTACTACCTATGTAACACGTTTTGATTTTGATGACTTAATGAGAAAATTGCAGTTTCTTGTCTTTCTCCTATTGTATCATTGATGAATCTGTCACAATTGTAAAACTTACAAATTTTAAATTTACAATGTAGAATCTAGATCTATGTCTGAATTGTATCATGAATGAGAATTTGTGTAAGAAGTATCTATTTAGTATTAATTTTTAATATATATATTTAATAAAATAATATAGAACGTATCCCAACGTGTTCTGTTTCGGGGGGTAAATGTCCTGTGTTAGACGCTCAAATTTTCATGTCCTGTGTTAGTTTTTGTAGCATCGGATGTGTTCTAGCCACGAGATTTGGCAGAGAGGCTAGAATACATGTATTCTACAATACCCAGAGACGAAATTCCACCTAGAGACGACTTAATTAAATTAATTAGTCATCTTTTAATATTCCTAAGTCTGAACTTAGGAAATATGATAGATTAAATAGAATTAATTAAGTTGTGAGAATGTTCTAGAAAAGTGCATGGATCGATTTCTAGTTAATCCTAGCCATCGATTAAGATTTAATCGTGGCCATTGAAGTAACAGAGGATTATAAGAGGAAGTCGATGGGGCTTGGAGAAGAGACACCAAATCAATTGAGCATTCAATTTTCCTGAGAAATCAATTTTCAGAGTAGCAACATTCAGTTGCCGGAGGTTATTCAGTGAGGTCGAAGAAGTGAGGGAGGGGCAGAGATAGTGAGGCCGGAGGAAGATTTTCTAGTTCTGATGAGCACATTGCAGAGAGGCAGCGCAGAGCCCTCTAGAGGAGGTTTCCGTTTTGCTGGGGAGAAGGCGAGATTCTGAGCCAGAAGTTGGGCAGAGGGTCCGGAGGCAAAGAGTATCAGTTTCCCAGATAACAATCGACGAGACAGTGAGAGGAGACGCAGTTCCGAGCTAGAGGGATGCAGTAACTGCGTAGGTTGACGTAATGACTACGCAGAGGTAGCAAGGGGCAACTCAATTTGGTTAGTGGATCGCCTGTGGAGTGATATATTTTCCTCACTAGTTATTTTTGCCAGTGTTTCATTGTTTGGATTGCTAGTTTGGGCATCCATAGTTTGTACTCAGATTTTCACTAATGCATAATATCAAAACCCTCAGCTGTTGCATCGACTTTTTCGAGTTGGGTTTTTCTAGGGACTAAGTCCAAAAATAACGATGTCATATTGTGTGTGTGCATCTATTTCTTCCAGAGTTTTTATTTCTTCCGTAGTGTTTTATTTGTGAAGGTTGGAGTGAATTTAATTCGATATTTGTCGTAACACACAACAAGTAAATTGTTTAATTGAATTAACAATTAGAAGAATTAACATCAGTTGTTGCAATAGGATTCAAGATTCCCAAATTTTCACATGGTATCAGAGCACATATTGTAAGCCGGAGAGCTCAGTAGCAGAAGGGAAGAGGAATTTCGTAGCTTTGCGTAAGCAACAATTTGAAACCCTCAGAGGCAGTACAATCCTTTGGCTAGGAGGGTCAATTTCTTGAGGAAAAATCGATTTCTCTGAGAGAGCGACAAAGAAATTGGCTTTTTTTTCAGATCGAGGATTACCAGAGGCAGAGGGAGCAGCGAGTAGTTTCCTTGTAGAGCAGATCTCTAGTTGGATGCAGTATTTTATAGCAGTTGCTAGTGCAAAATAGTGCCAGGAGGAAGAAAGAGCTCACACTGAGGACAAATTTTCCTCAGGGAATTTCTGGTTTCAGAAATTCGATTTCCCTTGTAGATCAACAGTCGTTGTGAGCAGAGTTAATCACTCCAGCAGGGAGTGCGTAGAGCCTAGCAGCAACTGAGCAGAAGGGAAGAGGAGGTTTTCGACATATTTTGTTGAGATGGCATCAACTGGGCTGCGAGATCAGGATAGGTTGGACGGAGCATCCATCTATGTGATCTGGAAGGCAAGGATTTCCTTCCTTCTAGATGAATACGATCTCAAAACGTACATCGATAATGTGGTGGTTGTCCCCATGGATCCAGATCAGTTGAAGGCGTACAAGAAGGAGACAACGAAGGTAAAGAGATTGATCCTCGATGGAGTTCGAGATCATGTCGTTTCTCACGTAGCCGGCTTGGGAACGACCAAGGAGATGTGGGACTCCCTTTCCACGCTGTACCAAGGATCTTCCGAGTAGCGGAAGATGTACTTAGAAGAAAAGCTAAGATGTACCCATATGCAGAAGGGGGAGCGCATAGACCCCTGCCTCACTAGGATCCAGGAGATCTGAGATGAGCTGACAGTTGTAGGGTCAACACCTCAGGCTTCATAGATGGTGCGTATAGCTCTCAATTCTGTCTTCGAGGAGTGGCAGGTGTTTGTCTAAAGCATTTTGGGCAGAGAAACCTTGCCAAGATGGGAAAGGAGGTGGGAAAATTTGCAGCAGGAGGAGTTGAGGTAAGATCTGATGAAGAACACCATTAGTGGCAACACCAACAACAATGGGTCGAAGACGGTAAAGGAGGAGGAAAATGTGGCCCTCGCTTCAAAGGGGAAGGGGGAGCAGCGTAGGAAGAAGAAGGACCTGTTGAAGGTCAAGTGCTTCAGGTGTGGCGAGCTAGGCCACTACAATACTCAATGTCCTCTCTGGAAGAAGGACAAGGAGGAGAAGCAAGACCAACAGGCAGCTTCTGCCGAGATCAATAGACTGTCATCCATGCTGGAGGAAGACTTTGCCATGATTGTAGACATCCCTCCAGGAGTGAGGTGGGGTGACTTGGTTTTGTAGCCCCAGAGTGCTATAGGCTGGGCAAGATTCTTGAGGAGGTCCACCTCTTGAATCAATACCTCGCTACGGGAGCCCACAGTACGCAGTAACAGGATGTACCAGTAGCAGTTGGTGCAGTCAGATGCTAGAGTGACAGATGCAGTAGCTAGTAGCGGTTAGATACTGGGCAACGCGGTGTAGAGTCAGCAGCAACGCATAGACTTTAGTGATAGCGCAAAGACTTGTAGCAGTCAGGACTCGGGTGACATATGCATCATATTGAACACAGATGGTTTAGTACATTTGGATAGTTCTTAGCTGCAGATGTTGCAGTTGCAGCAACAACATATGAGAGGGAGTTGTAGATGTTGTAGTAGCAACAACAACAGAGTTGCAGTGCAGATGCAGTGTTGGCAACAGTTTAGCTGGATCAACAACAACACAAATGCAACGCATATCAGAGTTGTGCAGTGGTTGGTGGGCAGTAGTAGCCAAACATCAACAATGTGATAGGAGATGATGCAGAGACAGGGTGTTGTTTCAGTGGGTTGCAGCACTAGAACACTTTCCTCGCTAAGATGGAGTGTTAGTTTTTGTAGCGTCGAATGTGTTCTAGCCATGAGATTTGGCAGAGAGGCTTGAATACATGTATTCTCCAATACCCATAAATTATTTCTGGAAATTCTACCTAGAGACGACTTAATTAAATTAATTAGTCAATTTTTAATATTTCCTAAGTCTAAACTTGGGAAATATGATTAATTAAATAGAATTAATTAAGTCACGATGAGAATGTTCTAGAAAAGTGCATGGATCGATTTCTAGTTAATACTTTCCATCAATTAAGATTTAATCGTGGCCGTTGAAGTCTCAACGAAGGATTATAAGAGGAAGTCGGTGGGACTTGAAGAAAAGACACCAAATCAATTGAGCATTCGATTTTCCTGAGAAATCGATCTCCAGAGTGGCAACATTCAGTTGCTGGAGGTGATTCAGTGAGGTCGAAGTAGTGAGAGAGGGGCAAAAATAGTGAGGTCGGAGGAAGCTATTCCAGTTCCGGTGAGTACATTGCAGAGAGGCAGCGCAGAGCCCTCTAGAGAAGATTTCTGTTTTGCTGCGGAGGCAAAGAGTATCAATTTCCTAGACAGCAGCTGACGAGACAGTGAGAGGAGACGCAGTTCCGAGCTAGAGGGACGTAGTAACTGCGTAGGCTGACGCAAAGGTAGCAAGGGGCAGCTCAATTTGAGCTAAGGTCAGTGTTGGATCGCCCGTGGAGTGAGATATTTTTCTCATTAGTTATTTTTGCCAGTATTTCTCTATTTGGATTGCCACTTTGGGCATCCATAGTTTGGACTCAAATTTTCACTACTACATAATATCAAAACCCTGAGCTGCTGCATCGGTTTTCTTGAGTTGGGTTTTTCTAGGGACTTAGTCCAAAAATAATGGTGTCATATTGTGTGTGTGCATCTATTTCTTCTAGCGTTTTTATTTATTCCGCAGTATTTTATTTGTGAAGGTTGCAATGAATTTAATTCGATATTTTCTGTAGAACACAAGAAGTAAATTGTTTAATTGAATTAACTATTAGAATAATTTACATCAGTTGCTGCAATAGGATTTGGGATTCCCGATTTTTCACATCCTGCGTGTCTTGTGTCCCCGTGTTAGGTGACTTAGCTCAGACTTATTTCAGACCTCCTTCTACAAAACTTCAATCAAGGAGTGAAGTATTTGCAGTACCAAAATTGGACTTTGAACCACAATAGAAAGCTACAGGACTTAATTACGAACCTCCACAGAGATCACAAATCTTCGGTCAAGCCACAAATAATAGAATTTCGGACTAGATGACTTCTGAGGTAGCCATAGAAAAAAAATTGTCCCAAGTAGAGGACTTCAGAATTAGAACATTGGTTCCTTGAGCAGAAGATGATTAACCAAAATCTTGTTTTGGATCTTCACAAAAACAAGCCAGAATTTTGCTATGTATCAACATAGAACCAATCCAAAACTTCACTCTAGATCTACAAGTGAAACAAGCCTAGACCTCTCCAATCTTGGATCTGTATGGAAACTCGATCCTTATGGCACAGAAGGGTAAATAATTTGGACGTCTTTTCAGGGGAGACTTGGTACTATATAATTCAGTTTGTATGCACATAGATTAGCTGCTCTTTGATCTGGCTCTGAAACCACCTTGATTTTTAGCATACACAAACTAGATACATTTTCTTCAACAGATAACTACCAATGATTAGTTAGCATTAAGTACATATACATCATCCAAAATCATTAATTAATTATATAGAAGAAAATTCAACCATTAACACATTAAAAGAGCAGTAAAGGTAACAGTGCAACAATGAGACAAGAGACATAGAAATTAGGCCTGAGGCCAGGGCAAAACCCACAAGGGGAAAACCTTGAAAATTCTTCCTTATGAGAGAGAGAGAGAGAGAGAGTTCAATGCCCATCAATACATCTAGATAAACAAAATATCAAAGATAATAGATAACCAAAGAATGACCTCATAGATGTCAAGCCTCTTTTCTTCCTCTGTTTTTCATCCTCTCCTTTCACAGAACTCGCTGGAGCAGACAGAAAATATGTTATACGAATTGCCTGATTGAGGAGAAATACCTCACATATAAATATTCTTCACAAGGGGTTGAGAAGATGCCTCTAAGGGGCTAACCAACTTGAGAAATTTTGGAGGGAAAATATAAATTTGAATTTGAATTTTCATCCTTTATTTTTCTCCATCGTTTTGCTAGTGAAAATTTCGATCGAAGCTACCAATCTTCAACACGATATTGTTCAAAGAGGTATCATTACACTCAAATACTTACCAACAAAGGAGCAAACAACAAACATTTTGACCAAGGCTTTTCTAGGGACCAAATTTGTTTACCTTAGAGAGAAGTTGGGTGTAGTGAAAAACACGTTCCACTCTAAGAGGGAGTGTTGATTGGAGTAGAGAAGAAGTGTTTTGCTTGTTTAAGTGTTAAAACTAGCAGAAGAACGCTGAAGACTGCCACTTTAGTGGAATATTAATTTAATTAACTATTTCCTAAAGTTAGACTTAGGAAAAAGTAAAACTTCCTAAGTTAACATATGATTTAATCTTAACCATTGATCATGGTTTAATCTTAGCTGTTGAGAAGGAGTTTAGGGTTGAGATCGAAATTTTAAGAGGAGATAAAGCGAGTTGGTGGCAAGTGAGTGGGGCACAAGCAGGTGTGAGAGAGCAGTGAAGGAAGAGCGAGGGTTTTGAGCAGATCGTAGGACTCAGTATCCAAGTAGAAGAAATCGAGTGAGGGCTGAGCCTTCACAACCCACGGTGCAGAGGTGTATTCGCACATGCACGTAGGAGAGAAGAAGTGCGCTCGCACGTGTGGGTCGAATTACTGATCTGCACAGGAATTTCACAGATCTAGTGCACAGGAAGGGAATTGATTTTGCTGGAGAGTGGATGAGTATTTTTCTTGTGATAAACTGGGAAGTTTCTCCCTTGTTTTAATTTTCAGAAGAAAATCCTTTGCGGCAGAAGAATAATAAAATACACAGCGTTGCAAGTTTTCCCCGGAGTTGGGGTTTCCTGGGTATGTCTTGTGTTTTATGGTTCATGTGATTGTCTTCTGATTTATTTTCTGCTGTGCATATTAAGTTAGAATACTCAATGTGTTTGTGATTTAAGTTTCTAGAATATCAATTTTTTATTTTTTTTTATTTTTTATTTCTGGGTTTTTACACTTAGAAAGTGCAAATCAGTTTGCTGGGCTTTACAGAAATCTAATAAAGTATTCACATGCCGTACATCATTTCCTAGTACCACTTTTTTATTTGTTACATAAACTTTAATTAAAAATTCCTGTCCAGTGGGAAGTTTTTAATTATTAAAAATCCTACTAGAACCTAATGCCATTCTGTGAGACTGAGGCTCAATATAATGTCTAGCATGGTGATATACTTTGACCCTACACTTAAAAAACAAACTCAAAGCCCAGTTGTTAAGAAATACTCCAGCTTTGGAGGTTGTGAGTGAAAAAACTCAATCATTTATTTACTGCTAAAAAACAGAAATAATTAATTAAGTGAACAAAACACTCCAGAGCGACTTACTTAGTAACCAGGTCTGAAGGGTCAAAGTCTGTTCCATAAGTTCATCATGCTAGTGTCATTTTTACAACTCTCCCATGGGGGTATGGAATTTGCATAGAGAGAAGATAGAAGAGAGAAGAATAGAGAGAGAGGGGCAAAATTGCCCTGCGGGTCTTCTGGTATTGAAAAAATTTGATAGGTGCCTTGTCCATGGGCCAATGGGGTCCTTCTTATTCTGCTAAGTGCAACTGAGCAGGTAACAATGCCAACTCAACACAATTAGCCAACAGTTTAACAAGAAAGAAGAATGCAAGGAACCAAAAGGTGACTGCTGAACTGTACATCTAGCTTTATATATATACTATATAGTACAATTTGTGGTAGGTAAGATTTACAAAATCAAAAGTACCAGTTAGGTGGAGCGTTTGTTAAGATTTACATAATATAAAGTATAATAGAATATTGTACACTCTTAGATTATGCCCAGTAGAGTAAGTCTCGGCTGTCATCAGCCCAATGCCATATGATATCGAGGGAAGCATATGTTGTAATCCAAGTACATATGTGGAGACTATATTGCTTGAATTGAAAGCTATCCCGTAAACAATAAGAGAAAATAAGAAAACAGGAAGGTATGACAACGAACCAAATGTAGCGAGTGCTATTAGCTAATTCAATCCTTCGGTTAAATTAGTTTGTACTCATATCTATTGCTGCCCCTATTATGTTAGAATTTCACACAGTGAAGTAATTTTGCCACAAAAATCTTGGCTCTCATTAGAAAATTGTTGTGGAAACCTGTTGTCTAGACTCTACTATTGGGGTTGCTTTCTGTATTTACTATTTTCATACAGTGACTTCATACATAGTAGTTGTGGGCCTGGGAAACTTATCCTGCTTATCGATTTTACTTTTGTTTCAGAATGAAGTGGCCAGAGCTATTGAACTGCGAGAAATAGTGACTTCTCTGGGGCCAGCATACATAAAGCTTGGGCAAGCATTGAGCATTCGTCCTGATATACTCTCACCTGCTGCTATGACCGAGCTACAAAAGCTTTGTGACAAGGTAGACCCTAATTCTATGTCTTTAGAATTTAAAGGTCATACATTCCTGAAAGTTAACTTTGTTTTATTGTTCAAAAATTATTCATTTTGGTGGTCCTTAGGAAATGCTTTGTTTGATTGCAGAACAGAAAATTCATGCCCCTGATTGACATTGTCAGTTCAAATGGATGAAGTTATAATGTCTTCCTTTGTTTTGCCCTCATTTAGAATGCTGTAAAATGGCTCTTTCTAGAATTCTGTTAGATAAATGGATACCTTAGTGTCAACCAATTTAGTAATAGAATTGCAATAGATAGGAGATTGGTTCAACATGTTTCAAAATTTTACAAACTGTTACGTTTTAAGTAGGAAGTATGTGTGGTAATTTTTCCAAATTTGTGGATTACAAAGAATTAGTTGAATTTTATGTAGATGAACTAAAACTTGATAAGAGTGCTGTTTCCCTGCGTTTATGGCATGTCCTCAAATTTCAAAATGTTCTTAAAGAAGTTTTTTCTTTCAATTAGCGCACCAGTTCAATGATTGGTGCAATCTTTTTGAACCTTGCAGTGTATAAATTGATTTAGTTCTACAATCTTTTGTGCCCTCACTCTTATCTTCTTTGTTTGTGAATATTGTGTAATATCTTACTCATTCTCACAAAATACGGAATTAGATTAAACTGCCCTTAACATTCAAGATTGGTTCACTTAGATGCATTATTGGTTTTAGTCCCTAATGAATGGTTCCTTTCACTAAAATCCATGTTGTTCTTGTTAGGTGGTTTAGCTGCCCAAGCTTTGGACATCCACTCCACAGGCACCCAAGCCTTCCAGAGAAGTACATTTGCCTAAGTATCTGCAACATTTAGGGACTGGAGCCTCTTAGAAACAGTAGTAGATGACACATGTCCCATAGTACCTCTATGATCCGGATTTATGCAGGAACACAATAAAATACAGAAATAGACATAAACACAGAGATGCAGCGGAAATAATACTTCATTTCATTAATATCCAATAACAGAAATACGCTTACAGACATAATGAAAATAAACTAGCTAGGGTGCTGGTAACTTATCTCCGAGAAGAGATGTGGCGGCTACAGGCCTCTGAACTGTTACAATGAGGCTCGAAGGCCTATTTATTTTTGAGAAATAAGGAAAACTTTAAACATCCAAAAACCTAACCCTAGGAGATGAAGTTCCAAAAGTATAGGCCTCGTTTGAGTAAATTGGTACATCAACTTCCCAGGGACGTGACTTTGGCATATGATCTCCGTTTGATGCGCTCAATACCTCGTTAGAAAGATCTATCCGAGGACTACAACTTTTGACGTGAGCAACATCGAAGCAACTTACATGTTGCTCCCGGTTTTCCCAAAAAACGTCGTTTAGGGCCTCAAAACGGCTTCGGAAGTTCAAGACCCAAAAAACCGCTAAAAATAGTAAGCTGTGATGAAACTGAAAAATTGAAAGAACCGATGGTGGGGGTCCAAATGGAATAGGTGGGTGGCCACCAATATCCACCTGGATCATTCCTCCCCTTTTAGGAAGCAATGGTCCCCATTGCGTTGAGTTCCTCCATGGGATGAGGCAAATTCTGCTAAATTTGGTATTGGATTTGTCAAAGATGTCACGGACCTGCTGGCGGACGTGCTGGAAGCGTTCAATAACTTTGGTTGCTTTATAAACCTCAGACAGTACATGTGTGGATTCTGTTTGTGTGGTCGCATGAGGTATGGCAACATCAGGCGATGATGCGCCTGGGGTCAGATCAATGGAGTGCGTGACCTGATAGTGTAGAGGAACCTCTGTGGGTGAGGAGAAAATGCCCTTGTATTCCTCCACGACTTTGTCCATCTGCTGCTGCCGTGCAGGGGAGCCTTGTTTCAAGGTTGTGGCCACAATCTTCTTTTTGCCTTGTGGGCGAATTGTAATGCAAATAAATTTCCTGGTTTGGGAAACAATCTTACTGCGTTGTTTTGCAGTAGTCAAAGAGATGGCAGGAGGTGGTACTACCTCCGGTATACTGTACAATTTATTTCCCAAAGTAATAATAACAGCACGAGGCCTAGACTCATGCACAACATGTCGCTTCCACAAGTATGGTTGGCCCAATAATACATCAGACACATCAAGAGGAGCAACATCACACAATATCTCATCCGTGAATGGCTTGATGCTGTATGGAAGGCGGCACTGCTGGCGGATACGAAGATCTCTTCCTTGGTGAAGCCACCCAATGGTATACGGCTGCGGGTGTACTATGGTCGGTAGGTCGAGCCGCTTCACGACCTCTGCTGAAATGAGGTTCTTTTGGCTTTTGCTATCGACAAGGAATTGCAGTGGAGAACCCTTCACCCACATCTGCGAATGGAAGAGGCGCTCCCCCTCCTTTGGATCCTCAAGATCCTCTTTCTGGAGCTTGGTGGTGGCAACAATGGCACTGGGATTTGCATCAATGATCTGCTTCCCTTTGTCATCGCCCTTGTCTGGTTCTGACTTAGGATCAAGACATGCATCTGATTCAGGTGCCTTCAGTTCGACCACCAACGATTGTTTGGCCCGACACTCATTTGTGCTGTGAATGGGGCTGTTATGAAATTCACACAACTTCCCTGTGTCCTTCTTTGGATTTGTGGTGTTGTTCTGAGTCACCCCGCTTTGGCTTTGCCCCTTTTGCGGTTCGGGGGCACCTTTTTCTGGCTTCGGATTCACGAATCCAAAGTTTCGTTTCTTCTGCTTAAATTTCTACTCGATCTTGGCGGCATAGTGATATGCCGTGCCAAGCGAGGTAATGTCGAGGAACTCCATTACCTCTTGAATGTATCTGTGCAAATAGTTGCGGTCCTTGAGCACCAAATGTCTCTTTGAATCTTTAATGCCCAACTTTGTGTGCACGGTATGGAACAAATTCTTCAGTTCATGCACATCTTGATCCCTTTGCTGCCGCAACGTGGTCCATTGGATGTACTTGTCCTCATAGCTCCCCACAGGGTAATATTTTTCCTTGATGCCGTCTCGTAACAAATTCCAAGTGGGTGTGGCTGAGAACATCTGTTTTAAAAAATGGCCGGCTCAACTCCGACCAGGCCTGGTCGACCGAGCCATTAGGCTGGCCGGTCCGACCAGGTACAAAACCAGCTAGGTTGGCCGGTTTGTTACCGAGCCAGCCGGTTTTTGTACCGGCTTGGCCGGCTCGGTAACAAGCCAACCAACCAGGCCTGGCCCAAGTTAACCAGGCCGAGCCAAAACAGCCGGCCGGTGGGCCCAAAAAATGCTGTTTTGTGGACTTCAAACCGGATTTTAATTCACTGTTAGGTTCTGATTCCTCATCTGACAGTGCTGAAATCGAGGGCTTTGTATGCTGAACAGTGACACAATTTTCTAGATCTTGAAAAGCAGACTGGCATATTTTTCTGAGCAGAGAAGGCTGACAATGGCATGCATTTCCAGAACAGCTGCACATTTTTCTAGGAGGCTGGGCACGAAATTGAAGGGGAGAGATAAGTACCTTGATGTGTATTTAATGCTGTAAACTCTTTGAGATTGAAAGCAAACAAAATCCTCCTTCAAACTGGTTTTTCCCACGGGTTTTTCCAGGGTCTCAGATTGACCAAAAATAAGTGTCTTAAATTTGTGTGTGTGCGAAATTATTTTATCAGCTGAAAGTGAAAGGCAAAAGTAGTGGTAGTCTAGCAATGTTTTCTTGAATTTTATATTCATGTTTAAATGCAAATGAACCATGGGGTTGGGCATTAAACAATGATGTGTAAAAGTAGTGGACCTTTTTCATTCTGAAGTCATGTTTTGCTAAGGCAATACAACTATGAAACGTTCAAAATCACAGTCAAGTGAACCTACAAATAGGCCTAATACAATCTCTGACCGCAACAGCCTGAGAAATAAGGATATAATTGTAGCAAGAGCAGTTCTACAGCTACTTTGTCTTTAAATGTGTAATTTTACATTACTTTCCCTCTTAAATCCCAATTGACTAGCTTCCTAACAGTAAATATGTGTTAATGTCTTTGCAATTGGAAATATTACACAATCTTTGATCTTATCCTGACTGTTGAAAATTTTTTTGGCAACGATGAACTTCTCTCAACTTTTTTTTACGTTGAAATGAATAAGAGACTTGCTCACTGACTCTTGAAGCATATGTGTCATACCAAACAGGGCTGTGACAATATTATTGGACAAGATTATTCTGTATTCCATAAGTATGACTGTTTATAACACACCAATGGACGCATTCATCCTACCAAGCCAGAAACTTAGCTGTAGCATACCATGTCCTTAACACATAATGCACTGTAAAACATATAGTTTCAAAGGCATCCAACACTTACTGTTGGTTAACCCAAATGCTACAGTATGTTTTTCCTGGCCATATTATCTAAATTTTTACTCAATGTTCTTTCAAAACCTTTATTGCAAAATAACATTGATCAAAATCAATGAAGGCAAACAATGAACATAGATACAAAACAAGTATTGTTTGATGATAAATGGATGCAAAACCCGCACTGCTGCTAGAACACAAGGCCCCCCAATTGACTAGCTTCCTGACAAAATATGTTTTATTGTCTTTGCAATTGGAAATATTACACAATCTTTGATCTTATCCTGACTGTTGAAATTTTTTTGGCAATGATGAACTTATTTCAAGGTTTTTTTTATGCTGAAATGAATAAGAGGCCTGCTCACCGACTCCTGAAGCATATATGTCATGCCAACCAGGGCTGTAACAATATTATAGGACAAGATTATAGGACAAGATTATTCTTTATGTTTTTGTACAAAAAAATTAATATTTAATGTATTTTTTACAAAAACCGAGTCGACCGAGTCATTACCGATTCTGAGTCATTACCGAGTCATTACCTCGGCCTGGTAGCTGACCGATTCCGTCTTTTAAAACATTGCTGAGAACAGAGAGGGTTCCCTCTCGTCCTTCTGCTCACTGTAGGTTTCCCACCAGTCTTTGACATGGGGGGAAGCTTTGAGGAGTGCAAAAGTAATCTTTCTCGGTCGGAGAAATTATGGACCGAGAAATACCCTTCCAGCAAATTCAACCATCTATCTAAGACGTCTGCATCTATCTGGTCTTCAAATACAAAAATTTTGAAGTTGACCTGTACATTGAAAGGAGAGGCGCCTCCAGGGTGGCTGCTGGATGTAGATGCGCTGCCGGTGGGCAACCTATGAAGGATCTGGGCAAAGTTATCCATCATCGCGTTCCTTTGTTTCTCGAGAGCCTCCTCGAGCAATAATTTGATAGGATCTCTTGCTCCCTCATCTTTCTTTTCTTTCGCCATGGGAGGTTGTCGGGGTTTGCGAGACTGATCTTGCAATGGTTCAACCAGATCGAGCCCTAATTCCTTATACCCTGACCTCGTTGGGGACATGCAAAGAAAAAAAGAGAAAGAGCAGACCGCTTTGATACCATTGATCCGGATTTATGCAGGAACACAATAAAATACAGAAATAGACATAAACACAAAGATGCAGTGGAAATAATACTTCATTTCATTATATCCAATAACATAAACATGCTTACAGACATAATGAAATTAAACTAGCTAGGGTGCTCGTAGCTTATCTCGGAGAAGAGATGTGGCGGTTACAGGCCTTTGAACTGTGTTACAATGAGGCTCGAAGGCCTATTTATTGTTGAGAAACAATGGAAAACCCTAAGCATCCAACAACCTAACCCTAGGAGATGACGCACCAAAACTATGGGCCCCGTTTGAGTAAATTGGTACATCAACTTCCCGGGGACGTAACTTTGGCATATGATTTCCATTTGACGAGCTCAATACCTCGTTAGAAAGGTATATCCGAGGACTACAACTTTTGATGTGAGCAACATCGAAGGAACTTCCATGTTGCTCCCGGGTTTCCCAAAAAACGTTGTTTAGGGCCTCAAAACAGCTCCAGAATTTCAGGACCCAAAAAACTGCTAAAAATAGTAAGTTGTGCTGAAACTGAAAAACTGAAATAATCGATGGTGGGGGTCCAAATGGAATAGGTGGGTGGCCACCAATATCCACTTGGATCACTCTAGGACCCATGACATTTGTCAACTTTGACCTGGTTTGAAGGATTCTTCATGATGACATCACTGACCTAGTATGCCCCTAGGCTAGCCTTGACACAACGTGATGGGCAAGAGCTGATTTCGAGCCCAGATGAGGATAGTCTACCATTGAGAGACTAGGCAGGTGTTGTTGCACCAGAGGAGGCCCTAATGCCGGAGAGGAGGAGGCCTCATTTAGCAGTGGGAGACCCATGGAGGCCACTTGATGGCACCCCAACTAGATCTTGGGATCCCACTGGAGATATTGAGGTAGATTTTAGGGCCTATCCTCAAATCTTGAATAATTTAGGCATCTACACATTCTTTGGCACCTCTTCACCCTTGGGCATGACATTTGGAGCATTTATGATGGATGATGTCAGCATTGTAGAGGCTACAACTCACACGTGTGGGAAAATTAGGCATAATTTGTTGTTAGCTAATGGTTTGGCTATGAAATTTCCTGGAAATTGCAACAACTAGAATTTATCCACCTAACTGATTAGCAATTTAATTGTTTACGACAATTAACGAATAAGTCACACTGCAATTCTTCACAAAAATAAATACGTTGCGGAAGTAAATTAGGAACTAAGATGCATACACATAAAAATCGACACAATAATTTTTGGACCTAAAGTCCCTGGAAAAACCTGGGGGGAAAACTGGTGCAACAAATGAGGGTTTATTTTATTATGTAGCAAAATTTTGGGAGTACAATATCTGGATGCCAAACTGGTAATCCTCCAACAAATATCTGGGAGAGAATTTTCTCACTTTGCAAATTAACTGGCCCTCCATCAGCCTGCTCGCATTGCCCTCTGGAAATGTGCACTGCTTGGTTGGCATAATGCGCACTACTTGCTAGTTGGCTCCAAGTGAGGCGTCCTGCCTCCCTTTGCCTCTGGAACAATTCACTCTGCCTCTTAAATGAACTTTTAGGCCTCCTACAACTGAAACGACCTCTCTCTGACAACTTGCACTGGGGTTTCTGGCTAATACGACCCTCTCTGCAGCTAAATCAACCTCCTCTCTCCTGTCTCTCCAACACTGGAGAAATGCTGAAAATTCTCCTCAAGGATTTTCTACTGCTCCCTCTCTCTGATGCTCTCCCTCTAGCTCGAACTCTTCCCTCGTTGAATCTCTGTGCACTAGGTAGCTCGATTTGCCAAGATAACTCGCTCCTCAAATATGTCTCTGTCCATCCCATCAATTTTCTCATATAATCTCTCACTGGAGCACCAACAACCAAGATCTAATTGTGATCGATGACTAAGATTATCTTAGAGTCGATCCAAGTCATTTTCTGGATGTTTCTAGAGCATAAGTCAATCTCCTCAATTAATTGCTGTTAATTAATCAATTTACCTAAGTTAGACTTAGGCATTTTTTAATTATTGATCAATTAACTTAATTGAGTGGTTTCTAGGTGTTTTCTGCTAAAACCTTGTCTAGGTGTTTTTGGAAAACTCGACCCTCTTGTAGCTGACTCTCCAGACCTGGAAAATCTCCTTCGGACTCACTGCCCCTACCCCTCACTGTCTCTGCTTCCTCTTGAAGCTCAAACTCTCCGACAACTGACTGCTACTACTCTGGAAAATCAAATTCTCCATTCTCCAAGTGCCCATCGACTTCTTCTTATAATCCTTTGTTGGAACACCAACTACCAAGATTAAAACTTAATCAAGGGCTAGGATGATCTCAAAGTCGATCCTGTGAATTTCTAGAGAATTCTCAGCTTGACTTAATTAATTTTGATTAATTAACCATATTCGCTAAGTTTAGACTTAGGAAATTTTTAAAAATTGGTTAATAATCTAATTAAGCCATCTCTAGGTGGAATTTCCAGAAATGATTTATGGGTTTTGGAGATCTCATGTATTCTAGCCTCTCTGCCAAATTTCGTGGCTAGAAAACATCCAATGCTACAGAAACTAACACTCCCTCTTAGCGAGGACTGTGTTCTAGTGCTCTGCACACCCTGCCACAACACTCTGTCTTTGTATCATCCTCTGTCACGCTGCTGATGTCTGGCTGCCACTGCCCACCAACCACTGCGCAACTCTGATGCTGCATCCGTGCTGCTGATGACACTGCATACCCTTGCCAATCTTGTATCTACACTACAAGTATAGTTTTAAAAATCGGAACCGGTGACCAGACCGGTCCACCTAATAAACCGGGTTTCAAACCGGAACCGGTCAAACCGGGACTAGTCATATCTCAATGAATCGATTTAAAAAAATACATTAAATAACTATTTTCTAATGAAAAAAATACTATTTTTAAGATTTAAAACCATGAATCCAAGCCAATAGAGACAAAACATGCAAAGATTGCTCATTTATATACCATGTAAAGGTGAATATATCAAAATGGCACCGAGTGCAATATATATCATCGACAAAATACATAAGTAATAAGGCTCTAAATGGCCTATAAAGTCTAAAAACAATGCTACAAGCTATGAGGTCATTGGCCTACTACAAGACTACAACTCTACACATGATCAATCATCAAATTCATCACCAATACTAGACACAGGATCATCAACAAGAGCTACATAGACATCATCTCGTTCAGAGTCTGAGGATGCCTCAGCCTCATCTGCAACCTCAGTAGTAACACTGCCACAAATAACAATAGAAGTGCACCTAATAGAAGCACGAGTTCGTCGAGTTGCACGACTAGTGCCTTCCATTGGTTGTTTGCCTTTGCTTGATGCGACTACTAATCCTGGTTCTAATGGCGCTACCAAATCTGCTTCATCCCTACCTAATGCCATGTCAATGTCAAAATCAACATCAAACACAGGATCTTTAGTCTCCTCCACCCATTCTGATGTTGGATCAATATCGTCCAACACTGTGGAATCTAGATCAGGTTTTCTTTTCATCATTTGGTTCCGCCTTAGTCGAAGGTTGTATTGCATGAAGACAGGATCATTTAACTATTTTTGTTCCAGATAGTTTCTCTTCTTTGTTATGAATATAATTGATAACGAATATAACAAATATAATTATTAAATAGTCAATTAAGGATTATGTAAGTAGTCATTAAGTTAGTGAAAGGGCATGTCTAAGAGACATGCCCAGTCATGAAAGGTCACCTGCATAGGTATATAAGCAGGGCCTCATTGTAACATTTTATGATCATCTCTTATACATTTTATATATAATATATTATTATTACAATACCTCTTGTGTATTTTACGATTAAGTCAACAAACCTACAGCTTTGTTGCTCCATTTGGTATCAGAGCAGCGATCTTCTCACCTGGAAGGAAGCACCTACGCCACTGTTGGCTACCTTCAGCTGTTACATGCGGTGCCTTGAAATCGCTGCCGCTCGATGTCTTCATCAATGACGATGGACGATTTCAACAAAAAGTTGATCTATCTTGAGAGTAAGATCAATAATAATTCCGGTAAATTCACTAAAAGATTAACCAATCTTGAGGATAAGGTTACATGAAATTCTGACAACATTAAAAAACTTCAAGACACAACAGATCAGATAGAAAGACAAATTTGGCTAAACCATAGGGAGGCCACAGACAATCATAACAAAGCAATGCAGAAGATAAACGCCATTTTGGACAAGATTAATTTGACGCAAAAACCAATATTCCCGAATATTGAACATAGTCAACGGAACAATTCAGCTAATTCAGAAAATTCAGATGATAATCATGAAGAATCACTACATTCTGCAGAAGATCAAGTTATGAAAATTTCAAATTATAATGAAGGTGATCTTAAAAACAAAGATGAGCCTACTAGCCAGGAATCTGTTGAAGTAGCTGAAATTGATGAGGATGATTTAGATAAAAATAATATGGAAGAACTATTCGAGCCAATCAAAGAAACTTGGATTGCAGAAAGGTGTGCAATATGCCATCGAGCTGAAGATTGGCAAGATAATAAAATGTTCATCTGCAATGGATGCAATATTGGAGTTCATGAAAATTGTTATGGTGAAATTGAATCACGAGACAACTGGCTTTGCACAGCTTGCCAGAGTGCAAAGACAGAGACTACTCCATTATGGTGCTGCCTCTGCCCTGTAATGGGTGGCGCCCTGAAACCTACCACAACATCTGGACTTTGGGTGCATGTTACTTGTGCTTGTTTTACTAATAAGGGATCTTGCGTCAAGTGTGAGGAATGTGAAACTTTTTACCACCACACGTGTGCATTAATTGAAGGGTATCACATGGAGTTGTCCTACTGGAACAATGAAGGAAAGAATATATGCAGTTACATTTCCTATTGCGCCTCTCATAGGGTTCCAGATCTAGACAAGGGTGTAAGAATCCCTCATCCAGATTCTATACATATGGGAATCCAAAACGAAGATGTTGCAGAAGGTTCATTAGACAATAGTTCTTCTAATTTAAATGATGATAATAATCTAGAAGAAGTTGGACTCTGCAAAATAGAGGAACCATATGCAACGAGATGCTCTGTGTATAATCCTTTGAAAGCAACATCCGACATAAGCTCCATAATTCACCGACCTATGGAGTACTCCCACCATTCCAGGGAAGCTATAAACAAGAGATTAAAAACACCCTTGAAGAAGCTGAAGCCTCAAACGGTTTTTCCGCGGAGGGTACGGGTGAAAGGGGTGCCCGGTGGAGAATTCTTCGTTGTGCTAGAATCAGGTATTGCCTCCCTCGCAAAACACGCCATCACAAAACCCCGGAGATCGCTGATATTCCCCAACATGGTGAAAGGCCTATTGTCCATGAGTAGGGAAATATTTTTTCCTCCTCTGCTAAGAAAATCCGCGAAGTAACGTCACATTATGCGCACGAGCTCCATCGAGGACGATTACAGGTTCGGGCAGGAGCTGAGTGACCAACGTGAGCGGAAGGTGAGAATCTGTTACAGTAAAGAAAGTGGCACTGCCTTCTGCTGCAAAACCATAAAAAGAATAAACATACATGATCCTGAGCCATACAAAGAAGTAGAAATGATGCGATATTTATCAGATTACAAGGGCATCGTCAAGCTTCATGCCGTCTACGACAATCCTGTGGACGTTTCCATTCATGTGGTCATGGAGCTGTGCTCCGGCGGAGATCTCTATGATGCAGTTGAAAAGGAGAGCAGGTTCAGTGAGAGCCAATTAGCGAGTTTATTTAAACGAGTTATACAGAGCATTCAGTATTGCCATGAGAAGGGCGTTATGCACTGCGAACAAATCTCTGTTTCTCACGCCACCAAAGTCCATATTGTCACACTCCCTAACGTTCTTGCAATACATCTCCACAGATTCCACAACATCGCGGATGGAGATGGAAATGGAAATGGTGAGATGATTAAAGAAACGAAAGATATTGCGTTTCCAGAGAATCTTGAATTTCCAGGTATTAAAGATAAATACGACTTGTACACGACCATAGTTCACAAGGGTGAATCGCTCAATAGTGGGCAATATATTGCATATGTGAAGGATGCCAACGCTGAACCCTCCACAAGAAAATGCAGATCGGTTGATCGACACGCACTCCCAACAAAAAATCTCACAATGTCGTCGACTCAACCTGCCAATTCAAACAACTCCTCGCCTTCTCGCCACGAAGAGCAAAAAGAAAATGATGAACTAAACGCAAAAGAGGTGGCGGAAGCGAAAGAAAATGAAGAATTAAATGCAGAGGTAGTGCCAACGGAGGCGGCGACGGCGGAATCAGAAACGACGTGTACTGAAGATTTTCCCTTGCTTGCACCACAGAGCCGGCTGAAGGGGAATACTGTTTCTATTGATGCACTGACCAAGGAAAATCAAGAATTATTTTATACATCCAAAGCAACATCCTGTATAGTGGACAATGGTTTAAATGGACTGTCTATTTTCTGGGGTGGTCTAGTTAGAATCGATGTGGTCAAGGTACCTCTCCATATACGATTGATAATGTATGGACCAAAAGGAGTGCAAATTAAAGTAGTTCCTACATCTGAAACTGAAGAATTCTATCACGCACACACTGTTTAAAAAAAAATTGCCATTCGACGTGTCTTCGGTTGAAGGTCAACAGGTGTTATTCCCCCCCCCCCCCACCGTCAAACATCGTGCCCATTACAAAATCAGATAATATATTAAATTAACATTTAATTAATTTAATGAATTAAAAATATTTAATTAATTAAATTATTTAATTTCAAAAAAAATAATAATAACGACTTTATAAAGATATTATAATTTAACTTTAAAAAACTTAAAAAAAAAAACTTTTTATATAATCATTCCAAAAAAAGAAAGAAAGAGGAAAATGGATAAAGCTCAACAGTACCACTTACACTTGAAGGAGTAGGCAACGTGAATAACTTATTATCCATAAAACTTTGAGGACAAGGTTCTGAAGGAAGGGCCAATTCATAACAAATAAATAAATAAAAGTTGATATATTAAATTGTGACAAAAGCAAATGACGGAAGCAAATGAAGAAAACGGTGCATGATTGAACTGAAGAAAAGTGTCAACTATAAGCTTTGAGGACAAAACTTTTGAAGGAAGGGGCAATGTTATGAATATAATTCATAACGAATATAACAAATATAATTATTAAATAGTCAATTAAGGATTATGTAAGTAGTCATTAAGTTAGTGAAAGGGCATGTCCAAGAGACATGCCCAATCATGAAAGGTCACTTGCATAGGTATATAAGCAGGGCCTCATTGTAACATTTTATCATCATCTCTTATACATTATTATTACAATACCTCTTGTGTATTTTACGATTAAGTCAACAAACCTACAACTTTGTTGCTCCATTCTTCGTGTGTATGCGCTAAAAAACAGACCAATTGTGCTCACAACCAGAAGCACTACAAGTTTGGTTGAGGACTCTAATTGCAAACTTTTGCAATTGAGGACATTGGCCGCCAAATGACCCACCAATGTGCTGCAATGAAAAAGATATTAATTAGTAACTTAGTTCATTTCATTACTTGTTTACAAATTACAAGTATTTATAGATAATTTGAATTGTAAATTTGTAAACAATTTAACTTGAAAAGAAAAAACCTGGTTGATCCACATCTCTTGCCATCTTTGCCAAATTTTTTCCAAAGGTATTGTTGACCACTAGAGTGGCACCTGATGATTATATGAAAACTCTACTTCTACTTCTCATTATTTTCTCTTGTACCCAAATTCCACGCCTTACGGGGAATTGTAATAAGTGATTCTAGTAATGATGAGTTTTGAGCCAGTGTTGAGTCTGTAACAGGCCTAGGTAGCTTGGGGCCTTGCCAACAAGTGAGTATTACTCTGGGAGGTTTTTTTCACTCGGTTAATTATCATTTCCCCACCAGGACTTGATAATTACTTGATTTTTTTCTTCCAATTTTACCCCAAATCCAGAGTACGGCTTGATGGTGAGGCCTTGGGTGAATCCTAGTGTCTAGAATCAATGTATATTACCATACTAGATCATACAAAAAATTTCGTGGAATTTGGTTAGGTCTAGGTAGTCATTTTTAATTTTTTAGATTTCCCGCAGGTAAAAAATTGCATTAAAAATTATAATTAAATTGTAATAAGTGTTGTATAGAGAAGTTGTATGGGGTATGAGTAATCAAAATTACAACTCTCACCCTCAACTTTCTACTATGACACACTTTGAGGGGTTAATAATGTGTTTTGGGCTCTCAAAATCCACATTTCTTAAGTTTAGTGGAAATTGTGGCAATTAATTAGGCTAGAATTAAATAAAATAGAGAAATAAATTATTCCATGTGACAGAATGACGTGGAAATGACTCGGAAATTATCCTAAGTCAAAGAGTTGAGTCAACGAACATGTGGAGGATGACTGAGCACACTCCATCATTAATACACCATTATTTCACAAAATTGAATTTCCCAGAGATAAAGCAGCAGTTGCACATGTGGAAAATCGAATTTATTAGAGGAACTCATGCACTAATGGAATATTGTACAGGATATTTGGACTAAAGATTATGTGGGGCCTCTTCTCACAAGTTATTTGGAGTGCTTCAACACATAGAGTTTCACTTGGAGGATTTACGCATTTTCTTTGGGCCAGACTATGCACTTCACTGGAGGAATCACACAATTCTTAGGGGCCTATGCAAAGCTACATTGGGATCATCTGCAAATAGGGCTCCACTTAGTTCGTGTTTGAAGTGGTTGACTGGAGGTAGCACGGTACTTTGATTCACTCATGGATGAGTTTACTTGGTCATATATGGAATTCGATTTCCCTTGAGGTGCACATATGGAATTCGATTTTGGTCTGGTTTGAGGTCTTCTCCACATCGAACTTGACTTATCTTTCCTTGGGATTTGCTTTAAGTTCAGTTCTCACATGCATTCTTCCTTGGGATTTGCTCCCAACTCTCTATGTAATAGAGCCATGGGCTCTCATATTGTATCATGTTATGAGCTATTGGGCTTTAAGAAACTCTGCCATTTTGTACTTGCATATTGGTTAATATAATCAAGACTTTGGGGCTATTTGGCTGGTGTTCTCTTGGCATTATGAGGTGATTTCTTTCCATAATCTTGCTATTGTGTTTGAATTCATTTACATGTTTGATCAATATTAGTTTATATTTGCCATCTTGCTTGGATTGATGTGTGGAAACTATCTTGCACATATCATTGATTTAGAGTAGTATTCTAGAAATAAGCTTGCCAAGTCATTTTCGGAGGAATGTTTGGTTTATCCTATTTCATTATGATGCTCTAATCCTTTTGCGAACTAATATTTGTTCAAGCGTGTAGGGACAATCTATTTTTATTATGTGTAGGAATCCATCTGGACATGGGAGAAGTTTCACATAGATAAACTCACTCCTAGATTCAAAGCGATCCAAGACTCAACTATTTTCCACCCCAAGTCCTTCATCCAACGAAGACCAAGAGGGAGTTTTCTTGTTCTATAGCTACTTGATCATCTATTATACTTCTTTTAGAGCTTTCAAATTTATACAAGCTATTTCAAGAGAAGTTTCTAGGCTAGGAAAGTATGGGGGTTCACTCCCATTACTTGAACTAGTGTTTTGTATATTAGTTTGTAGTTTAATCTTGTTTATTCTGCTCTAATGCTTGACTTTGTTTTGCAGCCCATAGGTTTGAGCGCTGGACAACAAAGAGCTTGAAGAAGAGGTGTTGGAAAACTACTAATTCTCTTGCATGCAGGACCTTCCACGAACTCAAGGACTGATTTTTTAGAGAGGCCGTGAGCATTATAAGGACAACAATAAGATTGTCTAGGCCGTGGGCATTTGAGGCTTGCAAAATTTCTGTTTTAGAGTTTTTCCATTTTCTTTTGTTGTCTCACTCAAGGGGGAGTTTCTAGCTTTTCCAAGCTCCTATCTTTGTGAATATCTCCTTCCATTTCTTGGGCAGCCTTCTTAGAGGCTTCTTTTCTACTCATTGTAACCACTAATAAAATAAAGTTTTTGCTTGAGGGAGCTTGGGATTTTTCCCATGGCATCCCCCTTCCCCATTTAAGAGGAAGGACCTTTTGTGGGTGGATTGAATTTATTTCTATTTTTTTTTATGCTTATTTCCATTACATGCATGCTTAAAATTAACACATATTCACTCCACATCCCATTTACTAAATTTCATGGCTAAAACTCTAACATGCATAAGTTCCAAGACTTGAAAACTTGCAAATCTCTTTGATGTGTGAGCGATTTATATTATTGACAAGTTTTAATTGTTTCATGGTTATGTGGGTACATGCTTCATTATTTGGTCCATTTATGCTACATATTTTGGTAACTATTGGAGCATTATCTCTCAATTGAAACAATTGTATCTTAAAGAAAATTTATTTCATTTAACTTGCCTATTTTGGTTTTAATGGTGCAACACATGAATTTATTTCCATTCTTGTTTCTCAAGTTTAATTTGTTATTGCAATGAGCACTATCTCATTTTTATTTCTTTTGAAGCATTGCATGTAGCAATTTAATTGAGAAAATCAACCTATCTTGCATATAAAGGCCCCAAGCCTCATTAAAAGTTTACCTCCAACATAAGTTGGTTGAATAGACATCTTAGGGACCCTCTACTCCTCTATTGACTCTTCACTGTGAGATCCACATCTTTGGGCGAGGGTGAGGTTTGAGGATTGAAGAGTTCATTTGCAATCTTGTTGTAGAGGTAACTAATAATATTAACCAAGAGCACTATTCCATCACATTTACTCTACTTGTCTCTTGATGGTTTGAGTTTCATATGCAAAGTTTATTCCAAAAGCAAGTATTGTAATTTTTTTAACAAGTGCTTTCTTTTCATGTTTCAAGTCTAATTTCACATCCGACATTTAACATTTCCTTGTTCACATTTTCCAAGTTAATTACTAATGGTGGAGTTTTGGCAAGATATGTTTCAATGTTTTGATTCCTAAATTTGATTATCTCAAAGACATTTTTTTCTGTCTTGCAATATCTTGTGCTAACAATCTTTTGTTTGCATTTCAAGGTTACTTTGCTTTCACATTTTGAGAGCATTACATTTTATTGTGGAGCAAATATATCTTTCAAATTTTCAGCAAACTCTTTAAAAGGCACTGGTTTTATGGTTTTCTCATGTTAAATGATTGTCATTGTTATTTCAAGTTGCTCACATCATATCTGCTTATAAATTCTTAAAAGTAATCCAATTTCACTATAACATTCTCCTAGAACCTGACATCTTAACTTAGTTTTCTTTTAGGGACCACACCCCATAACTAACTTAGGAGATAGCTTAAATGGAGAGAGTTGGGATTAGTGTGACAACCCCTCCTCTTAGTTCCTTGCCACCAACCATACCTTGTGGGGTTAAACGCTTTTCTCACTGACTTGTAGGTAGGTGTAGGCGACAAGTGTAAACAAGTAACAACTTCCATACTGAAAAGAGTAAGTTGTTTATGTATTTCCAATTGGTCTGCATGGATAGGGATCATACGCTCCAAGAAATCAATCAATCCAACTCTGACCTCCCCATCCTGGAGATCTCCGAGCCGGGCTTTATAATGTTACTTTGGGTTCAAAAAATACCCAGTTGCATGTATAGGATGATGGAGTTGATTGTTTCATCTGTTATCAATGATCTTCCATATACGACCATATTTAGCTAACCTATCCTTGTAAGCTGCCTGTATCTGCTCCTTTGCCTGATCCATAGCTTCATAAATGTAGCCCATGGCCAAGTTTTCTCCATCCACCATCCTTAGCACTTTAACAAGGGGCTCGGTAATTTTCGCAAGCTCTGAAGACCTTTTCCAAAAATAATTGTCAAAAACTTTCTTTTTGGTGTCTTTGCCATCTTGTCTACGAGCCCACTGAGATTCAATCCAATCATCAGAAGAAAACATTTTCTGCAGGTTTTTTTGTTGAGAATTGAAACATTGCAACGTGAGGAAGTGAGTTGCAAATCTTGTAATTGCAGGCCTAACAAGCTCTTTGCTCCTGGTATTTTTCCTCATTAGGCTCAATACCCATGAGTGGTTGTAGATGTATTTTGTTATGCACTTGGCATGCTCTACAATGTTTTTTACCAACCCCACTTTGCCTATGTCCTCAAGCATGAGGTCTATGCAATGTGCAACACATGGAGTCCAAAATATGGTCTTATATTTGGACTCAAGCATCTTTCTAGCAAGAACATAGTTTGAGGCATTATCTATGATGACTTGCACAACATTCTGCTCTCCCACTTCCTTAATAATCTCATCCAAAAGCTCAAATAGAAGGGTTGCATCCTTCACCTTATCAGATGCATCAATTGAACTAAAAAACATGATTTCTTGAGGGCAAGAAGCAAGGAAATTAATGATAGTGCGGTTCTTTCTGTCGAACCATCCATCTGACAGGATGGAACAACCTGTTTTGAGCCACGACTCTCTATACTCAGCGAAATACTCATCAATGGAAGAAATATCTTTTTGCAAAAGTGCTCCCCTAGAGTCATGCATAGTAGGGCCTTTGAAGCCCTTTCCTGCAGCTATAATAGGGTCCCACATAGTGGTAATAAGGTGAGCAAGAAACATTAAATGAGATATCTGCATCATACCACAATCTAGAAATGTATTTATAAGAAGTTTTTTTGCATTGCTTTTTCCAATGTTGATCCAAAGTGGGTTGACGACTTGGCTAGGAGGAAGTGGGATTAGCAGAGGTAGTGGTGGCAGAAGATGAGAAATAACTCTGTACGATTGTTCTCTTTGTTCCTTTAGATTGTTGGCCAAGAGCAAGAGGAACATAGTGAAAGGGGTCATTGGTGGAAGAGATAGAAGAGGAGTTTTGAATCTCATAATCATCTTACCCACTCTTTCATGGCTTGCAATAATTCCCTCTTCCTTGAAATTTCATCTTGGATGGCCTTCTCCCTAGCCTTATTTTCCCAAAACTTTTCAAACTTGGAAAGGTATTCTGCCCTAACAGGATCTACCACTTCATTTGGTGCTTCACAGGGTTTTCCTTGGCCTCTTATCCCAACCAAGTGTTGTTTCAATCTGAGAATACCCCCACCACCAATAGGTTTATTGCAAAATTTGCGTATCATTTTTCCATCAATCACATCACAATGAGCCCATGCAGTGTCCTTGGCTTTTGGAGCCATGTTGCGTTGAAATAATCAAAATTTGAAAATAAATCTGCTATGTAAAAAAAAATTGCAGCTAAGAAAATGGAAAACCTAAGATAAATTTAGGAAAAAAATGTATATGTAGGCTACAAAATTTGATAGCATAGAACACATAAAAAAGTTTAATGCATGGACAATAGTGAAATGAGGAAATTTTCAAGTGAAAATCCTTACGTGGAAATGCAAACTAGCTTCCTTAGCTTTCTCTTGAAGATGCCAACTCTACTAACAACTCCAAAATAGCTCCAAAATAGCTCCATCTCCAACTCCAAGCTCTCCAAGATGACTACTCTAGCAAAAAATCAACACTCCCAATCAAACTCATAAAAACTCCAAATGAGATGTGTGAGGCAAATGAGGGGGGTAAGCTCCTTTTAAAAGGTTGGAGAGGGTCTTTTTTGGAGGGAAACAACCCTTACTTTCCCTCCAAAACACCCAGGAAGCTTCCTAAACTACGTCGGGCGGGTCTGTTGCGGCCTTGGTAATGAACTGATCGGTTTGACCATAAACCGACTGGTTTGAGCCAGTTTTTGTGGATTTTGGGCGAAATAGGCTCTTAAACCTAGTTTTTTGTCCAGATTGACACGGTCGCCCAATGAACCGACCGGTTTCCGGTTCAAGCCGACCAATTTTTAAAACTATGACTGCAACTCCCTCTCGTCTGTTGTTGTTGCAACTGCAAACTGCAATTGAGAAGCATCCAAAATACTGAATCAAATATGTCTAGTATGATGCATTTATCTCTCGAGTCTCTGATTGCTACTAGCCTCTGCACTGTCTCTAGAGAGTCTGCGCTACCGCTGACTCTGCACCGTGCTCTCCAGTATTTGACTCCAACTAGTCTGCAACTGTCACTCCGGAATATGACTGCATCTCTGACACTGATTCATCCTGCTATTGAATACTGTGGGCCCCCATAGCCAGGTAATGAGAGGTGGACTCCTCAGTGGACCCTGCCCAAGTCTGTAGCTCTCTGGGGCTACAACTCCAAGTCACCCCACCTCACTCCTGGAGGTGTGGCTGCCAACATCGCGAATTCTTCCTTCGTCCTGAGAGGACAACTTGTCGATCTCAGCTGATGCTGCTTGCTGGTCCTGCTTCTCCTGCTTGTCCTTCTTCCTGAGAGGACACTGCGTGATGTAGTGACCGAGCTCACCATATCTGAAGAATTTGACCTTTGACAGGTCCTTATTCTTCTTTCTTTGCTCCCCCTGCCCCTGAACGGGACCCTTTGATGTGAGGGCCACATTCTCCTCCTTCACCCCCTTAGATCCACTATCGCTGCTACCAATGATGGAGCTCTTTGTTATGAATATAAGTTATATAAATAAAATAAATACAAGTAAATGTAAATAATAAACAATCAAAATAATGATTATTTTAGTAGTTATTAGTTAAATGAAAAAGCATGTCTAAAAGACATGCCCAGTGATGAAGGGACACCTGCCTAGGTATAAAAGAAGGCCTTCATTGTAACATTCATCATCTTTGTACTATTAATCTTATTAATAAAATATTACTTACAATACATTGTGTATTTTACTTTTAAAGCACAAACACTCTTAAGTTTGGTTGCTTTAGTGGTATCAGAGCCATGCAGAGTCTTTGGACGTTATCCGCGGCACAATTTGCCATTAAGTTTATGTCCTGAAATCGTTGAGTAGTTAAGTGAAATTCGAGAATCATTACGACAAATAAGAAGATCATTTACAGAATCATTAGAGGTTTTCAAAACACTAGGTGGAACACATACAATAGATGTTGGCATTAATGTCAAAGAAGATGAGATTCCTAGTGAAAAAATTGTTGAAGAAGATGATAAATATGAGTCTACTATTTGGGAATTTGTTGAAGATGATAAAATTGACACCAACAAACCAGAAATAATTTCTAGTAGTAACTCTTCTACTCAAGAGAGGAGACCTGATCCTTTTATATCAAAAGGTTTAATAAAGTCTCAAGATGGGGTAGAAAACACAAACAAAAATGGCTACAAAAGGCTTCACACAAATAAAATTTTTGACCGACATGTTGAAGGTTTCATTAATTCTGGCAATAGCATTTCTCCTTCACTTGTAAAGGAAGACAACCTAATAAGAGTCCAGCGGAAACCTCCTTCAGAATTCACATTTGAGTCTCACGTTAAATTTGCAGATAAAATATCAGTGTCTTTAAAAAAAGCTAGTCCCCATGGTCAAAATAAAGAGAGCATCGTTTTAATACATTGTTCAAGGAAGAATATCGAAAGAGTAGGAGCAGAAATGGTGGCAGTAACACAAGAACAACTAATTCAAGAGAAAGAACGAGACAACAACATTGCACATAGTTCATCAAATTCAAATTTAATAATTGGACTTAGCACGATGTTTTCTTTGGCAAAGTGGTTTCCCGGTTGTGTAAAATACCATGGAGAAAACAACCAATTTTGAGTATATTAAAACGCCGGTGGAATAAAGCCATGACGAAGCGTTTTTTAATTTATCATCAACTTTTTTCACAAAAGATTTACATGGGCATAGTTTCAGATGGCATCAACCCTTCTCAATCCCACGTTGACATCAATGCCCGAAAAATTTAGATGGGCAAAGTTCCGATAGACATGGAATTTGATCGTCTTTCCACTTTTTATCCGCTAATTCATCTTTCAAAACCTTCCCTAAAAAGATCACCTTTAATTTTTTTCGCTGGTGTCTATAAAGCTACCAGTTTCATCGTAGATAAGCAACATGGGCTCATCCTCACGAACTGCCATGTTGTCCAACCCGGACCTGCTGTGGCCGAGGCTACGTTTCTCAATAGGGAAGAGATTACGATTTATTGTCTGTATTGTGACCCTGTTTGTGATTTTCGATTTCTCCATTTTGATTCCGTAGCAATTCGGTTTATGGAAATTGAGGAAATCCATCTTGTGCCAGAAGCTACAACTATTGGATTGGAGATTTGGGTGGTGGGTAATAACAGTGATGAACAAATTTCTCTCTCTATAGGGAACCCTAGCCCGACTGGATCGACCAACTCTGTGCGCTTGCACTCGGTAAAACCATTACCCACTGTTCCACAGTTTCTTTTTTCCATGTCGCTGTCCGATTATACAAGCCACCAAAGTTCGACAGACACATCTCTGCTCCCGTCGTTTTCCACAACCTTGACCGTCGCGTGATGCGTCCTGTTTTCCCCTCTTCGTATTCTCGATTGTCCATTTGCAGCCGCTATTCCTATCTTCCAACCAACTCCACTTCCTTCCTATTCCTTGTGGTCAAATCGTCACTTTTTTCTAGTCGACGGGCATATCCATTGTGTTCGTTCGATCAATTTAATACAAAGCCTGTTGATATTACATAATTAATATATAATTAATATAATTATATAAATTATATAATGGTTATAACTATATAATTAAATAATAGTTATAATTGATATATAATTAATAATTATTAAAAAAAATTCAAGAAGAAATGGATAAAGTCTATTGTACCATTTACACATTTCAAAAATGAAGTAAGCAAGTGAAGAGAAATGTCATCGATTAAGCTTTGAGGACAAATATTTTTGAAGCTAGAGGCAATGTTATGAATATAAGTTATATAAAATAAAATAAATACAAATAAATGTAAATAATAAATAATCAAAATAATGATTATTTTAAGAGTCATTAGTTAAATGAAAAGCATGTTTAAAAGACATGCTCAGTGATGAAGGGACGCCTACCTAGGTGTAAAAGAAGGCCCTCATTGTAACATTCATCATCTTTGTACTATTCATCTTATTAATAAAATATTACTTACAATACATTGTGTATTTTACATTTAAAGCACAAACTCTCTTAAGTTTCGTTGCTTCACTCTTTAGCAGAGCTCGCCTCAACTCCTCTTGTTGCAAGTCAGACCACATCTTGTCCCATTTTGGTAGCTTGTCTCTGCCCAATATACTTTGGACAAAAAATTGCCACTCATCAGAGACACTGTTCTGTGCCAACCTCGCTAGTTATGTGGGTTGAGGCGTTGCCCCAACAATTGCAAGCTGATCTCGGACCTCTTGAATCTTGGTGAGGAAGGGATCTATGCCTTCCCCCTTTTGCATCCTAATGTATCTCATCTTTTCTTCTGGGAACATCTTCCGTTGCTCTGAAGTACCCTGATATAACGTGGAGAGAGCATCCCACATCTGTTTGGCAACATCCTTGCCAGCTATGTGTGAGACTATATGTTCCCAGACTCCATCTAGGATCAACGACTTCACCTTCACCATTTTCTTCTTGTATTCTTTTAGCTATTCTGCATCCCGGGGAACTGCCATAACACTGCTTATGTAGAGCTTTTGGCCATATTCATCCAACAAGGACATTTTGGCCTTCCAGATGACATAGTTGGAGGAACCCTCCAACCTATCTTGATCTCTAAACCCCGATGTGTTCATCTTCGATCTAGTTGAAAACTCCCTCTTTCCCTCTGCTCGGCTGCTGGTCTTGCTATTCGCACTCCCTCCTAGAGTGATAAAATCTGCACTCAGCTACTGTGAATCTGTTGCTGGAAAAATTGAACTTTTGAGACTTGAAGTTCCCTGAGAGAAATTTTCCCTCGGCTATGTGCGCTTTTCTCTTCCACTCGATGCTGATTTGCTGCTGCAAAACCCTCTGCGCCCACCCAAGGAATCTGCTCAGTGAAAATCCGAGCTGCAGTTGATCACTAACCCGGGCAACTCGATTTTTCTGCAACCCTACAAATGAAAAATCGAATTTCTGCTCCAACAATTTGACCTACTTGTTTGGGTATTGCGCTGCCTCTAAGAATTTCAGCTTGCTGCTCCCACTGATCAACGAAATTCTCACCTCCGCTTTCGAGCTTCCTGGCTAATCACTCATGCTCTGATACCAAGTGAAAATTTCAAATTTGAAATCCTATTGCAGCAGCTGGAAATTATTCTTCTAATTGTTAATTAATTTAACAATTTATTTGCTACGACAAACACTGAATAAATCACACTACAACCTTCACAAATAAAACTATGGAAATAATAGCGCTGAAAACTGAGAAAATACTAGCACACACACAATCATTAACATAGTTATTTTTGGACAAATATCTCCGGGAAAACCCAACTTGGGAAAACTGGTGCAACAGTTGAGGGTTTTATTATTATGCAGTGGTGAAATCTTAGTACAATCTGGATGCACAAACTGGCAATCCACTACAGGGGAAATTGACCGCAAAAATTAGTGAGACAAATTTTGTCTCACCCGACACTGATCCGGCTCCGAAATTGGCTTTGAATGTGCTCCTTGAAACCCCTGCGTCAGCCTCTGCGTCAAGCCTGCGCATGCACTAGAACACTCTGCCTGGAACTGCAACTGATTAAGTCGTCTGCCCAATCCAGACTTTGAGAATGATTCGCTGGTACCTTCCAGAAATCTTCCCGGTCTCTAGCAGCTGAATCAACCCTCTGTCTGGCCAAATCGAACTTTGCCTTTGAAGCTCCTGCTCTACTTCTATCCAGCCTCACTGAGGAAACTCGACCCTCCTGTAGCTGACTTCCGGGATCTGGAAAATATCCTCCGGACTCGCTGTCTCTGCTTCCTCTTGAAGCTCGAACTCTCCGGCAACTGACTGCTGCTACTCTAGAAAATCAAATTCTCCAAGTGCCTCTGGTGTATTCTCCAAGTGCCCATTGACTTCTTCTTATAATCCTCTGTTGGGACACCAAGATTAAAACTTAATCAAGGGCTAGGATCATCTTGGAGTTGATCGGTGTGAGTTTCTAAAGAATTCTCACCTTGACTTAATTAATTATGATTAATTAACCATATTCCCCAAGTTTAGACTTAGGAAATATTTATAAATTGGTTAATAATCTAATTAAGCCATCTCTAGGTGGATTTTCCAGAACGATTTCTGGCTTTTGGAGATCTCATATATTCTAGCCTCTCCACCAAATTTCATGGCTAGAACACATCCGATGCTAGAAAAACTAACATAACCATCCCCTAGACTCCATCACCGAAGGTTAAGGCACACTGGCCTTTTGTTACATGATTGATCATCTCAAAACTCATCATAAATTTCACCTTTTTCCTCTAAAACTTGATTGTTGGCCTCTTAAAGTAAGCCGCTAGCTAGGGCCAAGGCACGTTTCTCAACTAAGGTTTGAACATTCCTTGGTGGAGGGATTCAAGACACGGAGGTGAGATATTTGCCTCCAAAATGAAGTCATTCCTGTGGCTAATTTCTTTATTTTTTGGTAGACATCCCTTGCCCTAGTTAGATTTTTCCCTAGAAAAGCCCTAGTTTGCCATAAGATTCAAGCTGAGGCTTATTGAAGGCTTCTTGTTGCATAAGTTGAGAGTGTACAAATGTTGGAATCCTTTTCTTGGCCTTGTGATCCTAGGTTGACCTATTTACCTTGTTAATTCTCAAGCCCTAGGTCACGTAAGTAATGATGAGTCTCCTGGTCCTACTTTTATGGATAGAGTAAGTATTGGAAGTTTTGAAAAGTGTAACTATGTTCAGTCTTCATAATGACGTGTAATTGTGTTTTTATGTAATTGATGTAAAGAAGAAAGTAAAATTATTATTATTATACTTCTCTCATGGGTTTCATGAGCAAGGAATTTTATTTTTAGTGATGACTCACATTGTGAGCCTTTAGGATTTGTCATCAAGTCATAAAAGGTAATTTGAGTCTATGTCATGTATGAAGGACCCTTCTTGGGCATGTTGCATTTTTGTATGTCATTAAAAGAATCCAAAGACCCTCCAAGACAAGCACAAGCATCTCCTAGCAAGTCGACTTCAAGATGGAATAAATGATCTCCTCCAAAAGACATGTCAGCTCACCCTCACGCAAGTCGGCTTAATTGACGAGTAAACAACTATAAATAGGGCAACTCGACCTCATTTCAGGACAAGAATTTCGATCATCATCAAGTCCGCAATAGGAGGTGCGAAGTTCATCTAGGAGGCCTATTATCAAGCGAAGGTAGGAAGAGTATAAACCAAGCTCTACTCTGGTTTGTTTTTGGGTTGATTTTCTCCACATGTGTGAGGAAGCAAGAGGTCAATAGCAGCAAAAGAAGCCGAGAGGAATTGCAATCCTCTTGGGTAGCCGAGTTGGAAGAAGGTCAAGTCAAGAGGAAGCCGAGTCAAGCTAGAAGGAGGCCCTGTCCAAAGTGAAGGAAATCAAGGTATAAGAAAAGGTCTTATGCATGAGCTAGGGTTTCTGAATTAGGGTTAAGGATTGCAGACCTAATTCTAGGAGGCCAAAGGTTTGAAGCAGAAAGAGGCCGAGGTTGAAGAAGACGAGAAGGAGGAAGGAGCAGAAGATTGACTATCATTGACTAAGGATCTCGTCAAGGAAGCTTTGTGTCTTAGTGTTGGAGTGGCACATAGGTCGAGGGTCTTGGTCTTGGTATTCGTCAATTGAAGTCTCTATAAGAAGAAGAATTTGTTCGGGTTTTCCTCTCAAGTGGGAGAGGTTTTGGCCCTGACTGATCGCCTATATTCTGTGTCACTTGTCTCTTTATCATTTATGCATAGGTAGCTGTTTGATGAAGAAGAATACTAATAACTTAAGTAAAAAATCCTAATCTAAGAAAGTAAAAAGCATTCACAAGCAGTTATGTAAATAAGGGAAATCACTTAACCTTGATGCCCTAGATTTCTCAACAAGGAGGGTTAGACCTTGGATTGAATGTTCCATGAGCCCTTTGAGTTTTGAAAAAATCTTAGGGTAACCCAACCCTCTGCACACGAATCACGAGTGGACACTCGTATGCGACGGTGCAAAGTCTGAAGATCCTAAGAAGCATATTGATGAGTTTGAAAGGGATTGCTCTACTAAGTTCATTAAAGAGAAACGATAAGATATGGTCATGACTTTATTCGCCTTATCACTAAAATACTATGCTAAAAAATGGTTCATGACCCTTCCTGAGAAATCTATTGGCTCATGGAATGACTTCATCAAGGCTTTCTCCTTTATAGGTGGATGGAAGAACAATGCATTGTTGAGCTATACATAGATTTCCTCTTGGTACAAAAAGGTGACATTGAAACTATTAGGGAGTTGAATCAAAGGTTCAATAGCATAGTTGCCTTGATACTTGAGAAATTGAAGATCCGTGATGAGCTGATCCTTTCAACTTAGCTCCATGCATTAGTTGGATAAATTGCATACCTAAGAAGGAACAAGAAACCTAAGCCTATTTTTCATGCCGAAGATGAAGATATTTAATCTTGTGAAATTATATAATTAGAACAACTCAAACTTGACAAACCTTTTGTGCCTAATAATGATGATTTTATCAAGGATCTTGAAAAACGCTTTGAAAATCTAATGCCCGTTGTATTGAAAAATTACAGTACTATGATATCCCAGGTCAATAAGATAGAGGAGGAACAAGTTGAAAATGAATCACCCTCACATGAAATCTAGGAGGAAATCAACATTGATCCACCAATTGTCTTCTAAATTAGACAATTTGATCGAGGACATCCTCCATGTTGAGATTTTGTGTATTGGGGGTAGCATCAGATGTGCTCTAGCTCCCAAACTTTGTGGAGGGACTAGAGTACACTTGATCTACAAGACCCAGAAAGGGATTTGGGAAATTTCATCTGGTTTAGGAGATATTTAATTAATTAATTATTTTAATGTATTTCCTAAGTTTAAACTTAGGAAAACTAAATAATTAAAGTTAATTAAATTAAACATGTGATGAAATTGTCTTAAGTCACATGGATCAAGCTTTCTTTTAATCTTAGCCATTGATTCAAGATCTAATCATGAACGTTGGTTTCCCAATGAGAAAAGTATAAAGGAAAGGCTTGGGGTCATTTGTAAAGACACACAGAGGTAGAGCACTGAAGCTAAGCTGAGATTCTAGGGCAGGGTTTGCTAAGAATTCGCAGAAGTGTTTAAGCTACAGAGAGGGGACTTTAGACAAAGGGGATGGTCTGATCCCAATGTCTAGAATCTGCAGAGACAGAGAGCAGCTTCAGAAACGCAACGCAGAGAAGCAGGAGCATCAACAGCAAGAGGGCAGCAGCTGCGCAGCGCAGGGGCAGCTTCAGCTACGCAGTCACTCCCAGGGCAGCGTAAGGCAGCTGGAAACCCTCAGAGGTTACGCAGGGGCTTCAAGGGCATCGCTGGGGTTTCTAGGGCCTAATTTTGGCTGAGTCCTGTAAATCCCGTTTGAGGGGTGTGGATCAGTCAATATATTGGCTTCAGAACAACCGACGAGTTGCAGATCTATATTTTCTCTGTCGGGTTTTCCAGATCTAGAACCCATATTTGTTGTATTCAGAAATACTCTTAATAATAAAACCCTCCAGCAGCCAGCAGATCGGTTTTTCGCATTGGGTTTTTCCGTGGACTACTTGTCCAGAAAATCACTGTGTCACTTTGTCTATGTGTGCATGTACTTTTTCTAGATCTAAATTGGTGAAGGTCTGTTATGTGTTTTGCTTCGATATTAATCTGAATTTTTCAGTTAAAAACTTAATTAAGTAGGAGGAACATAACCAGATCTAACAATAGATTTCTGCATAATGGTAACATTCATAAATTTTCACATGGTATCAGAGCAATTGCAGATCTAGGAGGTTCACCAACAGAAGACTGAGGATCTTGCTGTAGAAAGCAGTAGGAAGTGCAACAGCAGCAGCAGAAGGGCAAATCTGAAGGGACATCGCAGTTTTCAGAGAAGCAAAGTTACGCAGAGGGCAGGGTGACACGGTCTTACGCTGTCTCCCAACAGGCCCACGCACTTACTGCGCAGAGGCAGCACTGGGGTTGTTTGAAGCCAGCCAGTGTGACGCAAATCTGAAGCTGTCAGATCCAAAAGTGCTTGAAGCAGAGCTGGAGAACTTCAGAAGGTGTTGGTGGGGTTAAAATTTTGAAGTTTTCAGAATTTTAGCCTAAGCACTAGTGACAAAGAGCGGGAGGAGATCAACTTCTCAGAGAGTTTCTAGCCAAAGAAACTTGTAGATGGATCAGAGGATCAAAGAGAGTTGAATCATCGTTGATTTGGCAGATTTCCAAGAAGGGAAATCAGTTGTCAGAGGGAGCAGAAGGTGCTTGTTTCGCCAAGGACCTTAGATCCAGATCTCTAGCAAAGAGAAAGGGAGCTTCGACAAATTTTTGAGCAGGTGGCTCCTCATGGACTGCGTGATCATGACAGATTGGATGGCCTTTCCAACTTTTCAGTTTGGAAGGCTAGGATCCTAATAGTCGTAGAGGCATATCATATAAGAGAACATGCAGAACAAGTTCTGGCCACGCCGACCGATGCAGATCTCCTGAGGAAGCATAATGAAGCTGCTGGACATGCCAAGCAGCTGATAATGGATGGAATTAAGGACCATATTGTCCCACATATAGCTGAGAAGAAAACAACTAATGAAATGTGGAAGGCCTTTAACATCCCTATATGAGGGAAAATCTGTCCAAAGGAAGATGTTGTTGGAGACTCAGATGCGATCATTCATGATGACCAAGGGGGAAGACATGGAACATTTCCTCTTCAGATTACAATCGATCAGGGATCAGTTGACTGCCACGGGTGCTAAGGTGGAAGATGATGTGATGGTCAGAACTGCTCTCAATGCAGTCACAGATGAGTGGGAAACCTTTGTCCAAAGTATCTTGGGCAGAGCGGACCTCCCAGATTGGGACAGCTTGTGGGCAATCATGCGTCAAGAAGAACTCTGCAGAATCACCAAGAAGCAGTGCAACTCTGGATCGAGCAAAGTGAAGAAGGAAGATGAAGAAGATGTAGCCTTGGCATTAAAGAGGCATCAAAGTGCTTCCAGTGTGGAGAATTAGGACATTTCGCCAGCAATTGTCCTCAGAAGAAAAAGGACAAGGAAGCTTCCTCTTCCAAGGCTGCTGTGGTGGATGATGGGTCAGAAGATGATGCAGCCATGAGTGCCCGTGAACCACGGAAAGTGGGGCGACATGGATTTGTAGAGGAGCTATAGAATGAGGAGCGTGATCCTTGAGCAGGTCATCTCTTGGATCACATCTGAGCTACGGGAGCCTTAAGACAGTAGCGGGACAAGTGGAGTAGTGGGTGCATAGATCACGGATGAAGCAGAAGCAGATCTGAATGCTGGAAGGAGCAACGCAGTGCAGATGCCTCTGTAGTGTAGGGGTTGATGTGACTTCAGCAGCGCAGCGTAGAGCTGCAGCAACGTATGGGGCTTCAGGAGGACATCGCAGTGCAGCAGCATCGTGAGAGATTTCAGCACAAGGGGCTGTTGTGACTTCAGCAGTGCAGAGGGAGTCTGCTTACGCAATGTAGAGCTGTAGCTGTGCATCATCCTCCAGATTACAACACAGATCAACAGCCTATGGAGCTTCAGTGATAAGGTTGCAGCGCAACTGACTTGTCTGTCAAAGATTGGGCGGAGATTCAGTTTTTTCTCTCAACAATTGAAGTTGCAGTGCAATAGTTAGCAGTGGCAATGCTTTGGGCAGCACGAATGCAGCAAATTGAAAGGGAGCTGCAGTACAGATGTGGTAGTGGCTGTGACAACGTCATGGGCAACAGTACCGAATGGCAGCAACAATGCAGAGTTGAGTGGCAGCAGGTCAAGCATCAACAACACATAAACCAATGCCCAAAATCTTGTAATGCATGGTGTGATGTATTGCTAGAGCACACTCCGTGCTAAGAGGGAGTGTTGAGATTTTGTGTATTGGGGGTAGCATCGAAATGTGCTCTAGCTCTCAAACTTTGTGGAGGGACTAGAGTGCACTTGATCTACAAGACCCAGAAAGGGATTTGGGAAATTTCATCTGGTTTAGGAGATATTTAATTAATTAATTATTTTAATATATTTCCTAAGTCTAAACTTAAGAAAATTAAATAATTAAAGTTAATTAAATTAAACATGTGATGAAATTGTCTTAAGTCACACAGATCAAGCTTTCTTTTAATCTTAGCCATTGATTCAAGATCTGATCACGACTGTTGGTTTCCCAACGAGAAAAGTATAAAGGAAAGGCTTGAGGTCATTTGTAAAGACACACAGAGGCAGAGCACTGAAGCTAAGCTGAGATTCTAGGGCAGGGTTTGCTAAGAATTCTCAGAAGTGTTTAAGCTACAGAGAGGGGAGTTTAGACAAAGGGGATGGTCTGATCCTAGTGTCTAGAATAAAAAGAGACATAGAGCAGCTTCCGAAAGGCAGTGCAGAGAAGCAGGAGCATCAACAGCAAGAGGGCAGCAGCTGTGTAGCGCAGCGGTAGCTTTCGCTACACAGTTGTTGCGCAGTCACTCCCAGGGCAGTGTAAGGCAGCTGGAAACCCTCAGAGGTTACGCAGAGACCCTTAGGGGCAACGTAGGGATCGTGTCACCTAGTTTGAGGTTACACATCCCTTTCTAGACAAGCGCTGAGGGATGCAGGGGCTGTAGTGGCTGACGCAAGGGCTTCAAGGGCAGCGTTGGTGTTTCTAGGGCCCAATTTTGGTTGAGTCCTGTAAATCCCATTTGAGGGTGTGGATCAGTCAATATTTTGGCTTCAGAACAGCCGGTGAGTTGTAGATCTATATTTTCTCTGTCGGGTTTTCCAGATCTGGAACCCAGATTTGCTGTATTCAGAAATACTCTTAATAATAAAACCCTCCAGCAGCCAGAAGATTGGTTTTCCCGCATTGGGTTTTTCCGAGGACTATTTGTCCAGAAAATCACTGTGTCACTTTGTCTATGTGTGCATGTACTTTTTCTAGATCTGAATTGGTGAAAGTCTGTTATGTGTTTTGCTTCGATATTAATCTGAATTTTTCAGTTAATAACTTAATTAAGTAGGAGGAGCATAACCAGATCTAACAATAGATTTCTACATAATAGTTACATTCAGAAATTTTCACACTCCATTCTTTATAATTCTTGAGATAAATGGTTGCCTCCTTCATGACTACATGCTTGATTTTGGATCAACGACTAACATAATGCCATTGAAGATCATGAAGCAATTGGGCTTAGATATCTCAAGAAAGTACAAGAATGTCCATGGGATTGATCTAAAGGGGTTGAGGTGTATGGGATTATAGAAAATTTGGCCGTCAACTTAGAGCGACACCTTAAAAAGAATTTCTCCATGGACATATTCATCGTTGATTTCCTTGACACTTGGGGAATGTTGCTATCTAGGAAATAGGCAACTATGATTGGGGGAACCATCCAAATGAATATGTCCCACTTTAGAATTCCCATGGAAGAGAATTCATATGCCAATATAAATACAAAGGCATCCACTCGACCTTTGATAGAATGCCTTTGTGTAACTATCGATGAGGACCTAGAAGAAGATTGTGGATGTGGATAATGATGGATATCTTAAAAGGCTTCTGCCTTTGAGCCAGAAGTCGAAGGAGTATGGACCGTGTATTTTGATGGGGCATGCTCCAAGTCGGGTTCAAGAGCAGACATAGTTTTGATATCACCCTCCAAGACACATATTTTGTTTCCTTATAGGTTATGACTCAATTGTACAAACAATGAGGCTAAGTATGAAGCCTTAGCTTTGGGTCTAAACATAGCCCTAGGCAAAGGAAGCCAACATCTGAAAGTCATAGGGAACTCTTACCTGATTGTATCCTAGGTCAAGAGATCCTCAATGCCGAAAATGAGAAACTCAAGAGGTACAAGATCCAAATATTACACACGATAGAAGGATTTGAAACATTTGGCTTTGTAGCCGTCCCAAGAGAGGAAAATGTCGTGGCTGACTGCCTAGTAGTAGCTGCATCCACATTACAATCCCCTAATGGTGAGGGTACTCAAGAAATTTTACAATGGAAGTCATCTTTAGGCTGTTGAAAATTGGGTCAGCTATGGGACAAATTTCTTATAGGAACCCTAGGAAAATCGATCTTGCCCAAAAGAAGAATTCAAATTGATCAAAGAAAAATATCATTATCATTTAATGTTGCACAAAATTAAGCAAACAATTATTAATAAAAAAATAGAATTAAATGTTATTATGAACAAAATTTGAATTGAAGTATTTCCCTCCAAACTCTAAAGTCAGCTTGACTTCTTTGGCACCCATTTGATTTGGAGGAAGGCTATATATAGAAGATTAATCCTCATCCCTAAGAGCAATTCCGATCTCACAATGGTGAGCCACTCCTGGAAGCCCACCCTCCATTTCATTTCATCTAAACCCTTGTCATCTACCTTAAATTCTAACCCCTCCTATTCTCTTTAATAAATATAATTTATCCCCCCTTTTTCTCATAATTCTCTTCTTATGATTAATTTTTCTTTTCTTAATCCTTCCTCATTTTCATTTGTTGCTTTTATTAAATTCCTTTTCCTTCTTAACCCCAATTTAAATTTATTTATTTATTAATATTGAAAGTATTTAATAATTTAAATGATTTGAATTAATTATTCCCCCCCCCCCCTTTTTACCTTTGACCTATCCTTTGGCAGGCAGGCACTCGCAGAACACTCACAACGGAAGCACTTGGATTTCTTTCCAGCATTTGCAAGTACACACTCGCAGGCACTCACCAACTCATCAACAAGAACACTCGCAGGCACTCACCAACTCATCAACAGTAACACTCAAAAGCAAGCACTCACAGGCACTCACCAACTCATCAACAGGAACACTCACAGGCAGGCAACAAATTAGGAGAGGTTATCGGCAATCGCAGGAAGGCATCAGATTAGGAGAGGTTAGTTGCGCCAAGCCCACGCTGAGCAGGCAACTCATCGGCTCGTGAAATCCAGTAGATCTCAATGTGCGTCCACGACAACCGTCACACTCGTGTTTCTACCCGTCGTTACACCGAGCAAAGCTACCTAAACAGTGCACATCTTGTATCCGACTGACCCCTTGTTGGTGTGATCCTTCGAAGGGCAGTTGTAGTCAGTAAAGGAAGCAGTTTGTAGGTCCACAGTGCCTGATATTAACAGAGGAGACAAATTTTGGTGGAATCCTCGGTTCACTCTGTCCTTTGAGAGAAAAAATGTCCACTGGTGTATCTGGGTGGGCCAATTTTGAAGCTATTTTTGATTTTTGGAATCCCAAAATGGAAAACAAATCAATAGTAAATGTTAAAAATGGCAAGCAAATCTCAGATTTTGTGGAAACAAGTCATTTGGGCCAAGTCAAAATTGCTTCAGCTGACAAAACAAGAAAGTGGATTTGGGTAAATGCAAAACAATATCAGGGTATTTTAAAGTGTAGACTTGCCACTTTAAATAGAAACAAAGAAGAAGAAAACAATCCCAAAGAAAGAAAACAAAGAAGAGCAACAAAAATAAAGAAGAGTCAATCATTTACAGTCCCACAACTACACCTCTTACTTGGTCATCATATCTCTATGTCCAAGAACTGATGAAGGGCAGGGCAAGGCTGGAAATTTTAGAAGCCAAAGAATAGGAGAGAGACCACAACTTTCAGAGATCACACTTGCAAATCAATGTTTAATAGAAGGTAATAGAATTTTAAAAGAGCAGGTAACAATGTTACAAGATGCTGTAGAGGCAGGAAAACGAGAATGGGAAAACATGAAGGCAACATGGCAAACCAGGAATGAAGCAATGGCAGTAAACAAAGATGTGATAATCTCTAAAACAACTAAGGTAGATACACAAATAGTTTAGCGAACAATCCTTTCCGAAAAGAAGGCAAAAGAGAACAAGAGGACATACATTCCAAAAGAAATCAAAACTAGGGTTGAGGACACTAATGGTCACATGATAGAGGAAAAAGAAGATGTAAGTTCTCGTAGAGCATAGGAAAGAGAACATAAAGAAAGAAAAGAGAGGGAAACAAACTTTATTATCAGGGGAATAAGAGACTATTGAAAGAATGAAAGCACTTTCGATTTGACAAGGGACTTTTTGAGAGATAAATTACAATGGAGAGGACATATTTTCCAAGCAAGGAGGGTGGGAAAGATATGTGAGGAGAGGCCTCGACCTATAAAAGTCATCATGGCAAGTGTGCAAGAAAAACACCATCTCTTAAGAAAAAATAAACTCTTGAAAGGCTCACACTTCTTCCTAGATGAAGATTTAACTAGAAAACAACAAGAAGAGAGAAGAGATGAAGGGGAGAAAGTTAGAGCAGCAAGAAACGAAGGGAAAAGAGCATGGTTCTACAAAGGTAAAACAATTATTGCAGTGTTTGGGCCTCATTGCGAAACAGGGCAGCAAGCTGACAGTAAAGAACAAACAGGTAATTCTATAATAGGGAGGAAAACAACAGGATCAACATGGATGAAAAGGGGCAAAGACTCAAAGTTGAGGCTTGTGTGCCAAACTGCGTAGCAATCAAATTCTACCCAGATCTACCTAAGTCTAGTTTGTTGGAACTGTATAGGTTATCCTTGGAGGAGGGGACCTGGGATAGGGCCTATTGCATAAGTTAGAGACATAATTTGTCTCACATAAACTCATGAACATGATGGTTGCAAAACTCTTATGTTTGACGGTTATTTGAAGTTAGCAGTTTGGAACGAGGCAACAAAAACTGGCAAAGGGTACGAAGGAATATTGGCTTTAGTGAAATAAAAAGAAGGCTGTCACATTTAGTTAGAGAAAGAAGATACAAATAAACAATATTTATTGTTCAAAATAACAAAGAATGAGAACCACATAAGAATTGCAACATGTTATTTTGCACCTCAAGTATCAAAAACTTACAAAATTAAGGGATTGGACAACAAAGATCCGTATGCAGCTTTAAAGCAAGATATTGCTTCATATTCTCAATAGGGAGAAGTTCTTTTAGTGGGAGATTTCAATGCTAGAACAACAAATCGACAAGCTAGTATTCTTTGTTGCAAAGCGGATAACAATCCTATTTGGCTCATTGAAGAGGAGAATTCTCGATGGTTGAGATGTTCAGAAGATGACAAATCTAGTAATCATTTTGAAGAGGAGTTGCTTATGTTGTGTGGTGCTTTCAACTTAATTATCTGCAATGATCTAGATAGATGGAAAATTCTGGGAGCTTCACTTGCAACACATATAATGGGGTAGGTGTCGTTGACTATGGTATTGGTTCACAAAGCTTAATAGAAAGGATAGATGAAGTTAAGATTGGAGAGCATATTTGGGACTTAAAATCAGATCAAAACCCAATTTATATAAATTTATCTTGGTTAGAAGAAAGACAAAATAGGAGGAAAACCGAATGTTCTCAACAATCGGCATCAAGGGGCAAAATTCTTCTAACATAAGAAAATTGCACTATATTCAAAAATATGCTGGAGAGATCAATTCAGAAGGAGAAAATTGGTCCCCAAAGCCTCAACAACCATGAGTTAACAAATATAATCCAGGGTGCACTTGAGAAGTGCAAAAGAGCAAAAAATAGGAAATTGGGATCAATTTGTTTTCCTGTGAATGTGTGGTTCGATGAGGAATGCAAAATGGCAAGGAGAACCTTGAAAAAGGAAGGCGAGGAGAAGATGCATGTAAAGTTATGTAAGCAGATTTTAAAAAGGAAAAAATATGAGTTCATGCAAACAAGGCGAGAAGAGTTGATATATCTAGGCAAGAATAACCCAAAACTTTTTTGGCAGGAACTTCAACCAAGTAAGAAGCAATTTGAAAATAATATTACAGCCAATCAGTGGTTTGACTATGCAAGACAACTCTATGAAAAAGAGTTAGAGGTTCAGCCTCCTCCCAGGATCAACACAACTACAAAGCTTTTCATAGTACACGAGATGGAGGCAGGTATTAAAAAGTTGAAAACAGGGAATGCAAAGGACTTGGTTGAACTTCAAGCATAATATCTATAGTGGGGAATGAACATTTTGGCACCGCACATCATGGAAATATTCAACAACGTAAACAACAACGTCATTCAACAAGGATTCCCAAGGGATTGGATAACTAGTCTAGCAATACCACTTTTTAAAAGTGGAGACATTAATAATCCTTCCAACTATAGAACCATAATGATCAATCCTTTGTTTGCAAAGCTTTTCAGCGGCATGGTAGAAAATATAATCAGTAAGTGGGTAGAAGTACAAGAAAAGAGGGCAAAAGGGCAAGCGGGTTTTAGGCCGAAGCATTCTACAGTAGACATGGTATCACGTTGGCACACATTGTTGAAAAGGTTTCGGGGGGCAAAGAAGAAGTATTTTGCTTTGTTGACTTCAAAAAGGCATTTGACACGGTCCCTAGAGATAAGTTGTGGCGTAGAATGGAAGAACTTGAAATTCCTTTACAATATAGAGCTGCTGTTCATAGGCTTTATGAAGAGGTGAAAGTCAAAATTAGAACTACACCAGGCATTTCGGAAAGTTTTAGAAGTGACATTGGAGTCAAGCAAGGTTGCCCTTTATCCCGTACCCTTTTTGGTTTATATATTGACAAATTGGAAGAGTGGTTAAAGCAAGGTGGGGATGGTGTTTGGTTGGGAGAGTTTGTGATAAAGCTTCTTCTATATGCCGATGATCTTGTACTGGTTGCTAAATTGGCCCATGGATTGCAGATGCACCAATATGCCCTTGAGCATTTTTGTAAAGCAGTGGGGATGCAAGTGAATACCAGTAAGACCAAAATAATGATTTTCTCTAATAAAAGGAAGCAAAGTTAGCATACATTCTTCTTTGAAGGTAACATTCTTGAAGAAGTAAATGAATACAAGTACCTCGGGATCGATTTCAACAACAAGCTTAATTGGGAGGATTGTAGAAAGAAAAGAATTTTAGGAGGGTGGAAAGCATTATATGCACTTCGAAACAGATGTAGAGAGGCAAAGTTATGGGATTGGAACACGATTAAAGTGTTTTTTGGACCCCTAGTTGTTCCAGTGATATTATATGGGTGTGAATTTTGTGGGCTAGCAACATCCCTGTTTCAAAATGGAAACAAATTGAGAAAATTCAAAAACGCTTGATCATGAGCAAGTTCAAAATAAAAAGTTCAGTTCCTTGTGAGATAATGTTGAGTGAAATAGGAGCAGCGCCCATCGAAGCAATTGCTATAGTGCGTCTTATAAGGTATATAAGAAGAATTGAGAAAATGGGAGGAGTTAGATGGCCGAAAGTTATCTTCAATGAAGGCATGAGTGAAAGAAAGAAATCATGGATGAGACAAAACAACAAATGGATGCAAAAATGGAATATTTACCTTAATGCATGTCCCACAAATAGCAAAGAGTTAAAGAATTTTGTGCTGGAGAAGTTCCGTAAGGGTATACAAGGAAAAGAATTGGGTAGAAAGAAGAAGTACTATGTTCACTAATTCAACCCCACTTGTGATCTCCTACAAAAAGAGTACATTGGAGCTAGCATTTCGTGGAGAGTAAAGATTCTTATTGCTCAATTAAGAACTAACTCACATCAACTTCTGTGTGAAACAGGACGGTGGAAGAGACCTAAAGAAACTTGGGAAGAACGAGTGTGTACATTTTTCACTTCTGGGGCAGTGGAATCGAAAAAGCATTTTATTTTGGTATGTGATGCTTTCAGAGACATCAGGGACAGTTATGGTAATATGTTAGCATCAATTCCGTGGCATTGTCTTTTCAGTGAGGAGAGTGTTAGAAGGTTGGGTCAGCTCATCATCAATTTGAGTAAGAAATGGATTGTATTACTGAAGGAAAAAAACAAGGAGGCTGGTAGTCCCATGGGCCATAATCTTATCTTTCTATTTTTTATATAAAATTCCCCCTCTAATAATTTGAATTTTAATATTTTATTTTTAATTTTAATATTTTAAAATCTCGAGCAATAACTCCTAAAATATTAAATATTAAAAATGTATTAATCCAATATTAACAATCGTTTTAACTCTTATAAACTCTCAATTTATCGATATTAAATCAGTTCGATATTTTAATCCAATTTGGATCTTATAGTTATTTATTCATCCTTTCTCTAACTAAATCTTTGAAATTTCCATCAATAATAATATTAAATTATTAAATCAATTATTTCCTATAGTTCCAGTCAAATTTCAACAAAATTTATCGAATTTCCAACATTCCTTCTTATCTCACTTTCTTTAACGTCTATCTCCCTCATCCTTTTATACATCATGGTCTTGCTCTCTTCCTATCATCAGATAAGCTTCCTGCCCCTGAAGATGGGTGAAGTGTTCACTCGAAACGTTGGGCTCTTCATGCATAACACATAGGTTTCTAGAAGTTGTCAATAACATTATGATACTACATGTGGAAATCTACACACCATAACTCTAGTAATACTTTCCGACCTCTGGAACTGAAAATCAGCTTCACCCCCAGCAAAATCGAATTGCTCATAGAAGCTTCTACTCTACCTCTATGCAACTTCTTGGAGAAATTTCAGCCTCCTCTGCAAATGCACTCACCGGATCTAGAAATCTTCCTTTGATTTCACTGTCTGTGCCCCTCTCTGTCTCTGCTTCCTTTCTGAAGCTCGAACTCTTCCGGCAATTGCCTTTGGAAAATAAAAAAGTCCTAGGAAATTGATCTCAATTATGTTCTCCATCTACCCATCGAATTCTTCTTATAATATTATGTTGGACCTCCAACGACCAAGATTAATATTTAATCAAAGGCCAAGATTATATAGGAGTCGATCCGTGTGAGTTTCTAGATGATTCTCACCTTATCTCAATTAATTCTGATTAACTAATCCCTTTCCCTAAGTTAGGAAATAATTAAAAATGGGCTAATAATCTAATTGAGACACTTCTAGGTGGAATTTCCAAAAAATAGGGTAATAATCTAATTGAGACACTTCTAGGTGGAATTTCCAAAAAATAGGCTAATAATCTAATTGAGACACTTCTAGGTGGAATTTCCAAAAAATATTTCCGGGTTATGGAGATCTCATATGTTTTAGCCTCTCCACAAAGTTTTGAGACTAAAACACCTTTGATGCTACAGAAACTAACACTCCCTCTTAGCGAGGAAGGTGTTCTCTTTCTAGTGCTGCACATTCTGCCACAACACCCCGTCTCTGTACCACCCTTCGTCAAGCCGCTGATGTCTGGCCATTGTGACTAACTGCCACTGCCCACCAACCACTGCGCAACTCTGATGTTGCATCCGTGTTGTTACAGACACTACCTCTGCACTGTATCTCCCTCTCATCTGTTGCTGCTGCAACTAAGAGGCATCCAAAGAACTGAATCAACTCTCTCTACTACATCTGTCTCTTGAGTCTTGACTGCTACTAGCACCTGCACTGTCCACTGAAGAATCTGCGTTGTTGCTAACTCTGCACTGCTGCCAACACTGCACTACGTTCCTTAGCACTTGACTGCCACTAGTTTGCAACTGTCACTCTGGAATCTGAATGCATCATTGACACTGATCTGTCCTGCTATTGAATACTGTGGGCCCCCGTATCCAGGTAATTGTCCATGAGGTGGACACCTCAATGGACCCTGCCCAACTGGCACACTAGAGTCTCATAGTCCTCCACTTGGATCTAGTGCCTCACTATCTCCTTTTGAGCCTTGTCCTTGTTTGGGACCCTTCTTCACTTTGCAACTTGCACTTCCTTCAATACCTGTCTCTGGCAACTGGAAGTCGATCTGTAGCCCAGATCTGCATTCTGGTTAACTCGCACAACTTATTCTGGCAATCTCGTACGACCATCTCTAGAAAGTTGCAAAAATATACGAAACTCAAAAACTAGGAAATAAATCAGGAAGCTCCCTCTCTTCCTTGTGACCTTGATGCTGCTACTCGCACTCCTTAAGGAATGCACAAATATGCTCTTGTTTTGCCTCCGTATGTCCTCCGACAAACGTACTTCCTTTAACTGCTCACTGAGACTACTCGCTCAGCCTTCCAAATGTCCTTCTCCGGGAATTGGCACACGATCTGCAACCTTTGCAACTCGAACTGGCTATTATGGCAGAACCACATGGTATGCTGCAACTATAAATCTAGTATTTCCTCCTAAAAAATGGATCTAGAAACCCTTTGAGAAAACTGGAAGTTCCCTCTTGTGTGTGCTATTTCTCTTCCACCTGGCACAGATTCTGCTCTATCAAACTGCTTCAAAAACCCTCTGTGCTCAAACGAGAAATCTGCTCAGAAAAAATCTGAGTTGCCGTTGCTCCCTCTGCTTGCTGGAATCACTCAATTGGCAAGCCAAATTTTTCTGCCAATCCTGGACTGAAAAATCGTATTCCCCCAAGCAATTTGATCTTCTTGGCTTAGGCTCTACGCAACCTCTAGAAATTCGTCTTGCTGCTCCCTTTGAACAATGAATTTCTGTCTCCGCTTCTGAGCTTCGCTGTCTGATCAATCACACTATGATACCATGTGAATTTCAAAACTGAAATCCTATTGCAGCAACTGGAATTATTTCTTCTAGCTGTTAATTAAATTAGAAGTTTATTGCTACAACAACAACGAAATAAACACACTGCAATCTTCACAAAAATATTGCGGAAATTAATAGCGCTAGAAACTTGGAAAATTCTAGCGCACACATAAAAATCTGACACAATTATTTTTGGACAAATATCTCAGGAAAAACCCAACTTGGGAAAACCGATGCAACAACTAAGGTTTTTTATTATTAAACAAAACTGAATTTATCTGAGTACAATCTGGATGCCAAATACTGGCTATCTTGCAGAGAAAATACTGGCAAAAATCTCGAGGGAAATTACCCTCACTCCGAGCAATCCCGACACTTGGCTGCCTCTGAGAATCTAACCGTCCACCTAGCCCTGTGCAGCTTTTGTGTCACCCTAGCGCAATCTGCTACACACTCAACCCGAAACAACTGCAAATCAAGCCGCCCTGCCAGCTGCTGACTGGGAAGCTGACCCTTGGACACTTTGGAAATACTTTTTGGCCTCTGGAAATGAAAACCAACTTCACCCTAGCAAAATCGAACTGCTCACAGGGGCTTTTGCGCTGCCTCTACGCAACTTCCTGGAGGAATTTCGACATCTTGTGCAAATGCACTCACCAGATCTGGAAATCTTCCTCCGACTTCACTGTCTCTGCTTCCCTTTTGAAGCTCGAACTCTTTCGACAACTGCCTCTGTAAAATCGAACTCTCCAAGGAAATCGATCTCAAGTATGTTCTCCATCTACCCATCGAATTATTCTTATAATCTTATGTTGGACCTCCATTGGCCAAGATTAAAGCTTAATCAAAGGCCAAGATTATATTGGAGTCAATCCTTGTGAGTTTCTAGATGATTCTCACCTTATCTCAATTAATTCTGATTAATTAACCCCTTTCACTAAGTTTAGTCTTAGGAAATAATTAAAAATGGGCTAATAATCTAATTGAGACAAGTCTAGGTGGAATTTCTAGAAACGATTTTTGGGTTATTGAGATCTCATGTGTTTTAGCCTCTCCACAAAGTTTCGAGACTAGAACACCTCCGATGCTACAGAACTTTGCATTATGAAATTTGAGCTAGATAGAGCTTGGACATGTATATTGGGTTGCTGCCAAACATGTGAAACTATTAATCATGGGCTAAGACACACTGGTGGAAACTTGATGGATACACTGATGCTGACTGAGATTGAAAATGTTGTTTATAGGAAAAGCACATCTGGGTGCTGCTGTACCTTGGGATCTGCCATGATTTCTTGGATGAGTTGGAAGCAAAAGTTTGTTAATTTGAGTACGACTGAGGCAAAGAAATTTGTTGCTAGCATGTCTAGCTGCAAGGCAATGTGATTGAGAGAGCTCTTTGGATAGGTGTTTGAGCATGTGTTGGACATGACTGTGATATTTTATGAGTGGGATTTGACTTTTAGAGAATCCCCTGTTTTATGATCGGTCTGAGCACATTGCAGTTAGATATCACTATATCCGGGATATGGTGCAGAGGGGAGCTGTAAGACTCCATCATATTTCGACTAATGAACAGATAGTTGACATTCTTACCAAGCCTTTGCTGAAAGGGAAGTTCTTGGTCTTCAAAGAGCAACATGGACTAATTGATGTGACCCTTTCGTGAAGTGGTCACAACTGATCGAGAACATTGAACTATGCTCTTCCCCCCTGTTTGAGCTCCTAGGGTGGGAATGGAGTTGGAGAGCTCCTAGGGTTGAAGGAACTCATGGACAATAGGATAGACTATGATCCTTAACTCCAATGGTAAGTGGTATCTAGCCTATTGTCATTGTAGGGTGTGTGTGATCCCTGTCACTTATGTTAAGTTGGGCATCCTCCCCATGTTAAAGGATGCAGGTGTTCTACCACTTGATTCTTGAGGGTCAAGGTGGGAAGATCAATGGACAGTAGGATAGCTGTGATCCTTATTGCCCATGCAAGTAGAATCTTGCCTATTGTCATTGGATATAGGGTGGTAGATTGATCTCCCGTATGGTGATTCTTCTTCTTTAGATGGAGACATCATTGTTCAATTGATGATCAAGGGAGAGAAAAGTCGAAGCGAGATGTGATGAGATGGATGACTTGCTGATGCAATTGAGATGAAGGTCATGGAACTTGACCTGGAGACCAGTAGGGTTTGAAGGATCTTTAATTGATCTCCCCTACCGTCGATTGTATTGTATTATTCTTTTATGAGATGAGATGAGATGAGATGAGACGAGATGAGACATGATGCAACATCTGATATGAGACTTATGATGCAAATCGAAATTCCTCCCTAGCTGAGAGGGAGTTTTGAATTGGAGCAACTATGGGACAAATTTCCCCATAGGAACGCTAGAAAAATCCATCTTTCCCCAAAAGAACAATTCAAATTGATCAAAGAAAAATATTATTATCATTTAATGTGACACAAAATTAAGCAAACAATTATTAAGAAAAAAATATAATTAAATATTATTATGAGCAAAATTTGAATTGAAGTATTTCCCTCCAAACTCTAAAGTTAACTTGACTCCTTTGCTTCCCATTCGATTTCGAGGAAGGCTATAAAAAGAAGATTAATCCTCATCCCTAAGAGCAATTCAAATCTCACAATGGTAAACGATCAAAGGTTACATTTCAATGAAATGGTGCGAACATCTATGCCTCATATTGTTTTTCCTGTGGCTCGCATACTTCATTGGGGCATTGCATTACAGTTTGACTCACACTCTCTTTTTCTGTAGCATGTAGTGGCCTGCATACATATTTCTGTGGCTTGATTTATGGCCAGTGGATTGCTCCCATTCTCTATGGATTGCTCTACAGTAGCTTGCATCTATCCATGGCTCATGGCTCATACTACATACCTGTGGTTCACTCTTCTTTATGGTTTGCACCACACTCTATAATCTGTAACGTGACTCACATCCTTTCTGTGTTTTGCATACGTAATTCTGTTGCTTGCATTTTATGAATGGTTCATTGACATAATTTTGTGGAGGCTTACATTATCGCAAAATTTAGATCACTATTTCTGTGGTTCACATTATGTCAGTGATTCAGATCTATTTATCTGAGGATCGCATTACAGTGGTATGTCTTACTCAGTGGCTTGCACTCCCATCTGAGGCTCACACTCTTCCCTGACTCGCCTACTAATTCTCGGTTAGCTCACTTATTATCTATGGCTCACATCTGATTCTGTATGGCTCACATTTATTGTAGCTCACATATGTGTATTTGTGATATATAGACAATGGCTTATGACAGTGTATCTTTGATGTCTCTATAAGACAATGATTTATATGACAATGAGACAATGATTTATATAACAGTGAGACAAAGTTCTATGTGACATTCACTTGAATCTATTTGACAGTGACTTAGAGATATGGCATTGACTTTGACATGGCAGTGAACCTTGACATAACAGTAACCTAGTATGATAGTGGCATTTGATATGTATGTAACCTCGTATGACTATGACAGTGACCCTGTTGCATAACAATGATTTATATATATGCAGTGACTTTGTCGACAATGACTTTGATCTGTGAATAGTGCCCTTGATATGACAGTGATTTCAGTACTCTCAATGACACCATGATGTTTGATAGTAACCCTATATGACAATGATCTCGACAGTGACCTTGATGCAATGACCTTAACATGGCAGTAGACTTTGGTGAATGACGGTCTGTTCATAACAATGATGATAACTATGGATGGAAGTACTATGACAATGATGTATGGTTTGAGGATGATATGACAATGATGACAAAACGTCTATGACAACAACAACGACAATTATGTATATCATGCTCTTATAACAATATGATATGGTCTGCTGCTGGATTGGCCCTAGATGGCCTAATGTGATTGATGATGATGTCTCATGATAATTGTACATTTTATCTCAACTGAACATTTGATGAATATCTAATAGAAGAAGAATTTGGCTGGGTTTTTCCTTAGTCTCTGACCTAAATCCTGGTGTCTCTATTGTATGCTTTCTTCCGTTGTTCTTTACTATTTGGCTGCATTGTTGATGTTATTGTTCTCTCTACATAATTGCTAATAATGATATGATGTTGCAGGGTGAATGTTATATGAAAATGTTGAAAAAGTTTGAAAATGCAATTATCTCCAGTAGAGAACAATCTAGCCCTAAAAATTAACATATGCCTGCAATATCCAATAATCAAGAACACTGGGCTGTCTTTGAGGATGACATAAATAGTGGGTTTTCTCCAAAATGATGCCCCTAATCAAGATGACCCTAAAAATGTAGAAAAGGAAATATCTATGGAGAAGGGTTTTGACAGAAATAATAGGAGTAAAGTTAAGCAGAAAATAAATGAATCACCTAATATTATAGAAATCAACCAAGGCTCTGAATCCTCTCCCCAAATGGTCAAGATAGGGAAAGGGCTATTAAAAGATGAAAGGGTTGAGTTAGAAAAACTTCTGAGAGATTTCAAAGTTGTTTATGCTTGGTCATATCAAGACCTAAAAGCATATAGCCTCAAAGTTATCCAAGACACCATTCCTCTCGAAGAAGGGGCTAATCCTGTGAGACAAAAATTAAGAAATATAAACCCCAAGTTGGCTCCCTTGGTCAAAGAGGAGTTCAAAAGATGTTGGATGCCGAAATCATTGCCCCCACATGACATTTTTCATGGGTATCCAACCATGTTGTCACCAGGAAAAAGACCAGAAATATTAGGATGTGTGTGAACTTCGGAGACCTAAATCGAGTGTGCCTCAAGGATAATTACCCCTTACCTAACATGGAAAACCTCCTGCAACGAATCAGTGGGTCTAAAATTATGTCTATGCTTGATGGGTTTTCGAGATATAATCAGGTGTTAGTGAAAGAAGAGGATCAAATGGAGATCACTTTCCCAACTCCTTGGGGAACCTACAAATATCTTAGGATGCCATTTGGATTATTAAATGCTGGATTCACCTTTCAAAGAGCAATGGATTTTTCCTTCCCTGAACTTATCGATAATACTATAGAAATATATCAAGATGATGTCATTGTGGCCTCTATGGAGAGATATGACCATTACAAACACTTGAGGAAGGTGGTCAAGAGGTATAGTAAGTATAACATATCATTAACCCCAAAAAGTCAATCTTTGGAGTTGTCTAGTGTAAGTTGTTAGGACATTTTGTCTCTAAGGAGGGTATTAGCATTGATCCTGAAAGAATTAAGTGTATTAAGAATATTTCTCCTCCTAAGGACAAAAAGTCCTTGAAGTCATTCTTTGGCAGAATTAAATTCATAAGACACTGTATCCTGAACTTTGCTGAAATAGTTAAACCCATCAATGATTTTTTGAAGAAAGATGTTCTTTATACTTGGGATGAGGAGACAGCGAAATGGTTTGAAGAAATTAAGTAAAGAATAGTCTCAACCCTTGTCTTGGTAAACCCCGATTATTCCAGAGATTTTATTATTCACTCATTTTCCTCTGAGGGTACATTTGCTAGGGTATTAATGCAAAAGGATGATGAAGGGAACGAGAAACTGATAGCATTCATGACCAAATTGCCATAGGATGCGGAAGTTAGATACACTCTCACTGAAAACAACATGCATAAAACAACAAATAAAGAGATGATGTCAACCCTAGGTATAGGGTTTTAACATGCAATTTATGCTATAAATTACTTTATTCAACTTATTAAATGCAATCTGTAGGGCAACGAAACATCAAAATACAATTGCTAATAAATATATTTTTCAAGAAAAACCTTAACCTTAACCCTAGATACCTAGAAATTAGAGGAGAGAAAATGTAGAAAAAGAAGGGTTAATCAACACCTACTAGACTAGTGCCTTGATCTAATTGGGCAATGGAGTTTTTTAGGGCAAAATCTATGAAGAGGGGGAGAGAAAAATTAAATTATCTATACTTACAAACCCGAGTGAATTCCTCAATTGGGAGGTTTTAAGTTTACGAGATGCATATATCAAAGTTCTCTTGAAAACTTCAAGGAAAACAATTTTACATGCCATGAAGAATCAAGAATTCAAGGGAAATATTTCGATTTTGACATGGAACACATAAAAACCCTAAGTCACATAATATAACATGCAAAATGGAAGAAGATCTACAATAAACTTACAACATTCCACAGGAATCTCTTCAAATAATCCCAAAGAAGTCTCCCCATGCAAACACCCCCTCCCAAGACAATTCACACCATAAAGATCACATTTTGTCTGTTGAGAATTTGGAGGGGCGGTAATTAATTCAAATTCTATCCTTGATAATTACTTGTGAGCTTACTTAACTTACTTATGTCTTCTCTTCTTAGCTTATTTAGTCTTTCATCAAGTCAATCACTAAAATACAAGAGACACAAATTTAGGCTCTTCCAGCCAGGGCAAAACCTCTCCTTCTTGGAGAGAAAAATCCACGAGAAATTCTTCTTATAGATTTTCAAATGACAAGTACCATGACCAAGACTCAGACCCTTAACCTATGAATGCTTCCAAGACCTTGTCACTGCTTCTTTGTTGACCTCCAACTCTGATCCTTCTTTTCTTCACCAACCTGCACTGACCTGCACCAACACTAGAGAACTCGGTCTCTATCTTTCTTGATCTATTCTTGATTACCCAAACACTTCTTTTCACTTATTCAGATATGGGAGACAAAGTCACTTGATACCATATTCTTTACTTCGCATATCCTTGAAGCAGTATTCCTTTTTATGTACTGTCATGAGGAAGGTAAATCACAGATTTACCTTCCTCCCTTTTGTGTACTACAATACAGAGTTTACTTACTCTTTAGACTCCACATCAAAGCATAACCATAGACTACGTATCAACCTTGGTCTTTGTAACTTCGCATTACTTCACAAATAGTCATCCGACTGCTACCATACTTCGGACTAGTCATAGTCTTGTCTACGCATAGATCACAAACTTTTATTCTGCTTTTATTGTAGGTGAATATCACGTACTCACCTCAGGTTTTACTGCATCTTTTCTTTAGACTTGACTGCAACTTCTCCACACTGATCCACACTTCCTGCTTCAGAGCTATCCGAATTTTCTTGTCCACAAATGAACTACAGATCAATCAATATATATAGTGCACTGTCCGAGATTTAGGCCGACCTTACAAGCTGATTTGTAGGCTGACTTTACCACTGTTTATAGGCCGAATTTACCACAGTTAATAGGCCAACTTGAAGGGTACATCTTCTAGCGTTGATGAGGGCCGTCTTGAGCCAATCCTTCATAGTTAGATGACAAGGTCTTTGGAGCATATCCTAGACACTTCATATACATGACCCTTGAGTACATTTATAATCAGAAGACGAAACCTAATAGACATCAAGAAGAAGTCTATTGATCTATAACAAAACCTTGCTCATGAAACCCATGAAGCAAGCATAACAAAAATACATTTTATCATCTTTGTCTTCTTCTTTACATAATTACATAATTACATAGTCAATATGAAGACCGATCCTTGGTACACTTTTCAACACTCCCTCTTAACTAGGGAGGTATTCATATAGGTACATGGTCACTTTCAAACTGAAGAATCTCATAAGAAGAATCAGATTGGTAATCGCATTTGTATAACATCATATCAACTAGCATTTTCCTAGTGCAAGGCCTTGTCTAACAGCCCCATATCTCAACGAGACAATGGGCTACAATGCTGGCGAGACACATGACTTATAGACACCATAGTCATTGTCTCTCCAAGGTACATACTCCACCCAGGTGTTCCCAGAGTATGACCTTCTTGGATTATTCTTCTCTTGGGTAGCTAGCCCTCAAAGAACATCGGTCCACGACTACTCTTATCTTGAATGCCCTATCACATTCTCAAAGAGTATCGAATGCTAGATGATTACCCAATCCTCCATTCTGTCTTCCCAAGTGAAGACCAGAATGATGTGTCTATCCATTCTCTCCACATGGCCTACACTAAGACTTACGACTGTTAGTCCTGGTCTAGTGCATAACACATGTATTAGAGAATCATATACGTCACTCCCTCTTAACTCAGGAAGGACATACTTCAAGTTTCTTCCAAGCAAGAAGCTTATCACCAGGCTCCCTCTCAACCAGGGGCCTGCAGCAGCAATGGTGAGACACCTAACTGCTCATGAAGAATTCCTCCCCTCGATGTCATGGATTTTGATATTGAGGAATCTTCAACCTTTGGCTTCATAGGGCACATATCATCCATCACTTTCATCCATGAGTCATATCAGCTATCAGGAAGTGATTCATCAGACTTCCTTATTTGGTCCACCTTTATGCCATGCTGCTTTCTTTCGAACCATCTCCAAGGATCTTACATCCTTTCACATGATTGGCAGCCCTGCATAAATTCATCCAGATAAACATATACGTATGAACTTTTAAATCAAAAGTTACATTAGTGATGATCTTTCACCATGACATCTTCTTGTAGGCATCGACATCCTCTATTCAGATTGACGCATCTCCTATAGATATGTCTTGTTAAGGTTCTTCTTTTTTACCAAACTTCTATCAGAGTCTACATATCCTCCCAGGAGATATCATCCATCACTTTCATCCATGAGTCATATCAGCTATCAGAAAGTGATTCATCAGACTTCCTTATCTGGTCCACCTTTATGCCATGCTGCTTTCTTTCGAACCATCTCCAAGGATCTTACATCCTTTCACATGATTGGCAGCTCTGCATAATTTCATCCAGATAAACATATACATATGAACTTTTAAATCAAAAGTTACATTAGTGATGATCTTTCACCATGACATCTTCCTGTAGGCATCGACATCCTCTATTCAGATTGACACATCTCCTATAGATATGTCTTGTTAAGGGTCTTCTTTTTTACCAAACTTCTATCAGATTCTACATATCCTCCCAGGAGATCTCCTAGTCAAATATTCTTGGATTCCAGATAATAACTACCTCTTGACATGGTTGCACTTCATGATCTCTTCTTTTCTTTCCACACATCTTCATTCCTAGGAACTTCAAATTTCTAGTTCCTTGTTTGTATACAACCACCTCATATTCCATATGACGACATATTATGTTGATTTCATCTGATAATGACAACTTGTGTAATGGAAGAGATCCTCCTTTCTCTGATCATACTTCTAAAGATAGAAGTTCATTACCTGCAACCATATGACATGTCTTCACAACATCTAGTGTCGGCATATAAATATATATACCTCATACCTTTTCCTTTGAGTCATCCTGTAGCAATTTTACTAGAATGAAGAACTTCATTCCATTGACCTGCTTCATCAGCATGTCATCACATCCTAATCCTAGAATTCTGTAGCATAGGATTCTCGATGAAACCTTTCTGCTTTCTTTCTAATTAGTGAATCCATAGAGAACTCCATTAGAAAATGTCAGCACCTGTTTCCATGATGACTGCGTTTGATCAATGTTGTTTATCAGTGAGGTTTTCCAGGTCCTATTTCACTAAGAGCTCCGACCATTCTTCTATCATGATGCTATTAATATACATTGCTTTTGTCATACTATTTTACAACCAACATAAATCACTTAAAGAGGAAGATGATCTCATCATAATAGAGATCTCTCACTTCTTCTTTCTTTGATTTCTTTATATCAGGTTCTTCCCTTATATCTTGTGACATAGGCTTCTTCCTTTTTCCTATCGTCCTTTCCAGATTTAGGACAATCTCTTTTATAATGCCCAAGTTCATTACATCCAAAGCATCGTACTTTGTCCATATTACTTCTTTTATTCCGAGGGCCAAATTTTCCGAATCTTCTTTTTTTCCTGGACATGGCTGCAAAGGCTTGATTCCCTTTACTTGATCATGTATCAGCTTTGGCTTACAATTTTGTTTCCTCTATTTTACATAGAGACCATAGATCGTGGAATGGTGTTGCTTCTTTCTTCCTGTATAAACTTGAAGTGAAGTTCCCCATTCTTCCGGTAGAGCATTCAACACCACTGTAGTCATCTCAGTATCAGACATTACTTCTCCCAATTCCTGCAGTTGGTCTCTTAATTCAGAAATCCTCATAAATTGTGGAGTGATTCCTTCTTCTCTTGACAATTTCGTTTTGTATAGTTTTTGTCTCAGAGAGATTGCTTCTCCTGTAGTACTCACATAGAATAGCTCCATCAATTTCTCATATATTTCTTTTGCAGATTTCAGTTTTGACACATGGGGTATGAGTGAGTCCTTAATGGATTCTATGAGAATCCTTTGGGCTCTGAATTCTCCTTTTATGTACTAGAGCATCTTCTTTTGAGGGTTGAATTGTAGATCCTTCGATGTAGTCCATAACTTCTTCTTCAATTAGATTTAAATCTGTGCTTTTCTTCCATGCACTAAAGTTTGATGACCCAACCAATTTGTTGCTCTATTTACAATAAGTCATTTTGACAGATTTAAATAAGGTCATAGATACTTACTTGAGTAGAGTGACTTGCAGCTTCCTTGATGAAGTTAGGAGCTTCTTCTTTGAAATCTCCAATGTAGGTGTTCTTGGATCCTTGATGTTAAAGGATGTCTCGAAAAGATGATGTCTCTTCCAACAATGTCTTGAATATAAATCTCTGATGGCAAAGATTATTTTCTTGATGGGTTGATCCTTTGAATGAGATTGAAGATCTTTCTTGAAATAGGTTGAGAATCTTCCTTGCAAATTGATTTGACTTTTCAAAGCAAACTTTGACCTTGACATTGATTCTTGATTTCTTGAGAGCAGTGAAGCAAACATCGCGATTTTTTTCGGCCAATGATTTTATCGGCGATGTTTTCCCGATTTTTTGAAAAAATCGCCGATCGGCAAAAAATCGCGATTCGATACGAAAAAATCGTGGCATGCTAAAATAGCGGTGTTAAAATGCGATTTTGATGTTTTTTTTTCTTCATTTTCACATGGACAGGTTTGGTTATGAGAGCTAAGGAGTGAAGGAGGAGAGCCAAGGAGGGAGATACGTGATCTACAAGCCCAAGATTGGACAAAAGTGAAGAATTTCTTGCAAGCCAAGCGAACAAAAATCGAATTTGGACCAAGTGTCTTCGGCAAAACGTTTTTTTCCAGGTATGGGCATCAAATTTGACCCTTTTTTTTTGTTTTTTTCTTGTTCTTCCATGGGTTTCTATTACCCATGTATTTTTCATCATTTGTGATTGCATTTGGTTGTGTGTTTTTTTTTGTTTTTGTTTTATTGAGAGGAGAGGGTTTATTTTGGTCAAAAATGCAAAAAATTGTTTGTTAAATTTTGTTTTTTATATTTCTTCTTGTGCTCTTAGTTTCTTCCCATTATTTTTGCTTGTGTTTCAACATGTATTTTTTCCCATTATTTTTGCATTGAGTTGAGGGTTTTTTTTTGTGAAAAAAATCAACATGTTGTATGTAAAATTGTAATTTTTAAAATTTTTTTTTTAACTTGCAATTTTTCTTGTGCCCTAAGGTTCAAATTTCAACGTTCAAAGTTCAAAGTTTCCAACATGCCAAGGAAATTAGATCCTTTATGGGAATTTGGTGAACCTGATCAGGGGTTTGACCGATCAAACTTAACTTGCAAATTATGTGGTCATCACATGACAGGGGGGGTATACAGGTTGAAATACCACCTGGCACAAATTCCTGGGCATGAAGTAGGCCCTTGCACAAACACCAATCCAGAAATAATCAGAAGAGCCATGAACTCATTGGGAGAAATAGAAACCACTAAACTCAGCAAGGCAGCTTTGAAGAGTCAAATATCAGGGTGTAGAGTTGACCGTGAGAGTGGTAGTGGCTCTTCAGCATCAGCCTCTTCTACAGGCAGCCCTGTAGCTGCCTTCTCATTTTTTGCTCCTAGAACCACTCACGGGGCACAACCATTTATCTCCTCCCTTATTAAGAAAAAGGAGAAGAAAGAAGCTGATAAGTTGTTGGGCAAACTGTTTCTTTGGAGTGATATTCCTTTTAGTGTTGCTAGGAACAATCCATTTTATCAGGCTACGATTGATGCTATTGCTGTTGTTGGCCCAGGATACAAAGCCCCTTCATATAATGACCTTAGAGGGCACATTCTGCAAAATGAGAAAGCTGACTGCACCAAGAGATTGGAAGAGTTAAGGGCATCATGGGAAGTCACAGGATGCACTGTGATGTTAGATGGTTGGACTGATCTCTGTTTTAAAAAATGGCCGGCTCAAGTCCGACCAGGCCTGGTCGACTGAGCCATTAGGCCGGCCGGTCCGACCAGGCAGAAAACCAGCCAGGTTGGCCGCCTTGTTACCTAGCCGGCCGGTTTTTGTAATGACTCGGCCGGCTCGGTAACAAGCCGGTCAACCAGGCCGAGCCCAAGTCAACCAGGCCGAGTCATGACAGCCGGCTGGTGGGCCCAAAAAACCTGGTTTTGTGGACTTGAAACTCGATTTTAATTCGCTGTTAGGGTTTTTTTAGGCTGTCATTAATGAACAAGGGAATTGGCATACTGTATTTGGAATATTTGTTGTTCACTGCTGCTGTCTCATTTGCTCCCACATGTCTCTACAAGAGATATCAAGCCACAGCCTCACTGTCTTGTAGATCACTTCCTCTCAGTCCCTCTGTCACAGTACGCAAGTCACAGATGTCGGCTGTAGGTGGGGTTTTGGCACAATGTAATAGGTCACTGTAGTTGTTATATCAGAATCATAGATCATCAAGATCATTCTTATGTATATTTATGTCCCTGTTATCTCAGGCCACTCACTATGTTAGGGTCACCAGTATGTCAACCCTTTGTCTTAGATCTCTTACTCCCACACAAATGCCACTTGCTGTCATAAGTTCACACAATCACTGTTTCAAGGCTGTAAAAGCTTCACAGTTCAATAGGCCTGTGCTTCTACAAACATTTCCACAACTATTGTTATAGGACACATCAAGATTTCATACCAGTCATCAGGGCTTCAGCAATATAACTGTTCCCTTTTGAATGTCAACAAAACACAGTTATGCCACTGTTTATTACTGCTGCTAAACCAGGGAGCGTTTCCCAGGTTGCTGTTATACTGTAGGTTACTTCCATTCATTGTCATACTGCCAAACAAGAGTACTGCCATATGCCATGAGTCACTGTTTATCATTGCTAAGCTAAGTCATAGTATCTCATCTCTATTATGCATCCCCAAAAAATCATACAATATTTACAACCTTCCAAACCCTAGCTCCACAAACTTCTTGTTCAAAAAACAATTCTAAATTATGGGCATTAATGTTATAGTTAGAACTTAGGACACCTTGTGGTTACTGCCATGCTGAAGGTACATTCAGATATGCTGCCACATATTGAAAACACTAGTCACCAGGATTACTGTTATGTAATTTTATTATCTCAGCCTCACTGTGTTAATTATCATAACTACTGTCAGTCTTCAAGGTCACAATAGTTATATCTGGTGCCAAGTTATAATGGATATATTCATGAGCCTACTTTGATCATATGTTGTCTTTTGTCTATATTGTAATGCTACGTGTTTGGAAACATGAATAAAAATCTTTAAATTTATGTTTTTGTACAAAAAAATTAATATTTAATGTATTTTTTACAAAAACTGAGTCATTGAAACCTGGTCGACTGAGTCATTACCGATTCCGAGTCATTACCTCGGCCTGGTAGCTGACCGATTTCGTTTTTTAAAACATTGGGACTGATCAAAGGGGTAGAACCCTTATTAACTTCTTGGTCAGTTGTCCCAATGGGACAATGTTTATGAAATCTGTTGATGCATCTGCACATGTCAAAGATGCAAGATTATTATGTGATTTATTAGATGTGTTCATTCTGGAGGTTGGGCCCCAAAATGTTGTCCAAAACATAACGGACAACGCTGCAAACTATGTTTCTGCTGGCAAGATGCTTATGGAGAGGTATCTGAGCATATTTTGGACACCTTGTGCTGCACATTGCCTTGATTTGATGTTGGAGGACATCGAAAAGATTGATTTTGTCAAAGAGATTGTAGAATCATCAAAGAGAATCACAAAATTTATATATAATCATGCATCTGTGCTTCATTTGATGAGGACATTCACCAACAAGAAGGAGTTGGTGCGGCCTGCTATTACACGATTTGCCACTAGTTTCATATCTCTTCAATCCCTCTTGAATTCTAAGTGGGATTTGAAGAGAATGTTTTTTTCAGATGAGTGGCGTGCTTTGACTATCAGCCGCAAATCAGAGGGAGAGGCCATCTGCAGGTTGGTGTCATATCAGGAAAGTTTCTGGGCTGGAGTGGAAGAGGTGTGCAGCATTACTGAACCTTTGGTAAAGGTTCTTAGATTGGTGGATGGAGACAAGCCTGCAATGGGCTACTTGTATGAGGCCATGGATAGGGCCAAAGAAGCTGTTCGCAGCTATTATGATGATAAGGGTGATGAGGGGTTTCAGAGACAACTTCTTTTATGGGAAGTGATTGATGATTGATGGAACAACACACTCCATCGTCCCATTCATGCTGCAGGGCTCTTCCTGAACCCCGCATTTGCTTATTCATGTGGTTTTCTATTTGATGCCGAGGTCATGGATGGCTTTTTCACTTGTGTTCAGAAGATGGTGCCAAATCCATCAGAACGTGCAGAGATATCCAAAGAGATGGAGGTATACAGAATGGCAAGTGGCACCTTGAGCTTCGACATGGCTGTCCAGGATAGGACTACTAAAATGCCAGGTAAGATTTTTATTATTTTAAAATTTTTCTTATGTTTGTAACTTTATAAGTTTATCTTATTTGTTGTAACTTGTAACTTGTAGATGCATGGTGGAGGAGCTACTGTGGCAGATTACCAAAACTCCAAAAACTTGCCATTAGAATACTCAGCCAAACATGTAGCGCTTCAGGATGCGAGCGCAACTGAAGTGTATTTGAAAAAATACACACCAAAAAGCGCAACAAGTAAAAAACTTAAAATATTCCAACTGATTTTTTGAATTCATTAAATATTTTTTTTTAAATATTTAATTTATTAATTTATGACCCTTGTACAAGTTGGAGGCCCAGCGGCTCAATGACATGGTTTACGTCTACTACAATCTTAGATTGTGGGTGAGACAACTTGAGAGGACCCCTGATATGGAGGCCATCTCTTTAGATGCGATTGACACCACTGCTGAATGGAGGGTTGCGGCTGAGAGGCCTGTCATGGAGTCAGCGCCTGATTGGATAGAGCAGGAGGTAGTGGAGGGGGAGGACTCAGAGGAGGACGAGGAGGAGGAGGAGCAACAGGAGGAGGAGGAGGAGCAGGAGGAGGAGGTGACACCACATACCACTACTACCGGTAGAGGACGTGGTCTGCCTCCTTTAGCTCCTAGTGCTTCAGGTTCCCGTTCTGGTGCTTCAGTTTCTACTTCTAGAGCACGACAGAGCCCATTGCCAGTCCCGCCAGATTCTTCATCTAGAAAGAAAGGCAAAGCTGTTGTATTTTCTCGCAGAGGGGCAGAGGAAATCAATAGTATAGGACCATAGGTTATATGGTGCATTGACATTCCTTTGTATATGACATTATGACTCAAGATATGAGATACATTATTATATTTTTTGTTGATATTTTGAGGCTGAGTTGACTCTTGAGACTCAGGACTTAGTATTCAGGACAAGATTCAGTTTTATGTATGATGTAGCACTAGACATGATATTACACATCTTATATATTAGTTTTTTTTCATATTTATGTGTCAATGCATTTATTTTATGCTGTAGATGCTTTAGATATTAAAAAAAATGAAAAAAAATGAATATTTTTGTATGTGCCGATTTTTTCCCGATTTTTCCCGATGTTTTCCCGATTTTTACGATTTTTTCCGATTTTTTCCCCTCGCCGATTTAATCCCGATCGCGATGTTTGCAACATTGCTTGAGAGCCTCCTTGCTAAGTAGCCTTTGTCTTTTAGCACCTTAGCTTCGATACCATGTTTAGAATTTGGAGGGGCAGTGATTAATTCAAATTCCCTCCTTGATAATTACTTGTGAGCTTACTTAATTTACTTATGTCCTCTCTTCTTATCTTATTTAGTCTTTCATCAAGTCAATTACCAAAATACAAGAGACACAAATTTAGGCTCTTCTAGCTAGGGCAAAACATCTCCCTCTTGGAGAGGAAAACCCACGACAAATTCTTCTTATAGATTTTCAAATGACAAGTACCATGACCAAGACTCAGACCCTTAACCTATGAATGCTTCCACGACCTTGTCACTGCTTCTTTGTTGACCTCCAACTATGATCCTTCTTTTCTTCACCAACCTGCACTGACCTACAGCAACACTAGAGAACTCGGTCTCTATCTTTCTTGATCTATTCTTGATTACCCAAACACTTCTTTTCGCTTATTCAGATATGGGAGACAAAGTCACTTGATACCTTATTCTTTACTTCGCATATCCTTGAAGCCTTATTCCTTTTTATGTACAGATTTACCTTCCTCCCTTTTGTGTACTGCAATACAGAGTTTACTTACTCTTTAGACTCCAGATCAAAGCATAACCATAGACTACTTATCAACCTTGGTCTTTGTAACTTTGCATTACTTCATAAATAGTCATCCGACTGCTTCCATACTTCGAACTAGTCACAGTCCTGTCTACGCATAGATCACAAACTTTTATTCCGCTTTTATTGCAGGTGAATATCACGTACTCACCTCAGGTTTGATCGCATCTTTTCTTCAGATTTGACCGCAGATCCGCACTTGCTGCTTTAGAGCTATCCGAATTTTCTTGTCCACAAATGAACCGCAGATCAATCACTATATACAGTGCACTGTCCCAGATCTAGGCCGACCTTACAAGTTGATTTGTAGGTTGACTTTAACACTGTTTATAGGCCGACTTTACCACAATTAATAGGCCGACTTGAAGGGTACATCTTCTAGCGTTGATGAGGGCTGTCTTGAGCCAATCCTTCACAGTTAGATGACATGTTCTTTGGAGCATATCCTAGACACTTCATATACATGACTCTTGAGTACATTTATAATCAGAAGATGAAACCTAATAGATATCAAGAAGAAGTCTATTGATCTATAATAAAACCTTGCTCATGAAGCCCATGAAGCAAGCATTATAAAAATACATTTTATTATCTTTGTCTTCTTCTTTACATAATTACATAATTACATAGTCAATATGAAGACCGATCCTAGTTACACTTTTCAACAGTGTCCAAGTAGAAAGAGGACAAGAGCTAGTGTGCACTTCTATAGAGAGAGAAGTGTGATGAATGATGAACATGAATTAGTGAGTGAGACTCCCCTCAATTCATATGAGGGTAATCAAGCCTCATTTCACAAATTTTACAAGAAAGATCCCTAAAACAAGTTTACTTGAGCACTCAACTAGGTCAAAGGTCACAAGCCAACCCAAGGTTACTTGGGAGCGGGAGCGAAAACAGGGAGCGAGAGCGGGAGCGCCATTTTCAGAAGCTCCCGGTTTGGGAGCGTTTCGGGGAGCATTTTTTTATAATATATATATATTTTTATATTTTGATGCATATGTCTCAACAAAAGCATGTAGAATGATGAATTAGACATAAAAAACATAAAAACATAGATTGAACCATATAACATCAATCATCTAGAAGTTATAATCTTCTAATCTAGAAGATTATGTTTCTAATCTAGAAGTTAGAAACACTCAACATATTGACTCTTGAGTCTTATGATTCATCAATCTTAAAGTTTCAAGCTTTTAAAATTCAATATATAACATTTGTCATCATTGATTCATTGATCACCATAGTTGTACTTGTAAGCTAAGTGTAACATTTACAAAAAGAATATTTAACATGAAATGAAATGTTATAAAATGAAACGAAATGAAACAACTTTAAAATTTCATGAAGCATCATATTCATAATTCATAATGAGTTATAAACTTATAACTGCCAACTTCAAAGTTTCAAACTTCAAACTTAAATTGTCATATATTGTTTACAAAAAATATCAAAATAAATATGAAAAAGTCAAGTTTCAACAGTTATAAAAAGTTAAAAACTACTAGAAACTAGAAAAGACTAGTAAATCTATTTTATCTATTGTTTGGCCTCTTGCAACGAGAAATGTCTAATTTTTTAAATTTGAGTAGATCGTGGTAATGGTAGTCTTCTAAGACTTGGCCTTAATGCTTGTTGACATTGTCTTCCCTCAAAAAATATAATTAAAAAATGTGAATAATTTCTCTAGAAATGTTAAAGGGTATTTGTAAAGATTTAAGAATGAAGAGAAGATACTTTATGTCAGACATCCACTTAAAGATAATGATCCAATAAAATATTTACACAAATTCCCAAGATGTAACCCAGAAGAAAATGAAAAATCCCTAACCTGTGGTGTGTCTTGGATGAAATAATGTGCAAATTGTCAACCATAGAAATCTAGATGGTTGTAAAGATTTAAAAATCTTAAAAACGATGGCATATTAATAAACATTGAACACATATTGAGAAAATCACATGATACATCTAGTTTTTGGAACACATCTAACAGAATATCATCTTAAAAGATACGGTAAGATATTGTAATGTTGGGGTCACATTAGGCAGCTTAAACTGGGGATTTGATTTTGATATCATTGTGCAAAAAGCCACATGATTTTTTATGTGATGGCCGCTTAAGAAAAAAATGGGATCTTGCCTAATAAATTATAATAGAGTTAAAAGTGAGTCCCTAGGAGGAGAATGGGATCTGCACTTTAGCTAAATGCTTAGGTATTTGTCATGTCCAACAGGTGGAGAACATGTAGAATGTGTTGCTAAGGAATAAATTAATTTCTTTTAAGGAAATGGGAAATTCAACCTAGAAGGCATATCATTAATTATCCAAAGTTTAAGCAATTGCATTTTCATCAACTTGTTACCCACTTTGCCATTAAGGTCGTAAAATATCTAAGAAACAGTAGATGGGAAAATACGCAAGCCCCCATCTCATGCAAGCAATATGGCCATGACCTAAAGCGGTAGAGGCATTCATGAAACATCAACAAATATTTCGGTCATCCATCACTGTCTCCAATAAGATGGCATATCTTGATTGCAAAGGACTGTCAACTTGGTTTCAATGTGAGAAAGGAGTAGGTGTAAGGTATTAACAATAGTACAAAGAATGATTTCATAATATTTAGGCCCTTTTTACAGTGGAGAGAAATTGTTGTTGAATTAAATACTCAGTTTCAAAGGGTCATATATTCTGCTTATAATAACTACAACACAATGAGTCTTAAAGATGAGCTTTTGTTTTTATTCCTTAATGAAAATTAGCCTTTACTCATATCTTGGCAGTTGATCCTTGCATAAAACGAATATGATGTATGCTTTTCAACTAGTTTGAACAAAATCCATTCCACTTTATGGCAGGAAATTTTGTCTCAAGATTGCTGAAGGATGTACTTTTCCTGGGTTTACAATAAAATAATGGCCATTACCAAATGGAATTGTATCATAATATGTTAAAAAATAGTTGATACACAAATTATATTGACAGTATAGTTAGGTTGGCAAATGGATGATTTAAGCAAATGGAGAGCAAGTAATTTCATTTAGGACCAAGTCTTTGAGCAAAAAAAAACACTCCTGAAAATGCTCCCTCCCTTAGAAAACGCTCCCGAAAAAATTCCCTTTCTAAAAAAAACGCTCCCTAAAATGCTCCATCCCTAAAAAAAACGCTCCCTGAAAATAGGGAGCGTTTTTCCTGTTTAGGGAGCGCGCTCACAAAACGCTCCCGCTTGGAGCGCGAATTGGGAGCGGGTTCGAGAGCGGGGGAGGGGGGCACTCCCCCACAACCCTGAGCCAACCTCAAGATAGCTTTAAAACATAATAATATGCCAAAAAATAATCCACACGCATGGGAAAAATTGTTGTCCAACATGATGTCATCCTCCAAGAATGGTCAATAATGCATCAAATAAGTGAGGCAATGGTCCAAGAGTGCTCCTCACTCCAAGAAAACCTCAAAGTGCATGTGTACATCTCTAAAAGGCACCTCCTCCACCATGAAATCATCCGAAAGGAGGCCTATGTCATCCTTCCAAGTCATGTAGGAGTGATGTGTTACCATCCAGGGTGAGCGTTGGCATCAAAGAAGAATGTGCTAGCCCTCCCAATTTATCTTAGTGATAACCATCCTCATCTGGCTTCAGAACAAGGCATCACCCACAAACAAGGTCAAGGCTAGTGTAGGGGCGCCTTGGGTCCATCTGGGAACATCATCAAATGAACGAATGCTTAAGCTTTCAAGCTCAACATTTTAGAATTTGGAGGCACATCAAAAGGTGTAGAATCATGTAGAACTTGCTCTAGGCCCAACACTCATCGATGGAGAGGAAAACTTGGGAACACAAAGTCATATTTGCTCTCTGAATGGGGAAAAGTACCCCCTGGAAGGTCTTAGAGAGAAGCCAAGCCATCCCTTAAGGGATCTTTGCTGCACATCTGAGATACCAACTAAAAAAAGCCTCTCAAAATCAAGTGAGATCAACTTCATTGGGGATATAAAACCATCAAAACATCATAATGGATCATACTTTGTGCTAGGGGCACATAAATACTGCACAAAAAACCCACTTGCAAATGTCTAACTAGCTTAAGGCCTGTAAACGAGTTACCTCAATTTTGTAGGGATGATTAGGTCAACATCCCTATAGGTGTTTCCAACCCCCAAGGGGAATTATATGTCCCATGTTAACCCATCAATCTATAGGTGTGCGTGATAAGGTGGCCATGGAGTGGGAAAGACTTCAAGGAAGATGCCAAAACCATGAGATCAACTAATGGGAGGGGGGGTTCCAAAATTCTGAGTGTAATGATGTATTGAGGGAGCAATTAGGGAGGCATGAGTTACTGCTTTCCTTGGCTTGCTTTTTCCACCCCTCTAGTACACCTTTTGCTTTAATGATTTATCTTGTATGTCCCATTCCATTGGACATACAACACCCCAACAGTCTGTGCTTTGCCCCACATTATTCATGAGATGATACACTTGGACTAGCATGCCCCCTATCGGCTTAACAATATGTACAGGTTGTGGCAATTGATTTGAGGCCAAGATGAGGCTTGTCTCACCCCTTGAGATATGGGAGGGCTAGCACCATACTCTGAGCCTTCAACACTGAAGTAAAACCAACTTATTCTATGACCAGGAGACCCATGAGACCCATTTTGAGCCCCAAACACAAAATTGGGGCCCATAGGGTGATATGCATGGAGATTGGGGAGCCAACCCCTAAATCATGATTTATGAAGCCCTCTACACTTGACTTGGCATTGGAGGAGCCCAACGCTTGTTCTAAAAAGGCCTACGCAGGCATGACATCAACATTTAAACCTCCTTTGTGGGCTTATTCTTATGTTTTGCATTGGCTATGAGGTTGGTTTGTAACCTCACTTAGTATCAAGGCCATTATTTTACAATTAGAAGGGCTCTTAGGCTAAATTAGAGATTATTAGACATGTACAAATAAGAGAGAGATTGGTTGATACTCTTATCATCAGCTCTTGAATAATTCGACCTCATTAGAGAAACTCACACTTGTTCCTTCTTGGCTATTAGAGATCTATTGGATGCATATCGATGTTTGGAAGCTATTTTTGATTGTCTTTGAATCTACCTCTTTGGATAATGGATGGATATGCTACATGTTGTCTTGTAAGTTCCTTTTGTTGATGAATTTCATCTTGAAATTGTCTAATGTATGAAATCACTACTTCTAGATTATACTAATTTGTGCCCTAATTTTTGAAAAATAATTTTGGAAGGCTATCTAGTTGAGTATTGCATATGTTATTCATTTTACAACACGGAATAAATGTTCCTAGTGGAGGAAATCTTTAATATCCCTTTCAGGAAATTTTGCTAAATGTGCAAAAATTTAACTCAACAAATGCTCCATAAGATTTTCATTCATTAACAGAACATTGCCATGTGAAACTCAACAACATAGAACAACAAACAACCACATAATAAGCAGAAATAATCTCAACTTTTTTTTATCATATATAACTGGGGTTACATGCACATACAACCAAAATAGTTGAGATGAGACTGGTCTCCAAGATAATCTGTTGTACTACTATGCTGGCCCTCCTAATAGAATTGAATTGCACTACTGAGCACTCATGTGAATTCTGGAGATGGGTGCTCACCCAAACTCTCTAAATCGCCCGAGGGTTTCCGTCTTGGGGCTACCGATGGAGTCTACCGGGTTCTCAACCTCACATGAAAGAAGCAATACTAAATTCAAGATGATCTCTAATGGCCCTTCCTCCTCTTTTTATAGATCTGATGGACTCCTCTAGAAGCTCTTATTTTATTATTATTTTAATTATTGAACACATTTCCCTTAATTAAAATATTCCTTTTAATGTGGGAAAATGGTCAATTGGCCACCATGCCTCCTCAGGTCACTGAAAATCACTCCTAGCCATCCCATCCTATAGATCTCCTCGTTCCAGTTCCAACAAGCTATTACGCTAAGGTGTTCTGTCAAGAATTCCTCCTGAAATGGCACCTTAGGCGTAATTAACTGAGTTAGGCCCATTAATAGCTCAATTTTCTGAAATTTGTCGGAATGCAATGAAATGAAATGCAAACTGTGCGGATGGTGGAATATACCATGCGAATGCCATTGGACCTCATAACAACTCCTCAAAACCCCTCCAAAAGCCCCCTAGGGCCCTCCAATTACGCCAACCTGTACCTGTGACCTGTCGACCCCCAACTCTGAAAGTCCATCCTAACCATGTCATAAGGAATATCGGAAAAAGGAACATTACAAATCCTTTGCCCCAAGATTGCTTTCCCTCAAGCAATCCAAATATGTGGACTAGCCTGTTGGCCCGCTACAACTGAGACCCAATGCCCAGATGCCATACAAACCTTTGGGTGTTGCTATGCCTCTGTGTCAAGCCACCGGGAACAGACCCCTCAATGCCTGGATCCCAAACTGATCCCTCACTCTACCTATCATCGACCAATCCTCCTGGATCCCAATGCCACCATGGCCAATCATTGCCCAAGTCCCATGGCTTAGGCTGTGCTCTGTCTCTGGCTATAGCTGCTGCTCCATGGAGCGAATACCAACTCAACAACTCTCTCCAATCCAACCTCTAGCATAGGCCGAGGTCAACCCCACTCTGTTGATGTTGGGCTAGTGCTATTGAAACACTGATGAACTGTCGGTCCACAATCCACTGCCCACTGAAACATGCAATAACTCTCTCATCTAAGGGCTCCTGCTGAAATGTGCCCCGAACTAAGAATGATACTCCGTCAATAGAATACTAACTCATGATCTCCCGCTAATCTATCTTGGGAAAAGAATCAAATGCAAGGACACCTACATATGGAACAAGTCTACTATGCTGCTGCCTGTCCATGCTCAACTCATTCTGCTCTGTCCCGTCCATCAACGAGATCTGTCTGAAGAAGCGGGCCCCTCTCTCTATAATAGGCCAAAGTGGGCAAGATATGCTGCAAGCCCTATCTATGTACTCTTGGAGAGTGCCACTCCCTGAAAGTACTACAACTCTGTTAATTGCCTATGCATCTCCCTGCATCTCATCAGTGGGACGACCTAAAGATGGATGCACCACCATCTCCAATAGTTCCTCCCTCCTCTGATCGAAAATGCCATGCTCTTGCTGTCTACTAGCCTCCCGTAGAACTACCCTATCGACCTCCAACGCCTCCTGAGGATAAGTGTCTGCAAATACTGTCACCTTGCTAGATGTCTGTACATCTGTCTGCTCCTCATCAATGGCTGACCCCTACGTTGCACGGGTTCCCGCACCCGGGGGTGGGGTTCCCGAACCCGCACCGGGTTCCCGCACCCAAGTACCGGATTCTCCGCACCCAAGTACCCTGAAGAACCCAAACGAACCGGGTTCTTCTCAGAAGAACCGGGTTCTTCAAAAAAAAAAATTCGGGTTCTTGGGTTCTTTTGGTATGAAGAACCCATCGTTTGGGTACTTAGAACCCGAATTTCAGGTTCTTCAGGGTTCTTCATGAACAATTTTTTCAAATGATTAAAAATTAAAAAATTTAATTAAATTTTAATAAATATTAAAAATAAATTATAATTTAATAAAATAGAGTTTGTTTAGTCTTAAATTCTCCACCCTCTTCACTCCGCACGCTGCTTCCCATTCTTTCTCACCGCCCAACATTCCACTGCTCGCAAACGCAGCATTCTCTGCTATCGAACCATTTTCCTCATCCCTCTTACGTCGTCGTAGCATCATTAACCCTGCAAATAAACGCACTCAGAAAACGAAGCGATCATCCCTCGAGCTCCATCCTTCTTCTGCCGTGGACGTTAACCTACACAACAGAATGCACACAAAAAAAGAGTGTGGCTTTCGACCTGCATAGTTTCTCTGCTACCGAGCCTTCAGATTCTGCTTTGCGTCGACATCGGGCTCCTCCTCCCGTCGCCCAACCTGAAACTCACGCAGATAAGAAATATCATATGTATGCGTTGATTTGTTTTGATCGGATTCATTTTGCGTGCATAAGGGTTTAGTATAGTTTAGGTTTAGATTTGTTAATTTTTAATTTTGTTAGTTTAGAATCTAGATTTAAATCTTAGTTTTTATTCATTCCGCTTTTGATAGCGTTAGTTTTAAAATAGTTTTATTTTATGATAGGTTTTAGATTTCGTTTTTTTTTAGTTTGACTCTTAGTTTTAGATTTTTTGGTTTAGTTTTAGTTTAGAGCATTAATTTGGATATAAAAATTTTGAAAAATAAAAAATTATAAAATAAAAAATTCAAAAAATATTTTAAATTTTTGTTCTTAGAGTTTGTTTAGTCTTAATTTTCATTAAATTTATAATTTGTAAATTTAATTTATAAAATATAGTATTATATATGATATATAAATTATAATTTATAATTTATAATATATATTAATATAAAAATACCCAGACGAACCCACGCACTCTGTTTCAAAAAATGCCGTCCCCGTCCCCTTTCCCGTCCCTGCACCCGCACCCACGTTTCCTGGCAACATAGGCTGACCCCAAGGGTTGCTGCACATCCATCACAAACTCAATATGAACCTCCAATTGGCTCTCCCCAAAAGGATCATCATGCATACTGGCATATCCTCCTCCTCAGCTGACTCAGGCTCCACCATATGTTGCTCATGTTGAATCATCACAGGTGACTCATCATCCTGAATATCTCCCCTAGAGTCCCCTGTCTGCTCCCCATAAACACCGGAATAAATCCGGCCCACTGTCAACAACTCCACCCCACTGCTCGTGCTCCCCAGAGGCATCCTCATATGACCCATGGACTCATCCAAAGAAGAGGTCCCATATCGACATACATAAGGAATGTCCTCTTGCTCTACACCTACTATCTCATCTGCATCTCCCAAGCATGAGTGGTTAGGTCTCTAAGGTTCTTTGCAGATGAAGTAAAGACCCTTCCTCCTCAGCTCATTTCTGCTGCCTGATCCACCAAACTGGGGCAACTCCTCCCTAGTCAACTGTCTCTTGAATAGCCCAACGTTCCGCTCCACCAACCTTTCAGCTAGCTCACAAGCAGCAAGTGATACCAACTGCTCTCTCCTCCAAATGCTCAACAATCTAGTCTGCAACTCTCGGCAAATGGCATCACGACCCCTCATACACGATGACAAAATGGACTGCATGTGTGCTATGACCATGTCATGATGATGTTTCCTAATGCTGAAAAAGCATTGGAACATCTGTAGGATCAAGTCATCACACTCCAGCTCAAACATGATCTCATAAGTCTTGGTCATGGCCATGACTTCTAGAATTTCTAGCCTCTTCCCAAAGGTAGGGCCCTCACTGTTATCCAGGTTCTGAAAGGTCTCCACCATCAATCTGAAGAGTCTCCTCATAATGTTATCACTGTAAGGAGGTGTAGGCGCGGTCAACGTCATGATACTACTAAGACAAGAGGCAATTGTAAGTTTGACTCCTATACAAAGGTGCTCCAAATACTTGGGCTGTACTAAGGTAAGCATGGTTGGGTTTAGAGTCCAAATCAAGTCCTTTCCATCTGAATGATGCACCTTGGAGAGGAGTGAATCAAGTTCTTCTAGTTTGAGAAGGGCTTTGGGTTAACCCCCATACATCTCAAATCTGTCCCAAGTGTCAAGATTTTATATCCTGACTCATGCTCTGTTTGTGGCTGATGTTGCTGTAACATAGGAAGCATTCCCTCAGAAAGAGATTTGTTGATTGTTGCTGCTTGTTTATGAAGTTTTTATCCATGTTTATGTTCAGGGATGGCAAGTACATCAAGTTATTTTAGGACTGAAGGTATACAATAAATGACAAATTTGACTCCACACATAGACCATATCACACAACACTAGTAGCATGCATGGCTTGACTCAATTCTCATGGCCATCACTGTCAACATATTTCTTGTTCAATAGACTAAGCATAATGCAAGACTCTATCAATATTCAGCCTAGAATACCTCATCCATACATGTATGCAAACTACAACATTAGCAGCACAAGACTCAAGACTCAACATGAAATTCTAATGACAACATATGCAGATTAGCACTAAGGACTCTCTGTGACATAAGCTCTGCTATGCATATATGAGTGCTAGCCACTATACAGATAATCAATACGAGCTCACTGTAGCAGCAATACAAATGTATGCACTCATATACAAGATTTGCTCAGAATTCATACCAGAAATAAAAATGTTAAGTACTGCAACTCAAGCACAATATCTATTTGGAGGAATGAATTTCAGAGTGAGAACCTGATTAGCAGCCTTCTTACTGTTGCATTTCTGCCAGGAGCGTTCTTCATGCGCATACACACCCCACAAGTGCAGTCAACTAAACTCTCACCGTGCGCATAAGTCTTGCTTAAGAAATTTGAAGCCTGAAACTCTGAGCATCTGAAACAGGCTCCTTTTCCACAGAATATGTCTCTCCCTTGGATCTGTGAATTACATCTCAGGACCAACACTCTAAGTCTGGTGCGAATAGTACAAGACTTCTTGTAGTGCGGGACCACCCTCTATCTCTGATTTATGGCAATAATGCTGCCTCAAAGAAACATTAATTCTGGAACAAAATTACCAATCACACCAACATTCCACCTCCTTATATCTTTGCTGCAGAAACAATTAAATTTGACCGACTTCTTTGGAACATTTTGTGGCATCAATGATCAGGTGAGAATTCAGCCCCAGGAAGAATAACAGAACAATCCCTTCAACATTTGTAGTCTTCTGGATGGTCTCCGGCAAGAATGAAACGCGGCTCCATGGAAAATTTGATTATTCGACCCCCGGTTTGACCATAATGTGGTATGCTTCTTCATTTCAGCATGAAAACAATACGTCTCATACACAGTCGACAAATTTTAATTATGCTCTCAGCTTTCCTGGCAGAGTTCCGGGGCTCATGTGGACAAATTTCCTTGATCACAATCAACCGGTGATTGGCTGTTACAATAGTCCTCTGTCCTGCTCCTACACGTTTTGCAAGAATTATGCCCAAAAATTCGAAGAATTTCGTTCTGGAATGTCCCACTGGATGTGAATAGAAGCGCCTGAAGAATAACCAACTCCTTAGGATAACACAAGAGACTCAACCATCTGAGGAAATATAATAATTCGGCCTCTCTGAAGCGTATTTCTCCTTGGTGCCAAGTTTGAATTCGATCCACAATTGCGGGCTTCTTGGGTTGTGGAAATAGAGGATTCGGACCCCAGTTTCCCTGCTAAAATAATTCTTTCTGAATTTGGCCGCAAATTCAGTTCAACTCCAGTGAGGAATGGCACTTGGAATCTTGGATTCATTAGGACAAGAATTGCGGTCCAGTGAGATTCAAATCTGGGAAACACAACACTTTTGTTTTCCCTCTAAATATAATTTCAAGAAATTTCTGTTGGGCAAAAATATTTTTGCCTCTTTCCTTGGATGAATGCTGGAAAAATTAAAATAAATGGAGCAGAGACATTGGAAACCCACGTTCTTGGAAGAGAATTGCGGTCTCCTGCTGCAATAGAAATTATCGACATCGAGGTGGGAAATGGCATATTCCTGCAATAAATCATAGCTGAAGAAGTCCTTTCGACCCTCAAAGGCCCACGATCTCTAGCAGTATCAACTTCACTGTCTTTGCAAATATATTTGCTGTGGACTGGCCCCATGATGCAGGAGGATCAACTGAGATCAATTTTATTGACCTGATTGGTCAATCATCATTTAGTAAAGAGGGTTGGACCTCTTGAATTTATTTTTATGATTATTTATTGTAATAGTTAATAGAGTGCCAGATCAGAAAGAAAAGATAAGGTTTGTTAGTCTAGGTGTGCGTTAGACCTATAGAATAGGGATTAGGATATTTGAGAAGATAGAATAGGATAGCAGCATTAAAACAGTAAAAAGAAAAAACACATTTCTTTTTGGAAGGAGCGAGAGGAATGTAATGTTATCAAGCCATCAAGGGCCAGAGGAAAAAAACTCTCTTTTTATTTTAGCATATTTAATTCAAGAAGGATTGTTTGCAGATATCACTGCTGTCCGTGTTAAATTGTTTGGTTTTTTTTATTATTCTCCCTGAATTAGTGAAGATCGTGCCGCTGGAGTAGCAAAGATTCTGTGTCAAATAGTTCTGTTGTTCTCTTTGTGTTTATACAGTGAGTGTGTTTATCACAGTCCTTAAAGAGGGAATCATATGGAGGCCGTTGGAACAGCTAGACCCCTTAGATTTCATCAATAAAATTGTAGATCATGTCTTAGAACCCTGGATTCGCCAAAGATTCGGAGGAAGTCTAAAAAAATCGAGATTTGGTCATAACCCGTGTTTTCAGTTTGAGACGTTGCGCATACCTTTCAGACACTACACATATGCTGGAGGTGCTGCGCATACCTTTCAGACGCTACACATATGCTGGAGGCGTTGCGCATACCTTTGAGACACTACACATACACATGGGGTGCTACGCTAACTTTGCATGCTACGTTTTCACCAGTGGTAGTTTCTATCTCTGCGTTCCTCTTTAACACGCTACGTTTTCACCTGTAAGCTAAACCTCACCTCAGCAACGAACAGGTTGATTGATCCAAGCTCCAGTAAGTTAAAAAATGGATTGAAGGTATGGAGTAAGGAATGGAAGGTTGTATGCTGTAAATCTGGATTGTTTCATTTTTAATAAATAGATCTGTGCATGAAAACGTAGTTTTCCAAGAGGACAGAGCAGTTTTCGACCCGAGTTTGTCTTCTAGTTTGCTGTTGTGGAATCAGAGGAGACAGGTGGTCTAGATTCGCTGAGAGGCTCACGATATAGAGAGATTATTTTTTTTGTGCAACAGAGGAGAAGACAACAGTATTGATCTAGAGACTGATTTACCCTGCATCATTTGGTATCAGAGCCCAGACAGGGATTAAGTTCTGCTTCAGCAAACATGCCACCTAGGAGAGGAGCTGGCATAGGTGTGGGGAGACCTATAGCCAATGCAATCTTGCTGGAAGAGATTCGACATCTTCGCACAAGAATGGAGACAATGGAAACTGCTCAGAGGAGAGCACCTGATGAGTGGGATGCTAGTGCTGAAGAGGAATCTTATGAAGAAGAAGAAGAGGAAGAAAGCGAGGCAACTAAAGCTTTCAAGATATTGGCAAAAGCTAGTGGAAGACCAAAGTTGGAAATACCTTTGTATGACGAGAACCTTAATGTGGAAGAGCTGATGGAGTGGATCAGTTCATTAGATAAGTATTTTGACTTTGAAGAGGTCGAAGATTAAAAGAAGGTAAATTTGTAGCTACTAGGTTAAAGGGCCACGCAGCCATCTGGGGGATGAACTACAAACATCTAGAGAGAGAAAGAGAAAGCCCAAGATCAAGTAGTGGGATAAAATGGTGAGCAAATTGAAAAGTAAATTCATGCCGAAAGATTACCAGTTGAATCTTTTCAGACAGTTACAAAATTTGAGGCAGAAAGGAATGACTGTCAAAGAGTACACGGAGGAGTTTTATAAGCTGAGCATTAAAGCAGGACATGCTGAGGATGACGTAGAAAAGGTAGCTAGATATATCAATGGCTTGAGATATGACATACAAGACGAAATCAGTCTACTGAGTCTGAAGACAATTGAAGAAGCCTATCAAGCAACTTTGAAGACAGAGGAAAAATAATTGAGGAAGCAAAGTCAGAGGCAAAGTGCAGCAAGAGGAAGAGGAGCTTCCAGGTCAAGGTTCCAACACTCTCAGAATGAAGCAAGAAGTTTGAGTAAGAGACCACCACAGAGAGGAGACTTTGGTAGAGGAAGATTTGTACCCAGAGGTAGAGGCCAAGGAAGAGAAATTCGGTGCTACAAATGTGGAGAATTAGGACATGGATCATGGGACTTCCCTCATAACAAAACAATAAATCAATAGAATGTGAATATAACAGAGACAAAGGAAGAAAACCCTCAGGTCATGGGGAAAGAAGAGCCACCTGAGGCAGGAGAGTCCTTATTATTAAAAAGGGTGTTTCTTAAGGCAGAGAAGGAAGCAAATGAACTAGCTCAAAGGAAGAGCATATTCAGGATTGTATGCAAGTCCAAAGAAAAATGCTGCAAGCTTGTGATTGACAGTGGCAGCACTGACAATCTTGTCTCCACAGAAATGGCTGAGAAATTGGGGCTGATTAAGACGGTACACCCTACTCCCTATAAAGCATCCTGGTTACAAAAAGGACATTAGCTTTTAGTGACAGATCAATGTAGAGTAGAGATACACTGTGTGATGTGATGCCAATGGACGTGTGCCATATATTACTGGGAAGACCCTGGCAGTTTGATAGGAAAGCCATTCATGATGGCAGAAGGAACACCTATACCTTAGAGAAGGATGGGAAGAAGCACACATTGCTTCCTTTGAAGGATGAAGTAGACAAAGGAACAACTGGAAATAATGTTATGCTGATCAGTGGAAAATAATTGCTGCAAGAAGTCAAGAAGGAAAAAGAAATACATTTTGTTGTCGTGGGTAAACCTAAGGTAATTTTGACTTCTACCAATTTAAACCAATCTGCTTGTGGAAATTAAAAATGTGCTAGATGATTATGCTGATATTATTGTTGATGAATTACCAAGTGCATTGCCACCAATCGGAAATATCAGCCATCACATAGATTTAATACTTGGTGCAAGCTTACCAAACAAAGCAACATATAGATTGACTCCTCGGGAGAATGAAGAAGTTGGAAGACAGGTGCAGGAGTTGTTGGATAAAGGATTGATAAGGGAAAGCCTTAGTTCGTGTGCAGCACCAACAATGCTTAGTCCAAAGAAAGGCGGTGAATGGCGCATGTGTACTGACTCCAAAGTAATAAAAAAGATGACTATCAGGTATAGATTTCCCTTGCCACGTATGGATGATTTGATGGATTGTTTGAGTGGGTCAAAGTATTTTTCTAAAATAGATCTAAAGAGTGGATACCATCAAATAAGGATTAGAGAGGGGGATGAATGGAAGCCTGCATTCAAGACCAACAATGGGCTGTATGAATGGTTAGTGATGCCTTTTGGGCTTGCTAATGCACCCAGTACATTTATGAGACTGATGAACGAGGTCTTAAAAGAATATGCTGGAAAATTCTTGATAGTCTATCTTGATGACATTCTGATTTTCAGTCGGAATAAGGAAGAGCATTTGGAACATATTAAGCTGGTTTTAAATACTTTGCAAAAGGAGAAACTACTGATAAATTTGAAGAAGTGCAGTTTCATGAAGAAGGAGCTCATTTACCTGGGATTTGTAGTCTCAAAAGAAGGGTTGAAGATGGACCCAGAAAAGATCTAAGCAATTCTGGATCATTTCATTTTTAATAAATAGATCTGTGCATGAAAACGTAGTTTTCCAAGAGGACAAAGTAGTTTTTGACCTGAGTTTTTCTTCTAGTTTGCTATTGTGGAATCAACGGAGACAAGTGGTCTAGATTCGCAGAGAGGCTCACGGTATAGAGAGATTTTTTTTTTTTGTGCAACAGAGGAGAAGACAACAATATTGATCTAGAGACTGATTTACCCTGCATCACCCCCAAAAAATTAAATGCTTCACGAAATAAATTATAGGAGTCGACCCTTAATTAAGCCGCTACAGGGAGATACACTGGCTCAATAGGAAGCTTGGCTCTCTGCTTGCACCTCTTGTATTTGATTTGTGCCACTGTCCCTTACTAATCATCAGAGTGCGACCCTAATTTCGTTCACGCCCAGGGCTTAACCCAAAAATTCCGACCTGGCTGTGTTGATGAGCCAAACTCTCGAACTGCAAAGGCTGTCGGATCACCCAAAATTTACGACCTCCCTTTTTGAATAGTATACCACAACCATAATAAGAATTTGGCCAATGTAGCTTACGACCCCTTATTAATGCGATGGCCCCACTTAAAATTGTGATTGCTTCTAAAAAAATTTAAATTAAAATGTCTGCTCACGCCTTTGGCCCAAATACTAGTTCAACAATTTGAAACAAAATTGTCGAATAATTAAATGAGAGACAATTCTATACGACCTGTAAGAGGAAAGTTTAAGCAAATTTAACCTATCTATGGCACCTCCAATAAACCCTCAGGCTGGACGGAACACCAGTTCTGATACCACTATAATATCCCTTTCGGGAAATTTTGCTAAATGTGCAGAAATTTAACTCATCAAATGGTCCATAAGATTTTCATTCATTAATAGAACATTTCCATGTAAAACTCAACAACATAGAACAACAAACAACCACATAATAAGCAGAAATAATCTCAGCTTCATTTATCATATATAACTAGGGTTACATGTACATACAACCAAAATAGCTGAGATGAGGCTGGTCTCCAAGATAATCTGCGACACTGCTATGCTGGCCCTCCAAACTGAATTGAATTGCACTACTGAGCACTCTTGTGAATTTTGGATGAATTCACCACGGGGAGATGGGTGCTCGCCCAATCTCTTTGAATCACCCGAGGGTTTCTGTCTTGGGGCTACTGGTGGAGTAGAGAACCGGGTTCTCAACCTCACATGCAAGAAGCAATACTAAATCCAAGATGATCTCTAATGGCCATTCCTCCTCTTTTTATAGATCTGATGGACTCCTTTAGAAGCTCTTATTTTATTATTATTTTTATTATTGAGCACATTTCCCTTCATTAAAATATTCTTTTTAATGTGGGAAAATGGTCAATTGGCCACCATGCCTCCTCAGGTCACTGAAAATCACTCCTAGCCATCCCATCCTATAGATCTCCTCGTTTTGGTTCCAACGAGCTATTACACTAAGGTGTTCTGTCAAGAATTCCTTCCGAAATGCCACCTTAGGCGTAATTAATTGAGTTAGGCCCATTAATAACTCAATTTTCTGAAAGTTGTTGGAATGCAACAGAACGAAAGGCAAACTGTGCGGATGGTGGAATATACCACGTGAATGCCATTTGACGTCATAAAAACGCCTCAAAACCCCTCCAAAAGCCCCCAGGACGCGCCGATGATGCCAACCTGTACCTGTGACCTGTCTGCCCCCAACTCCGAAAGTCCATCCTAACTGTGTCATAAGGAATACCGGAAAACGGAACATTACAAAATCTTAAATCTCTCCATCAAACTCCTTTTTCTCTACAAGTGGGTAAATGCTAGAAGTTGATACCTAGGGCATTAGTTTTTGGCCTTCTTAGAAAGGATATAGCTTATCAAAAGCCTCATAAACTCCATATGCCAAAGGGACAAGGTACTAATCCAAGTGCTTGGTGGTCAACCTTCTTATCCATAAATCTTCTCTCAAAAGTTTCGGTCTTGTCTAGCTAGGGCTTAGAGTGAATTTCCTTGGGAGGGGTTTTGTGGGAATCTAAGAGCCTAAACAATAAGCCTAGAGTCTAGGATACCTATTCTCCAAGTTTGGTGGGCATCCACCTAGATTTTGTCCATAAAATCTCTTGCCCTAGGTTTTGCCCTAAGAGGGAAACCCTAGCTAGTCTTCCTCAACATGGGGACTTCTTTGAAGGTTCTATGTGCTTAGTACTTGTTGAAGTATATCATAAGAAGCATTTTCTGATCATTTCCTTGATCTTGGGAGTGCCTCAAACCACGAGAATTCACAAAACCCTAGATCCTGTGCCTCTTATTCCTAGGCTTCGTATAGAAAGAGAAGTGCATTTTGAAGCCTTACATCATAACTTTGAGTCTTTCGTGATAGGTCTTAGTCTATCACTTTACACCTTAAACCCTAAGAATACCTTTTATAAGTGATTATATCCTTTCAGGACCTCCTCCCATCAGTGAAAGTCCGTAAAGAGTAGGGGACCTTGGTTGTGGTGATAGTGGGTCATTATCCCATTGTTAACACTTAGTCTAGCTATTTGTCTTGTAGGGCTTCCCTCTCCAAGACCTGCTAGATTTTGTGGTAACAAACGCACCTTCCTTTAAGAAGAATGCTAGATGGAAGAGAGCAATGTTGCATGACTCGTACTCATATAAGACTCGTATGGCCATTGACTCATCGACTCGTATAAGACTCGGAAACAACCCGTATAAAACTCGTATTAGACTCGTCAAAATGCAAAAAAACCTTAAAATATGGTAAATTTTAAGCACAAAAAAGAAACTAATGACAATTCCAATCCTTATAAGTTATAAAAACCACAACAAATTACGATAATTCATAACATCATCTCATATCTATAAAAGTATAGGTCCTCAGTCCACAATGTATGCAATTTTGATTGTCAGTCTTGAATTTCCATCAGTTTTTCTTTTATGTATGTAATTCTTCCAAGCCATTCATTCACATTTTTCTTCCCTCAAGCCTGTCAAAATAGCCTGGCTGTTTTCATTGCATTTCTACGCAACTCTACTACTTCCTTTATATGGCATATGAACTCATTTCAGTCTGCACAATTTGTAAATATCACTGCTTCAATGCTCAAATCCATGAGACGGTCTAGGTGATTGGTTATATTTTGGTCTTCAATTCCATCTTACTACCCCTGCATTTCCAAAGTAACTTGTCTGGTTGTAAACTCATCGAGATCACATTCACCCAATATTAAGGTAATTATGGTGAACAAGCAAGCTCATTATTGCAGATAGATTCAGAATAGAGTTCTTACAAACAACTTGTGGTCTAGAGTTCCAATGCTTTGGAACATAAGGCTGCTTTTGATGTTAAAATTCACTCAACCCAGTAACTGCTTACCTCCTTCGATTATATCACATCGCTCTGCATAAGCTAATGTGGCATTGCTAAAATTCCAACCTATGCTAGAATTTGCAAAAAATAACATTGTCTTGCAAATTAGCAAAAAGGATAGAGCTCCTTCAATTTCCCTTTTTATGCTAGAAATATATGTAATTAACCTGGAAATTTTCATTGACTTCCAATTCCAAGTTTCCAACTTGGTTGTTTTATTTATATAGTTAATCCCCATCCTCACACAATAGGTTTAACCCAACTTGTATATTCTGCAACTCCATTCTTCTCAAGCATGGCTATATGGCCTGGGAAATTTGTTCCTTTCATTTCACTTTCATTCCAGCCAGTTGCCTTCTTGATTTCCCAACCATTCTCTTCCTTGCACATCAAACGGCTAGGAGTGGAATGCTCCTTGCTTAAACCTTTTCCACTATCCCATCCTGCAGTTACCAATGTCAGTTTGTAATGATCAGGTAACTGAGGTTCAATAGTATAAAGGTCGACAACATTACAAATGTGTATACGTGCAAGAGCCATAAACATAATACCCAAGTCCAAATGGAATTTCTTTCTCTTGGATCTTAGTTGCATGACTCTTAATATCAAATGGAGTTAGTGTCTCTTGAGCTCTATCTGGCAGCTTTTTAGTGTCCAGATTTTCTGATTCAGAGTCAGGTCTGTCTGGCAAATCAACATCTAATAACTGTTCTGTGTTACAATCAATCACATCAATGTATATGTCGAGGTTCGGAGGAGGAAAGTGACAAGAATGGCTATTATATTTGGCCCAATATCTTTCCTTGGCAAGGTGAAAAGTCTCTTCACCTACTTATAAAGCATTTTCTTCCCTCCAAATTCCCTTTTCCTCCACCTCATTTCAAAAAAAAATGAAAAATAAAAAGAAATGAGAAAAATAAAAATAAAATTGCCCGGGTATTAATCGCGGGTTTTATGCAAGTGACTCAACTCGCTATAGAACCTGCGAAGACCCGCAGGTACTCGTGGGTCTTATGCAGGTCGTGCTTCACTAGGTGAGAGCACTGAATGGAGCAATACGTGAGAACTCTAGCATAATGTTATCTAAAGACCATTGTAGGGCCATTGGCTTGTCGGCTGTCAAATGAGGTGAAAATCCAGTGTTGGTTGTTGAAGGAGTTAACAAGCCTGAATTGATCCTCCTTCCACAGGGTGGCAATTCCTCCGAGGAGCCCCTTGCACTTATTGCTTTCCCTGCATTTTTCTGCCATTTCTTTTTGCTGATCTCTAGAAGGGCATCCCCTTCGATTTTTGTCTCTTGGAGCAAGAGGATATTTGCTGGTTCCGTTTTCATGAGGTCCTTGACCGCTTCGACTTTTAATGGATTCCCCAAACCTCTGCAGTTCTAAGAAACGATTCACATTACTTACTGTTGGGGGTGGTAGGAGCTCCTCCTTTTGGAGGCCTTGTTCTAGTACTCCTTCCAATTGACATTTCTATTGTGGGCTGGCTTCCTTGAGTCTTTTGTCTTTCTGCCTCTTCCTCCCTTGCTTATCTGCGGGACTTTCTTCCTGCTCTTTTAGCAGGCCTTTCAAGGATCTCGTCCTCCGAGGAGCTTAGCGAGTCTATTGTTTTCTTTCTGGCTATGTCTACATATGTGGGAGAAGGGGAGACTTCAGGGGTTACTGCTGGCTACCCTTCTTCCTCGCTGCCTTTTTTGCTGGGGAAATCTTCGATTGTTCGCTGCTATCTTTGTTTATTCCTGCTGCTCCGGCTGTGTTGTTGGGCTCTATGTTTTGGGTTCCTGCTGTCGACGGGGGGTTGGAGCTCCCAGCTCCTTGGTCTTGCCCCGCTGGCGAGGATTTGTTCTCTTTTGCAAGACCTTTGCCTCAAGGTTTTGCTGGCCCTGTTTTCTGCACTGTGATCCATTGATTAGCTTTCGCATTTTCACTTTCTTCGACGATCTTTTTTTTTCAGTGCCTTACAAAATGGCCATAGCCATGGCAGTGTCGGCATTTGAAAGGTAGCTGTTCGTAATCTAATTCTTGAATGTGCGTCCAATCTGCGACAGTTAGTTTTATTGCTTATGGTAACCCTATTTCCAGATCCACCTCCACACAGATCCGTGCACAAGAATACTGATCTTTTCTCACTGCTTGATCTATATACCTTCCTAGCGAGTTGCCAATGGTTTGCAAAGATTTTTGGTTCTAGCAGTGTAGTGTAAGATGGGGAAGACAGACCTACACTGGGACAGCGGAAGGCACGTCTTGTGCAGAATCGAAGTCGGGAGTCCATTTGTTCAGTTATATGTTATGAATATTTTATTAATTATTAGTTAGATATAGTTATATTAGGTTTTATTAACTGAAAGGGCATGATCAAAGATCATGCCTCTTCGCCAAGGGACACCTTGAGGCTATATTTAAAGCCAAGGCGATCCCTCATTGTAATCATCTCTTATCTTTCATCATTAATAATATATATTTATCAAGTTTACCAGAGTTTTTACACTCCATTGGTATCAGAGCCATCGCTCTTTTGGGATTTGTGTGATCACCCCGGAATTACAGAATTCCAGAATTGCAGATTTTTTCAAGATCGTGAAGTGAGAAAACCGAGGAAGAGAAATTTAAAGGTTAATCTGTTTTGGTGATCTGTGTCAAGGATTAGAATTCGGATCTTCTGGAACAGAACCTAAGAAAAGAACAGTCATTCATCCGTTGCCTTTATATTTACGCCCTCCCCCTCACATTCAACGCTTACCCTCACATTCAACGCTTACCCTCTTACAAATACTCTCGGTCCCTCACATTCCTTACATCGTCTCCCCTCACATATCTCACAGTCCAGCAGCCCTCCCACCTGCACGCTAACCCAACCCACTATATTTATCATTGGTATTGGTTGATATTCTTTCAAGTTCAGGACAGTCACCTTGAAAAAGTCGGATTAGTAGCACTGTGAACTGAAAAAGAAGTACAGTAACTCAGACCTGTCTGCATTTGCCAAGAAGCCTGGATTGTGGACAGTAAAAGGCTCGGATCATAATAAGAAAAGTCTCCATTACAACTTGGTTCTGTGTATGGACAATCCTGTGACAGCATAAAAATTGTTAAAGACCCGAACATTGCAATTCGTCCTTGCTGCTGTTCGACCTTCCGACTGACGCCGCCTCTAGCGCTGCAACTGGGCTTCTCGCTATTGCATACCACAACCACCGCAGCACATTTCCCTGTCACTAAAATAAAAGTCAGCAAAAATAACGTTTTTAATTCATCGAACAGTGTGACGGCTGGCAAAAACCGTCTTTTGGCTGCTGCAACCCCGCTGGCGGATATATATTAATAAAAATAATTGATTTGTTAAATCATAAGAACAGTGGTCAAACGGACGGGCAATTCGGAACAGGGTATCCACTCCATTGGTCTTAAACGGCATCGATATATTAATAATCGAATTGTTAAAGTTATATGAAACGGGGCATCGTTTAAACGGAACGAGCATCGTTTAATAATCGATTCGTTTAAGTTATATAAAGACATATGAGACGACGTGCTTTTTTTCAACGGAACGAGCACAATTTTAAAAACGATTTTTTTTTTTAATTATATATAAAATATATATTATATAATTTAATTGATAATTATATATATATATATATATATATATATTATAATTATATAGTTCATTTATATATTATATAATTTCCATTTAAATAATTATATATATATAATAATTATATAATTAAATTATATATATTATATAATTTTTAATTAAAAATTATATATATATATATATATATATATATATAATAATTATATAGTTTTAAAAAAAAATTATTATTAGTTAATTAATTAATTCAAAAAAAAAAAAAATTAATTAAATATTAATTAATTAATTTTAAAGAAAAAGGAGGAGAGAAACTGGCAGAAAATATCTCCCACCTCATACGTGTTCAGTATGTCCTTATCAATGATGACGATTGATCAGATAAAAAGGCAAATATGGCTTAAACAAAGGGAGGCTAAGGACAAGGAGAACAAAATATTGCAGAAATTTAATGCGATCATGAACAATATGACAGAACTCTACAGTAAGCTAAATGATAAGATAGATAAGTTAAGTCAGACACAATCCCCAATATCTCCTAACATGGAACAAAATCACCAAAACAATTCCGCAGATTCAGGGAACTCAGAAGAGCATCAGGAAAAAACTGATTTCCCACATCACCATGAAGATACAAATGTTTATAAACAACAAAATGTTCCATCCCCAGAATTGAACGAAACATGTGAAGCGACCAACACATCCGAAGCCACTGATATAACACCAGAAGCTGTTGAGGCCTTCGGTGATGAAGCACATATGGTGGTTAAGAACGAAGCGTTTGATGATCAGAAGAAGTTGCATCAAACAATAATTGTTGGTAACTTACCTCTAAATCTAAAAAGGAATCACAAAAAATCACCAGAAGAACAAGAAATAGTTGGGAAACATGAAAAAGTATTCCAAGATCTACCCATAAAAGTGTCTTCCGATAGGAAAATCAAACATCCAATAGAAGTCAAGACAGTATCCAACTCTGTCGATATCAGATCTTTTCACTATCCACGTCACCAACAAATGGAGCTCGAGAAGATGCTCCACGATCTTTTTAAAATGTGGGAAGCAAGAGCTCATCGCTTGAGGAAACCAGACATTCGTCAACATTGTCCATCATTACGTATGCTTTGAGGACAAAGCATCTTAAGAGAGGGGCAATGTTATGAATATTTTATTAATTATTAGTTAGATATAGTTATATTAGGTTTTATTAACTGAAAGGGCATGATCAAAGATCATGCCTCTTCGCCAAGGGACACCTTGAGGCTATATTTAAAGCCAAGGCGATCCCTCATTGTAATCATCTCTTATCTTTCATCATTAATAATATATATTTATCAAGTTTACCAGAGTTTTTACACTCCATTATAACCCTTGAGGCGCCATGATGTATGGGCCGTTTATGAAGATACGGTTTTTGTCTTCTGCGTTTTCGAAAACGAATACAAAGAAACCTTTCCCTATAAAATGGCTCTTGATCCCTTCTGAGATGAGTGGTGTCCAGTTCCTATGAACCTAATCCTCCACAGCTTTGGGGGAGGGCCAGAGGCCAGGAAACTGGCCAATGAGCCCTCTGTTTGCTAGATTGAGAGCAGATCTGCATGTTTCTTCGACCGGCAACGCGACTGAAGGGATGCAATCAAGTTTCTTCACGAACTTCTGTTGTGTCTCGGTCAGGGGTCTCTTGGTAGCACCTGCAACTAGTTTCTTGAATGCAATGAGTTTTCGCTGGGGGGGAGTGGGATCAACACCCCCACCAGCATCCATAGTTGCTAGATCGCAGAGAGGGCGAGCTGACAATGGCGGCGCTGTCTAGCTCTGGCAGCGGCAGCGATCAGACTTCATGTTGTCACTATTATATAACTATATTAACTCATTATATAATTTCATAATTATATAATTATTTATATATTTAACTATATATATAAATCTAGTAAAAATAATAATAATTATTAATTAAAAAAAAAATTATAAAAGAGATTTCAAGTATAAAAGTACACTTAAAAGGAGGAAATTCAAGGAGTTACCTTTAAAAACTCTAAGTGTATCGAGGAACACAAAGAGAACAAAGAGATTTAAATTCTGGAAGAATTCGAAAATAATGAAAGAAGAAAAGATGGAGACCAGTAATGAAAGGTTTCCTAAAACCTTTAGTAAATGTGTTGATACCATAGTATTAAAAACCGGAACCGGTGGACCTAATGAATCGGTAACCGGACCGAAACCGGTCTAACCGGTACTGGTCAGGTCTAAACGAACCGGTTTTTAATAAAATACATTAAATAATTATTTTTTAATAAAAAAAACTATTTTTAAGATTTGCAACCATGATTCCAAGCCAATAGAGATAAAATATGCAAAGTTTGCTCATTTATATACCATGTAAAGGTGAATATATCAAAATGGCACCGAGTGCAATACATATCATCGAAAAATACATAAGCAATGAGGCTTCAAATGGCCCATAAAGTCCAAAAACAATCCTATAAGCTATGAGGTCATTGGCCTAATACAAGACTACATATTAGTGATCAACAACATGATCACTCCTCATCATGATCAAAATCATCACCACTACTAGACAAGGGATCATCAACATGAGCTACATAAATAATATGGCTCAGAGTTTGAGGACTCCTAAAACTCCTCTACAACTTTAGTAGTAGTAGTAGCAAAAATAGACATCAAAACTACAAATCACTGAGCAACATGGTCTCTCATGAAACTCATCATTTATTCATTGCTACTAGAAATGGGATCATCAACAAGAGATACATAAACATCATCTAGTTCAAAGTCTTCAGACTTGGATTTCTCAACCTTATAACATGATAGAAATTGAAAAAGTTTAACATGCCTAACCAATGATTTTGGTTTGAGTGAAGGGTTCATCTCCTCAACCTTAAAATGCAGTAGAAAAAGATTAGCATGCCTAACCAGTTGTTTTCCTTTGAGTGAAGGGTACATTCTTGTTAAGGCCACGGTAGGGGAATTCAACAATCAATACCACCAACATCAACAAAGTTCAACAATCAATGCCACCGACATCAACGTTCTTAAAGGACTTCATGCTCTTGTTCAAATGCCAATCTCATACCCTTACACATGATAGAATCAAATGGAAACATTGCAAACCCCCAAACCATGAAACCCTGAAAACCATTAAGTCTGCTGAATTTTGAGTGAAATCTAAAATTCTAGTTTCTCCATATGAAATCCAATGAGGTCAAAACCACTCTTAAACATCCCGAGTCATTTCACATTACCATTAATTTCCAACAGGATGTGTCAAGAAAATGAGAGGGTAGGCATGCTTTTCTTAGAGGGGATATTTTTGGAGGAAAACAACCCTAAATTTCCCTCAGAAAAGCTCCAAAACTAAAAAAATTGCATTATGTGGGGTCCATAGTTGGCCTGGAAATGAACCGGCCGGTTTAGGATGGAACCCTGGCTTGAACCGGAAACTGGTCAAACCGGCCGGTTCATTAGCTGACCAGGTCAAACCGGTAGAAAAACCGGGTTCAACCCTCCTCTTTGCTAAAAAAACCGGTCCAACCAGTGCTAACCGGCCAGTTTAGGATGGAACCGACCCGGCCGGTTTGACCAGTTTCCGGTTCAAGCCAGCCGGTTTTTAATACTATGGTTGATATACTATTTAAAATTAAAGGATCACTCGCAAGAAGAGATATTATAATCTGTATCAGTCCTACTGAAGGGAGTAATTATGTTAGTCCTAAATGTGCTAACCAATTAGTGATTCTTGAATCGAATATAATTGAAACAAACTTTGTTTACACAAGCGACAAACAATACGACATAAATAATCTACAACTAAGTATTGGGGATTATACTTTTATCTCACAATTCACCGTGAAATCCTTATCTTTTAACGATAGTGACATTGTGTTGGGTTCACTCTAGATGGAAACTCTAGGATCCTTTATCCTAAATACAAAAAATAAGTTTTTGACATTTTCCCACAAAAAGAAAAAAAATAACGCTATAGGACCACAACGAAAAATTACTAACGCAAATTAAGAAATTGAAGAAGGACAAGAAGTTGTTGGAAAACAAGGTGCAACAACTTGTCGAAAATAAAGCATCGAATGTAGAAGTCCAAGTTGAAGAAACAAATACTGATCCAGTAAATGTCACAACTCAAGAAGTAGATAAGCAAGTTGCAGAAATTAACTGTTCAACGTCCATAGCTAACAGAAATCAGGAACTTCAAATAAATTCAGAAAACAACACAAACAAGATAACAGAAAATCAAATCAATAAAATTCCTTATCGACATCCGAATCACGAGAGTAGACAACTCGATCAAGCTACGTATTCAAAACATAAACAAACAGATGTTCCAAAGAATATTGAAGTCCGCACAACTTAGTCTAGTGATAATTATTCATCACAGGTTTCCGGTAATCAAAAGGTTCAACAGAAGATTAATTTAGGATGGTCTGATCCCTTCTCAGTGCGACAATTTTGTTTGTCACTTAGAGGAACATATCAGCTTGTATCAACAAAGATGACTATCCTGAGACGAGAAGACAGTCGAAGCCAAAAAAGAGATCAAGCCTTTTTCTCATCAACAAGCTTTGAGGACAAAGCTTTTTGAGGAGGAAGGCAATGTAATGAATAAAATAATATAAATAATGATTAATTAGTTAATTAGTAATTTGGTTGAAAGGGCATGTCTAATTAGACATGACCTTTTGTGAAGAGGTACCTGCCTAGGTATATAAGCAGGCCTCATTTGTAACATTCAAATCAATTCATTCCTCATACTTTTAATATAATATTTGTATCCTCAATGGATATTCTGATATTCCAAGTCTCTTGGAGTATTTAACTTCAGAAGGAACTTTGTTCACTTCAATTCACCCAGAAGAAAGTCCAAATCAAAGGCACAAACATCCTCTTCAATAGAATCAACAACCTTTTCAATACATGAGCAACACTTTTACACAAGGGTAAACTAAAAAACCTAAGGGTTCCTGAGTCATGTGTCCGAATAGATCCACTTCAAAACCCTCGTGCACCCACCTTGGCCATAATGGCCTCCATGTGATGGTTAATATGAGCCCATGACGGCAAGGACTATCTAGAAATAGTGACTTAGAGTACAAACCATTAAGGGCCTTGAGCAACTACCTACATTAAAAAAACACCATTCATAGATCACCAAGCATGGTCTAGTACAATACATAAGATAAAATGTCACGTTTTTGACTGATTGTGATTCATAATACAAGTCATCGTGATGGCATATTGTAATGAATAAATAATGTAGATAAATGATAATTAGTTAATTAGTAATTAGGCTGAAAGGTCACATCTGATAAGACATGACCTTTCGTGAAGAGGCACCTGCGTGGGTATATAAGCAGGCCTCATTTGTAACATTCAATCAATTCATATTCATCATACTTTCTAATATAATTTTTGTATCCTCATGGATATTCGGATATTTCAAGTCTTCTGGAATATTTAGTTTGAGAAGGAACTTTGTTCGCTTCATTTGGTATCAGAGCTGTTCGATCGTCTGGCTACTCACTGCTGCACAGGACCACGCTCACTGATCCTGGTCCTTGACCGAAAATTCGTCAACCTTGTTGCCGTTGAAGCGTTTTGCTACACATTTGGAGTTTCTCCATTTTTGCCAGTAGGCCTTTGGCCATAAGAGAAGAAATATTAAAAAGGAAGAAGAGAAAAATCAATATATATTAAAAAAAAAGAAGGAAAAGGGATATACATATATAAAAAAGGGGTATTAAAAAAAAAAAGAAAAAAAAAGAGAAGTCAATATATATTTAAAAAAAAAAAAAAAAATCGAATGAAAAAAAAGTAGAAATCGCTCGTTAATATTTCTTAGCAAAACCAAAACCTCCGGATTTCCGATACCCGCGCAGCAATAGCAACGCTCCAACTTCACCCTTTTTAACTTCGCTCCAAATATATATATATATATATATATATGAAGTTTTATAGTATATAAAAAAAAAAAAACCGCTCATAAATTAACATTAAAAATCGAAATAAAAAAAAAATTGCCGTCAAACCGCCATTCCACACCGCACTGTCTGCTCCTGTCGCATAAGCCACTCTTCCGCCGCATAAGCCGCTTGGCCATTCTTCCGCAGGTGCCGCTAGTCAACTACTCTATACACAGACTTCCACTCCTCTCAACGCTGCAATAGTGTTCTGTCGTTGGCCCATCCCAATCCCGTTGACGGGCTCGTCCCATTTTCTCTAGCTCCTTCGATTCTCGCCATCGACCGTGGCATTCACCAACCACTTCTTCTGCAATAACAACAACGCCCGACCATTACGCTGTCTCGTCCGCGTCCTCTGTTGTCCGATTAAAACAAATAACAAATAAAAACCCTACGTCTGTGTCTTCATTTTCCCACCACCATCCTCACTGCGTCTGCTTCCCCGTGCCCAGTTCACTGTTCATCGCCGAATTCAGATTCAGATTTCAACGGAATCACTCAACGTGCAACCACCATTCAGATTTCAAGGGAATCACTCATTGTGGGAATTCCAGCAGAACAGAGAAGCTTAAAATCCATACTCTCGTGGTACGTTGCTCACCACTTTAATTAAATTAACTTAAGAAGAAACGTTGTCGCCATACAATCGTGACCCCTCATAACACTTTATTTAATTAATTCAACAATACATGTATTGTTGAGCTAAATTAAAAGAGGAAGAAGATTAAAAAAAAAGGGCATTTTTTAAAATAACAAAGAATATTCGTAAGAATTTTAAGAGACCATTATTAAACTTTTATATATAGTGAAGCAAAGTGAGATTATATTCTAGAAAGTTTCAAGGTTAATTATTGGAATAAAACAAAAAATATATATAAAAAGGAAAAAGGTAGTAAATACTAGAGACCTTCATATAAAGACTCTATATATATATATATATATATATTCAAGCAAAAGGAAGTTTATAAGTTAAAAGAGTGAATTTGAAGAATATTTATCTCAACAAGCAAAATGACATCTAATACAAAAATGGAGTCAGGACGATTTTTAGAATTAGAAACGCTACCTATAGACCCTAAAGCGCTACTTAAAGTTAAAGGAAGTATCGCAGGGAAAGATGTCACTATTGCTATATCACCCGCTGAAGAGAAAAATTATATAAACCCTAAAATTGCCAACCAGTTGGTGATTCCCGAGTCAAATATAATCGAAAAATTAGACGTTTTTGACAAGAAAAAATACGACATAAAAAATCTACAACTAAACATTGGGGATTATACTTTTATCTCTCAATTTACCATGAAAACCTTAGTTTTGGATAATAGTGATATTGTGTTGGGTTCACCATGGATGGAAACCTTAGGTTCAGTTATCCTAAATACGAAAAAGAAATTTTTGACATTCAGCTACAAAAAGAAGAAGATAACGCTACAAGACGTTAACTTGAAGCCAAATTCCGTGACGCCTGAAGACGTACAAGAAATTTCGCAGGTAATTTCTCAAGAAGGTAAAAAGGTGATACAAAATATGCAAAAGGAAATCGACAAAATCACCACTAATAAGAATGAAGAAGTTGCTCGCCTCAAGGACCACAACGACAAATTACTAACGCAAATTAAGAAGTTGAAGAGAGACAAGAAGTCCTTAGAAAACAAGGTGCAACAACTTGTCGAAAATAAAGCATCGAATGTAGAAATCCGAGTTGAAGAGAAGGAAACTGGTACTAATGCAGTAAATGTCATAACTCAAGAAGAAGACAAGCAAGTTGCAAAAGATGCAAACTTAGAAGTTGTAGTTCCGGCGATGAACATTTCAAGCGAAAGTTATGTAACCAGCTCAATAACATCATCGCAAAAAGAAAATCAAAACATCACCACACAACTAGGAATGGGAAGTCAAACCAAAAAAGTTCCCTATCGACATCCAAATCACGGGAGCAGACAACTCGATCAAGCTATGTCTTCAGCACAGAAACAAGTTGATATTCCAAAGAATACTAATATCAGTGCAATGCGCTCAAGTGATAATTCAGCACAAGTTTCAAGTCGCCACGAGATTCCACAGAAAATTGATTTAGGATGGTCTGATCCGTTCTCAGTGCGACAGTTTTGTTTGTCACTTAGAGGTTCATATCAACTTGTGTCGACAAGGATGACTGCCCCGAGACGAGAAGATGTTCGTAACAGGAAAAGAAATCGAGGCCTTTCATCAACAAGCTTTGAGGACAAAGCTTTTTGAGGGGAAGGCAATGTAATGAATAAATAATGTAGATAAATGATAATTAGTTAATTAGTAATTATCATTTATCTACATTATTTATTCATTACATTGCCTTCCCCTCAAAAAGCTTTGTCCTCAAAGCTTGTTGATGAAAGGCCTCGATTTCTTCACATATCTAATCCAGAACTTTGGGCTTTGACATTATCTCAAGATAGGCACAATATCTAATCATCTAGTAGAATATGTCCAACGAATAAAATGAGGTTCTTTGAAGTGAAACTAAGGGGTAACACACACCTCTATGCATGTTCCTACAACCTACTTTACAGCCTCCCGTGACTATCTTATTGTCGCATCTGTGTGAGATTTCCTTCATGTTTCACATGTATTATTTTTGTGCTTGTCTGCACCTTGGATTTGCGTATATTTTTAGGCCTAACTATGCCCTGCTCCCATGCTTATTTTCGGGCCTTTTTTGTGGTTGTACTTTGGTTCATGCATGTTTGGAACTTGACTTGTTTTGGGCCTATGCTTATTGTTGCACCTTCATGTCTAACATGCTTGGCATGTGTCCACTTTGCTCCGCATCAATTGCTTTTGTACTCAACAATCCCTACATGCATATGTTTTGAGTGTTTGGCACACTTCTTGCACCTATGTTGGAAGAAATTCTATTGTTCATTGCCTAAAAATTGAATCTGCCTTATACTTATTTTTGTGCTTGTTTGCACCTTGGATTTACGTATATTTTTAGGCCTAACTATGCCCTGCTCCCATGCTTATTTTCGAGCCTTTTTTGTGGTTGTACTTTGGTTCATGCATGTTTGGAACTTGACTTGTTTTGGGCCTATGCTTATTGTTGCGCGTTCATATGTAACATGCTTGGCATGTGTCCACTTGTTAAAATTGGACAACTAGGTCCACACTTTGGGTTATGATGCTTAGATGACGATCCCAATATTTTTATTGGATTCCTCTTTCAGAGAGGTGTAAGATTGATCTAAAGATCATCTCGATCGGATGAGAAGAACATGTACTTTGAATTTACTCCACTTATGTGCTAGGTTGGCTTGGAATATAATATAGACTTAAATGTCTTAAAGGACGTGTCACACACCCCCAAAGATGCCTATATAATGGAGAGACTTGGAGTTCATTATACACACCATGTGTGGAGGATTTTCTTCTCTCTTGATGAGGATGGAGTTGCGTTCTTGGTGCTGCGTATTTGTGGAGTTCTTTGTTTGGGTTGTTATGGGGTTATGTATGACACGCTTGGCTGAATGACCTATTGGAGACTTTGCTGGTAGAAGCATCCTGCTGATCGCCGTAACGCCACCATTCATTATCTCTGTGTTGGCTTGTCTTCCATTGATCTATTAGTATGTTCTATCTGCTTCAGTATTGTGTGCCCTAATCTGAAATGGCATAGAACATGTTCTAAACCTAACATGGTATCAGAGCCAAGGTGAAGACAAGCCCAATTTGTAAGGTAAAGACGGAGCTGGAAAGTTGAGATTGCTGTAGATGTTTGCGGCCTTGTTTGAAGGTCAAACAGAGGTATGAGGAGGCTATTAGGGAGCCGCCGCAAACTAAGGTAGGCTACAGGCCTACCCTCTCCAAAACAAAACATTGAAAAGGGTTTCAAGGCTACGACAGCCTGATATTCATTTCTGGATACACGAAACTAAGGAGGACTGCTGATACCTGTCCATAATCGTGGAGTAGCACTTGACCAAGCCGCAAAATCTGCGTTTCTTCTCAGCTTCGGATTCTCTTACGAAGAGAAGTCTGGCAGGAAGTAGAGGCTCAGGTCTGGCACGGTAATCTCCCGAAACTGTTACTGTTTCTATTAAATTATAGCTTAGAACAACAGCCCACAAGGAGCATGCACGCGTATCATCACAATTTGGTCGGTCCATGGCAAAATTCATGATATCGACCGCTAGTTAGATCGGATGTCCAGCTCAGCTCAACAACCGACAACTTTGAGGGAGCCGCTCCACTGTTGTATCTGCCAATCTTCGATGTGTGGAAAATCTTCTGGAAACCATAGCAACGTTGGCGGAAGTTAAAGAGACACTAGGGGTGACATCATCGTGGAAGGGTTTAGAACACCGAATCGAATTGAAATTCTGAAGTCACGCTGCTGGTCAAGGGAAATTAGATTGACGTCGATTTCCTATGCCTGCAGAATGCGATTTGGAAAAATACCATATCTAGTGTAGAATTGAACGCTACAGCACCGACTACCCGCATATGGAAGAAACATGGTCGAATTGAATATGGTTTACTTCCTCTCGGGATTTTCTACGTAGACTGTCGTGGTGTCTGGAAAAATAAAATATAGGAACGAATTTTGCCTTGACAGGGAAAATTGCAAAAGCCCCGTCGATGAGAGCGTTGAATTGCACCTAACGATGAAATTTATTACAGCTTCTCTGATGTGAACAACTGTATAGGGGCATATTTCTGTTTAAAAAACACTCGGCTTGATAGACGCTGGTGGCTGAGGTGTCGAAATAAATTGTTCGGCATGTGTATTGACGTCGTATATTGCGGATATGTGGAGGAAAAATCTCACGCTCAGATAAGCACCTCCGTGGAGGCTCAGATCACTAGAGCTTCATCATGGACATCTCTGCAGATCAACTCTGGTCGATTGAATGGAAGATCCATTGCTGGAGCGGGTGGAGAAATTAAGACAGGATCTTGGTATGAGGATCATCATTTCCTATGACAGTGAGTCCATTTTTCCGAGGCAACAAGTTCATCTTGGTTGCAGCAAGTATTCTGTACAGGGTCTGCTGAGATAACCAACCATTCTGTTAAATTCTCAGGTCAAATTTTTTTTGGGTACGATTTCCTGAACAAAAAAAAAAAAAATCATTTTGTACATTAATTCCTGCATCAACAAATCTGTATATTAAGACAGTGAGGTCTCTATATAGTTGCATTTTTGAAGAGATAATTTATTCATTAGAGCTACGAGTTGGAGTGGCATTTGCATCAGACTTGAAATTTCCGGCCTTGTGAAGAAGAATTCAGGCTTGCAACTACGACTCAACCTCAGCCCTGTGGAGACCTGAGGCTCATTTAATTGGATTTGTGCCTTAATAATCTATGCAGATTTAAGGATCAATAATGACCTCACTGTTCAGTGAATAATAGCTTGGAACACATCATATAAACAATGATTTGTTGTAGAAGCTCCGTGGACAGAGCTGGTTTTAAATGCGTGGATAAAGGGTGAATTTGAGACCTATGATCAGTAACAGCAGCATAATCATTATGTGAAGGTTGTCTTGTTGGGTTGATATTTGAGCCTTAAGTACAGTACTTTGGAAATCTATTGTAAGAAGGCAGATGTATTGAAGTGAAAGTATGCAGGATTTTTTCTCTGAAAAAAATCTTGGCCGCAACCCTGTATTTTTCAAAGCAGAAACCTGTACCATCTTGTGGAGGAGAAGCTGCAGTCCTCTAGGTAGCTGTTGGAGTATTTAGCGCTGTAACAAAACCCGTGGGTTCCCTAACCTGAATAGTGACATATGGCAGAATATGTATGACCATGAAGATTGAAATATTCAATACTGTATGGCAGTATGACAATGATGAAGAAGATAGTGATGGGTACGATAAAATTATGGCAACATCATAATCATCGATATGACAGGGATGAAAGTTCTGTAGTCCCAAATTTGAGGTGCTAAGAAAGTAATCTATGATTCTATGTCACTGTCATTATGACAGTGACATAGACAGACACCCATGCTTACGAAATTCATAATAGCGGTAAGCCTGTGTCAGTATCAGTCTTACATTGGAGCGTAATGATAAACTTGGAATGTGATTTGAGAAGTAGCCTTCAGTCACGTTGTTGGAGTCTTGAACCGTGGTCAGCAAAACCTGTGAAGTCTTGAACAAGTGATGTATATGATAATATCACAGCAACACTAAAATCCATTATTTAACAAGCATAAGATACGTGTCAAGATGCATGAGGGCAATATGATAGTATATGGCTATGGGTCTTGAATGGCTTTGATTGTGGAAGAATAAGACTCCTTTCCAAGTTGGTGTCTGGGAAGCCCTCATTTGAATTAGATGTCTTCTCTCACAAGAAAAGCTGGCATTAAGAGGGAGAATACAATTGTATATCCTCCTGAGCTAATTGATGAAAGAAGAAAATCCTCATGGCTCAAGGGTATATGGCTTCAGGGGAGAAATTCCAGTAGAAAAACAAGAAGCCATATAAATACCAGGGGTATCTAGGGGCATCAAGTCTGGAAGGATGCTATGCACGAAAAGTATGAGTCCATAATGAAGAATGATGTGGTTCCAAGACCGAAGGACAAAGCAATTGTCACCTCGAAATGGCTCTACAAGATCAAGCATGGATCTGATGGAAGCGCTGAAAAGTTCAAGGCAAGATTCATTGCCCGTGGCTTTTCTCAAAAGGAAGGCATAAACTATGATGATATATTTGCACCTGTGGCCGGTATACCACCATCCGATCTATCATAACCCTTACTGCTACGCAAGGATGGAGTCTTCATCAGATGGATGTGAAGACCGCATTTCTGCATGGTGCGATAAAGGAAGAGGTGTATGTAGAGCAACCTTTGGGGTTTGAAGTCCAGGATTGGGACACCCATGTTTGCAGGTCGAAGAAAGCCCTCTAAGGGTTGAAGCAAGAACCCAAAGCTTGGTACGAGAGGATAGATAGCTACCTGATGAAGCTGCGCTTCACTCGTAGTAATGTTGATTCAAACCTTTACTTCAAGGTTGATAAAGAGAAGCCTCTCATTCTGGTGCTGAATGTGGATGACCTCTTCCTGACAGATGCTGACCCTCTCATTCATCAATGCAAGAGGGAGCTCGCTGCTGAATTCAAGATGACGGACCTAGGTCTGATGCCCTACTTCCTAGACCTGGAGGTCTGGCAGAGACCTGATGAGATTTTCCTTTCTCAAGGAAAATACATTGTGAAGCTTCCGGTAAGATCTGATATGGTGGACTGTAAGTCCATGTCGACTCTGATAAAGCTCAACGTTAAGAAGTTGAGTGGCAGTGGGCTCGTGTTAGCAAATCCTACTGAGTATCGTCAACTCGTAGGGGCTCTGGTGTTCTTAGTGAACACCCGTCCGGACATATGTTGTGCAGTGAACACCTTGAGTCAACACATGGTTGATCCTAACATTCATTGGGTTGGTGCCCAGAAACTCTTGAGATATCTCTGTGGCACGATAGACCATGGGCTGAGATACACTGCCGGGAGCATGACACTCCTTGGATATACTGATGCCGATTGGGCTGGCAGTGTGGTGGATCGTAAGAGCACATCTTGATGCTACTTCACAAGTAGATTTGCTTCGGGCAGGAAAAGGAATTCGGTAGCCTTGAGCATCGCTGAGGTCGAATACATTGCAGCATGTATGGCCTGTTGTGAAGTCACACAGTTTACTTAAGCTCTTCGATGTTTGTTCGAGCATGTGCTGAATGCCATTGTTATCCTTTGTATTAACCAAAGTGGGATTCATTTGTCATAGAATCCGGGAGTTCCACGATCAATCCAAGCATGTTGATGGGTACGAGAATACCACTTTATCTGGGATATGGTACAACGAGGCGCCGTAAGGCTCGATCATATAGGAACTGATGAGTAGGTCGTGGACATTCTCACAATGCCCTTGGGGAAGGTCATGTTCCTAACCTTCTGTGAGAATCTTGGAATCATGGAACGACCCTATTTGGAGGGTCCTGTTGGACGATGAGCTCTGGGAGCTCCAAGGGGGTTTTGGGGATAACTTTGGTGCTATAAGCAACCACAGGGCTAGGCTTGCCGAACCTAGTTGGTGTGGTTCTACCCCACCATGATGATATTGAGATGGTTTACCTCTCTCTGATCTGTGCCCCGTATGCATCCTACCCATGGAGTTTCGGACTCATGGGAAGTACCTCTCATTCGGCCAATGAGGTGGGAAATGTGAATAGAGACAATAGCAAGACCGATGAACGCATCAGAGATTGCCGTACTCTCTATGTCTAGGATGGCACGTGTCCAACCACTTGATCTGGGATCAAGTTCAACGAGGTTTCAAACCTCCAACTGACTTTGGGTCAGTGAAACTAACTTCAGGTTAGTATATGACTCTCTTGAGTCCTAGTGAGGTTTCAGACCTCCAACTGACCTCTGGTCAGGTAAACCAACTTTGGGTTGGTATGAGACTCTTTGTGAGTGCTATCGAGGTTTCAGACCTCTGGGCTGAATCTGTCAGCCGGATATGATGTCTTTGTGACTGACCCACTTCTGTTCTGAAATAAAGAGGCCAGCAAAGCAAGTTACGGCGGGATGACACATGATGTTTGGATTGCACTAGTGGATGGAGTTCTCCCTAGTTGAGACGGAGTGTTAAAATTAGACAACTAGGTCCAAACTCCGGGTTGTGATGCTCAGATGACGATCCCAATATTTTTATTGGATTCCTCTTTCAGAGAGGTGTAAGATTGATCTAAAGATCATCTCGAGCGGATGAGCAGAACATGTACTTTGAATTTACTCCACTTATGTGCTAGGTCGCCCTGAAATATAATATAGATTTAAATGTCTTAAAGGACGTGTCACACACCCCCAAAGATGCCTATATAATGGAGAGACTTGGAGTTCTTACACACACAATGTGTGGAGGATTTTCTTCTCTCTTGATGAGGATGGAGCTGCGTTCTTGGTGTTGCGTATTTGTGGAGTTCTTTGTTTGGGTTGTTCTGGGGTTATGTATGACACGCTTGGCTGAATGACCTATTGGAGACTTTGCTGGTAGAAGAATCTTGCTGATCGCCGTAACGCCACCATTCATTATCTCTGTTTTGGCTTGTCTTCCATCGATCTATTAGTATGTTCTATCTGCTTCAGTATTGTGTGCCCTAATCTGAAATGGCATATAACATGCTCTAAACTTAACACCACTTTGCTCCGCATCGATTGCTTTTGTACTCAACAATTCCTACATGCATAAGGTTTGAGTGTTTGGCACACTTATTGCACCTATGTTGGAAGAAATTCTATTGTTAATTGCCTAAAAATTGAATCAGCCTTCTACTTATCTCCTCGTTCCTTCTCTCTCATCAGGGTCTCTCAATCAACTACCATTTCTTTCTTTCTAAAAATAAAATTTTCAACTTTCCTAAATGATGAACTTTAGAGAATGTACGAATAATAAATTCTACCTCTGAAAATAAACTTATCTATTGGTCACCCTGCCTCACAATTTGCATAGTGTCACTTATCTCCTTTCCTTGCTCAGATTTGCGCATAATGGTTACATGGATTCATTTTCATTATTCCTCTCAGAGTCCTTGGATTGTTCTTCGTCACGCTTTGCCAGATTAATTCCTCTGTGGCTTTGATACCATGTTTGAATTTTACATAGATACTATGGAAGATAAATCATAATACAAAGCATAAAAGCAATGTGGAAAAAGTCGAAGTCGAGATTAAATTGGCAAGGGTCCAAAAGTTGAAAAACTCGATAAAGTCAGGAGTTTTTTGAAAAAGTCGGCAAAACTAAAAAAATACAAAATATTCATTTTTGGAAAAAATCCTGATTTTTTCAAAAAAAAAAAAAAAAAACTACTAAAGAAACTACCTCACTCACGATTTTTTTGAAAAAGTCGGCAAAAAGTTGGGACTTCGAGGATAAAATTGCGACTTTTTCAGGGATGAAAAAGTCGGCAAAAAGTCTGCCGATAAAGTCGGCTCCGGGAAAAATTCAGGATTTTTTCAAAAAGTCGGGACTTTTTGCCGACTTTTTCCACACTGCATAAAAGAGAGTGAATACAAGAGTTTGATGATCTTTATTCAAATGATATAATGTCATAATTAATAGTATGGAAGAGGGATGTATGTTATGCTGAGTTATGTGATGCCCAATAACTTCTTATTAATGACATGATATTATCTATGGCATAACTCGTAATTATATCATAACCTTATCATCATAACTTTGTTACATAAAGCGACAGTAAGACAAAAGTACACATCATACAAAAATGTACAAGTACTAAATATGACTATTATAATATTTGCTCCAACAATGTTGACATTTTAAAATTATTATTTTCACGTATATTTTGGGCGTATCATGAATTTCTAGGGGTATTGGGATTTCCTGTGGATGATCATGAACTTCTTCCAAGCTATTATCTGTCGATTTCAGTGAGAATCTATTTTATAATCTCTTAATAGGATTAGAGTGGAAGATCCATGCTGGTCAACTCTCTAGGAATCAATATTTGTATATTATTGATCTGCTATTATATTTCAGTTGGATATCCACTCTTTGTATTTATTCTTACATGTAGTGCATTGACTTAAGATTGTCAGTGATTCCTTTGAGTGCTTCTTAAAAATCGCTTTTAATTATAATTAACTGCATAAAGTTAAATTAGATATTTTGATTTCAGTTGTTTGTAAGGGTAAATTTATTTATTTATTATCGGTTGATAATTCAGATTCTGGAAGAGTAAGGATTTGCCTTCAGTTTCAATCACTTGATTAACTGAATTTTTATTTACTCGAACTGAAGGTGCCTTCATTTCCAGATGATGTGGCTATGGCCCTACTTGAAGAGGAGTTAGGCAAGCCTTGGACAGAAATATATTCAGAGCTTTCACCATCTCCAATTGCTGCTGGTATTGTAATACGAACCCAGTGGTGCTACATGTTAGATCGTGTTCAACTAATTCTTTTTGAGACCTGGCAATACATTATATGTGTGATAAGGATGAATGGTGTAAGGTTTCATGAATTATACTACCATTTGTTACTTTTGCAAATGATTTTCCAAATGGTTGATAATGGAGTGATACCTATCTCAACTTGCTTTCTTGTTGCTTTTAGTGGTATAATAATTAATTCTTTGGGGCATTACTAACGAATATTTTTTTACAATGTAGCATCTTTAGGACAGGTATACAAGGGTATTTTACGAGAAAATGGTGATGTGGTGGCAGTTAAAGTGCAACGTCCTTTTGTTCTTGAGACAGTTACTGTTGATTTATTCATTATTCGCAAATTAGGGTTGGCTCTTCGCAAGTTTCCACAAGTAAATCAAAATTGCTCTTTTTTTTTCTGATCCAAGCTATTTTTCATTAAGAAATCTAATGTTATGTTAGAAATGGTGCGATATTTTGTTTTTTTTTGTTTTTTTTATAAATTATTTATATGCATTTTGGATTTTTAACTGAACTGTTGGATTATATAAAATTAAAAAGTGGCCTAAATTTTACAGACAGTACATGTACTGATTCAGTTGCTTTTGTTTGTCATCATTTCACAGATATCAATTGATGTTGTTGGACTCGTAGATGAATGGGCAGCCCGTTTTTTTGAAGAACTTGACTATATAAATGAGGGGAACAATGGGACTCTGTTTGCAGAAATGATGAGAAAGGACCTTCCTCAGGTATGCATCATAAACCATTGCTTCTAACTGTAGTTTCAATTTTTGCGGAGATCCTTAGTCATACATAATAGAAGATGGTGATTTGTGAGTTACTTATGCTGTTTAGTTGGAATGCATAGGGTAGGAATGGGGAAATAAATTGCATACTTTGAATCAATGTTGCAAACATTCCTGATTTATTGCTGATGTGGCAAATTTTTTTGTGATGTCCAAGCTGAACCGGTATATCGTTTTAAAAAAATCATGATTTTTGGCTGAAAATTGACATTGAGATGGAATTCCTGAGATTGTGAAAAAATGCCTCTATAATGCTAAAATTTGATATTTTGACTCATTTCTCTTTGCAGAGGTTGTGGATTGAGAACAAAGATGTTTATCATCGTTTACCACTGATCTTATGAGGGGCAAATAATCATTTTCATTGCCATCGAAGAAACTTTTGTTGAGTGGGGATTGATTTCTATGTGCTGTTTTCAGATTACGTCAGGATTCATTTCTAATGTTTGTTATGACACTCGAGACTAATTAAATTGATTATGACTTTCTTACAAGTTAGAGCATCAATGCCTTAATGATGTGGTTTATATCTACTACAATTACTGATTGTGGGTGAAGAGCTTGAGAGACCCAACAATGTGGACACCATTACCTTGGATAATATTGACACTATTACCCACCAGAATGGGTGACACCATAGGAGAAAACTTTTCTCCTATTCTTGACAGCCAGCCGGCCAGCCATGCAGCTAACAACCCTTTGATAGTCATTCCTAGCTGATGATATGCCATTATATCTGTGCCACTTGCACCAGCCATATCCTTCTCACCCATTCAGCATGAGTGCATGGATGAAGGTGGGCTTCCTCTCAAAAAGTACTTTAATCATTTTGCAATCGGGTGCTTATGCTTGTTTTTTTTTTGGCATTTGATATGGATTATGGAGTGATCTGGAAGAAGGATGTGCTTTAACTGTGATCTTGTTCTCTCACCTTAAATGGGGAGTTAATCTTCAATCATAGTCCAGTGGGATGTCTCCTAATGGCCCAATGGGTATAGGAGAGGCATTTCTTGGGAAGCCTTGATTGAGATAGCGTAGTTCCATCTGTCCCTATATCATAGTTGACACTTTCCATTATACATTACAAGCCCTTTATCTCACATCCATTCTTCGAGTTCAATTTGACCATTGGTTCTTCGGCATTTGGCACCTGTTACCACACAATCTAGCAGGGGTTTTGAAGGGACTACTACCAGACCAAGTGACAACAATGTGACAAGGACCCACTGTCACCTCAGTCAATGTCCCCTGCTTTTTACGAACTTTCACCGATGGGAGAATTCTTGATATGAAGGAAAGCACTAGAAAGATAAGGTCAATAACAATGTACGAATCTTGTGAAATATAGATCATACAAAGGTTGGGACTACAAGAGAGACCTAGGGGATCCAAGCGAGGCCTAGGGTTTGGGGTGATCATCACAATGTGACTATGCCAAGCAAGGCAAGGGAGAAGGGCCAATGAATGATGAACTTCCTTTGAGTTTTAATATTGAGAGACCCTAGAAAAGCCACTAACCAAAGATGACCTAAGACCAAACCAATCTTGGCGCTAGGGCTTGGTGTATCTCACAATCTAACTATGGGATAGGTGTTAAAATTGGCAACTAGGGCCAAATTCCTCTTTGGGAAACTCCTTTTAAGAAGGTAATTGTGGCATTGAATTCCTCTTTTCGAGAGGACCAAAATCGACCTAAAGATCACTAAATTGGTCAAGGGGAAATATGTTTTTGAAAAGAAGCCCACTCATGTGCAATTATCAAGGCCGGCTTGGGGAAAATTAAATAAGTCAAACTCCTCTCCATCTCCTATAAAAACAACGGACCTCCAACCTTATAAGACAAATTTATTTTTAATTCTTGTTCTCTTTGAAATAGCCGTAGAAGAAAGCGGTCTCCAACGAAGGTGATAAAGTCAAGGTTGGCATCATTTTAGACTCCTTGATGGGCTGAGTTCCACTGGCAGGAGGTCGAGGTTTTTTAAGAAAGTATGGGCTAAAGTAAAAGGTATTTAAGGGTTGTTCTGGGCCGTGTCTATCTTCTCTTGCAGGCCACAATCCTTCTATGAAGATTACAGGGTTTTAGACCTACGCTTTATGGAGGATGAGCAGCGTAAATGTTAGCCTAGCTAAGGCCGCACTTACAACATGAAAGAGCGAGGTGTTTTGGAGGTTAATCTCATGAGTTTGCTGTTGTAAGTTAGGGTTGATGTGTGCCCTAACCAGGACTGTAATCTGCCTTGAATCAAATTGTTTTTGGTTTCCTTATCACTAGATAAGAAGGTTGCATTTATTGATCTAGAATCAAGTTCCTTTTGAAGACAATTCTGTAGTTGCTTTGTCTATCATTCATCTATGGTTAGGGTAGAAGACATAACTGCAAACTTGACTGGACTATCTCCTCAGCATTTGGACAGTTGTATTGATCATCATATTGGCAACTCCATTTTGACTATGATTGTAATCTCTCTCTCTTTCTCTGCTGAACATTTGATATTCATAATAAAGAAGATTGATCAAGGGTTTTGCCCATCTTGGGTTTTTTCCCTGGCTTGAGCCAATTTTTGTGTTCTCTTGTCTTGGCTTGTCTTCTGCATATATGGTTTATGTTCTTTCTTCGGTTACTATCAAATTAATAATGGTTTATGCAATTGCTAATGAAAGAAATGGAATTAAACTTGGGCTCATATGGATCATTGAAGTAATTGACCTAAGCAAAAAACATGTTAACCTAAAATTAACATGGTTTCAGAGCTCAGGTAAGGACAAGCCCAAGCAAGAATAAGAGCAATGCAATGCCTAATCTTTTATGCATTTCTCTCAGGATGAAGTATGTGTGATTTTGCTGGGTATTTTTTCTGTGAATTAAAGGCTGTGTTGACTATGGTATTCGTAGGCACTATATCTGCAAAAACGAAGTTCTTTGTGACACGACTTATGTGGAAATCTATTGTATTCAGAGGCACTATATCTGCAAAAGCGAAGTTCTTTGTGACACGACTTATGTGGAAATCTGAGCCTATTGAAGGTATATCACTCCAGTGAATGCGAGTCAAAGCTACAAAATTTTCTGAGGCATATTCATAGGTTTATAACACAAATCTATTTTGATAAATCAATGCAAGTAGACTTAGGGTTTGATTCCTCTTTCTTGATAATTACTTGTGAATTATGTTGGCTTATTTTACTTCTTTGTTATATTATCTTTCATCAAGCGATTGCCAAATTATGTGTGTATGAAGATCACAAAACAAGAGACACAAGATGTAGGCTTTCTGCTAGGGCAAAACCCCTATCTAGGGGAAAACCCAGTCAAAATCTCTTCCTTCTATAGTTTTCCTGAGATAATTCAAGACTCTTCAACCTAGACACAAACTTCCTCCAACCACCAAGTCAGCCCTTCCTTCCAGCAGCTTCGATCTAGAACTTCGACCTTGCAACAACAAAAATTTGATTTATGTAGCAGTAGCACTTCAACCTATGTAGCAGCAACACTTCGACCCTCCTGCAGCTGCGACCTCCTACAACTGCAGAATTTTGATCTTGCAACTCCTGCAACTTCGATCCTACAACTGCCCAACAATTTCGTAGAGAGAGAGATAAACTAGCCCAACAACTTCGATCCTGCAATTCTCCTTCTCCTTCTTGCACTTCACACTTTTTCCTGCACTGCTTCTTGTATATCGAACTTGTTTAGTTGGTGAGCAAGTAGATCGAACTACACTTGTATATATAGGCTTCTTGTGGGTCGAATTGCTCCCTTGTAGGCCGACTTCATTAGGCAAGGGCCGACTTGGTATGGAGGTGACAAAATTCATTTTTGACTCTAAAGTAATACTTTTTTACATGAATCAAAAGCTCAATAAGGGTCTCTTAAAATGTACAATGACTCTAATGACTCAATATAAATCCTAGGAGTCCACAATGGGGACTTTGACTAATAAAAGATGACCCAAGCATGAAACCCATGCTTTAATAAGTCACTGTAATAATAATAAAAATTTTCATTTTCATTCTTTTGATAAGTACATTTCATTATGACTCAAATACAATTATGAAGACCGAACCTAGTTACATTCTCCAACACTCACTCTTAACTATGGAGGTATTCATAATGACAATACATATACAAGTACAAGGAAGGTCTTAAAACATATGAACTATCAAGAGTTTAGGCATCACAATGCCATGGACTATATTCACTGACCAAGGCAATCTATCCAAGGTCCTCCAACAGTTTAGACACTCGCAGTGCCACAGACTAGATTCCTGACCAGGGCAATCTATCTGGGTGGGACTAAGATGGACTAAAGAATTCAGCCTCTCTATGTACCATCAGGCTTACTTGCTAGCCATCAACCCAGGGATTGAGGTGCGTATCCGAGGTAGAAGCTCTATGACATCAACACATAGTGCCGACCTGATGTCCTCCCAGGCAATGTGTCTTACACACAAAGCCTCAACAAATAACTTCCAAACTTTTATGATCATTAAAAAAACCAACAATATCTACTAAACCAAGCATGCTTCTAAGATGATCCTTAGATCAAAATATATGTTCTGCTCATCCAAACAAGATGATCCTTAGATCAATCTTGCACCTCTCCGAAAGAGGTATCCAACAAAAATATAATCATCATCATATGAGCAGTGCAACTTGGAGTTTGGACCTAGTTGCCCAAAATTAACACTCCCTCTCAACTAGGGAGAACTCCATTTGTCCACTTGTGCCATCTAGTGGTCAGTACCATTGTGTACTATCATATATCATCCTGCACTCCTACGTCATCCTGCTGTAACTTGCTTTGCTGACTCTTCTTCTCAAATAGAACAAAAAAGGTGAGTAACAAAGACATCACGCTCTGTTGACTCGAAGTCAGCTTAGAGGTTAAAACCTCTCCCGAAATCAAAAGAGTCTCATACTAACTCGAAGTCAGTTTAGAGGTAAGAACCTCATTAGACTTGATCCCATATCAAGGTGTTGGACACGTGCCATTCTAGACATAGAGAGTACGGAAATCTCCGATGTGTCCATCAGTTTTGCTATTGGTCTCTATCCACATTTCCCACCTCATTGGCCAAATGAGAGGTACTTCCCATGAGTCTAAAACTCCATGGGTAGGATGCGTGTGGGGCATAGATCAAAGAGAGGTGAACCAACTCAATATCATAACAGTGGGGCAGAAGCACAACAAGGTTCGACAAGCTTAACCCCGTGTGTGCTTATAGCTCCAAAAAGCTATCCCCAAGCCCCCTGGAGCTCCCAGAGCTCATAGTCCAACTCAAGTAGGACCCTCAGAATAGGGTCTTTCCACGATTCCAAGCTTCTCACAGAAGGTTAAGAATTTGACCTTCCCCAAGGGCTTTGTGAGAATATTCGCGACCTGCTCATCAGTCCCAATGTGATTGAGCCTTATAACGCCTCGCTGTACCATATCCCAAATGAAGTGGTACCTAATATCAATATGCTTGGGTCGATCATAGAACACGAGATTCTCAGAAAGACGAATCCCACTCTAGTTATCACTAAGGATAATGGTGGTATTTTGCACATGTCCGAACAACTCACTGAAGAGCTTTCGCAACTAAACAACTTCACAACAGGCCATACTCGCTGCAATGTATTAAACCTCAACGGTGCTCAAAGCCACCAACTTTTGCTTCCTGCTCATCCAATATATCGAAGCAGAATCCAAGGTGAAACAACATTCAGATGTGCTCTTGCGATCCACCACACTACCAACCCAATCGACATCAGTATGTCCATGGAGTCTCAAACTCTCGGTAGTGTATCTCAGCCCATGGTTGATTGTGCCCCAAAGATATCTCAATCGATTCTTGGCACCAATCCAGTGAATGTGATGAGGATCAACCATATGTTGACTCGAAGTGTTCACTGCAAAACATACGTTCGGACGGGAGTTCACTAAGAACATCAGGGCCCCCACGAGTTGTCGATACTCGATGGGATTTCCTAGCTCGGGCCCAGTAGCGTTTCCACACAACTTCTTAAAGTTGAGTTCCATCGGTGTCGACACAGACTTATAGTCCACCATACCAAATCTCTCCAGCAGCTTCACGGCATATTTTCCTTGAGAAAGGAAAATCTCGCCTAGCCTTTGCCCGACTTTGAAGCCTAGGAAGTAATGCATCAGTCTTAGGTATTTCATCTCAAACTTGGAAGCTAGCTCCCTCTTACATTGATGAATGAGAGGGTCAACACCCTAGGAAAGATATCATCCACATAGAGAACCAGAATGAGAGGCCTTTCTTTATCAACCTTAAAATAAAGGTTTGGATCAGTATCACTTCAAGTGAAGCCCAACTTCATCAGGTAGCTATCTATCCTCTCATACCAAGCCCTGGGGGCTTGCTTCAACCCATAGAGAGCTTTCTTCAACCTGCATACATAGGTGTCTCTATCTCGGACTTCAAACCCCAGAGGTTGCTCCATATAAATCTCTTCCTTTATTGAACCATGCAGAAAAGTAGTCTTCACATCCATCTGATGGAGACTCCATCCTTGCGTTGCAGCAAGGACAATGATAGATCGAATGGTGGTATAACGGGCGACAGGTGTAAATATATCATCATAATCCATGCCTTCTTTTTGAGAGAACCCTCGGGTAACAAATCTTGCCTTGTACATTTCAGCACTGCCATCATATCCATGCTTGATTTTATAGAGCCATTTCGAGGTGACAACAGATTTGTCCTCCGGTCTCGGGACCACTTCCTAGACATCATTTTTCATAATGGACTCATATTCTTCGTGCATAGCATTCTTCCAAACTTGATGCTTTATGGCTTCTTCAAATGATCTAGGTTCAGATTGTACAATTGTACTCATCGCTGCTAGATACCCTTGGTATAAATTTGGCTTCTTGCTTTCACGGAATGTCCCCATTGGGGCAATATGTCTCTCGGCGTCTTCGAGAGTGTCCCTAAGCCATGAGGGTCTTCTCTTATTTGAAGGAGGTGGATCAATAGGATCTATAGGTCCTTCAACATTGGACATTGGTTCATCCTTCGGCTCTTCCTGCTTCCCTTCTTCTTCATCTTCTTTGTCTTCCTTGGAGCTAGGAAGATTTCTTACTTTCTTGAGGGCAACATCTTCATTAAAGGTGACATCTTGGCATATCTCCACTTCTCTCTTGCCAGACACATAGATTCTATATGCCTTCGAAGTTTCACTGTAGCCCACAAACATTGCCTTCTTTCCAGAAGCATCCAACTTGCTTCTCTTTTCTTTCGGCAAATGAAAGTAAACATGGCAACCAAAAACTCTAAAATGAGAAACATTAGGTTTCTTACCAGAGAAGACTTCTTCGGGAGTCTTGGAATCCAGAGCGGAATGTGGGCATCTATTTTGAACGTACATAGCAGTGTTCGCAGCTTCTCCCCATAGAAACTTCGGAAGACCTTTGTCACATAGCATGGCACAAGCAACTTCCACAATGGTCCTATTCTTTCTTTCAACAACACCTTTTTGCTCAGGAGTATACACAGTTGTGGTCTCCCTCTTAATGCCAGCTACACTGCAAAAGTCATTGAATTCATTTGACTCATACTCGAACTCATTATTGGTCCTCAAAACTTTGATTCTTTTCTCAGTTTGATTTTCCACCAAGGCCTTGAAGGTACGAAACCATTTGAATGCTTTGTCCTTCTTCCTCAAGAAATATATCCAGGTCTTGCGGGAGAAGTCATGTAATAGGAACATCCTCCCAAGGATGTCATGGGCAGCATACTAGATAAATCTGAATGTATCAACTGCAAGATATCAATCTTTGTGACACTTGAGGGGAATGGTCCCTTTGTATGCTTCCCTTCGGCACAACCCTGACATATACCTTCATGATCATCTTTAAATTCGGGCATCCCTGTCACCACCTTCCTTGCTTCGGGAAGGGCTTTGTAATGAAGGTGTGCAAACCTCTGGTGCCATAACTCTATTTGAAGAGTTTTATTACATGACATAGCCCCCAATGGACTTCCTCCAACCTGGTAGAGTGTATCAACTCTAAAACCAATAGTAAGAGCTTCTTTGAAGTTCTTCTTCCAGATGCGTACCTTTCCATCAACGAATGCCACCTTGAACCTTGAACCCTTTGTCTTCCATTGCCGAAATAGACACAAGGTGCTTCTTCAAATCAGGTACGTACAACACATCTTGTAAACGAAGAACTTGACCTTGAGATAGATGAAGGGTCACAGTCCCTCTCTCTTTCACAGGATAGGTGGCATTATCTCCAAGGATAATTTCTAGATTTGTATCCTTCTCAATCAAATCAAAGAGGACTTCTTTATAACTAGTGAGGTGCCTTGAATCACCATTATCAATCAACCAGACATCCAGGGTGTCGGGAGGAGATGCACCAAAGAGGGCAGATACAAGAATAAATTCATTTTTCTTATTGTCAACAACATTAGACTCATCGTACCTGGAATTTCTTGACCTCTTGAAAGGTTGCCCATTTCCACTACGATCAGAGGGAGCCTTCCTTTTTTCCTTTGAACCTGATGTTCCTTTGATTGCCACTCCCCCTGGAGTTGTTGTTGTCATCATCCCTGGGAGAGTCCCTTCTATTAGGGCACTCTCTTGCATAGTGACCAAACTTGTTATAAGTGTAACATCTTCCCTTCCTTCCTTTCGGCCTCGCTCTTCCATGGTTTTGATTTCTCGGGCCACCATGGTTCTTCTTCTTTGCATGAGTGGTGAAGGCAGTAGGGTCACTTCCATTTCCATTAGAGGGATGATCTCTCTCCATCATTCTTGTCTCCTCTTGAGTGCATCTCGTGAATATTTCATCAAAATCAGGAATCACATTATTATTAAGAATAGTGGTATTGAATACATACCAATCACGGGGGAGACCTCCAAGCGCAATGAGAACCATCTCTCGATCAGCGATTTCTTCTCCAATAGCTACGAGATTATTCTTGATTTCAGTGAGTCTCATAAAATAGGATTGAATGGATTCTTCTTTGCCTTTCTTGATATTCTTCAATTGATTCTTGAAGAAAAGAACTTGATTAGCATTGCTAGCCCTGAACATGCTAACCAAATTATCATACATCTCTTTAGATGTGCTTAGCTTAGAGATATAAGCAACCAAGTGCTTATGAATAGAATCTCGAATAATCATCTTTGCTTTGATTTCCCCTTTTCTATACTTCGTCTTTGTGGCAGCAAGTGCATTTGATGGAGGCTGAAGGATCTTCCCCTGTACATAATCCATGACCTCTTGATCTTCTAATGGAAAATCCAAGGACATCTTCCATACATGATAATCAGTCTTTTCAGTCAATTTATCATCAGATTTGAAACCTTTATAGGTTGAGGAGACCATTGGTCCTTGATAGGATTTCTTCTTCGGTGATTGCTTTTCACACTATCTTGGGCTTTGTCTTCACCTTAGCTCTGATACCATGTTAAATTTAGATAAGCATGGTATGTTCTATGCTTAATGCAATTTTACTTCAGTCTTTCTTATAGGCCCAATACAATTAGCAATCAGAACATGTAAGTAAAACGCTGATAGAACATAATAATAGATCAACAGAAGACAAGCCAATAATAATAGATCAGATTTTACAATTCTTCTTGTCCAGCAAGGATATAAGATAGTGTGCGTTACGATAGTCAACAGGATGCACCAATCAGCAAAGTCTTTCTCAACATCAAATCAACGAACCCTCCAAGTGTCACACACACCCCTCAAAGACAACTCCACAAAAGTCAACGCTGCAGTTTAGGGCTTCGATCAACGGGCTCATTTTTCCTCGATCTTTGTGCCCTCTAATGCGGCCTCACAAGATTGGAATTTCTGCACAAGTTGGAGGTCAAAACTCCAAGGTTTGACCATGATCAATGCTGGTCAACGCACCTGCAATCAGCCCTAAAACAGTTCACACTTTTACCCAGCTTTAGCTCCGCACGTGTGAGAGAAAGAGGCCTTTAAAGGGTTGATCAAACCAATTAGATCACAAGAGAGATGTGTGATGAGTTGATGAGCAAATGATCTCCAAGTCTCTCCAATTTATATCAGTTAGTGAGGGTGTGTGACACATCTATTAGGCTTGTGAGCCTACATTACAAATCTGGCCGACCTTGCACATGTGTGGAAAATAAAATCAAAATATATGTTCTGCTCATCCAAACAAGATGATCCTTAGATCAATCTTGAACCTCTCCGAAAGAGGAATCCAACAAAAATATAATCATCATCATATGAGTAATGCAACCTGGAGTTTGGACCTAGTTGCCCAAAATTAACAATCACCTTATGGTGGATCAATGCCTAATTCCTTTGGTGATATGGAGTCAAGAAGAATGATCAGAATGGATTTCGTTTCTAGTTCAAGTAAGCTCTATGGGCAACTTCGTTTGGCATTAGGGCAAAAGAGAGTGACCTTAAAGCGTTTATACTTCATTTGCAAATCAAGATGGCTTATCAAGATAACTTCGATCTCTAGGAAAATTCGTTCAACAGATATGGCCCATATATAGAGATATGCTTTATAGAAACATAATTCCACAGTTAAGCAGTAAATGCATGCAACAATTAGCCCTAAAATAGCGAAAATCCCATTACCAATGTATGTGACAAAGTAAAAGAAAATATCATCAAGTTCGTACTTACATGTAAGAGAATATATCCAACCATCAATACATTTGCCAATTAAGAAGCTCCAAGATAAGAAAATGCAATCCAAACATCAAAATTCTTCCATGCTTCACTTCGTCCACCAAGAGGGAAATGAAAAAATCTCAAGAGAGAGATTGATCCAATCGAAGTGATGATACAAAATGAATTCATGTCACTCCTATTTATACACTTATTAGGAGTTCGAATTACCTAATTGAGCCTACATTAGCCCTGAGAATAAATAATGTGTAAAGTAACTAAATTTTGGTGAGAAGCCCACCAAACTAGCTCATAAATAAAATAATAAGCCTCTCAAGAGCTCAAATGATAAACAATGCATGTTGTTGGGCCGTCCAAGAGCCCTGATGAGGTCCACAAGTGCCATAATGATGAATAGGACCCTCAAAAGTGATGAACAGGGGGGTGGCCCCTTGTTCTGCAAACAATAAACCTGTGGTGCTCCTAGTGGGTGTGGGCGCACACCAATAACCTCACGGGTGGAGTGTAAAAACTCTGGTAAAACTGATAAATATATATTATTAATGATGAAAGATGAGATAAGAGATGATTACAATGAGGGATCGCCTGGGCTTTAAATATAGCCTCAAGGTGTCCTCATAAGAGGCAACATCTCGATCATGCCTTTCGGCCAATAACCCAAGATAAATTCATCTAATCCACATACTAATAAAATATTCATAACATTGCCCCTCTCTTAAAGATGCTTTGTCCTCAAAGCATATGTAATGATGGACAATGTTGACGAATGTCTGGTTTTCTCAAGCGATGAGCTCTTGCGTCCCACACTTTAAAAAGATCGTGAAGTATCTTCTCGAGCTCCATCTGTTGGTGATGTGGATATTGAAAAGATCTGATATCGACAAAGCTGGATACTGTCTTGACTTCTATTGGATGTTTGATTTTCCTATCGGAAGGCACTTTTATGGGCAGATCTTGGAATACTTTTTCATGTTTTCCAACTATCCCTTGTTCTTCTAGTGATTTTTTGTGATTCCTTTTTAGACTTAGAGGTAAGTTACCAACAATTATTGTCTGATGTAACTTCTCCTCATCATTAAATGTTTCATTCTTAACAACCATATCTGCTTCATCACCGAAGGCCTCAACAACCTTTGTCGTTATATCAGCGGCTTCAGATGTGTTTGTTGCTTCACATGTTTCGTTCAAGTCTGGGAATGGAACATTTTGTTGTTTACAAACATCTGTATCTTCATGGTGATGTGGGGAATCAGCTTTTTCCTGATGCTCTTCTGAGTTCCCTGAATCTGTGGCATTGTTTTGTTGAGTTTGTTCCCTGTCAGGAGATATCGGGAATTGTGTCTGACTTAACTTATCTATTTTATCATTTAGCTTATTGCAGAGTTCTGACATCCTGTTCATTGCTTTGTTAAGATTTTCTGTGGCCTCCCTTCGTTTTAGCTTTGCTAAGCTTTTGATCTGATCAATTGTCATCGTAGATAAAGACATACTGAACAGATATGAGGTGAGAAATACTCTTTTGCCAGTTTTTCTTTTCTCCTTTCTTTAAAATTAATTAATTAATATTTAATTAATTAATTATTATTATTATTTTTTTTTGGAATTAATTAATTAATTAATATTTATTTAATTAATTAATTAATAATAATTTTTTTTTAAAACTATATAATTATTATATATATATAATTTTTAATTAAAAATTATAATTATATAATTGTTATATATATATAATTATTAAATGAAAATTATATATATATATATATGTGAATTATATAATTATAATATATATGTATATAATTCAATCAAACTATATATTATATATTTTATATAGTTAAAAAAAATCGTTTTAAAATGTGCCGTTTCAAATTAAAAATAGGATACCAATACTACGCCAAGATATATCGATGCTCAGCGTTTGTTTTTTTAAACGACACACCTGTTCGTGATCGCTGCTGGTTCAAAAAGATAGTCTCCACAGATCCGAAAATAAGTTTCCACAGGTCTGAAAAGAATGCTATTGCAGATCTGAAAAAGTGCTTCCACAAGCCCGGCTTTTACTGAGAGTGGAATGCGGCAGAATCGAAGGTCTGAACCAAGCGTAACAGTTCACTGCATCCGGCGTCAAGCGTAACAGGTGTAATAACCCGTCACAAAAAATATACCTTTCCGTTTTAAAAATTGATACTTCTACGTGTGCTCGTTCCGTTTGAAAAAAAACACGCCGTTCTTATATCAACCTGCTCGGAATTTTTTTTTAACGAATCGAGTTGTTTAATAATCCACCTGTTCAATTTAACGTTGCGCTGTTTTCTTCTGATACGGTTAAGTCTTCCGTTGAAAGGGCACGACTTACTGTGCTCGTGCCACCACGCAGTGGGTTAATTCAATTTGATCGGAGTCTGTCAGCAACAGTAAAAAAAACGTGAATTCAATTTGATCGCTGTAATATTCAGTTACAAGCCGTCCGATTTTTTTAAACGCTGTATACTCTGGTAATTTTTCCTTGCAAAAAAAAACGTGTTTTATTTGCTGCCCTTTAAAAAATGTTATGTGCGTTTTGAATTGGTCTCAATGGTAGTTGGAAAGGCGGTTTGTTGGGCGGAGTGTGCAGACAGAGTGGGTTTGAGGGAAAACAGAGTGGGATGCGAATGGAGTGAGGGGCTGGGTAAAACGCAGAGTGGGAGTGAGGGACAGATCGGATATGAGAGTAGATGACTACAATTTCCCTTTTAAAACTAACTGTCCACAAGCCTTGAAAAAAATCTGCAATTCTGAAATTTGCAGTTCTGGAATTCTGTAATTCCAGGGTGATCACATAGATCCCAAAAGAGCGATGGCTCCGATACCAATGGAGTGTAAAAACTCTGGTAAAACTGATAAATATATATTATTAATGATGAAAGATGAGATAAGAGATGATTACAATGAGGGATCGCCTGGGCTTTAAATATAGCCTCAAGGTGTCCCTTGGCGAAGAGGCATGATCTTTGATCATGCCTTTTCAGTTAATAACCTAAGATAACTAATCTAACTAATAATTAATAAAATATTCATAACAACGGGTCTCCAAGTGAGTCGAAGATGCCTGTAGACCATTTGCAAAGGCTCAGATGATAGAATAAATGATGCCACATTAGTGTACAAGTCCTGGGTCAGCTGGCAAGTTTATGCTGCAACTGTGGGGCCGACTGGGCATGGTGTACCAGGTGCATTTTCCTCGCCCAATAGGTGGATCGTGAGCAATCTCTGAACATATTTGGCGATCATTGGAGTGCTGTCTATTGTTGTGGAGGCCCATGGGTCTCTCCACACACCCTACATGTGCCAATGTAGCCCTCTGGAGAGTTAGGACCCCGTATAGGGAGACCAAACTCAGAATGGACACTACCTGCAATGCTTCATAAGATCCAATGCGTCCCCTAGCCTTCCAACACAACAATTCATTAAAGTAATTGGGTAAAAGAGCTTACAAACCATGGAAAACAGGTGGACACTTCATAATGGCATGCCCTTCCATAGTGGGCTTTGGCATGTGCTAATGTCTCCAAGCTCCAAAGGGTCTAACCATGTATCTTATTAGGTGGTTTCTGCCTTTAGAGGGGATAGTATGTCCAAGGTACATCCTTCTAATGGTGGTAGCATGTGATAAAGAGGTGAATGGAATGGTGAATGAAAGGGGCAATCCCGGGCCACATAACGGGGTACAATGTAATATTCCCAATTAACAATTCTGTTAATTAGAATATTAATTTTTGATAAATTTTGATGTTTCTAATGTCAAGCAGAAATAAGGTGGTGTTGTGTAACCAGCTCCAAAAATAGAAGAAAAGAGATATCAACGCCTTAGAAACAAGCCACTTCGAGGGGGAAACCTCCAATACATTACATAAATGAACAATTCTTGGATGATACAATTTACAAAACCTCCTTTCTATATATAGGAGTCCATGGGGCCATAATGTAATCCTAGTGGCCACAATGTAATCCTAGCCGACCTAACAATAATAATTTAAGGGCACAATAATAACAAAATGGGGGTTACAAGGGTACAATAATAACAATAAGGGGGGCTATACTAACATACTAAGGGGCTACACTATTAATATAGGGACTTAACATGCCCCTCTCCTTCAAAAAAGTGTTGTCCTCAACACTTGATTATCATGTTAAGTCCCTATATTAATAGTGTAGCCCCTTAGCATGTTAGTGTAGCCCCCCTTATTATTATTATTGTACCCCTGTAACCCCCATTTTGTTATTATTGTGCCCTTAAATTATTATTGTTAGGTCGGCTAGGATTACATTGTGGCCCACTAGGATTACATTATGGCCCCGTGGACTCCTATATATAGAAAGGAGGTTTTGTAAATTGTATCATCCAAGAATTGTTCATTTATGTAATGTATTGGAGGTTGCCCCCTCGAAGTGGCTCATTTCTAAGGCGTTGATATCTCTTTTCTTCTCTTTTTGGAGCTGGTTACACAACATTTGGTATCGGAGCTTTGGATTCTAGGGTTTCGCTGCTCCAAACAGGTCATCGTGGCATTTTCGCTATAATTTTTTTTCTACGAAGTTTCAGAAGCTGAAATTTTTAGGGTGCGAAGCTGAAATCCTGAGGAAGAGTTTCTAAAAATTTCAGATCTTGGTTCGCAATATTTGCGGAGATATCATCTGTGGAAGTTAGGTATTTTTTCAAGCTCCTAAACAGGTCATCGTGGCATTTTCGCTATAAAAATTTTTCTATGAAGGTTCAGAATCTGAAATTCATATGGTGCGAAGCTGAAATCCTGAGGAAATTCTTCAAAAAATTTCAGAGCTTGGTTCGCAATATTTTCGGAGATATGATCTGTGGAAGGTAGTGCTTTTTCAGGCTCCAGAATTGCATCTCAAAGAGGTGATCATGGGAAACGTTCAATAACTCTCTCTCTCGAGATTGGATTGGAGTGCCGTCAAAAGTGGTCACAAGTGCACGGCCTGTAGTTTCTTGGCTATCAATTTCAGAGACAAAGAACAAAACAGTGACACGTGGCAAGTCGTACAAGTTCTCTCTACTGAACCAGTCCATAATTAGGTCATTGTGGGAGATTGGACACAACTTTGTCTTGGAGAATCCAAATCAAGTCATACTTATGCCATTCAAAAGAGAATTCAGAAGGCTACTTCAGTGCTGAATTTCAGATATTGAAGAGCCGCAATCACAGAGATAATACAATTTCAATATCGAGCTCCTCAAAATCAAGTAAAAGGTGTATTGTTTTTCCCGAATTGCATAAACCTTGTTTGAAAAATCAGTTGGAAGTGATTCCAAGGGTACACAATAACACAAGGGGGCTACACTAACATACTAAGGGGCGTACTATTAATATAGGGACTTAACAGTGGGTCGAGACCCATAATTAATAATTAAGGGAAAAACTACAGCCTACTCCTATAGTTCACAAGGAAAAATTGCGGCCTTAGTGGGGTCCATGTGTTTAGCATTCGATTTGGAGGCAGCTCCCTACATGGCAGTGTGGGAGAGGGTCTATGGGGGCAGTGCAGTGAGTGGCTGGATGATGGCACTGTGCAGTCCATGGTGGGCCCAAGGGAACGTTGGGGGCTCAATTGATAAAAGGAAGTGAAGGTATCTCATTTCCTCATTCATTCAACTTCTATTTTGATTGTCATCTTGACATAGTATGCTTGTGCTGGGTGCCAAGTCTGCAGTGCTGTTTAGCACACGAGATGTTTAGGCAGAGATCTCAACCTCTACCTTAGGGGACTTCGTGTGCCCGCTCAGGAGAGTAGTTCCACAATTTTGGTGAGGAGTTGACATAGCAACAACAGTAGGAGTGCGCAATCCCTTCACGACTGCGTAGAGGCAACAGAGTTTGCGTAGTGATAGCGCAATGCAGTCTATGGGGGCAGCGCAGTGAGTGGCTGGATGAGGGGACTGCGCAGTCCATGGTGGGCCCAAGGGAACGTTGGGGGCCCAATTGATAAAAGGAAGTGAAGGTAGCTCATTTCCTCATTCATTCAACTTCTTTTTTGATTGTCATCTTGACATAACATGCTTGTGTCGTGTGCTAAGTCTGCAGTGCTGTTTAGCACACAAGATCTTCAGGCGGAGATCTCAACCTCTACCTCAGGGGACTTCGAGTGCCCTCTCAGGAGAGTAGTTCCACAATTTTGGTGAGGAGTTGACATAGCAGCAGCAACAGGAGTGCGTAATCCCTTCAGGACTGCGTAGAGGCAACAAAGACTACATAATGCAGTCTAGAGGAAGTGTCGGGAGTGTGGGAGAGAAGAGTAGTTCAGCTGGAGGATTTGGATGGGAGGCTAGCCACCTCCTACCAAGGATTTTGGCAGCATTTTGGGGACATCTACTAGCAGTTCTAGCCAGGAGTCGAATTTCCCAACAGTTGGGTGAGCCAAGCCCAAGAGGGCCAATTTTCGAGGTCAAAACTAGGACGAACCCTTTCTGGTTTTTTTTTGGGTTTATTGAGGCGAAGCCAAGATTAATTTGGCAGAATTTTCTGGGCAGGTTTGAGGTGTCAAACAGAGATCCTAACTCAGACAAGGCCTTGCTGTGGGCCTCTAGCCCCTCCGTCTTCCCTTGTTTCTCCTCCTAAACCCCTGCCATAGGCCTGAGTGCCTCATTTCCTATAGCGGCAACCTTATTAACCCTAGACGGCAGTCCTAAAGGACTTCTTCCTTGCTTCCACATGCCTACAAGGCCTCTAGCCCTAGCCGCTGCACATTCTAAGCCTAGCGTTGGTCTTGAACCCCCTCTTTTGCTCTTGTCCATCTCTCTTAGCATCATTGCAGTCATTCGCTTGGGTTAATATTTGATTTTTTGTCACCAACTCTGTGGTTGCTGCAATATTCATGAACGTTTTTTTGAACTAACATTGGTGGTTGCAGGAGGTCATTTCATTGGAAGAGCTTGTGGCAAGTACACTAGTCATTTTCTAGGCGAAGAGGCCTATTGGTTTATTCTCCTAAGCCCTCTTTTCCTCACTGTTTACTAGCAGCCTTGATCATTTGTCTGCAGTGGTATATAACTTAATAAAAGTGGCATAAAAATCACTGCTAAGTCACCTAACACATTGCTAAGTCACTTGCATCAATTCGGTAATTCACTGTTTGGCAAATTTCATAAATAATGAGGACTGGCATACTGTTTGGGGAAGCATCTTAAGGTCTGATTTTACATAACAGTGACGTTGGAAAAGATCCTGACCTCATCAAGAATTTGTCTCTTGGTTTCCCTTGCATCACTGGTTATAATTTTGTGTTGGCAAAGTATTTTAAGAAGACTGCCTTCTCCTCTCTTGGCTGCCTTATTCATCTCATTTGCACTCTTGCATATACTTGCATTCATAGACACATCACTGTTTGCATTTTCATCTAAAGTGCTCTCATTTAATCAAAGGAAAGAGATAATTTTGGTACTGTTCTGGCACATTTGGTATAAGATTAGCTACTGCTGTTATAAACATTTAATTATTGCTCATTGAATGTGATTGGAACATAAATTGCATTAATGCTCTTGATATTGTTTAATTCTCTATTGTGGAAGAGATTGTTAGCATTGGATATTGGTTTAGTTGTTGTATAATAAGAAATCTAACGCTCTGTTTCTTGTGAGTGTCATAATCTAAGAGATCTACATTTTTGCAGTAAGCAACTCACTCGTAAAAGCACCTAATCCAAGGATCTAATATCATCTTGAATGCTCAATATTGCTTAATTGGTCATTGGATTTGGGCATATTGGCATCTCTTGTTCTCTCACAATAACATTGGAGATATAATTGTTATATATCTAATTGGCATTGTGATATCTTGTTATCATCTCTTTGAAGATCATCTAGCTGTCTAGCTTTTGAGCAATCTCTTATTGACATCCTTTTCATTATTACATTGTCTCTAAATAACCTTGATTAATTGTTCTAAGTATTATCGTGGATAAGTGCTAAATTTTTTTATTATTGTACTTGGATTTATGGTTCATGGTTAAAATGAATATATATCTATCTTTGGCATATTGGTGACTTGTTCTAAAGAGCATTTATCTTCTTTCTTGAGCAACTATCTCTTGGTTATATTGATACATCTTTGAGCACTGTTGAAATTGAGCAATTCGCCTTGTGTTTAACAATGTTGCACTACTCGTACTCGTATAAGACTGGTCCGACCTGTTATTGCCTTGCCGCCTACACCTACCTACAAGTTAGTGAGAAAAACCTTTAACCCCACAAGGTGTGGTTGGTGGCAAGGAACTCAGAGAAGGAGTTGTCACACTAATCTCAACTCTCTCTGTTTAAGCTATCTCCTAGGTTAGCTATGGGGGGTGGTCCCTAAATGGAAAACCAAGTTAAAAGATGTGAATTTCTAGGGGATTTGTTAGAGTTAAATAGATTACTTCTTAAGATTTATAAGCAAAAAGTGTTAAGAGCAATAACCATCAATACATAATTTAAATAAGCATAAAGCATATGAAAAACCAGCGGCTTCAAAGTATTGTTCTTTAAAATGAAAATGTATTTGCTTAAATGAAGTAAAATGCTTTCAAATAGAAAGCAAAAGTAATCCTTAAAAGTGAAAAAAGGAAATGTTAGCACAAGATATTGTAAATGCTTTCAAGATAAATAGATTTATGAATCAAAACGTGAGAAGCTATCTTGCTCAAAAGGAAACAATTAGTGTTCTACTTTGGAGAATGTAAATAAGATGATAGAAAAACTCAAATGTTAGACCAAGATAACAACATGCAATTAAATTTGCAACACCAAATAAGGGTACTTGCCAGTGAAACAAGATATATCAATCATCCATAAGCATAATAACCATTAAAATGACAACATGCAATGAAGTTGTAAAAGTAAGCAAATTTCCAAGTACCATAGAATTAAACTTGTTGCAAAATTTAAGAAATTAAAATGTTTGCATCCAAAGTGCTTCTTGAGATAAGATTTGCATGTGAAACTTTAAACCATCAAGATAGCAAAATTTTTGAGAAATTTGCAAATAAATGTGATGAGAGAGTGCTCTTGGTTTATTTTATTAGTTAGCTCTAAAGCAAGATTACAATTGAACTCTAATCCTCAAACCTCACCTTCGCTCAAAGGTTTGGATCTCACTGTGAGGAGTCCATAGAGGTAGAGGGTCCCTAAAATGTCTATTCAACCAACGTAAGTTGGAGGTAAATTTTAGTGATGCTTGGGGTATGTAAGATCTAAAAGTAAATTAACAAGAAAATGAAAATTCAACTTCAACTTGAAATATATTTGTTTGTCATGAAATAAAATGTAGCTTTACTTAATGCATCAAACTTAAGATTGTAGAGTGTGCTCAATGGTGAAGCATAAGCTAATTTGAAGTATGATTTCAAGCTAAATAAACTCAAGTAAAAATGCTTGCATATAATAAATTTAAATTTTCTATGAAAGTAAATGCTCTTAAAACTTGTAGCAAATCAAAGTGAATAGCTAGTGAAATGAATGAAATGCATGGTTGTATTAATTGATCAATTAGATGAGATGCATGCAATTTAAAGAGATTAACAAATCACACCACCAGTCCCCTCCAAAAAATGGAGAGATTGGGATGCCAATGAGTAAAACCCACACTTCCAAAATCAGAAATTTTATTGGTTGTTAGAGGTAAGAGACTATGAAGCCTCCTACAAGCTTAAGGAAAATCTTTACAAATGAAACTTGAGGTCTTAGACTTATCTTTGACGATAAATTTCTGCGATATAAAGACTCAATAGAAATAAGATTTTTAGAAGTGAAGAAGAGAGGCTAAGCCTCCTCAATGCTCATGGCCAAGAGAGAATTAAGAAGCCACAAAAGGAACTCGGCCTTCCTCAAACAAGCTCCTTAACTGCTCGCGACCAAAGGAAAAAGAGAGATTCCTCCTTGTTTGACATTAGAGCTCAAAGGTCCTGCAACAATTTGTTAGTAGTTTCTTGAAGGTGAATCCCACAAGTTGCTACAAGAAAACAAGTTAGAAAAAAAAGGCTATAAAAAACCAACCAAGTGTTAGACAAAGAAAATCAAAAAATATAGCAGAATAATCTACAAAGGGCTAAGCCAAAGAGGATGAGTAAACTCTCCTCTTTGTCTAGCCATGCTTAAGCTCTTTAAATAGAAAAATATGATCCAATGAAGAACAATGAAAAGTAAAATATTTTTCAATGATTGCATGCATACAAACTATGTCCAAAGGAATCCCTGCAAGACACTTTTTCGCAAGATAAACTATGAAAATCCAAATAACAAATGGGAGTTCCTTTGAAGGTGCTTCAAGAGTGGGTTGGTCTCCCAAAGACTTCCCCTCATGCTTGATCCAAAAAAAATTCTTCTACAATACTCAAGTCACACATTAGTTCATGTAGATTTAGATAAACAAACAATGAATTGAAACTTTTAAAAATTTATTTGAAAATAAACTAGAACTTTCAACCTCTAGAGCTTACTTTCAAATCAAATGCTAATACAAGATAGCTGTGCACTAGAAAATTCACAAGAATACATGGAAAATGAAATAACTAAAAGCATAGAAAATATTATACCAATAGCTCCCAATGCACCATGCTCCAAAGGAAGAACACCCATGAATGGACCCCCAAAGTCTTTTTATTGATATTTTTGAAAAGTGTACAAAGTAGCAGCGTTTCTGCAAGCACAATAGCTCGTATCCAATATACAATATGAGAGCCCATGGCTCCATTATATAGAAAGTTGGGAGCAAATCCCAATGAAGAACCAAATGCCAAGTGGTGAGAGGGAGGAGATCACAAGGCAAATTCAAATTTGATATGTGGAGCTCCATTGCCAAGTGTAAAAATCGGATTCTGGCAAGTGGACATCATTTTCTTTTTCTCTTATGTGCCAAATTTGAATTTTATGATGGAATGATAAGTGTATATGGGTGGTAACTCATGTGGAGACAATTTACCACAAAAATCTCCGCCAAATACTCTCCCAAATCCTCCTAAATATGCACTAACTTCTCAAATTCGAATTTCCAAGTAAGCAACTCTCATTTAGTGCCATAGATTCAATTTTATTTGAGCACATGTCCTTTTCTTGATTTTAGGAGTCCACATCACCTTGGGACTTCACTTTAACTTTTCCATAACTTTCCACTTCATCTAGCATATGTGGATATTTATTTTTCCCCATTTATTTAATTTCCGGCTCAATTAATTGTCAGATTTCTCACTAAACTTAGGAAAAGTGGGTTTTGAGGGTTCAAAACACATTTTTAACCCCTCAAAGTGTGTCATAGTAGAAATTTGAGGGTGAGAGGTGTAATTTTGATTACTCATACCCCATACAACTTCTCTAGGCAACACTTATTACAATTCAATTACATTTTTTATTGCAATTTTCGACTTGCGGGAAATCTAAAAAATTAAAAAATCACTACCTAGATCTAACCAAATTCCACAAGTTTTTTTATGTGATCTAGTATGGTAATATACATTGACTCTAGACACTAGGACTCACCCAAGGCCTCACCATCAAGCCGTACTCCGGTTTTGGGGTAAAATTGGAGGAAAAAACTCAATTAATTATTAAGTCCTGGTAGAGAGATGTTAATTAACCGAGAGAAAAAAACCTCCCAGAGTAATACTCACTTGTTGGCAAGGTCCCAGGCTACCTAGGCCTGTTACAAACTCAATACTGAATCAAAACTCATCATTACTAGCAGCACTTATTACAATTCCCCGTAGGGCGTGGAATCTGGGTACAAGAGAAAGATGATGAGAAGTAGAAGTAGAGCTTAAACACTCCGTTGAATTGATGATATCTGATGGTACAAGTGTCCTCTGGTTCTTCATCCTTGGGCATGGAGTCTTCACATAATCATCAGGTGCCACTCTAGTGGTCAACACAACCATTGACTCGTCGACTCGTATAAGACCCGGGAACAAAACTGCAAAAAAAAACTTAAAATATGGTAAATTTTAAGCAGAAAAAAGAAATTAATGATAATTCCAGTTCTTATAAGTTATAAAAGCCACAATATATGCAATAATTCATAACATCATCTCATATCTATAAAAGTACAACATAACATATTCGATTTTTGTAAGCAAAACATTTAGATATTGAATAAGAAAACGAATCACGATTCCATAATTAAAATAAAAAATGTTAGCAAGTTCAAAATTCAAATACATATGTCATAAATGATAAATGATTGTCTCATAACAATCTTGAGTCTCATCACTAATGGACGACCACGCCTATAATAAGCCCTCGTGGAGCTCATGGTAGCATTGGAAGGTTGAAGCATCTGTGAGGTAGGTGTATTGGGAGTCTCCATTTGAGATGGCAAACTAGAGAGATCCTCGGTCTCTTCATCAAGCCAACTCAAATCTAGGGGCTCCTCCTCCACAACCCAATCAGACTCTAAATCAATGGTATCCAATAAAATTGGATCTGTATCCTTTGGTTGCACTTGTTTTGTGAGCATTTGAAGGTTGTAGTAGATGAAAACCAACTTCTGCAACCTCTCATGCTCCAACCTGTTTCTCTTTTTGCTGTGGATGTGCTCAAACACTGACCAATTGCGTTCACAAGAAGAAGCACTACAGGGTTGACTTAGAACTCTGATGGCAAATTCTTGTAATTGCGGTGCCTCAGAGCCACAATCTATCCACCAATGATTTGTAAAAAAGTAACAACAAAGATTATCAGTTTGAAATGCCAAACATATAAAAGAGAACTAACAAAATTACAAGCTAAGTTCTAACAATTTGCACTTACAAGGCATTTTCTTGTCCTTGAGACGTTGGCTTGTGCTGAATCCAAACTTGGCAGATGCTTCCTTGTACATATCTCGTTGTAGGTTGATTTTGTCTTGAATATCTACATCCGAGAACATCTTCTCAATGCATATCATGACACCTCTCATCACCTCGGGATCTTTTTGAATGTTAGACCCCTCATTATAGAATAAGCTTAGATTGAGATATGCTCCTGCTGCATGCAATAGTGAATGTAGTTGCCTGTCCCACCTGGAATCAATAATTTGCCATATAGGGAAATATTTAGATTGTTAGGTCCCTATATTACTAGTGTAGTCCCTTATTGTTGTTAGTGTAGCCCCCCTTATTGTTATTGTTGTACCCCTGTAATTTCAATATTGTTATTATTGTGCCCTTACATTATAATTGTTAGGTTGGCTAGGATTATATTGTGACCCCATGGACTCCTATATATAGAAGGAGGTTTTGTCATCCAAGAATTGTTCATTTATGTAATGTAAAGGAGGTTTCTCGCTCGAAGTGGCTTATTTCTAAGGCGTTGATCTCTCTTTTCTTCTATTTTTGGAGCTCGTTTCATAACAGTTGATATCAGAGCTTTGGATTCTAGGGTTTCGCTGCTCCAAACAGGTCATTGTGGCGTTTTCACTATAACTTTTTTTTCTACGAAGTTTCAGAAGCTGAAATTTTTAGAGTGAAGCCGAAATCCGGAGGAACGTTGTGTAAAAATTTCAGATCTTGGTATGGAATATTTTCGGAGATATAATTTGTGGAAGTTAGGGTTTTTCAGGCTCCCAAATTTCACCTAAACAGGTCATCGTGGCATTTTTGCTATAACTTTTTTTATGCGAAGGTTCAGAAGCTAAAATTTACAGAGCGAAGCCGAAATCCTGAGGAATGTTGTGTCAAAATTTTAGATCTTGGTTCACAATATTTGTGGAGATATGATCTGTGGAAGTTAGGGTTCTTTCAGGCTCCCGAATATCATCTCAAAGAGGTGACTGTGGGAAAACCGTCATAACTCTCTCTCTGAGCATTAGATTGGAATTCTATAAAAAGTGGCCGAAAGTGCATAGACTATAGTTTCCTATGTATCAATTTCAGAGCCGAAGGACGAAACAGTGACACGTGGCATGCCGCACAAGTTCGCTATACTGAACCAGTCCATAATTGGGTCATTGTGGGAGATTCGACATAACTTTGCCTTGAAGAATCCAAATCAGGTAAGATCTGTGGCATTGGAAAGAAGATACAGAGGGCTATTAAAGGATGGAATTTCAGATATTGAATATCCGAAATCACAGAGATAATTCAGTTTCAGTATCGAGCTCCTCAAAAGAAAGAAAAAGGTGTGTATTTGTTTTCAAATTACATAAGTCTTGTTTGAAAAATCAGTTTGAAGTGATTCCAAGAGCATATTGAAGCATAAATATCAATATTGGGTTCTAAAATGCCCCCTTAAAAGAATTCAACACCCATTAAGCCCTCAGAATACTCTACTATGACTCGTGAAGATGAAGAATTGCAACATGATATATCAAAAATACAAGAGCAATTGCACCAAATTCCGCTCTTGCAAAGAGCAACAAAAAATGAAATAGATGTTTTAAAGAAAGACATGGAAGCTAAGATGGATGGTTTGAAGAAGGGCATGGAAGCTAATATGGATGGTTTGAAGAATGGCATGGAAGACATGGAAGAAAAAATGGAAAACGTGAAGAATGATATAAAAGCAGACATAGAAGGCTTGACAAAGTTGATACAAGAAATGATTCCTTATGGCGAAAAGATAGTAGAGGAAACTCATGATGAGAAAAAAATAAATGTTAATCGTGATTTCATAAACTCTAATGTTGGATGGAAGACCCACCAGATTCCAAAAATCGATATGAGGAAGTTTGATGGCAAGGATCCCGTAACCATAGTTTTAAAAATTGGCCGGACCGGCTCGGAATCGGCTGAGTCAACCGAGCCAGACCCCCGGCCGGACCGACTCGGTGGAAAAACCGGTCTGGAGGCCGGTTTGTGACCGAGCCGACCGAGCCAACCGAGCTGACTGAGCCGATCGAGCCGTACACCAAGCCGACTGAGCCGTACACCGAGCCAACCGAGCCATTGTCCTGAATTGTAGAGATTGGTTGCAATCCACATTTTGAGTCAAACTTGCAGTGCTTCTGGGTGTGAGCGCAATTGGTCTGTCTTTGAGAGGATTCACACAAAGAAGAGAAACCTTTTGGAGCCAATGCAGATCCACTAGTAGCAGACACTTCCTCTAGTCAGCCACGACGGAGGCGCATAACTCGTCTATCTCAGGCTCAACGTGCTACAGTGCTAGTTGAGGATGTTCATTCAGACTCCAGAGGAGGAGGAGTGAGCGGTTTCCCCCTCAGGTTTAGAGTTTGAGGCAGAGGATATTGTCTTGTCAGATGTCTAGCAGTAGTGACTATTCATGTTTTGTTGTAGAGGCCATTTAGAGCCTCCTTGGTTTTATTTTTTGTTTTGATCTCTATATCATCATCATGTATTGGATAGTGCACTAGGTGCAATTTTGATATATTGGATATATTCATGCTTTGTGTTTGGAAACATGAATGAAAATCTTTAAAATTATGTTTTTTTATAAACAAATTAATATTTAATGTATTTTTTACAAAGATAGAGTCATTGAAACCGAACTGGCTGAGTCGATACCAAGTCGGAGTCGGAGTCGGAGTCGGAGCCAACCCTCGACCGTTTCGGAACCCGAGTCCGATTTTTAAAACACTGCTCGTAACATGGATACTACAGATGGAGCAATATTTTGATCTCAATAATGTGCAAAACACACAAAAGGTACGCATTGCAACTTTATGTTTAGAAAAAAATACATTTGTATGGTATCGATGGCTTTGCTCCCATAAAAAATTGTCACTTGGTCAATTTCTACGGAGGAAATGATAGCACATTATGAGGATACAAAGAGCAACACCTTTTTTAGCCAAATGATAAATCTCAAACAAAAGGGTTTAGTGGTGGAGCACACTGAGGACTTCCAAAAATTGAATATAAGGGTAACTGATATTCTAGAGGAACACAAGTTTGATGTCTTCATAGGGACTTTAAAGGATAACATCCAACATGAGGTTCGCATTTGGGAACCTAATTCATTGGAGAAGGCATTCAGGTTGGCAAGAAAAATTGAATGTAAAATTATGACGACAAGGAAGCCTACCACTCACATCTATAAAGATGGAAGTGTTGCTACTCTTAGACTTCCACAACCTACAAGGTGGATACCACAACAATTGGAAGAAAAAAGAGCAAAAGGGCTTTGCTATAATTGTGATAGCAAATACATTAAAGGTCATAAGTGTGTTGAGAAGAAATTATTTTACATAGATTGTGAAGAGGAGGAAGAAAATGAACAAGAAACTTCAAAAGAAGAGGATATACACCAGGAACCCACCCTAGAAAAAGAAGAAATGAGTCTAACCATATCATGTAATGCATTCGCAGGAATTACCATTTCTCAAACTTTCAAGATAGAAGGACATATCAAGAAGAGAAAGGTAATAGTGTTGGTTGATTCGGGTAGTACCCATAATTTTATTCATTGTAAGGTAGCCAAGGAATTGAATTGTTTCTTATACCCAGCACCAGAATGTCAAGTGATGGTTGCAAATGGAGGAACTATAAATTTCTCTGGAAAATGCCATAATATCAAGCTAACCATGGGGGAATATGTATTGAATAATCCAATGCTTTCCATTCCTATGGGAGGTGTTGATGTTGTACTAGGAGTACAATGGTTACAATCTTTGGGGATGGTAGCTTTTAATTTTCAAGAACTTTTCTTGAATTTTTTTTTAGAAGGAAAGAAAGTCGAATTATGGGGTATTGCAGGGAAGCCATGAAAGATAATAAGCTCTAATGTCATGAAAAAGCTTCTAAAGAAAGAACAACGAGGCGTAATTGCACAATTATGCTCACTAAAAGTTCCAACATCAAAATCATCTATTTCTGCAGATCTCCAACAAGTCTTGGACAATCATTCCAAGGTGTTTGAAACTCCCAAAGGACTCCCACCTATTAGTGATCATGATCATGCTATTCATTTGATTCCAGGAAGTGTTCCTCCAAACATCAGGCCTTATAGATATCCTTACTTCCAAAAGAGCGAAATTGAACGTATGATTGCAGAAATGTTAGAGGCGGGTATAATTCAACCTAGTCAAAGTTCATTCTCTGCTCCTGTAGTATTGGTACACAAGAAGGATGGATCATGGCGCATGTGTCCGGATTATAGGGAGCTCAATAAGCTCACCATTAAAGATAAATTTCCCATTCCTGTGATTGATGAATTATTGGATGAATTACATGGAGCAATTTATTTTACCAAGTTGGATCTTCGTTCAGGATATCATCAAATTAGAATGAAGACTGAAGATATTCCGAAAACAACATTTCGAACTCATGAGGGTCATTTGAATTTTTGGTCATGCCTTTTGGCCTTACCAATGCACCTTCTACATTTCAAGGGTTGATAAATTCCATTTTCAAACCCTTCCGTAGAAAATTTGTGCTAGTATTTTTTGATGATATACTAATCTACAACAGGTCTTGGAATGATCATGTTCAACATGTTGACAGGGTGCTCAAATTATTGGAGGAGAAACAGTTATATGCAAAAACATCCAAATGTTTCTTTGGAGTACAAAAGGTGGAATATCTGGGTCATATTGTATCTCACGAGGGTGTTAAGGTAGACCCTAACAAAATTAAAGCCATTAAGAAATGGAAAGTCCCCACAACCATAAAGTAGTTGCGAGGATTTCTTGGGTTAACAGGGTATTATCGCAAGTTTGTTAAGAATTATGGGAGAATAGCAGCACCTCTAACAACATTATTGAAGAAAGATGCATTTTCATGGACTCCTGAAGCAACTAAGGCCTCTGAACATCTTAAAGAGGCAATGTGCCTAGCACCGGTCTTAGCTACGCCAGACTTCACAAAAACCTTTATTGTGGAATGTGATGCCTCAGGAAATGGAATTGGTGCAGTTTTAATGCAGGAAGGAAGACCCATTGCTTTTGAAAGCCATCCAATCAAAGGAAAGTATTTACAGAAACCTATTTATGAGAAGGAAATGTTAGCAATACTGCATGCACTAAAGAAATGGCGAACTTACCTAATGGGAAGACACTTCAAGGTAAAAACTCATCATGATAGTCTTAAACACTTTTTGGAACAAAGACTATCTTCAGAAGAGCAGCAAAAATGGGTCACAAAGATGTTGGGTTATGACTTTGAAATAATCTACAAAAAAGGGAAGCTAAATGTTGTTGCAGATGCACTCTCGAGAAAGAATGAAGAGGTGGAAGCATTGCTTTGTGCCATTTCTATTATCCAACCAGATTGGATAACCGAAGCAAGGGATGAATGGAAGAAGGACGAAGAAGTGTGGACACTCATTCAAAAGTTGCAGCAAGATCCTAGTACATTTGATACATTTAGTTATAAAAATGATTCCTTATGGTACAAAGATCGCTTATATCTTTGTAAGAATTCCCAACTAAAACAAAAGATTGTTTTGGAATTGCACACTTCTCCTTTAGGAGGACACTCAAGATCTTTAAAAACTTACCACAGGGTGAATTTTTTTTTTTTTTTTGAGATGACCTTAAATATGATATTCAAAAGTTTGTGGTGAAATGTTTGGTTTGCCAGCAAAATAAAGTTGAGACAATTAAGACCCCGGGTCTTCTATAGCCTTTATCCATTCCAAGTCAACGTTGGGAGGAGATTTCAATGGATTTTATCACAGGTTTACCTAAGTGCGACGGAAAGAGTGTCATCATGGTGGTAGTTAATAGACATACCAAGTATGCACACTTTTGTGCATTATCTCATCCATTTAAAGCAAGTACAATTGCTACTGCATTTATGGAAACAATTGAAAAGCTACATGGAAACCCAAAGATTATTGTAAGTGATAGAGATCCCATTTTTACTCGAAATTTTTGGACGGAATTATTTTCTTGCTTGGGTACTCAACTAGCTCATAGCTCATCTTATCATCCTCAATCCGATGGTCAAACTGAGATAGTGAATAAATGTTTGGAAGGATATCTTCGTTGTTTTGTATGTGATAAACAAACACAATGGGTCAAGTGGTTACCTCTCGCTGATTGGTGGTATAACACTTCCTTCCATACTGCAGCAAAAATGCATTTATGGAAACAATTCAAAAGCTACATGGAAACTCAAAGATTATTGTAAGTGATAGAGATCCCATTTTTACTCGAAATTTTTGGACGGAATTATTTTCTTGTTTGGGTACTCAACTAGCTCATAGCTCATCTTATCATCCTCAATTTGATGGTCAAACTAAGATAGTGAATAAATGTTTGGAGGGATATCTTCGTTGTTTTGTATCTGATAAACAAACACAATGGGTCAAGTGGTTACCTCTCGCTGATTGGTGGTATAACACTTCCTTCCATACTGCAGCAAAAATGGCCCCATTTATGGCACTTTATGGATATCAACCACCGTCCATCACATCATCTTTAAGAGAAAATGCTAAGGTTCAAGCAGTGGAAGATCACATCGAGCATCAACAAGTAGTTCTCCAACTGTTAAAGCATAACCTAAATTTGGCGCAAAATCGAATGAAACAACAGGCAGATCAACATCGCAGCAAGATAAGTTTTGATGTAGGAGACTGGGTATTTTTACGGCTACAACCATACAAACAAATGTTCCTCAAGCAAGCTAAGAAGGATAATAAATTATCGCCAAAGTACTATGGTCCTTACAAGGTGTTGCAAAAGATTGGTACTATGGCATACAAATTGGAGCTTCCTGCTTCTTCGCAAGTGCATCCAGTTTTCCATGTTTCATGCTTGAAGAAGGTTATAGGTGAAAAACTTCCAGTTCAAACAATTTTTCCAAAACTTGATGAGGAAGGAAAAATCATATTGGAACCTGAAGCAGTCACGGAAACAAGAACTCGACAGTTATGAAATTGATCAATTTCAGAGTCTCATCAAGTGGAAGAACTTACCCATTGAAGATTCTACATGGGAGGATGAGAATTTTATATAGAAGCACCCAGAGCTACTCAAGCGTTGAGGACAACACTTTTTTTAAAGGAGAGGGGCATGTTAGGTCCCTATATTACTAGTGTAGTTCCTTATTGTTGTTAGTGTACCCCCCTATTGTTATTGTTGTACCCCTGTAACCCCAATATTTTTATTATTGTGCCTTTACATTATTATTGTTAGGTCGGCTAGGATTATATTGTGACCCCATGGACTCATATATATAGAAGGAGGTTTTGTCATTTGTATCATCCAAGAATTGTTCATTTATGTAATGTAAAGGTGGTTTCCCCCTCGAAGTGGCTTATTTCTAAGGCGTTGATCTCTCTTTTCTTCTGTTTTTGGAGCTGGTTTCATAACATAGATTCATCTCCCTTATAGAAAGTCTTGATGGCCTCTTTGGCCCTATCCATGCTCTCATAAATATGTCCCTTTGGATGTTTCTCTCCATCCATCAATCCCAAGACTTTCACAAGGGGCTTAGTGAAACTGACAATCTCAGTGACTTTGTCCCACAAACTAACACCAAAGACAAATGCTTTCACAGACAATGCTTCTGGTTTTGTGCTATCTTTCCAAAATACCCATTGCTGGCTACAAAACATTCTTCGCAAAGCTTGGTACTCATACAAAAGGCTTTGAAGGGAAAGAAAGTTTGTAGCAAACTGTGTGACAACTGGGCGACTAAGCTCACCCTGTGTGAATTCCCTCGTAAGTTTCAACACCCAAGCATGATTATAAATATACTTGGTAATTTACTTGCATTCTTGGACAACATCCTACACCCACGCCAACTTCCCAATGTCCTCTAGTAAGTCTATGCAATGGGCAGCGCAAGGAGTCCAAAAACTGGTGGGATATTTGTCACAAAGCAACCTTCCAGCTATTACATAATTTGCTGCATTGTCCGTGATTACTTGGACAACTTTTGCAAACCCAACTTCCTCCACCACATCAACCAACAATGTAATAATCAAATGTGCATCTTTTACATTTGCAGATGCATCATGGCTTTTAGGAACATGGTTCCTTTAGGGCAACCTAGAACAAAATTTATTATTGTTCTACCCCTCTGATCTGTCCATCCATCATATATAATTGTACAACCTGTAATTTTCCATGAGCTTTTAATGCTTGTAGAAAATTCTGTTTCCCACCCCGGTTTTCAGTTTTCGCCTTATTACTCCAAAATAGTTAAATGCCCTTTCCCATAACCATACATTCAACAACTGGAAAAATAAATTTTGCTGAAAACACAAATTCTCGAAATTTTTCAGAATGTTGTAAATGCAGAAATAAAATAACAGCAGTAACAAACAGTCATTCAACACATCATAACTCAGTATTTTTGGTCAAGGTGACCCTGGAAAAACTCCCTACAACTCTTGGGGAAAACCAATCTTGAGAGCTCCTTCTTATTTCTGAAAAAACGCTTTTACAGAGAGGCAGAAATTACAGCAAAAATTTCAGCAACTAAACAACAGTACTTATCTCGATTTCCGTGCATTCACTCCGCCTTGGAAAACGTGCAAAATAGGAAAAACCCAAAACAGAAATTTTACAGCATTTATGACAGCATTAAATGCTGAATTAGCTTCTCGATTTTTGTGCCCAGCTGTACGGACTGTACGGAAAACCCAGCTGCTGCTTCTCAAAATCTGCGCTCCTTTGCCTCGAAATCTGTGCCGAAACTGACTGTACGGCTGCTGTACGGATTTCCAGAAATCTGTACCACCAAACAGCGATCTCTCTCCTCGATTTCTGTGCCCAGAATCTGCCCAGAATTAAATGCTGAAGCTGCTGTACGGTTCTCCTTGAAAACTGTGCCTCTCTCCCTCGAAAAATGTGCCCACACTTGCTGTACGGATTTCTGCCTTGGAATCCGTGCCTCCTTGCTGCTGTACGGACTTTGCTGAAGTTTCTATCAGTTGTTCTCTTTCTCCTCTCTGCTCAGAAATCTCCCTTGCTCTCCTTCTCCTGCTCTCTCAATCTGCTCATGAAAGAATGAATGACCTTTTCCTCCTTTTCCTCCTTTAACCTAACCCTAAGTGACTTTTGGGGAATCCCTAAATCCAATGGGTGAGATAGATTGAGATCTAGGGCTGAGATTAAATGCTCATTTAAATCTCACTTTCTATTTTTTAATTCACCCCACTTTAATAAAGACCCACTTAGTCTTTTATTTCAAAAGTCACTTTTTCCTTTCTAATTTTATATTGACTTTATTTAAAGTCACTTTAACTTTAGTAACTTTATCACTTAAAGTCACTTTAAAATTAGATTTGACTTTATAACTTTATAAAGTCACTTTAGTAACATTATCACTTAAGTCACTTTTAAATTAGATTTAACTTTATAAAAAATTATAAAGTTACTTTAGGAGAAAAATTCTAATTCAGGCAGATCAAGCCTCTTGAGAACCACTGTCCTCAGTGCAAATTTCAAACACTCCTCTTTCTTTGAAGAAGGTGTTCCTCACCACACCCATCTTGTCTACGAAGTAGACATGTGCCCATGATAAGGCTTTGGTAAAATGTCTGGCTTACTGTGGGTAAAGACCTTTCTCAAGCTTCACGTCTTTGAACATAGTCCTACATTGAGTGATATTTGATCTGATATGCTTTGACACAACTCTCATAAAATCTTGGATTCAGTAAGTTTCATTGTACGATTATGCGGTAAATCCTTTGAAGGTCTCAACGTGACCAAATAGCCCAGAAGCAACATCTTAGAGCAGATGGCCTCACAACTAGCTAGGTAGTGCCATATACTGCTTCAGCTGACTCCAATGCTACGCTGTTGCTTTGGAGAGAAAGTACACAGCTATAGAACCCAACAAAAAAACGGCTTTCCACTAGAAGTGCTCTTCCTATCGAAGCTTTGTACCCAATCAGAATCAGTGTAACCTGCCAATCTCACTCCATCCCCCTGCCTGTAGTCCAGACCATAATCCACTGTCCCCTGCGAGTATCGCAAAATGTGTTTTGCAGCCACCCAGTGAACCTTCCTAGGCTCACACATAAACTGACTCATCGTGTTGACTGCAAAACAAATATCTGGTCTAGTGTTGACCAAATACATCAAGGAACCAATCAGCTGTATGTACAATGTGGGATCCACCAACTCGGAATCCGAAGCATGAAGCTTCTTCCAGTTGGTGATCATCGGTGTCGACATGGGTCTACAATCCTCCATGTGGAATCTGCCAAGGATGTCCACAATATACTTCCCCTGTCCCAGGAAGAAATGCCCCTCCTCCTGCCACACCTCCAAACCCAAAAACTAATGCATCAAGCCGATGTCCTTCATCTCAAACTCCGCCGCAAGATCTCTCTTGCAGTGCTCTATGAGTCTCTCTGCACCTGTAATGACCAAGTCATCCACATACAGCACCAGAATGAGAGGCTCCTCACCTATCACAATATAGTAAAGGTTCGGATGTGCCTCACTCTTTGTGAAACCCATCTTCTGCAAGTAAGTATCTATCCTGGAGTACCAAGCTCTGGGAGCTTGCTTCAGGCCATAAAGGGCCTTCTTCAGTCTGCACACATGGGACTCCTTCCCATGCACCTCAAAGCCCCGTGGCTGCTCAATGTACACCTCCTCCTGTATGAAGCCATTGAGAAATGCGGTCTTCACATCCATCTGGTGGATCTTCCAACCCATCTCTGCTGCTATCGATATAATGGAGCGGATCGAAGTATATCGAGCCACGGGAGTGAAGGTCTCCTCATAATCAACTCCCTCTACCTGGGAGAACCCTCTAGCCACAAACCTAGCTTTGAATTTCTCAATGCTGCCATCTGCAGCATGCTTTACCTTGTAAAGCCATCTGGAAGTAACCACGGATTTGCCCTCAGGCCTCGGCACCACCTCCTAAACATCATTCTTCATGATAGAAGAATACTCCTCCTGCATGGCCTCTCTCCAGACCTGCTGGCTAGCTGCCTCCTCATAGCTAGAAGGCTCAGAGTCAAGGATGCTGGTAGCCATTGCCATATAGCTACAAACCCTCTCAGGTGGTCTGCTCTCTCTGACCGGCCTCTTAGGCTCAGCAACAGATGTGGCATCTCTCAAGGTGTCCTGAAGCCACTTGGGCTTCCTCTTCCCTGAGTGCACTTCTCCCGCCGGAGAATAAAACTCCTCATCCTCAACATCAGGAGCCTGAACTCCTGACTGTCTGTCTGCTGTCCTCCTGCCCTGCACACAGTTTGTGAATCTTTGAGTGTGTGAGCCATGCATCAATTGGACTCCCCCGATTGAGCGCTCGTGGTGCTAAAATCTTGCCCCAGCACCCTCGGCCCTCTGTGAGCCACTCCCCACTGACGGACCCGACATCGTCATAGATGTACCTCCGGATCCTCCTGATCCCTGCCCACTGGATCCCTGCGACTGACTCAACTGCTGCTGAGGGTCTGGCTGATCCAGATACTCTAACTCCAGTGACCTCCTAGAGCCACACATCCTCTCTGAACTTCACATCCCACTTTGACAACAACTTTCCTGCCGTGCGGGAATGTAATCAAGGCCAGCGGAGGTCTCAGCTGCTAGCTCACAAAGACACTTCTCTGCAGGTGGGCTCTCCTGGTTTTCAGTCTCTTCTCATGGGTATGTGGGATGCAATGCACCAAAGAATCAGAGATGACCGATATCACCGGAAGAACTTCTTCCCGGGAAAAAGCCTCCTCGAGGTCATGTGCCCCAAAGCACCATCGGAACTCTGTCCTCAGTAAGCAGTGCAAGTGTTGCAGACCTGCACACAAACAGTAGCAGCCTGATCATGTAACATGGCTTTGGCAGCCCCTCCGATGGATCTGTTCTTCCTCTCGGCAACCCCGTTCTGCTGGGGGTTGTAAGGAACAGTGAGCTCCCTCCTAATGCCTGCCTCCGCACAATAGTCAACAAACTCTCCAAGGGTGTACTCTCCTCCATTGTCAGACCTCAGGGACTTGATCTTCCGACCTGTCTGTGTCTCCACAAGAGCTCTGAACTCCTGAAACCGCTTGAAGACCTCACTCTTGGTCTTCAAGAAATAAATCCAGGTCCTCCTGGAGTGATCATCAATGAATAGCACATAGTACTCATATCCACTCAAGGAAACATGAGACATCCGACCGCTCACATCGGAATGAATCAAATCAAGTATCCCAGTCGCTCTGCTGTCACTGCTGGGAAAAGGGGATTTGGCAAACTTGCCCATCGCACATCCTCTGCAAGGATCAAAGTGATCAGTACTGAACTCTGGCACACCTGTAGTGATCTCCCGCAAAGTCCTCAAGGCTCCATGATGCATGTGCCCCATCCTGCGGTGCCAAATCTCACACTGCTCAGAAATGCTAGCTCTGCTGTCGGTACTACTGCTCAATGCCAAAAGGGACTAAAATGCAAACTTGTACACCTTTGCATGGCGTACACCTATCACTCTAGCTGAATCAGCTGGAGTGCCCCTGGGATACATCAACACCTGTCCTCCCCTGAATAGTATCTCATATCCTCTGTCCTCCAAAGCTGAGACGGATATGGGGTTCTTCCTCATCCCTGGCACATAAAGAACATCTGACACCTTCAAGGGAGGTTTGGACTCCCTCTGAAATGTCAATGTTCCCACACCGACTGCTCTAACAACTCTGTCATCACCGAGTACTACCTCTACATCAGTGCCACTCTTTGAAAGCTCTGAGAAGTACTCACGGACTCTTGTCATGTGACGTGAAGCCCCACTGTCCACATACCAGATACCCGAAGATGCTCCGCTAATCGAGGGAAATGCATGCTCCCTCTGAACCTGTGTGGCAGGTACTCCTGCACTAGAAGACTCACACGCAATGAACCCAAACTCTCGGTCAAAGCGATCTGCAAAGTCCTCAACCTCTGCTGAAGCTGCCATGCTCTGGTTCTTTCCCTTCTTCTTCTTCTTCTCCGGACACACAACTGCATAGTGTCCCATCTTCTGACAATTCCAACACTTCACTTTGGAATAGTCCTTCTGTGAGTTATCCTGTTTACCTTTACCTTTGCCCCCACCATTGCTTGTGGAAGCCTGCTTCTTCCCTTTGCCTTTCTTGCGTCCTGCCAGCAGTGCTACATCCTCATCCTGCTCAACTGGCTTGGCTGCCCCAAGCTGACCTTTCCTGATCTCTGTCTGAATGCAATCATCCCAAAACCTCTCCCATGTGGGAAGGGTCTCACGTGCACAAACTCCATCAGCAAAGTTCATCCATGAACGGGGGAGACCATTCACTGCAATCCGCACCAACTCAGTGGGTGGAATGGCCTCTCCAATCGCTGCCAACTCATCTCTCACATTAGTAATCTTTGTGAGATATCCAGCTGCACTATCATTGCCCATCTTAATGGTCTTCATCTTCTCCTTCAGGACCATTTTCTGGTTCTCATTGGTACTCTGGTAGAGATTGGACAATGCTGTCCACATCTCATGAACATTTATCTTTCCTCTCACATGAGGAATGCAATGGTCTTTGATTCCGTCTAGAATCAGCCTCTTACCCTTGTTGTTCTTTTTATTATATGCTGCCAACTGAGTAGCATCAGTAGGCACATTCACAGGGTTCTGTGTGGTATGTACCATAATGTCCCAGACTTCTGCCTCCTCAAAGATACTCTGCATTCTCTCCTTCCAAATGCTGTAGTTGGAATGCCCATCCAACCTATCCTCCACCCTCAGTCCCAATGACATCCTGCTGTCCTAAAAATGAAAAATAACACTGCTGTAGTAAAGGTAAAAATCTGCTGTTTGTGAAAAATCAGCTTGCTGGAATTTTCTGAGTGAAAAATCAGCAAGCTGTAATTTTCTTCCTTGCTGTCCCAAACTGCTCTTTCAGCACTCAATCTCTGATACCATGTAGAAAATTTCTATTTCCCACCCCGGTTTTCAGTTTTCACCTTATTACTCCAAAATAATTAAATGCCCTTTCCCATATCCATACATTTAATAACTGGAAATTTTTTTTTGCTGAAAACACAAATTCTGGAAATTTTTCAGAATGTTGTAAATGCAGAAATAAAATAACAGCAGTAACAAACAGTCATTCAACACATCATAACTCAGTATTTTTGGTCAAGGTGACCCTGGAAAAACCCCCTACAACTCTTGGGGAAAACCAGTCTTGAGAGCTCCTTCTTATTTCTGAAAATACTTTTACAGAGAGGCAGAAATTACAGCAAAAATTCCAGCAACTAAACAACAGTACTTATCTCGATTTCTGTGCATTCACTCCGCCTTGGAAAACGTGCAAAACAGGGAAAACCCAATACAGAAATTTTACAGCATTTATGACATTTACAGCATTTATGACGGCATTAAATGCTAATGAGCTTCACCTAAATTTTGTGCCCAGGCATGGCCGTGTAACATCTGAGACTAATGGAAAACCAGTGCTTCTCCTCAAAATACACGCACCTTTGCCTCCAATCACCGTAAGAAAGCGGGTAATACGGAGCTGCATCAGTTCAAATGCAAACGCCAGATCTCTCTCTCTGATTTCACATTGCCCGAGTCTGCCCGGAGATTAAATCACACGGAAAGGCGGTGTCTGCAGTTCTCCTTGAAAACGTGCCTCTCTCCCTCGAAAAATGTACCAACACTTACGTACGGATTTACGCCTTGGAGATCGTGCCTCATGTTCTTTGTCTGGTTTCTTGAAGTTTCTATCAGCTGCTCTCTTTCTCCTCTCTGCTCAGAAATCTCCCTTGCTCTCCATCTCCTGCTCTCTCAATCTGCTCATTGAAAGAATGAATGACCTTTTCCTCCTTTTCCTCCTTTAACCTAACCCTAAGTGACTTTTGGGGAATCCCTAAATCCAATGGCCGAGATAGATTGAGATCTAGGGCTGAGATTAAATGCTCATTTAAATCTCACTTTTCATTTTTTAATTCACCCCACTTTAATAAAGACCCACTTAGTCTTTTATTTCCAAAGTCACTTTTCCCTTTCTAATTTTATATTGACTTTATTTAAAGTCACTTTAACTTTAATAACTTTATCACTTAAAGTCACTTTAAAATTAGATTTGACTTTATAACTTTATAAAGTCACTTTAGTAACTTTATCACTTAAGTCACTTTTAAATTAGATTTAACTTTATAAAAAATTATAAAGTTACTTTAGGAGAAAAATTAAATTCTTTTGGACACTTTTCCCTAGGCCAAAGATCAAAGCCTTAGGGAACCACCTGTCCTCCGTTACCAAATTTCAACAATGCTCTCCAATTGTTCCTTGACACACTCAAGCTCCTCATCTAGCTCTTTTCCCCTAAGTGCATTATAAAATGGGGCTTTGTATCCAGGGCCAACACTTGCAATGGCATCCACCATGGGCTGATAAAAATATGACTTTGCATAGTTGAATGAAAGACTATTATGGTACGAAAACCTCCTCACTTGCATATCAACCTCCTTCCTCTTCTTTTCATTAAAAATATCCAAGGTTGGTTGAGATCCTGGAGTTGTACGAGGAGTGAAGAAAGAATAGGTTATACTCCTGTTTGCCAGAACATTTGAAGAGGAGTTACCAATACCTGGACTTTGAATCCGTGTTTCACTCTGAGATGAAGATCTACCTATCCCAACAATCTCATCCTTCCTTCTTGCCCTCTTAGAAGTCTCTTCTTTAATTGCTTCCAAAGTAGCTGCTATTTCAGTAGTGACTTCATCAGGGCAATTTTGACAACATCCCACACCATTCCTAGGAATTCTAGCTAGGTGGTATTTTAGCCTGTTTATGCCTATATGCATTGTGGCATTGCAATAATTGCACTTGACATGGTGGTCATTATGGGCAATGATTCTGTGATGAATAAATAATGTAAATAAATGATAAATCAGTTAATTAGTAATTAGGCTGAAAGGTCATGTCTGATAGGACATGACCTTTCGTGAAGAGGCACTTGTGTAGGTATATAAGCAGGCCTCATTTGTAACATTCAACATCTCATTCATCATACTATCTAATATAATATTTGTATCCTCATGGATATCTTTGTATTCCAAGTCTTTTGGAGCATTTAACTTGAGAAGGAACTTTGTTCGCTTCAGATTCATCGACCATGTGCCCATGCGGGATCACGAGACTTTCTAGAATCCTTTGGTGGCATGGTGACGAAATCTAGAAGAAAAAAAATTAAAATTTTAAAATCTAATTGATATTTTTTAATTTTTTTGGGTTTTAAATTTACGATTTTTTTTGGCCCTGTGGCTGAGAAACTCAGCCACAGGGCCTGCGAGTTGCATCCTTACCCTGCAGGCCTTGTGGCTGACTTTCCCAACCACATAGTGGCCTTGTGTGGCTGAGAAACTCAGCCACAGGGCCTGCGAGCTAAGGAGGCAGCCCGCAAGCCCTTGTGGCCGAGTTTCTCAACCACACAGGGCCGTGTAGCCACATAGGGCCGCGTAGCCACACAGGGCCGTGTGTGGCTGAGAAACTCAGCCACAGTGCCTGCGAGCTGCAACCACAAGGGCTTGCGGGCTGCCTCCTTAGCTCGCAGGCCTTGTGGCTGAGTTTCTCAGCCACACAGGGCCGTTGTGTGCCTGAGAAACTCAACCACAGGGCCAAAAACATTTGCAGATTGCAAGTGAAAAAAAAAAATTGAATTGATTACATAAAATTAAAAAAAATTACATGCAAGCAACAAAACAATGAAACAAGGATCACGAAGCCTACCTGTACAATGTGCTGCTACTCCGCTAGTGTCGCTACTCCGCCAGTGCTGCTACTCTGTCAGTGCTGTGACTCCATCTTGCTGCTACAATGTGTTGCTACTTAGACAGTGTTGCTACTCCAGTAGTGTTGTGACTCCGCCTTGCTATTACAGTGTGCTGCTACTCGACCAATGCTATGACTCTGCCAATGCTGCTACTCCCAAGAAAACAAAGGACTATACAATTGTCTAAACATCTGTTGCTTTCAAAATGTTCAGTTCTGCATCGCTTGAAACCATATCCCTGCTCCAAAATTTAGGAGTAGTTGATGGTCCCTACATTTACCAACATTCCATGATCATGAGCATCGCAAAAACCGTGCCACTTTCCTTGCCTATGCCTCCGAAAGGGAGAGAGGTGCTTATAAAGCATTTTCTTCCCTCCAAATTCCCTTTTCCTCTACCTCATTTCCAAAAATAAATAGAAAAATAAAAAAATTCAGAAAATCCATTTTTTTTTTCTTTTGTTGTGGGAAGGGTCTTGTAGGAGTTCGATACGGGTCCTATTAGAAACCCACAGGTCTTATGTGGGTAGGCAAGTTTAATACGAGTTTGAGCGGGTAAGGGTTGATGGTGCGGGTTCTATGCGAGTGACCCGATTCGCTATAGAACTCGCGAAGACCCGCAAATACCCCGCGGGTCTTATATGAGTGGTGCTTCACTGGTGTTTAAGATTGTCTTTCATTTATTGTTAAGTACTCTTTGTCATAAGATAAATCGTAACCAAGTACTTCAGATCATAAGCAATCTTAACTCAAGAACACTCAATAAATTCACATTTGCATTCTAGGCCTAGTTGAGCATTAATCCACTTACCTCCAAGCCTAAGCTCTCTTGATAGAAAGATAGGAACAACCTTCATCTCTTAGCTTGCAAAGGATAGACCCTCTCTAGTGGTTAACATGGTGACCTTGCTGTCGTCAGAGCCATCGTCTCCGCAGCGCCAAAGGTATTGGGTGGTTAGATTTCAAGGGAAGGTATTGTTAACTAAGCCTTTGCTTGCTTCACCTTGACTTCTCTCTACAACCTACTTTATAGACTTGCCTCAAAACAACTAAAGATTTAGGGATACACGCTGCTAAGCATATAATTAAAATAAACCAAGATTTTTGCATGTCACTTGTATTGTCGGGCTTGCATCTCATATAAGATAGCAAAGCATCTCCTAAGCATCGATTTTTCATCCGGTCATATGGTATTTATTAAGCAAATAATTGACTCCATAAGGCCCTGGTCTCTCATATTATTCTAATCTGTTGATTTTTGGGTAGCATCGAATGTGCTCTAGCTCGAAAACTTTGTGGAGGGGCTAGAATACATGAGATCTCCAAGACCCAGAAATCGTTTGGAGAAATTCCACCCAGAGCTTAAGTTATTCAAATAATTAATTATTTGAATGGAGACCCTAAGTCTATCTTAGGGAAATTAAATAATTAAAGTGAATTAATTTAGACATGTGGGTGAGAATGTTCCAAGTAACGAGGATCAAGTCTTTTCTAATCTTAGCCATTGATTAGAGATTAGATCATGACCGTTGATTCGTCAACTGGAAAAGTATTAAAGGAAGGCTTGTGGTCAGTTGGAGAACACACACATAGTAGCAGCACTTAAGCTAAGTCAAAATTCTGGGGTGCGATTTGCTGAGAATTTTCGAGTGAGCTGGCAGTGTAGCGAGGGGAAGTTTGACATTGGGATTTCTGATCCAAGGCCGAGAATATAATAACAGAGGCAGATCAGCACCAGAGGAGCAACGCAGGCCCAGGAGGGGTGACGCAGATCTAGCCAGGCTCACGCAGCGATTGACGCTGAGGCTCATGCAGGCCTAGAGGGGTGACACATGCCTAGAGGAGCTGATGCAGAGCTGGAAGGGGCAACGCTGGGGTTTTAGTGGGCTTGATTGGGCTCGTATTCATTAGATCGGAAGGGGTGATGCAACCACACTGAAGGGTGACACAGTCTCAGCGCAGAGCTCGCTGGGGACTGCGTAGGCACCTGTGGGGTTCTTCATTTTGAGTTGAATCAGCTATAATATTTGTCTCCAAAGATAGAGGTACTTCTGTCGAGATTTTCTTTGTTGGGTAAACCAATACTGGTACCCTAGTTTGTATTCAAAAATCTGCATAATAATAAAACCCTCAAGAGCTGTTGCACTGGTTTTCCATCATTGGGTTTTTCTGGGGACATTTGTCTGAAAAATCTTGTGTGTCCTTTGTCGAATATGCTAATTTCTTCAGTACTTGATTTGTATATTTGTGTAGGGAGCAGTGTATTTACTTTGATGTTTTTCTTGTATTATTCAAAAAAATAACTTGTTAAGTTAATAAAACAAGTAGGAGAAGTAAATCAGATCACTGCTATAGGATTTTTGTTTAGTAAGTTCTGAAATTTTCACATAATCTAATCCTTAAAACTTGCTAAATCAACCATTCAATCTTGTATCTTGGACTTGTTGGGTGACAACAAGTCTTGCATTTTCTCATTACATAGGGACGACCTCACATAGCCTGTTGTTGGGAGACAACTAGAACGAAGAGGGCAGGGATCAGAGATACAACCCCCGCGCTGAGTCGTTGTCACACTGTGCCTTTGATTTAAAATTTTGCTCTACCAAGGAGACCCAAGCACCTTCGCTAACCTTATAGGGGCAACAACAATTACTATACGTATTTACACTTCTTTGAAGATGGTTGATGGACTTTCAAGGTAATGCAATAGCAAATAGACCTCTATGAACATTCATTCACTCTATCTTAGACATGTAATGGATGCGATACTTCAAATCTTAATGTCTCCAAGAATTCACATTCCAATTAAGGCAAAATAAAACTTAACAAAACATTCCATACATTAATCATGTGACATAATAGAGAAAATAACATGAAAATGACACTTACAAGAAAAAGTGAATATATCCATCCTTCAAAACAACAAATAGAAGCTCCAAAATGAGATAGCGAAACTTTCCAAACATCAAAGTGTATCCCAACATCCAAAATTTCGTCCAAATTGCAGGTCCGAGTTCTTTTTCATAAGAAAAATCCAATCCAAGTGATGATGAATGTTATAGTGAGGCTCTCATCTATTTATATGAGTCTTTGAGGTATTTGAATGGCCTAATTTAGCCTAATGATGCCCCTAAAATAAAATAATGTGCAATATGACATTACTTTGGTGACAAGACCACCGATTAGCTCCACAATATGAATAATTAGCCTCTCAAGAGGGCTGAAATGATAGAAAAATAACTAGTAGGGTTGTTGGAAGGCCAAATCAAGTCTGCCATAATGAATAGCAGGGCTGCAATAACAATGATGAAGGGGGTCATTAGAGGAAATTTCAACCTAAAGGTGACTATGATATTTTCACGTAATTTCCATGTCATAATATGTAAACCATTCAAATCCTTTAAATTTAGAAAGAGGTACATGCATTAAATAATTTTAAATTGTTTAATGTGGGTATCTGTGAAATATTTTATTATTAATATGGGTAACGATGAATATTTTATTAATAATTTGGGTATTAATGAAATATTTTATTAATATTATTTACCTACCTTACCTATATGAATTGGACTATCAAAAAAGTTATTAATGCAATGTAAATCTTGAAATCTTGATATTAGTAAAAAAACATAAATTAAAAATGTGGGCCCATCTGACCTTAATAACCATGCCCAAAAAACACCAAAAAATTAGTTAAATATAAAATATTTTCCCAGTGGAAAAAAATCTTTATTTTATAAATAAAATAATAGACTGACCCCTTAATATAATATATATATATAGGCAATTAAATATAAAATATAAATATAGATAGTTATAGTTAAATATAAAATATTTCATTAGTTAAAAAATAGTTAAATATAAAATATAAAATAGTTAAATATAAAATAATTAAATTGTTAAAAAACGTATTGTAGAAAGGGAAAATTAGAAGATTTCGGCCAAAAATATAAAATATATAGTTAAATATAGTCAAATATAAAATAGTTAAATAGTTAAAAAACGTATTTTGGAAATGACAAATTACTGGATTCTGGCCAAAAAAATATACTCTGGGCGAAATTTTGGCCTCAGTAGAAAACATCGTTAAAAAAACACCAAAACAAATAGTTAAATATAAAATATATATAGAAAATTAAATATAAAATATAAATATAGACAGTTAAATTTAAATATAAAATATATACAGACAATAATTTTGATAAGGGTGTCATATATTGAGGGATTTCGATAAAAGTAAAAAAATCGAAATAGTATATTAAATTTTTTTATAAAAGTTCGTGCTAATAAATATTGTAAAACATAAATAAAACTAAAGTAATATTAAAAAATTGTCTACGTGACATTTTTTTATTAATTTCTTGATTTTTGCTTAGGAGGCCACTTTTCGATTGAAATTTCCTCTAATGGGCCCCTTAATCTCCAAACAAATGACTTGTGGTGCTCCCAAGTGGCTGTGGGGGCACAAAGAATGACCTAATGGGTCTGGAACTGGATCGAACAAGCCTGTGCTCCATCTATAAGGGATGTAATGATGATGCACGCCCTCCCTTGTCTCCTTAGGTGAGGCAACACCCCATCTGGGCCCTGAATCAACTGCCAAGTGTGTTGCAAGTGTGTAGCCGATTGGGCAATGTGTGATCCAGGTGGATATTGGTGGTCACCCGCCTATTCCACTTGGGGCCCCACCATTGTCTTTTTCAGTTTCGGCACAACTTACTATTTTTAGCATTTTTTCGGGTCCTGAACTTCCGGAGCCGTTTTGAGGCCCTAAACGACGTTTTTTGGGGATCGTTTGTCCAGCTAAGATGAATTAGTTTCGGAATCGATATTCGTGGCAACATTTGTAGTCCTCGGATAGATCTTTCTAATGATGTATCATGTGCGTCAAACGGAGATAGTATGTCGAAGTTACGTCCCTGGGAAGTTGAAACACCAATTTACCCAAACGGGGCCCATAGTTTTGGCGCTTCATCTCCTAGGGTTAGGTTTTTGGATGTTTAGAGTTCTCCATTGTTTCTCCATAATAAATAGGCCCTCGAGCCTCATTGTAACACAATTAAGAGGTTTGTAGCCGCCACATCTCTTCTCAGAGATTCGCTACCAGCACCCTAGCTATTTTATTTCCATTATGTTTGTAAGCATATTTCTGTTATTTGATATTAATGAAATGAAGCCTTATTTCCGCTGCATCTCTATGTTTATGGTTATTTCTGTATTCTGTTGCGTTCTTGCATAAATCCAGATCAGTGGTATCAGAGCGGTTTGCTTTCTCTCGATCCTTCTTTGCATGTCCCCAATGAGGTCAGGGTATAAGGAGTTAGGGCTCGATCTGGTCGAACCTTTGCAAGATCAGCCTCGCAAACCCCGACGGACGCCCATGGGGGACGAAAAGAAAGATGAGGGAGTAGGAGATCCTATCAAAATATTGCTCGAGGAGGTCCTCGAAAAACAAAGGAACGTGATGATGGATAACTTTGCCCAGATCCTTCAACGGCTGCCCACCGGCGGCGCATCTGCATCCAGCAGCCACTCTGGAGGTGCGACTCCCTTTAAGGTACAAGTAAATTTTGACATTCCCATATTTGAGGGTCAAATAGATGTAGATGCCGTAGATAGATGGTTGAATCTATTAGAAAGATATTTCTCGGTTGGCAGTGTTGTTCTTGGGGCCAAGCAGTCGCTGGTGGCTGAGATGAGGGCTTCTGAGTTGGATGCATGCTCCGACTCTGAATCAGAACCTGACAAGGGGAATGACAAAGGGAAACGGATTATTGATGTGGAGCCCAACGCCACTGTTGCCACTACGAAGATCCATAAGGAGGAACCGGAAGATCCAAAGGAAGAGGAACGTCTCTTCCACTCCTAGATGTGGGTAAAGGGCTCCTCGGTACAGTTCATTGTCGATAATGGGAGCCAAAAGAACCTCATTTCAGCAGATGCCGTGAAGCGGTTGGGCTTGCCAACCACAACTCACCCATATCCATACACCATCGGGTGGCTTCACCAAGGACGAGATCTCCGCGTCAGCCAGCAGTGTCGCCTTCCATATAGCATCAAGTCCTTCACAGATGAGGTATTATGTGACATTGCTCTTATTGATGTTTCTGATGTATTATTAGGACAACCATACTTGTGGAAGCGTCATGCTGTGTATGAGTCTCGGCCTCGCGCTGTTATTGTTACTTTGGGAAATAAGTTGTACAGGATACCAGAGGTACCACCTCTTGCCGCTATCTCTTTGGTTACGCAAAACAATGCGTCAGCTCATTTCATGAAATTCGTTTTCGATGATTTGCCCCCAGGCAAGAAGAAAGTAATGTGGAAACCTCAGACAGGGGGCTCCTCTGCAATGACAACAAATGGACAAGGTTGTGGAGGAGTGGGGACATCTTCACCTCACCCATGAGGTTCCTGCATTGTCGGTCAAGCACCCAATTGATCGACCCTAGGTGAATCTTGCTTCTGATGGACCGATCTATCGGCTACGTTACGGAGAACGATGAAATCGAAGCGGGTCGAAGGCTCAGCTGCGAAGGTCATGAGCCAAGTTCATCGCCACTGTGGGAGCAGATCATGTTGGTATAGAAGGGATGGGATGTGGAGACTCGTATTGACTTCTCTGATTGTTCAAGATCAGCACATCAGGAATAGGTACCGTTCCACCCAGTTGACCTTGGACCAACTCAAGGCGAAATGTTTAAAACCAAGATCGACTTAGTCAGGTATCACCAGGTACCAATTGAACCCTCTTATGTGTGGAAGACTGCCTTCAAAGCTAAGGAAGGCCTTTTTGAATGGCTGGTCATGCCTTTCGGGTTGACGAATACTCCCGCAACCTTCATGAGGATGATGGACGACATCTTGCGGCCATTCACCAACTCATTCGTAGTGGTGTACTTGGATGACATTCTGATCTTCAGCAAGACTTGGGAAGAGCACCTTCATCACATCAGACAAGTCCTCCAAACACTGCGGCAACACAAGTTGTGTGCCAATTTGGAGAAGTGCACGTTTGGCATGACCCAGGTTCAATATCTCGGATACATTATTGATGAAAGGGGGGTGCATGTGGATCCAGCCAAGATCCAAGTCATTCGGGATTGGCCAGCCCCGACTACTATAACAGAGCTTCGCAGCTTTCTGGGTCTTGCTAATTTCTACCGTAGATTCGTGTTGGGATTCTCTCATATCACTTAGCCCTTGAGTCAAGTCACCAAAGGAGGAGCGAGAGCAAAATTCTTTTGGTCGGAACCTCAACAGAAGGCGTTCAAAGAATTGAAAAATCGCCTCTGTTCTGCCCCAGGGCTCACCTTACCAGACTTGCAGCAGCCATTTGAGATCGAGACAGATGCCTCTGACTATGCTATTGGGGCACTTCTTACTCAACAGGGACATCCAGTGGCATTTCACAGTGAGACATTGTCTGACACAGTTCGCAAGTACCCCACATATGACAAAGAAATGTACTCCATTGTGCAAGCTTGTCGACAATAGAAGCATTACATTTTGGGGAAGGAAACAATCATCCATACAGACCACAGGCCCCTGCAGTTCATACAGACACAAGGGAAGTTGCAGAATGATCGCCATCAGAAGTGGTCTACATATCTGCAACAGTTTCATTTGAACATCAAGTATAAGAAGGGTAGCACCAATCATGTTGCAGACTGCCTCAGCCGACCACCGATCATGGCGCTCACCACTGTGCTCAACTCTTGTGGGCACGAGACTTCTGATTGGCCGCTTCTCTATGAGAGTGACCCAGAATTCGGCCAAACTTACAAGGCACTCTTGGGGGTATGCAAGTTCCAAATTTTCACCTCCAAGATGCACTTTTATGTCACATGGGACACCTTTGTGTTCCTTCAAGCGAGCGTGCAAAGATGATATGGGAAGCACACTACAGTCGAGTCGCTGGGCATTTCGGGGTCGAGAAAACAGTAGCAATCCTGCAGAAGTATTTCTATTGGCCGAACCTTTGAAAGGATGTCGAGAAGCACATCAGATCCTGCACTGCTTGTGCCATTGCCAAACCGACCATCAAGAAGCAAGGCCTATATACTCCTCTACCTACCCCTAGTCGACCTTGGGAATCCATCTCCATGGATTACATGTCAGGCCTGCCTTCTACTAAGCAGGGAAATGACTGTGTTTTTGTGGTCGTTGATAGATTCTCGAAGATGGCCATTATGGCGGCCTGCAAGAAGAATATCACAGCAGAAGCCACTGCTAAACTCTTCTTTGAACGAGTGTGGGTGCACTTTGGAATCCCACAGTCTATCATATCAGATCGGGATAGCAGGTTCCTCAGCACATTTTGGTCCAGCCTCTGGTCAATGTTGGATACCAAGCTCACCAAGTCCACAGCTTTCCATCCCCAAACAGATGGCCAGACAGAGGTCGTCAACAGAATGATTGTACACATTCCGCGCATGTACAATTCAAAGCATCCACGCACATGGGACGAGAGCCTCCCCTATGTACAACATAGTTATAATCGGGCTCTCCACAGTTCAATCGGCCATAGCCCCTTTCAGGTGGGCTTGGGATTCCAGCCACCATGTCCCATTGACGTAGCCATGCCATTTGCAGCTGCTCAGGCCAATTCAGCTCATGTCCAGTCTGAAGTTGACAAAGCAAGTAGCTTCATCGAGCGCATTCAACACATCCGCCAACAGGTTCATGATATATTGGACAGAGCCAATGCCAAGTATAAGCAACGCCATGATCAACACCGGGTGCCACACAACTTCCAGGTGGGTGACAAAGTATGGCTACATTTGCAGAAGGAGCGCCTCACTGGACCCCACCGCAAGCTTCGCCCGCTCCGATACGGGCCGTACACCATCACCAAGGCTGTAGGGAACAATGCCTTCGAGCTCAATATTCCACCATTCCTTGGTCTGCACCCAGTCTTCAATGTGGATCGCCTTCGTCCTTACTTCCCACCTCTATTGGACACCTCGGACATTGCAGAACAACTCACACCAACAGAGTTAAATCCAGACTGCATGGAACAGGCCACCATAGATTGTATCATGGACATGCAGATCAAGAACACTCGCCAACAGAAGATCCAATTATATCGGGTTGTCAAAGCTGGCCAACTCCTGCACCAAGGAAAGTGGTTCACCAGGGACCAAGTTCAGCAGAAATTTCCTCATCTCATGGAGGAACTTAACGCAATGGGGACCATTGCTTCCTAAGGGGGAGGAATGATCCAGGTGGATATTGGTGGTCACCCGCCTATTCCACTTGGGGCCCCACCATTGTCTCTTTCAGTTTTTCAGTTTCGGCACAACTTACTATTTTTAGCAGTTTTTCGGGTCCTAAACTTCCGGAGCCGTTTTGAGGCCCTAAACGACGTTTTTTGTGCATCGTTTGTGCAGCAAATATGATTCCGTTTCGGCATTGATATTCGTGGCGACATTTGTAGTCCTCGGATAGATCTTTCTAATGATGTATCATGTGCGTCAAATGGAGATAGTATGCCGACGTTACATCCATGGGAAGTTGAAACACCAGTTTGCCCAAACGGGGCCCATAGTTTTGGCGCTTCATCTTCTAGGGTTAGGTTTTTGGACGTTTAGAGTTCTCCATTGTTTCTCCATAATAAATAGGCTCTCGAGCCTCATTGTAACACAGTTCATAGGTCTGTAGCCGCCACATCTCTTCTTAGAGATTTGCTACCAGCACCCTAGCTATTTTATTTCCATTATGTTTGTAAGCATATTTCTGTTATTTGATATTAATGAAATGAAGCCTTATTTCTGCTGCATCTCTATGTTTATGGTTATTTCTGTATTCTGTTGCGTTCCTGCATAAATCCGGATCAATGTGGTCCAAGTGCATCATCATCATTGAATAACTGGGACATGATCAAGCAATAGGTGGTGCTGAAGGATCCCATGGTGTAGCTATGTTCTCTCTGCTATGTTGGAGGCCCATGGTTCTCAACACTCACCCTACAAGTGCCATTATGGTCCTCTAGAGGGCTAAAATCCCTTATAGGGAGGCTAAACCCCAAGACGAAGACCTACCTGCAATCTTGTATAAGATCCAATGTGCCTTCTCACCTTTCAGTACAATAATCCATTAGTGCAACTGAGCAAATGAGTTTACAAATCATAGAACTAAGTGGGCACTTCATAGTGGCATGCCCTTCCATAATGGGCTATAGAATGTACAAGTGTCTTCAGTTTCAATACGGAGGTTAATGAAGGACCCTTTTAGGTGGTTTCAACCTCTAAGGGAGTGACAGGTCCATGGTACATTCGTTAGACAACAAGTGTTATATGAAATAATGATGGAATGGAGTAGGACAACAGGGAAGGCCCCAAGTCACATACCATGGTACAAGGGTAGCTATAATGAGGGAGGCCCACACTTCGATGTATAGATGTAGGAGGGAGCAATCGTGATCATGAGTTATCCCGACCTTTGTTTCGACCCTTCTTCATATTCCTTTGCCTTTTATTTAATTTTCTTTCTTTTGATTGCTCGGGGTTCTAGAGAATGAGAGCATGATGTGAATGATACAGCAGTGGATACGCCCATAAGGTTGGGCAGTTCGTTGCCCACCAGGGGTTGGGGGTGTTGGTTCCCTGTGATTTGCAAGATTGGCAAGAACAAACGTTGCAAGGAACCACTTCAGAACCCCTTTGGAATCCTAGGACCTAGCCTTCCTGGATTCAGAGAGGGATCTCTCTATGTAATTGTTTATAGATGATATGTCTTTATGCTTTTGTTTTATGATATTAGGCTAGTTATGAAGTTCTAAGGACTTGTTTGTTTTGGTTGATGGATTGATAGGTTGAAAAATCAAATGGTGTGATTAATTGAAGGAATGTTTCAGTTGAATAAATAGACCATGAGAAATATTAATCCATTGGGCTATGGAGTCATAAAAGGATTTAATTGTTCATCAACTCTGCAAGGGTTTTCATAGGGCAAGCTAACTATGTCAAGTGGATCTCTCAGATTAGATGTGATATGAAATAACAGTAAGTTGTGAAGGCAGCGAAACTAAAAGTCAGTTAAGAATCTTTAATTCTACTTCAACAAGAAAAGCCTTTTAGGTGACTGTTTGAGGCAAACCAAAGGACAGGGCATACCATAGACTTTTTTGGCCAGAATTTAACAAGTAAACCTTTGAGACAACAATCCAGCAATCCTAGAATTACTTTTAGACAAAGAAAACATTTAAGATAACAATGAATGCAGCTAAAGAGCAAGCTAAACCTATCTTCTTTAACTAAACACTCTAAAGACCTTCAAAGCCACAGTTTGAGGCAGACCAGAGGACAGGGCATACCATAGACTTCCCTGGTTTAGACTCTACTAAGTATACTTCAAAGAAAGGTCTTAAAAACAATATTTCAAGCTACACCAAAGGACAGGGCTTACCATTGACTTCTTTGGCTTGACTCTATTAAATCATTTCCAGGACAACAAGCTAGTTGGAACTAGAGAGCAATTAAGAATTGTCCAATCAGACCTTGCAGAGGAAAACATTAAGATAAAGAATGCAGACAGAAATAGGGTGCCAAGACAGCATATCCTACTCTAAAATTTCTGTTCTTTTATATGAGAAATAATGGACAGAATGGAAAATAGAAGGAAAACATTGACAAAGAAGGAAAACTTCACCATTAACATAGCTCAAAAATCCTGTGAACGTGCTTGTATTACTGATGATCAAAATAGTTACATTACCCCATGTACAATAGATCTCTGCAACTCAGAGCTTTCTCAAATCCAGCCTAACAGACCTCAAATAGCTCATCAACAGAAAATCAGTCAAATAACCAACCAACCAACACTAAAAATGAAGTTTACATGTAGTATTTATCTGCAGAATGAGGAGGTGATCTTAAGCTACAGTTTCAGATGTTATTTATTACAGAGTTAATGCATATTTGACCTTTGAGACCATGCAAGGCCCATGGCAAAATATCTGAGGGTGATTCACTGCAAAAATAACTCCTAACTTAACTTCTGAGCTAACTTTGGGAAATATTTGACTTTAAGGTTTTTTCATAACTTTTACAATAACTGCTGGTAGCTGAGAAATATCTCTGACTATTTATAATAACTGTTTATGTCTTTTTTGAAAGAAAACATGCTATAGGTGGAAAAATGTCCTTATGAAGAGGTAAATACTCTAATCTGAGTCACTCGAATCTGCTTATGTGTCTTATCTGCCTCTGTTTATCATTTAAACTCTGTTTATGCCTTTAAACTTTGGATTTGTCTTTTAACTGTCTGTCTTGCTATCCTTTCTTTTAATTTTGCCTTTATCTTTGGTTTATGACTGATCCTCTTGATTTGTTCTTTAACCTTTGATTTAACCCTTAAACCTTTGAATCTTTAATACTGCGGTCTTTAGACTGTGTTGTCTTCTCATCGTACTTCTGTCTGTGTTTTCTATGCAGGGTAGTCATCCTTTGCTACTTGGAGGGTTTGAGTAATCACCAATGATCTAGATTCATTGGGATTATGCTTGTTTTTACACCTCTGGTCCCTTTAAAATAAAATAAACCTCTGGATCGTCATCCAGACATTCATTAAAATGTTCTTGGACCTTTGGAATGCAATTCTTGCATTTCTGCCATTAAACCTGCACATAAAATAAACTCGTAAGTTTAAAACGTGCGTGGGAAGGGTTTTCTGTGTTTATTGGGGTTTTCGAGCTTTGGAGCGTTGCAGAGGAGGTGAATAGTGTAGAAAATTTTGTTTCCCACCTCGGTTTTTAGTTTCTCCTTATTTCTCCATATAGTTAAATGCCCATTCCCATAGCCATACATTCAACACGCTGAAAAAATAAATATTTTTTGAAAACAAAAATTCTGGAAATTTTCAAACGCTGGAAATTGCAGAAATAAAACTCAGCAAAATAAATCAGCGACACACAGAAAATAGACACGCTGATTTTTGGTCAATGTGACTCTGGAAAAACCCCCTACAACTCTTGGAGAAAACTAGTTCGAAAGCTCCTCCTTATTTCTGATAAATGCTTTTACAGTGAGACAGAATTTACAACAAAATTCCAGCAACTTAATAAATGTACCTATCTCGATTTCTGTGCTTCTACCCTGCCTTGGAAAAAGTGCCAAACAGGAAAAACTCAAAACAAAAAATTTACAGCATTTATTACAGCATTAAATGCTGAACTAACTTTCTTGAAATATGTGCCCAACTGTGCAGTCGTACTATTGTACGGGCTGTACGAAATACACAACAGTGCCTCTCCTCGATTTCTGTGTCCTTTTATGCCTCGAAATCTGTGCCACCAACCAGCAGTCTCTCGATTTTCGTGCCCAAAATTTGCCCAGAAATTGTGTTGAAAATGTTGTACGGTTTTCCTCGAAAATTGTGCCTCTCTCGAAAAATGTGCCAACCTCCTGCTGTACGGATTTCTGCCTTGGGAACCGTGCCTCTTTGCTGCTGTACAGATTTCTGCCTTGGGAACCGTGCCTCTTTGCTGCTGTACGGATTCGCTGAAGTCTCTATCAGCTGCCCTCCTCCTACTGCTCAGAAATTTCTCCTTTTTTTGTCTTCTCCTCTCTCAATCTGCTCATGAAAGAATGAATGACCTTTTCTCTCCTTTTCCTCCTTTAACCTAACCCTAAGTGACTTTTGGGGAATCCTTAAATCCAATGGCTGAGATAGCTGTGGATCTAGGGTTGAGATTAAATGCTCATTTAAATCTCACTTTCTATTTTTTAATTCACCCCACTTTAATAAAGACCCACTTAGTCATTTATTTCCAAAGTCACTTTTCTCTTTCTAATTTCACATTGACTTTATTAAAGTCACTTTAAAATTAGACTTAGTAACTTTATCACTTAAAGTCACTTTTAAATTAGATTTGACTTTATAACTTTATAAGGTCACTTTAGGAGAAAAATTAAATTCTTTTGGACACTTTTCCCTAGGCCAAAGATCAAAGCCTTAGGGAACCACCTGTCCTCCGGTAACCAAATTTCAACACTCCCTCTTACCGAGGAAGGTGTTCCTCACCACACCCATCTTGTCTCTCAAGTAGACATGCTTGCCCCGTGGTAAGGCTTTGGTAAGAATATCTGCAACCTGCTCATCAGTGGGAATATACTCAAGCTTCACAGCTCCTTTCTGAACATAGTCTTTGATGAAATGATATTTGATCTCGATATGCTTTGACCTGTCATGAAATACTGGATTCTCCGTGAGTTTAATGCAACTCTGATTATCACAGTAAATCATTGAAGGTCTCAACGGCTGACCAAATAAGCCAAACAACATCTTGCGAAGCCAGATGGCCTCACAACTAGCTAGACTGGCTGCCATGTACTTTGCTTCCGGCTGAACCACGACACCACTGCCGAACCCAACCCAAAACAACACCCTGAAGTGCTCTTCCTATCAGAAGCACAACCTGCCCAATAAGAATCAATGTAACCTGCCAATCTCACTCCATCCCCCTGCCTATAATCCAGACCATAATCCACTGTCCCCTGCAAGTACCGCAAAATGTGTTTTGCAGCAACCCAGTGCACCCTCCTGTGCTCACACATGAACTGGCTCAGCGTGTTGACTGCAAAACATATATCTGGTCTGGTGTTGACCAAATACTTCGAGGAACCAATCAGCTATCTATACAATGTGGGATCCACCAACTCGGAATCTGAAGTGTGAAGCTTCTTCCAGTTGGTGATCATCGGTGTCGACATGGGTCTACAATCCTCCATGTGGAACCTGCCAAGGATGTCCACCCCTGCCCTAGGAAGAAATGCCCCTCCTCCTGCCACACCTCCAAACCCAAAAAGTAATGCATCAAGCCAATGTCCTTCATCTCAAAATTCAATGCAAGATCTCTTTTGCAGTGCTCTATGAGTCTCTCTACACCCGTAATGACCAAGTCATCCACATACAACACCAAAATGAGAGGCTCCTCACCTATCACAATAAAGTAAAGGTTCGGATCTGCATCACTCTTTTTGAAACCCATCTCCTGCAAGTATGTATCTATCCTGGAGTACCAAGCTCTGGGAGCTTGCTTCAGGCCGTAAAGGGCCTTCTTCAGTCTGCACACATGGGACTCCTTCCCATGCACCTCAAAGCCCTGTGGCTGTTTAATGTACACCTCCTCCTGTACGAAGCCATTGAGAAATGCGGTCTTCACATCCATCTGGTGGATCTTCCAACCCATCTCTGCTGCTATCGATATGATGGAGCGAATCGAAGTATATCGAGCCACGGGAGTGAAGGTCTCCTCATTATCAACTCCCTCTACCTGGGAGAACCCTCTTTTCACAAACCTTGCTTTGAATTTCTCAATGTTGCCATCTGCAGCATGCTTTACCTTGTAAAGCCATCTGGAAGTAACCACGGATTTGCCCTCAGGCCTCGACACCACCTCCCAAACATCATTCTTCATGATAGAAGAATACTCCTCCTGCATGGCCTCTCTCCAGACTTGCTGGCTAGCTGCTTCCTCATAGCTAGAAGGCTTAGAGTCAAGGATGTTCGCAACCATTGCCATATAGCTACAAAACCTATCAGGTGGTCTGCTCTCTCTGACCGGACTCTTTGGCACAACAACAGATGTGGCCTCTCTCAAGGTATCCTGAGGCCACTTGGGCTTCTTGTTCCCTGAGCACACTTCTCCCACTGGATAATGAAACTCCTCCTCCTCATTACCATGTGCCTGAACTCTTGACTGTCTTTATGCTGTTCTCCTGCCTGAACCTGAACTTGTAGACGCTGAAGTACCGTGTGAACTGTCCATAAGTGGACTCCCTAGTGAACTGCTCTGCATGCTGCCCAAAGCACCACCCGTCTGACTCTGTGAGCCACTGCTCACTGACGGACCTGACACCGTAATCGATGTACCTCCGGATCCTCCTGATCCCTGCCCACTGGATCCCTGCGACTGACTCAGCTGCTCCTGAGGGTCTGGCTGATCTAGATACTCTAACTCTCGTGACCTCCTGAAAGCCCTGTCCTCCTTGAATTTCACATCCTGTCTGACAACAACTCTCCTCTGTGCGGGAATATAAATCCGGAAGGCTTTCGAGGTCTCACTGTAGCCCACAAAGATACCCTTCTCTGCAGTGGGCTCTAGTTTGGTCCTCTTCTCCTTGGGTACGTAGGAGTATGCAATACACCCAAAGATACGAAGATGACCAACATCAGGCTTCTTCCCAGAAAAAGCCTCCTCCGGAGTCACATGCCCCAAGGCACGATGCGTACTCTTGTTCTGCAAATATACAGCAGTGTTGCAGGCCTCTGCCCACAAAAACAATGGCAACCCCTGATCATGTAGCATGGCTTTGGCAGCCCCTCCGATGGATCTGTTCTTCCTCTGTTATGAATATTTTATTAATTATTAGTTAGATATAGTTATATTAGGTTTATTAACTGAAAGGGCATGATCCAAAGATCATGCCTCTTCACCAAGGGACACCTTGAGGCTATTTAAAGCCTAGGCGATCCCTCATTGTAATCATCTCATCTTTTCATCATTAATAATATATATTTATCAGTTTTTACCAGAGTTTTTACACTCCATTGGTATCGGAGCCATCGCTCTTTGGATCTGTGTGATCACCCAGGAATTGCAATTCCAGAATTGCAGATTTTTTAATCAGATTTTTTCAAGATCTTGAACTGAAGAAAACTGCAGAAAGAACAGTCATTCATCCGCTGCATTTATATTTTCTTGCAGGAAGATCCTTTGCAAATCAGAGGGTAATCGAAATTTCTGAACGCTAAACCCTCATCTAGCCCAAACGGATAAGCTGCAAGGATTTAGGACCCATTTTCCATAGGTTGGAGTATTTTGTGGGTCATTTTTCATCCTGGCCGTAAGTACAGTTTTGGAACCCGTTTTCAATTTTTTTTTTTGAGGAACAAATCGAAAATCTGGAAGTCGCTCTGCTCAGATTTAGCATTTGAATTAAAAAAATCGTGCAACCAACTGTACCTTCCCCGCCGTCTTAGCTTCTTGTCTGCAGTCTGTGACCAGTCTTCACGCCGCAGTCACAACCACAGACGTCGAGCACCGCCAAACAAAAAATCGGAAATACGTGGACGATTAACAACTCGATTTATAAAAAAAAAAATCTGAGCAGTGTAAATTCTGAGCAGTGTTGATATATCAGAGTGTAATTCATTGGATATAGCGTTTTAAAAAGAAATATATATATACAGCGTCTAAAAAAAAAAAATTCAGAACGGCAACGATAAATTCAGAACGGCAACGATTTTTTTTGTTTGACTATTAAACGCAGCAAATATACATAACAATTAAACGGCGCAACGTTTTTTAAACGGGAACAGTGGTCAACGTTTTTAAACTGGAACAGTGGTCAACGTGAAATACGACTTCTGAATTCCTTCGTCACTAGCCCAGAAGGGCTTCAACGGCTGCCCACAAACACAGAGCTCCCTTGGGAAACTTCCACACCCAAGCAAAGGAGGAGTCCGACAATTATATAAAGGGTTAGAGGCGTGACAGTCACCGCGATCGCACTACAGCCCTTATTAAATTACATTCCATACAACACATTATACTCCATTTTACACATTATACACATTTTACACTGGTGCCATTCCAAAATCAGACGTCTATTCTTTCGCTGGTGCCTCCACGCAGGATCGAACTGCGGAACCTGCATAAATATATATCCTATACTTCCGCTGCAAATCATACGTTACATCGTTTAAATGATACGCCCGCCGTTCTAAAAATACGGATATAACATAACGGACAGCAAATCAGGGCTTGGTTAAACGACAACAAATCGGGTTTTAAACCTGGTCAAATATACATCAGCAGATACACATCGCTTTAAAAAAAAAATACGATACAGCGGGTAAAGGGACACAACGTTTTAAACATTACGGGTGTCGTTTTAATTGCTGAGCGTGGAAGGTTGCGTTAAAAAAATTCGTGAACAGTGACTCGTTTAAAAACGGAACGGCGGCACAGTTTTAAAAAAACACACGGTTTTTTTTAACTATATAAAATATATAACATATAGTTGATTGACAATTATATACATATATATTATATTTATATAATTTATATATATATATATATATATAATTTTCATTTAATAATTATATATATATAACAATTATATAATTAAATTATATATATTATATAATTTTTAATTTAAAATTATATATATATAATAATTATATAGTTTTAAAAAAAAAAATATTATTAATTAATTAATTAATTAAATATTAATTAATTAATTAATTCAAAAAAAAAAATTAATTAATTAATTAAATATTAATTAATTAATTTTAAAGAAAGGAGAAAAGAAAAACTGGCAAAAGAGTATTTCTCACCTCATATCTGTTCAGTATGTCTTTATCTACGATGACAATTGATCAGATCAAAAGCTTAGCAAAGCTAAAACGAAGGGAGGCCACAGAAAAGCTTAGCAAAGCAATGAACAGGATGTCAGAACTCTGCAATAAGCTAAATGATAAAATAGATAAGATAAGTCGGACACAATCCCCGATATCTCCTGACAAGGAACAAACTCAACAAAACAATGCCACAGATTCAGGGAACTCAGAAGAGCATCAGGAAAAAGCTGATTTCCCACATCACCATGAAGATACAGATGTTTGTAAACAACAAAATGTTCCATTCCCAGTCTTGGACGAAACATATGAAGCGACAAACACATCCGAAGCCACTGATATAACGGCAGAAGCTGTTGAGGCCTTCGGTGATGAAGCAGATATGGTTGTTAAGAATGAAGCATTTGATGATGAGGAGAAGTTACATCAGACAATAATTGTTGGTAACTTACCTCTAAATCTAAAAAGGAATCCCAAAAAATCACCAGAAGAACAAGGAATAGCTGGGAAACATGAAAAAGTATTCCAAGATTTGCCCATTAAGGTGCCTTCTGCTAGGAAAATCAAACATCCAATAGAAGTCAAGACAGTATCCAACTCTGTCGATATCAGATCGTTTCACTATCCACATCACCAACAGATGGAGCTCGAGATGCTGTTTCACGATCTTTTTAAAATGTGGGACGCAAGAGCTCATCGCTTGAGAAAACCAGACATTCGTCAACGTTGTCCATCAATTACATATGCTTTGAGGACAAAGCATCTTTAAGAGAGGGGCAATGTTATGAATATTTTATTAATTATTAGTTAGATATAGTTATATTAGGTTTATTAACTGAAAGGGCATGATCCAAAGATCATGCCTCTTCACCAAGGGACACCTTGAGGCTATTTAAAGCCTAGGCGATCCCTCATTGTAATCATCTCATCTTTTCATCATTAATAATATATATTTATCAGTTTTTACCAGAGTTTTTACACTCCATCCTCTACGCAACCCCGTTCTGCTGAGGGTTGTAAGGAACTGTGAACTCCCTTCTAATCCCTGCCTCCGGACAATAATCAACAAACTCTGTAAGGGTGTACTGACCTCCATTGTCCGACCTCAGGGACTTGATCTTTCGACCTGTCTGGGTCTCCACAAGAGCTCTAAACTCCTGAAACTGCTTGAAGACCTCACTCTTGGTCTTCAAGAAATAAATCCAGGTCCTCCTGGAGTGATCATCAATGAATAATACATAATACTCATATCCACTCAAGGAAACATGAGACATCCGACCGCTCACATCGGAATGGATCAAATCAAGTATCCCAGTCGATCTGCTGTCACCGCTGGGAAAAGGGGATTTGGAAAACTTGCCCATTGCACATCCTCTGCATGTATCAAAGTGATCAGTACTGAAATCTGGCACACCTGTAGTGATCTCCTGCAATGTTCTCAAGGCTCCATGATACATGTGCCCCATCTTGCGGTGCCAAATCTCACATAGCTCTGAATTGCTAACTCTGCTGCCGGTACTACTAAATGCCAAAAGGGGCTGAAATACAAACTTGTACACCTTTGCATGGCGTACACCAATCACTCTAGCTGAATCAGCTAGAGTGCCCTTGGGATATATCAACACCTGTCCTCTCCTGAACAATATCTCATATCCTCTGTCCTCTAATGCTGAGACGGATATGAGGTTCTTCCTCATCTTTGGCACATATAGAACATCTGACACCTTCAAGGGAGGTTTGGGTTCCCTGTTAAATGTCAATGTCCCCACACCAACTGCTCTAACAACGCTGTCATCTTTGAGTACTACCTCTATATCAGTGCCACTCTCTGAAAGCCCTGAGAAGTACTCACGGACTCCTGTCATATGATGTGAAGCCCCACTGTCAACATACTAGATACTTGAAGATGCTCCGCTAGTGGAGGGAAATGCACACTCCCTCTCAACCTCCATGGCAGGTGATCCTGCACTAGTGGACTCACAAGCAATGAACCCAAACTCCCGGTCAAAGCTATCCGTAAAGTCCTCTATCTCTGCTGATGCTGCCATGCTTTGGTTCTTCCTCTTCTTCTTCTTCTCCGGACACAGAACTGCATAGTGTCCCATCTTCTGACAATTCCAACCTAAGAAACCGGATTCGTCCCCTAGGGGCTTCGAATCCCAAATTCGGCGAATCGGATACGATTCAGTCGGATTCGTACCCGATTCATGGGGTACGGCCGTATCCGTACAGGGTATGGCGTATCCCGACCGTACCCTGTACGGATACGGTCGTACCTCGTGAATCGAGTACGGCCGGACACGCCATCCAAAAAGTGCGCAGTTTTTTTTTATAAAAGGACGATTTTTCTCAATCTTTCTCACCAATTTCATTTTGTGAAGTGAGCAAGGAGCGAGGGTGAGCAAGGAGCAAGCGTGAGCAAGGAGAAAGGGAGTTCTTTCGAAGAGATTCGAGCATCCGGTAAGTCCATTGTCCCTCTATCTTTTGCATTTAGTTTGCTGTTAGTGTTTGCATGTGCATATGTTTTATATATTTGGTTATTTTTGTTTATTTTTTACAGTATTCATGGCTCAATCAAAGGCAGCAAGACAGGGGCAAAGAAAGGGGAAGAATCAGAGTTGAAAAAATCGCGATTTGTTCAACTCAACGATTTTATCGGCGATTTTTTCCCGATTTTTTGAAAAAATCGCCAATCGCCAAAAAATCGCGATTTTTTTCGTAAAAATCGTGGGCCCATCAAACAGCAACCCTATAAGTTCAAAAATCGATTTTTTTTTTTGTCATTTTTGCAGCCCTCTCATTTTCCTGACACACCCTGTTGGTAGTTAATGGTAATGTTAAATTCTTAAATTTTTCCTTTATTTTTCATTTTCATCCTTTTACTTAAATTTTTAACATTACCATGAAATGACTCAGGATGTTTAAGAGTGGTTTCGACCTCATTGGATTTCATATGGAGAAACTAGAATTTTAGATTTCACTCAAAATTCAACAGACTTAATGGTTTTCAGGGTTTCATGGTTTGGGGATTTGCATTGTTTCCATTTGATTATATTATGTGTAAGGGTATGAGATTGGCATTTGATCAAGAGTATGAAGTCCTTTAAGAACCTTGATGTTGGTGGCATTGATTGTTGAACTTTGTTGATGTTGGTGGTATTGATTGTTGAACTCCCCTATCGTGGCCTTAACAAGAATGTACCCTTCACTCAAAGGAAAACAACTGGTTAGGCATGTTAATCTTTTTCTACCGCGTTTTAAGGTTGAGGAGATGAACCCTTCACTCAAACCAAAATCATTGGTTAGGCATGTTAAACTTTTTCAATTTCTATCATGTTATAAGGTCGAGCAATCCAAGTCTGAAGACTTTGAGCTAGATGATGTTTATGTATCTCTTGTTGATGATCCCATTTCTAGTAGCGATGAATCAATGATGAGTTTCATGAGGAGGAGGAGGAGGAGCAACAACAGGAGGAGGAGGTGACACCACCTACCCCTGCCACCGGTAGAGGACGTGGTCTGCCTACTTTAGCTCCTGGTGCTTCAGGATCTGGAACACAGCAGAGTCTATTGCCAGCCCTGCCGGATTCTTCGTCTAGAGGGAAAGCTGTTACATTTTCTCGCAAGAGGGGTAGAGGAAATCAGTAGTATAGGTTATTTGGTGCATTCCTTTGTATATAACATTATGACTCATGATATGAGATACATTATTATATTTTTTGTTGATATTTTGAGGTTGAGTTGACTCTTGAGACTCAGGACTTAGTATTCAGGACAGGATTCAGTTTTATGTGTGATGTAGCACTAGACATGATATTACACATCTTATATATTAATTTTTTTTTCATATTTATGTGTCAATGCATTTATTTTATGCTGTAGATGCTTTAGATATTAAAAAAATTGAAAAAAAATGAATATTTTTGTATGTGCCGATTTTTTCCCGATTTTTACGATTTTTTCCGATTTTTTCCCCTCGGCGATTTTATCCCGATCGCGATTTTTTCATCTTTGGGAAGAATGTCCTCATTGGAGATGCCCCTCCTGTCCCTGTTTCATCAGGGTCTGCAAGTATTCCATCTATTGGAAGTGGGGCTGCAACAGTATTTTCAAATGTGCAGGGAAAACAAACTGTTGACCCCAAATACCCATTGTGGAAATATGTGACAAGAGAGGGAGGGACAGGAAAAAAGGGAGGAGGAGGAAATTGTTCATGGAAATGCAATTTTTGCAACGGCCATTTCACTTGCACATATTTCCGTGTGAAAGCTCATTTGTTGGGTATTCCAGGTTGTGGCATTAAATGTTGTACAACAATTCAATCGCCACAGAGGAAGGAATTGGAGAAAGAGCAATTTATTGGTGAGGCAAATGTGGCATCAAAATAAAAAAAAACAAGAATGATGACCCCCTTCCATTCTTAAGGAAAAGAAACAACAAGTTCCCTTTTGAGACTTTTAGTAGGGGAGAATTAGCAAAGAGAAAGGCAACTGCAGTTGGTCCAATGGACAAGATTTTTCAAAAAGAGAAGAGGGAAGAGCTTGATCTCACTTTTGCATTTTTTTTCTATCAAAACTTCATATCCTTTAATGTTGCACGGTCACCTCTATTTATTGAGATGTGTCGAGCTCTTAGTCATGGGGCTCCATCAAGGTATGTGCCTCCTGGGTCAGAGAAGCTCAGAACCACATTGTTGACAAAGGCAAAGAAAGAGGTGGACAAAATGCTTGAGCCTATTAAATCAGCATGGCCAACATCTGGGGTTAGCATTATTTCTGATGGATGGACAGATCTAGCATGCCACCCACTCATCAACTTCATGGTGTCATCCTCGAATGGTCCAGTTTTCTTGAAATCAGTGGATGCCCTTGGACAGTACTGTAGCAGCGAAATTCGTAGATTTGAATACTGTAGCAGCAAGATTGTATGCTTGTAGACTTGATAGCAGAAATTAGCTTTTAATTATAAAAATACACAAGAGGTATTTATAATAATAATATTTTATTGATAAGATAGGACATGATTGAATGTTTACAATGAGGTCCCGCTTTTATACCTATGCAGGTACCTTTTCATGAACAGGCATGTCTAAAAGACATGCATTTTCAGTTAACTAATGACTACTTAACATAATCCTAATTGATTAGCTAATAATTACATTTATTCTATTTTATTCTATTAATAACTATATGTATTACTTTAGTTATGAATTAGATTCATAACATTGCCTCCTTCTTCAAAAAGCTTTGTCCTCAAAGCTTAACTTTCGACAATTTTCTTCATCTCGGATTATCTCATAAGCATATCTTTTAATCACAGGGACTTTGGCATATATAATTCTCCCATAATACTTCCTTGAAACTAAGTTCTCCCTTTATATATATATATAATTTAACTTCCCTTTTTTTTCTTTTTTTTTTTTAATAATGAAGAACCTCTTCCTTTCATTTGAATTTGTACTTCTATATATTGATATACATATGTAAATTTTTAAGTAACCTTCCCCCTTCTCCTTTTTTTTCTTTTTTCATTAATTTAATTAATTAAATAGTAATTTTAATTAATTAAATTAATAATTGTCTTTTTATAATATATATATATTATTATTATTTTTTTATTAAATAATAATAGTTTTATATAGATATAAATTATATAATTATAATATCTACATACATATTGATTTATTTTGACCCTGCCTGCAGAGAATCTGACTAATCAAAGGACACAATCGTGGCAACATCCTGCCACAGAGAAGTCACGCCGTTTGCTGAGTGAGAGTCACTCTCATAACACAGCAATTTGACCCTCAATACAGTCGTCGATTGGAGCATAAGACAGGTTGGATCGACTGCTTGACGTCAACAAAGTAGTCATCCATGCAGGCTCGAGTCGAGACACATTGTTTTGGGTCCCGCATAAGAACTCGCTCTCTCTGGTTTTAACACTGGCGCGCAGGCTAGCCCATTGAAATTTCTCAGTTGGCGGATCACGAGATCAAATCCCTTCGCCTGAATATTTTTGGGTCGTTGTTGGGGGCTCGTGGCTCGAGCAAAATCCCCATCTTTCAATTTCTCTGTAGAAACGCTTTGGCACAGGGATGAAACTGAGTTGTCATATTCACGAACAATATCTTCTTTCTCATGGATTTCTTTTGAACTATGAGCGCGGGAATGAGAACCCAATTCCTGACGGACCTCTTGCAGCTTCTCCCTTCTGCCAACTAATGAGCCTTCGACCCGCTCACTGATCACAAAACCGCCAACCGTTAGATTCTCAAGTTGCTGCTCAAAGTATGGTATAGAACTGTATTTTCCTCTAGAAGGGCCGCTCACTGGCTTCTTGCATTTATCACACGGATTCAATGCACTACTCTGGTGGAGATTTTCATCCGCACGTATTCTGTCTGTAATTATTTCGGGTTGCTTGGGTTTAAATATGCACAGTGATTGACTGTTTTCGTTTCTTGGAAGGTGTTGAGGCAACACAATTTGATCACCTATGTTTTCAGTCTTAGGAGGTCCGCCATCAATTTCTTTCTCCTCGTTTGTGTCCAGCGAAGAAGAAAGGGAAAAAGAACCTCCTTCTGTAAAGGTATCTTGCGGCTTCTGCTTTTCACTGAGAGTTGTGTTGCCATTGACACTGGTAACAATATCACTACAATACGAATAGGCGATATCTGCACAGCGGATGAGATCGACACTGGGGCTGGCTTTATCAATCAAGATGTAACGAATTAGTTCACGAAAGAAAACTCCCACGCGATCTAGCTGTGGATTGTGAAACATGATTTGAATGATGCGCACGATTCTGCGCACGTCTTTCTTGTAGCGGCCCACACAATCATCGTAGATGCCAACACCAATGGTACCGCCAGAAAAGCAAACGGTATGCATTATGCCAACGAAGCTGACGGCACAAGAATGCGTGCCCAAAATAAAAGCACAGTCCTCTTCACTGAAGTCTGTAATCTCCGCAAGCTTAAGTATCTCCCGACATATGTTCACAGTATCCCCGTGTTCCCTGTAAGCAAATGTAACATGCATTCCCGTTTTATTGAAATAACGGCTCAGAGTTTCAATCAGTGTGACAAATCCGTTCACAGAACGAAACAGTGTTTTGTTGGTGTCGCTATACTGGCAATTGAGACGAAGGAGATTTAAACTTTTCCACAGGCTTTTCAAATCTCGGGGTAAACTGATATCGTTTGCAATCCAGTGAACCAGTGAATTCACATATTCAGACATATGGCTCTCGTCCAATATCTCAAAAGGGTAGTCCTGTATCACGGACCAACGTAATAATGCATTCTGACCTACACAATACTCGTCTCCAACGACCGCACATTGTCGCATTTGGATTCTTATTTGTGCTTGGGGCTGAATATCGAACATGTGAAAAGTCCAGCCAGTCTTTGTGTTATATCCAGGTCTGTTATTGTTCTCAGTGTCCAATATGTCTTCTAGATCGATATGATCGAACACGCTTCCCTCTGTATGCAAACGTTCTGGATCATAGACAATGTCCGATATTTCCGATACTTCGCTGAGTGCCATTTTATTAGAACAGGATTTAGATTTATCGAAAAAAATATGCGATGACTCTGCTGACAAACACGAGAGCTGTCTGCGTTTGAATATTACACCTGAGACTTCAGTCTTATATTCTCCTATCTCGGATTGCGCAATTTCCATATCAGCCTTATCACCAACTTTAGCTTTTCTACTTTGATTTTCTTGGGCTTCCGTACACCATAATTGTTTTGTTGCAAAAGCATGGTTATTTTCAACCAATGGTGGTGTGCGGCCATTAAGAGGGCTGGATACACAAGCATCTTTTCCTGTTTCCTTACCAGTGCTGGCAACGGTATTTCTTGTATAAAATGCACATTCATGTCCTGCGAAGTATATGTCTCCACATTTCCAACAATTTTCTACCTTTTTACTTTTATTACGCATTGTTGGGGGAATATATTTGGTTGACTTTTCCATGGATTTTTTACTTGATTTCCCTTTAGCAAAACTAACTGCTTTATTATTATTACTGCATTTTTCATCTTTTTTATTATGGTCTACTGTAGGATATTTTGCAAGTAACTTCTCAAGCTTTTCTAGCATTTTTCCAATTATTTCAATTCTTTTGGGATCTTGACGTAATGGCACATTATATGGTAAATAATGTGCTCGAGCTTGTAAACTACGTTCGTAGGCTTGTAGAACGACGCTGTGTGCCATTCCTTCAACCTATCCACAATATGGCTCCGATACCACTGTAGCAGCGGAATTCGTAGATTTGAATACTGTAGCAGCAAGATTGTATGCTTGTAGACTTGATAGCAGAAATTAGCTTTTAATTATAAAAATACACAAGAGGTATTTATAATAATAATATTTTATTGGTAAGATATGACATGATTGAATGTTTACAATGAGGTCCCGCTTTTATACCTATGCAGGCATGTCTTTTAGACATGCCTTTTCAGTTAACTAATGACTACTTAACATAATCCTAATTGATTAGCTAATAATTACATTTATTCTATTTTATTCTATTAATAACTATATGTATTACTTTAGTTATGAATTAGATTCATAACAAGTACAAGGATGCACAATATATGGGTGAGTAATTTCTTAAAATTATTGAAGATGTAGTTGTCAATTCTTGTGTGCAAATCATTACAGATAATGCACCTGTTTGCAAGGCTGCTGGCATGATTGTGGAAGAAAAATATCCACAAATATTTTGGACACCTTGCATTGTCCATTCATTGAACTTGGCACTGAAATCTATTGCTTCTGATGTGCTTTGCATTGGATCCATTATTGAGAATGCACGGCATATCCGCATCTTTGTACAAAACCATACAAATGCCCTCAGTATCTACAAGGAGTACAACAATTTATCATTGTTGAAGATTGCAGATACATGGTTTGCCTCTTCGTTCATCATGTTGAAGAGGTTGAGGGAGGTCAAGACTGTTCTTGGGGCCATGGTTATTTCAGAGTTTTGGTCTTTTTGGAGAAAGACGGATCAAGCAGCCTCAAAGAAAGTGAAGGACATAGTGTTGGATGATCTATGGTGGGAGAAGATAAATCTAGTTATTCAGATCATGGAGCCTATCATTTCCTTGCTTCGATTTGCAGATACAGACCAACCCATCCTAGGAGAGGTTTATGAGGGATGAGATTCCATGATTGAGTCTGTGAGGAGCATTGTTTTACAGAGTCAGTGCCCAGAGTATGAGACATCACCAGAGGTCTTCTTCACTAGCATACAGATTATTCTTGTCAGCAAATGGGACAAGAATTGCACACCTTTACATTGTTTGGCTCACTCCTTGAACCCAAAATACTACAGTCATGAGTGGCTGAATGGTGGACCTTCCCACATATTTCCTCCTCACATGGATGGTGAAATCTCACAGGGGAGGAAAGATGCATTTAGGAGGATTTTTCAGGAGAGGGCATCCGTTGATGAGGTGGATGATGCCTTTGCAGAGTTTTCCACTGGCACTGGGCGATTTGCAGGCTATGATGTGATTCGAGACAGGGGGGCTAAGAAGCCCTATTCTTGGTGGGCAACTCATGGGGCAATAAGCCCTCATCTACAGTAGTTAGTCATGAGGCTCCTCTCTCAGGTGACTTCATCCTCTTGTTGCGAGAGGAATTGGAGCACATATGGGAATTTGTATAGTGTGAAGAAGAACAGGCTTGAGCAGTCCAGGGCAAAGACAATGGTGTATGTGCACACCAACCTTCATCTCATCTACAAGCAGAGAGAGGATGGGTTGAAGGGAAGGACAAAGATGTGGGATGTCTTTCCTGATGATATGGGTCTGGACAACAGTGTTGAGTTGGCATTGGCCAACTTGGGTCTCAATACGCCAATGCTAGAGCCCGTCACATTTGATGATGGAGTAGAGGCGTCATCCTCCACACCAGCAAATGCAGAGATGACAGAGGAGGAGGATGCATCAGAGCCAGAGGAGAGCAGTGGTGAGCATGATGATCGGGATGAGGACAGTGATGCTGATTATGATGATGATGATTGATGACTCATTGAGGCTTCAGGCTTGTAGTCTTGTAGACTGTAGTTTTTTTGTATTTTCTATTTCTATTTTCCATTGGCAGTGTACTTATGTAACACATTTTGATTCTGATGACTTAATGAGAAAACTACAGTATCTTAGTATCTTGTCTTTTTGAGTAAATTTGACAATTGTATGATGTATCAATGTATCATGTATGAGTATCTAAGATCTTAAATCTATGTTTGAATCAATGAATTTGTGTAAAAAATATCTAATTTTTAATATATATATATTTTAAATATATATATTTTTTAATAAAATAATATATAACGTATCGTATCCCGTACGTGTCCTGTTTCGGGGGTCACCGTACCCGAATCCGATTCTCAAATCCTCGTATCCCCATATCCCCGTATCAGGTGACTTAGATTCCAACACTTCACCTCGGAATAATCCTTCTGCGTGCTCCCCTGTTTACCTTTACCTTTGCCTTTGCCCCCACCACTGCTTGTGGAAGCTTGCTTCTTTCCCTTGCCTTTCTTGCCTCCTGCCAACAGTGCTACATCCTCATCCTGCTTAACTGGTTTGGCTGCCCCAAGCTGGCTCTTTCTGATTTCTGTCTGTATGCAATCATCCCAGAATCTCTCCCAGGTGGGAAGGGTCTCACGTGCACAAACTCCATTAGCAAAGTTCAGCCATGAACTGGGGAGGCCATTCACTGCAATCCCCACCAACTCAGTGGGTGGAATGACCTCTCCAACTGCTGCCAATGCATCTCTCACATTAGTAATATTTGTGAGATATTCTGCTGCACTATCAGTCTTACGCATCTTAATGGTCTTCAGCTTCTCCCTTAGGACCATTTCCCTGTTCTCATTGGTACTTTGGTAGAGATTGGTCAATGCTGTCCACATCTCATGAGCATATCTCTTTCCTCTCACATGAGGAATGCAATGGTCTTTGATTCCATCTAGAATCAGTCTCTTAGCCTTGTTATTCTTTTTATTAAAGGCTGCCAACTAAACAACATCAGGAGGCACATTAACAGGGTTCTGTGTGGTATGCACCATGATATCCTAGACTTCTCCCTCCTCAAAGATACTCTGCATTCTCTCCTTCCAAACACTGTAGTTACTATGCCCATCCAACCTATCCTCCACCCTCAAGCCCAAAGACATGCTTGCTGTCCTAATAAACTGAAAATAACACTGTTGTAGTAAAATTTTCTGTGTGAAAAATCAGCTTGCTGTAATTCTTGAGTGAAAAATCAGCTTGGTGTAATTTTTCGTTCTTGCTGTCCCAAACTGTCTTTTAAGCAAAATAGCTCCGATACCATGTAGAAATTTCTGTTTCCCACCATGGTTTTCAGTTTCTCCTTATTTCTCCATATAGTTAAATGCCCATTCCCATAGCCATACATTCAACAAGCTGAAAAAATAAATATTTTTTGGAAACACAAGTTCTGGAAATTTTCAAATGCAGGAAATTGCAGAAATAAAACTCAGCAAAATAAATCAGCCACACACAAAAAATAGACACGTTGATTTTTGGTCAATGTGACCCTGGAAAAACCCCCTACAACTTTTGGGGAAACTAGTTCGAAAGCTCCTTATTTTTGATAAATGTTTTTACAGTGAGACAGAATTTACAGCAAAATTCTAGCAACTTAATAAATGTACTTATCTCGATTTCCGTGCTTCTACCCCACCTTGGAAAACATGCCAAACAGGAAAAACTCAAAACAAAAAATGTACAACATTTATTACAGCATTAAATGCTGAACTGACTTTCTCGAAATATGTGCCCAGCTGTACGGCCGTACTGCTGTACAGACTGTATGTAATACACAGTAGTCTCTCTCCTCGATTTCTGTGCCCTTTTCTGCCTCGAAGTCTGTGCCGAAGCTGCTATACGACTGCTGTACGGATTTCTCGAAATTTATGCCACCAACCAGCAGTCTCTCTCCTCGATTTTCGTGCCCAGAATCTGCCCAGAAATTGTGCAGAAGCTGCTGTACAGTTTTCCTTGAAAACTGTGCCTCCTCCCTCGAAAAATGTGCCAACCTCCTGTTGTAGGGATTTTTGCCTTGGGAACTGTGCCTCTTTGCTGCTGTACGGATTTGCTGAAGTCTCTATCAGCTGCCCTCCTTCTCCTCACTGCTCAGAAATTTCTCATTTTTTTCTCTCCTCCTCTCTCAATCTGCTCATGAAAGAATGAATGACCTTTTCCCTCCTTTTCCTCCTTTAACCTAACCCTAAGTGACTTTTGGAGAATCCCTAAATCCAATGGCTAAGATAGCTTTAGATCGAGGGCTGAGATTAAATGCTCATTTAAATCTCACTTTCTATTTTTTTATTCACCCCATTTTAATAAAGACCCACTTAGTCATTTATTTTAATAAGTCACTTTTAAATTAGATTTGACTTTATAACTTTATAAAGTCACTTTAGGAGAAAAATTAAATTCTTTTGGACACTTTTCTCTAGGCCAAAGATCAAAGCCTTAGGGAACCACCTGTCCTCCGGTAACGAAATTTCAACAAATAGCGGATCGGGGCTTTGTTCCATAGCCACAGGGCTCCTGGAGTATCCAAATCGAATGGCGGTAAAGATTTATGGCGCGAAGAGGGAAAGGCGGTTTTCGGGAGCGGAGCAGGTGGTTTTCGAGCAGACGAGGAGGTGGTAATGGTTTTGAGGAATCAGGTGCGATTCCATACAGAAGGCGATGCGTGGCAAGGGAAAACCACCAATTTCACGCGTTTTGAAAATGCTAACCCAAGCGAATATATATTTGCGATTAGGGTTGCGGGCCATTGGATCTCGGGGATGGAGATCAACGGTGGTCGGGTGATCTGGGGTGACGAGCAGGTGGAGCAGTGGGGTTCGGGCGTAGTGTGACGTGGCGGGCTTTGTCGTGTAGCGCGGGGGTTTTAAAACATATGCAGGGTTTGTTATAAAGCGAGGGCCCAGGAAAAATATAAGATCAGGGGCTATATGGTTGGCGGGGTTATGGTTCTATGGGCGCGAGGGGGTGTAGGTTTTAAAGTGAGGGGGCTTAAAATGTTAAAGGGTCGAGTTTATATTAAAACATGGTTTAATATAAATTAAAAGGGTCCTGAGAGGTCTAAACTTATGTTTAAAACAATGTAAAAAGGCATTTTTACATTGTTTTAACGAAACAATTGAAATTTGATGAAGTGAGGGGGTTAATGAGGTTTTTGAAGATGAAAGTGGGTGTTTTAAGTGGGGAAAATGGAGGAATGAAATTGGTGGTAGGTAAGAAGGGTGAAAATGATGGAAATAAGCCCAAAATGATTCTTTTAAGAGCAACAGGGTGATTTTGGGAAGGCAAAGATGAAATATAGTGAAAAAAGGATTTATAAGGATAATGAAGGCAGTGAGATTTCGAAAGATAGCTGATAGGCAAGGAATGCTATCTTTAGTTGCTTGTGGAAAATCCACAGTCACCTAGTGAACTCTGTAGAATACAGGAGGATAATAGTGGCTCCGACTGGGGAGGGCAGCTCCTTTAGGAGATGTGAAGAACCCCAGAGATCAAATCTCTAGAATTTGCAGACCAGTGCCTTGATTGTACTTTGGTAGACTTCTTTTCTTCAATCTGCTGATTTACTGCTATTCTTTTGAAGCTATGATCTTTGAAATCTGAAAAAACATGATTGCTTCAACTCAAACTCTACCTACCCATCATACTTTTCCTAGCATTTTTTTTTCATTTGGGTGCATTTAGATTGGCCAACCCTTGACATCATTTTTCTTTTGAAAACAAAAAATTATCTACTTCTATACTTATATCATCCAAAGGCTCAGATTAGACTGATGAGCTCTTTTATTCTCTACCTAATCTACTTATCTGTCAAGATTAGACAGTTTGACAGATTTTCATTCTCTATTTTAAAAACATGCAATTGAAAACATGACCAAATCAAGATTAAGCAGTTTGATTTGTCATGAGTTGTGGCATTTTGAACAAACTGCACACAGAATTTATTCTTGCAAAAAAGAAAAACTAAAACTTGAGGGCTGTAATTTGGAACTTGTTTTTTATCCCTCTCTTTCTTTTTTGGTTCAGATTTGAACTTTGGAACCAATATCTTTTCCTAATCAATCTACCGATAAGCCAAGTTTAAACAGTTTGGCACATCTTCTTTTCTAACTTATCAACAAAAATTTAAATTTGTTCAACCATGGTTAAGCTGTATGGCTGAATAATGTTTCATCAAAAAGTAGTGGCATTTGGACTTGCATACTTTCAGAAATATTCTTTTTTGGTATGGGGCTTTACCTTTTCTTTGATCTGCCCTCTTTTCTTCTTTTCTTTCTTTTTGTCAAAACAATCTGAAACTAAACTAGAAAGATGCTCATAGTGCTGAGCTTATTTGCATACCTATCTAACCTACTCTAACTTGCATATGATATATACATTAGGTAAACTCTCTTTTCCAACACAGCCAATCAAGTAAGTGACTACATGATTGATTTTCATTCAACCCTTTAGATATGCTGAAAAGATAAAAGGGCCCCTTCCACCTTACTTGTTTTTGAACAGTAGTGCTTAAAATTTTCTTGAAACTCTGCATCAAACTGTTCTTGGCATATTTTACTCCCTTTTTAAATGTCTCTAAGAAACTGGTAAAAGGATCTTTGAATAATATCTGGCCTAGAGGATTTGAGAAATAAGCTTCATCCAGGACTACTCCTTGCTCCACTTTGGTGTGCTTGGAATTCTTTTGAGAAAGAAACTCCACCTCTTCTTCATGATGGTCTGATTTGGCAGCCTCATAATGCACTACTATGTTGTCTTTAAGCAAACTTGGTATGTCTTGATTGAGTGGACTGAATTCTGTCTGAAAGACATCATTAGGGGCATTTCTTGGCAGTAGGTTCTCTTGAGAAGGTAGCACAACATCAGTATTAATTTGTTCTATAGTTTTTGCATGAGAAAATGCATCAGTGGATAAGTTAGCAGTATAACAAATAGAAAGATCTTCTTTACATAAAAGTTTAGAGGCTGGCTGCATGTTTAGAATCTGATTGTTTTCTTCATTGGTTAAAGGGGGAGACATTTTCCTTTTTCCTTGGGTAGAACTACGATGATTCTCTTCCTTTTGTGATTGATCACAAGGCTGAATGTCTTCTTGAGCCTCACACAAAAGGGATGAAGAATCATTACTTGTCCTTTTAGAGAGATCTTGTGGATCTTCTTTCATTTCCTGATTGATTTCATCCTCAACCAACTCCTTTTGGTTGTCATGATAGTTAACTTGAGTATGAAATGCATGAATTTCCTCTGATAGATCTTCAGGATGCCTATTTCCCAAGTCTTCATCAATGTTTACAAGGTATTGTATGAGATCTCCGGATTGATCAAAAAAAATTTCAGCTAATGATAAAGATGGAAAATTTTCTTTATAATGATCATAAAATACCTTGTGGAAATCCTTTGAAGAAAACAAACAACCAGGTTGCAAACCTTCATAACATTGCCTTGCTTCCCCTTCTAATGTTTGCATGAACATCTTCATGAGGCAATCCTCATGCCATTCAACTTTTAACCTCCATGTGTGTATATGAAATTTGATGAGATGTAACAAGGGTTATCAAACTTTTCATCTTGAAACATAGGCAGGTTTGAATCCCAATTTATCTGAGGCATTTTGTGTGGGAATCCAGGTATGTGATCTCTGCTCGTTGGAGCATATCTTTGTTGTATCCTTGGATCCATCTTTGTCAGTTTTGTCAGAGAAAAGGGGTCACTGCATCTCTATAACCAGTTTGGAGTCTTCTACCAGTGGAGTTTTTAGGCTCACTGAGAGTTGTGGAGTTGCCAGGTGGAAGATTTAAGTTTTCTTGAGGCAGGCTATTGTCCACCATCAACAACCAGACATTCTGCAAGTCTTTAAGGTTTTCAGGTAGGGAACTTGCTTTGTGGATTGGTCTGCTAACAGTTGAATTTTTATATTTAGGAGACTTCCTAAGAATGCTTTTAGAATTGTCAACTATTGCAAGAGGATTTGGGTCAGGATGAGATCTGGTATAGATTCTTTTTAGAAGCCAGAATTTGGACTCAAAAATCAAACAGGTTAAGGGTTTATGATAGTCTTAAAGGACAAACCAATCTGTAAAAGAGATACTTAATCCACAAAGTATTCTTGACTGGGTTCTTGTTGATGTTTAATGATAATATAAGTTCCCAGTGGAGTCTATGGAAAACCAGTGGAGTCAATAGGCCTATTGAAAACCAGTGGAGTCACTAGGTGGAGGATTTTTAAATTGTTTTATGGTTGGTTGTTGTCCACCATCAGCAACCAGGTACCATTCTTGGCTAACACTTGATTCATCTAAGTTTGAAAGGGGTTTTCTGAGTTCTTTGAGATGATATTAAGCTGTTAACTGCTCAATATTCCCCAGTATGGTTGCCACTATGTTGGCTCCACGTGATTTGCAAGATTGGCAAGAACAGACGCTGCAAGGAACCACATCAGAACCACTTTGGAATCCTAGGACCTAGCCTTCCTGGATTCAGAGAGGGATCTCTCTATGTAATTGTTTATAGATGATATGTCTTTATGCTTTTGTTTTATGATATTAGGCTAGTTATGAAGTTCTAAGGACTTGTTTGTTTTGGTTGATGGATTGATAGGTTGAAAAATCAAATGGTGTGATTAATTGAAGGAATGTTTCAGCTGAATAGATAGACCATGAGAAATATTAATCCATTGGGCTATGGAGTCGTAAAAGGGTTTAATTATTCATCAACTCTGCAAGGGTTTTCATAGGGCAAGCTAACTATATCATATCTCTTAGATTAGATGTGATATGAAATAACAATAAGTTGTGAAGGAAACAAAACTAAAAGTCAGTTAAGAATCTTTAATTCTACTTCAACAAGAAAAGCCTTTTAGGTGATTGTTTGAGGCAAACCAAAGGACAGGGCATACCATAGACTTCTTTGGCCAGACTTTAACAAGCAAACCTTTGAGACAACAATCTAGCAATCCTAGAATTACTTTCAGACAAAGAAAACATTTAAGATAACAGTGAGTGCGGCTAAAGAGCAAGCTAAACCTATCTTCTTTAACTATACACTCTAAAGACCTTCAAGGCCACAGTTTGAGGCAGACCAGAGGACAGGGCATACCATATACTTCCCTGGTTTAGACTCTACTAAGTATACTTCAAAGAAAGGTCTTAAAAACAATATTTCAAGCTACACCAAAGGACAGGGCTTACTATAGACTTCTTTGGCTTGATTCTATTAAATCATTTCCAGGACAACAAGCTAGGTGGAACTAGAGAGCAATTAAGAATTGTCCAATCAGACCTTGCAGAGGAAAACATTAAGATAAAGAATGCAGACAGAAATAGGGTGCCAAGACAGCATATCCTACTCTAAAATTTCTGTTCTTTTATATGAGAAATAATGGACAGAATGGAAAACAGAAGGAAAACATTGACAAAGAAGGAAAACTTCACCATTAACATAGCTCAAGAATCCTGTGAATGTGCTTGTATTATTGATGATCAAAACAGTTACATTACTCCATGTACAATAGATCTTTTCAACTCAAAGCTTTCTCAAATCCAGCCTAGCAGTCCTCAACTAGCTCAGCAACAGAAAATCAGTCAAATAACCAACCAACCAACAATAAAAATGAACCAACAATAAAAATGAAGTTTACAATATTTATCTACAGAATGAGGAGGTGGTCTTAAGCTAGGGTTTCATATGTTATTTATTACAGAGTTAATGCATTTTTGACCTTTGAGACAATGCAAGGCCCCAGGCAAAATATCTGAGGGTGATTCACTACAAAAATAACTCCTAACTTAACTTCTGAGCTAACTTTGGGAAATATTTGTCTTTAAGGCTTTTTCATAACTTTTACAATAACTGCTGGTAGCTGAGAAATATCTCTGACTGTTTATAATAATTGTTTATGTCTTTTTTGAAAGAAAACATGCTGTAGGTGGAAAAATGTCCTTTTGAAGAGGTAAACACTCTGATCTGAGTCACTTGAATCTGCCTATGTGTCTTATTTGCCTTTGTTTATCATTTAAACTCTATTTATGCCTTTAAACTTTGGATTTGTCTTTTAACTGTTTCTCTTGCAGTCCTGTCTTTTAATTCTGCCTTTATCTTTGGTTTATGATCCTCTTGATTTGTTCTTTAACCTTTGATTTAACCCTTAAACCTTTGAATCTTTACTGCTGCGGTCTTCGAACTGTCTTGTCTTCTCGTCGTGCTTTTGTTTGTGTTTTCTGTGCAAGGTAGTCATCCTTTGCTACTTGGAGGGTTTGAGTAATCACCAATGATCTAGATTCATTGGGATTATGCTTGTTTTTACAGCTCTGGTCCCTTTAAAATAAAATAAACCTCTGGATCGTCACCCAGACATTCATTAAAATGTTCTTGGACCTTTGGAATGCAATTCTTGCATTTATGCCATTAAACCTGCACATAAAACAAACTCGTAAGTTTAAAACGTGCGTGGGAAGGGTTTTCTGTGTTTACTGGGGTTTTCAAGCTTTGGAGCGTTGCAGAGGAGGTGAATAGCGGATTGTCACCCAAACATTCATTAAAACGTTCTTGGACCTTTGGAATGCAATTCTTGCATTTCTACCATTAAACCTGCACATAAAACAAACTCGTAAGTTTAAAACTTGCGTGGGAAGGGTTTTCTGTGTTTACTGGGGTTTTTGGGCTTTGGAGCGTTGCAGAGGAGGTGAATAGCGGATTAGGGCTTTGTTCCATAGCCAGAGGGCTCCTGGGGTATTCAAATCGGATGGCGGTATTGATTTATGGCGCGAAAAGGGAAAGGAAGTTTTCGGGAGCGGAGCAGGTGGTTTTCGCGCAGACGAGGAGGTGGTAATGGTTTTGAGGAATCAGGTGCGATTCAATACAGAAGGTGACGCGTGGGTTGGGAAAACCACCCGTTTCGCGCATTTTGAAAATGCTAACCCTGATGCATATAGATTTGCGATGAGGGTTGCGGGCCTTGGATCTCGGGGATGGAGATCAACGGTGGTCGGGTGATCTGGGGGTGACGAGCAGGTGGAGCGGTGGGGTCCGGGCGTTGTGTGACTTGGCGGTCTTTGTCGTGTAGTGCGGGGGTTTTAAAAACATATGCGGGGTTTGTTATAAAGCGAGGGCCCAGGGAAAATATAAGATCAGGGGTTATATGGTCCGCGGGGTTATGGTTCTATGGGCACGAGGGGGTGTGTAGGTTTTAAAGCGAGGGGGCTTAAAACTTTAAAGGGTCAGGTTTATATTAAAACAAGGTTTAATATAAATTAAAAGGGTCCTGAAAGGTCTAAACTTATGTTTAAAACAATGTAAAAAGACATTTTTTAATTTTTAACAAAACAATTGAAATTTGATGAAGTGAGGGGGTTAATGAGGTTTTTGAAGATGAAAGTGGGTGTTTTAAGTGGGGAAAATGGAGGAATGAAACTGGTGGTGGGCAAGAAGGGTGGAAATGATGGAAATAAGCCCAAATGATTCTTTTAAGTGCAGTAGGGTGATTTTGGGAAGGCATAGATGAAATATAGTGAAAAAAGGATATATAAGGATAATGAAGGCAGTGAGATTTCTAAAGAGAGTTGATAGGCAAGGAATGCTATCTTTAGTTGCTTGTGGAAAATCCACAGTCACCTAGTGAACTCTATAGAATACAGGAGGATAATAGGTGGACAATCATGGTTTCCTCAATAATGCAGTGGGATCACATAGGGGCGCTAGGAACCAGGGTGATGGCCATAATGATAGGGGTAGAGCTCATGTTTGGCTTTTGTCCACATGCTAAATTTTTATGTCTTGACCATCTTTTGCATTTTATGGTACATTTCCTATTGTAAGTGGCCAAATTATGCTTTTAACTTTTTTTTACTAGCATTAACCTTTGGGGCATTGTTCTAGGTCCGACCCAAAGTGTGGAAAAGGGGATGGGGAGGCTAACTCCTTGTGGACCTGATGGACAAATGTGGACTTGGATGGGAAATATGTGAAAAGGGGCTAATAATGAGCGGAGGTGAGTGATGTATGTGGTGTCGGGAAGTGGGACCACACAAACAAAATCGATATTTCCATGTGGCTCCAATCCTAAAGCTACTAGCCAATAAAGGAGATCCCATGGGACTATGATACAAGGCTAAACACCAAGTTGGATGAGGAGAGAAGAGTACATACGAAGCTCATTCTTTCTGCCAAATCCCCCCACTAATCTATGCCCTAATGTGTCCATGATAAGTAAGCAAAAATACCCAATTACAAAATGAAAGCCACACCTTCGGGGATGGAAGGCCCTCCTTCAAACATACGATCATAATAGAGAAAACCCCTCCAAGTAGATGATAACGGTTAGTTGGCTTGATCCTCATCAAATTAATCTCATCCTTCGAAAATAACTTGATTTTCTTTTAAACTCTACTGTTGATTTATATTTTTGAGGAAAAAAAACAAATTTCTCTCAGAAACCATTTTTTATTAATCCAAAAATTAATATTTTTGATTAATTTTCTAAAATCATTGACTTTGACTTAACCACCAACTTTCAAGGGGTCAAATTTTCTTAAAATATCCATTTTTCCCTTGGTGGAGGACCTCCAAAAATTGATGCCTTTTTGACCCACAAATTTTTGATTATTTTCGACTTGGAGAGAAATTAATTTCTCTAAAATTAATTTTTGACTCAAAATTAATTAATTTCCGGCTTAAGTTTTTTTTTAAAATTTTTCCAGAAAAATTAATTAATTGACTCTAGTGAGGATTAATTAATTTTTTCACCCTCAAATATTTTAGCCATGATGTATAACTATGAGGAACCAGGCACTAAAATATTTTGTACATCAAATAATTTAATTCAACCCTTAGAAGCGAAAAACACTTTTAAACACAAACCCTCAAGACATTACCCAATTCTACGACACAATATGATCTAGTATGAAACTAAGTGTGTCTATAATAAAATAATTTAGCCACAGTGTCTAATTATGAGGGACTATGCACTAAAATTATTCCTATACACACTTTTACATAGACTTGATAAACACTAGGACTTACCTAACATCTTGTTAATGAATTCCACCCTTTCTTTGCTGTTTAAGCTAGAAGAAAAACTCTGCCGATTATGCATATTTACAAACACATAATTCGGGGAGTTCAAAAAACTTCCTATGATGAAATCCTTTGCCAAAATCATAGGCTTACCTAGGTGTTGTTACATAATTTTAATGGTCATACTAGCATCATTTACAATAAACTTTGTAGAAATTGGGTTACAAATGATACAACTAGAAGCTGAACGATGACATTGATTTGAAAAAAAATGATTTGGTGCTTTGTACTCTGCTTCTTGGACTGTTGACAAAGTGTGGTCAACAGTTCTCACATGCGAAAAGACATGTCCATTGAATTAGCCGACTTGTCATCTTGGAGGGCCGACTTGGTCTTATGGAGGACAGTTTGATTCTTAACAATTTTTTTTTTTCTTTTTCTTACAAATACAAATGGACTTTGACTCAACAATTTCTAGAAGCATGAAGAATATGCTTGACTAATAATAATAATTTTCAATTTCTTCTTTTTACATGAAATACAAAACAATATAAGTACAAACTATGAAGACCGAACCTGGTTACTTTTCCAACAGTTAGTGCCTTTGGTCAAATGTATAAGGCACTATTACTGCAGTTGGTATTCTACAAACAAGGCATACCTTGCTTACATTGCATCAATGGGCTTTATGGGTATAATGTGGGATGCTTTATATTTTTTTGTCACTTCAGAGACATTTATCAGAAGAGTATTTGGAGGGGATTAGCATGTAAACTTACGAATGCATTATGTTAAATTTTTTTTGCATAGACAGTTAGCATTGTTATGACAATTACTTCGCTATTTCATGCATCATCTTGAATAGAAAAAATCCTTTATTTCATGGCATAAAAGAATATGGTTTTCGGAATTGCAGGTGGTTGTGCCAAAAACATATTCCAAGTACACCTCAAGGAAAGTTATAACCACAGAATGGGTTGAAGGGGAAAAACTGTCACAAAGCAAAACAGATGATGTTGGAGAACTGGTCAATGTTGGTGTAATATGTTATCTCAAACAGGTTTAAATTCTTATCTCATCTCTTTATTCAGGTCATCATACATTTTATTGGTATTTACTATATCCCTCTATTATTTAACCTTTATTTTTTAAGTGCTTGAATTTCTGTATTTCTCATTTTCCTTTCCGTTTAGTTAGGGGAGGGGAAAGGAATGAAAGCTGACATGTGTGCTATGTTTTTGTCATCATGGATCCATGGTATAAAGTAATATTTGCATCAATAATTTTTTCGACATTTTTATCTTGATGTCCTTAAACAACCACTCCTTCCTGAGTTGATAGTTACGAGAAAGGATAGACTGCATTGATTTTCTGAATCTTAATACCCTCTTTAAGGACACGTAATTGAGAATACCATGGAAGGTATCATAATAAAAGCATACCGAAGAAGAATCAGTTAGGCATTCATGATTTTTGGAGGAAATAATAACAGGAGGCATGTGTTATTTAAGCCAAACTGTGTTACAAAGTCCTAAACATAATGAGCACAGGCTATTAATGGCACCTTTTCATTGCACATATGTTTTGCTGGATGCCTGATAGACCTTTCCGACATTTGCATGAATAGCCAATTTGCATTTTACATACCTTCTCTGCCTTACCTCTCTGCTAACTAGCCTTAGTTGTTGCATCTCTGGAATCCCAAGAATTGATTTAGACCCATCTCCACCCCAGTAGTCATCCAGCTAAGTATTATTTTAATATCCCAAGTTTCTTTGGAATGCAGCTACAAACAAATCTTACTAGCAATTGATTCCCAACCCAGTTCTAAAGAACTTCTGGCAGTTTAGTTTGAATGTATATGCATGCTAAATCACTTCAACTCTCTCAGAACCTGTCAGTAAGATAGCTGATTGTAAAGAAAGACTCGAGAGGTTTAGGGCTTGCATTTGTTCCCATAATGCAGTACATCATCATCCTGTTTATATTTCACCTAAGGTATCATCATGGATACTCAATTCCTTGAAGTTGCATCCTGGTTACTGAAAATTAGTTAGGCTATTATGCTTATATGCTATCTCATGTAATCTAAATTTGCAACTTGATTGGAGTTTTTCTCCAAGACCGAGAAAAGTATTATTTCCCAGAAAGGGTTGATACCGAGAAAGATGGTGTGAAGTAATTGTATATTGTTCCTAATGGTGATATTCTTTTTTACTTCAATTCGTTTTCCAGGGCGTTGCTGCAAAATCTAGCAGGCCTTAGAGTGGGCTGTGTTGAGATTTTTGGGTAGCATCGGATGTGCTCTAGCTCCCAAATTTTGTGGAGGAGCTGGAGTACATGAGATCTCCAAGACCCAGAAAGCGTTTAAAGAAATTCCATCAGGTTTAAGAGATATTCAAATAATTAATCTTTTTAATTAAGGACCCTAAGTCTATAACTTAGGAAAATTAAAAGGTTAAAGTGAATAAATTAAACATGTGATGAGAATGACTTAAGTGACGCGGATCAAACAACTTCTAATTTTAGCTGTCGATTAGAGATTAGATCACGGCCGTTGATGTTTCAATGAGAAAAGTATAAGAGAAGGGCTTGGGGTCAGTTGGAGAATATACAGATTGGCGGAGCACTGAAGCTAAGCTGAAATTCTAGGGCATGGTTTGCTAAGAATTTCAGGAGGAGTTTGCAGTGCAGAGAGGGGCAGTATTGGAAAGGGGATGGTTTGATCCTTGGCCAAGAGTACAATAGCGGCAGAGAGACAACATACCGAGCAGCGCAAAGGCATTCCAGAGCCACGCAGCAGGGGCCACGCAGGCCCAGTTAGGGCAACACAAGGGCAGCGTAAGCTCTTCAGGGGTGACACAAGCCCTTCCAGAGAAGCGCAGAGGCTGACGCAAGCCAGGAAGGCTAACGTAGAGGGCTGAGGAGCAACGTTGGGGTTTCTGGTGGGCCAGAAAGGGCTCGAGTTTTGTAAATCTCGTTTGAGGGTGTGAATCAGCCATATTTTCTGCCTCTGAGTGAAAAAGGTATTGTTGCAGTGTTTTTCTCTGTAGGGCCAACCAAGTTTGGTGCCCAGAAAATGTTGTATTCAAAATCTGCTTAATAATAAAACCCTCCAGAGCTAGCTGCACCAGTTTTTCTGCATTGGGTTTTTCCAGGGACGTTTGTCTGAAAAATTTGTGTCAATTTGTCATATGAGCGTGCTATTCAGTAAATGATCTGTATGTGTAGGCTGTTATTTGTATTACTTCGATGTTATTTTGAATATTCAGATTAATAACTTGTGTATTTAATCCACTGTGGAAAAAGTCGGCAAAAAGTTGCGATTTAATCCTAAAATGGCAATTTTTTTAGCTGGCCAATTAAATCAGCCGACTTTTTGCCAAAAGTTGGGATTAAATCGAGACTTTTTCTAAAAAATTGTGAGTAAGGTAGTTTCTTTAATGATTTTTAATTTTTTTTTTGAAAACATCGGGAGTTTTTTTCCAAAAAATGGGGATTTTTCAAAAAAATCGGGATTTTTTCCAAAAATGAATATTTTTGTATATTTTTTTTTAAAATTTTGCCGACTTTTTGCCAACTTTTTCAAAAAACTCCCGACTTTATCGAGTCTTTCAACTTTTGGACCCTTGCCAATTTAATCCCGACTTTGACTTTTTCCACATTGATTTAATCAAGTAGGAGAAGTAAATCAAGAATTAACAGTAGGATTTCTTATATTAAGAAATTTTCATAGGTTGCCCTATCAAGGCTAACACTAGAGCAAGTGACAACAATGGGGTAGTGGCCCACTGTCACCATAGCCAAAACCCCCTACTCTCTATGGATTTTTATCGATGGGAGGAGTCCCAATGTGCAATAAGGTCACCTAATTGGTATTCTAAGGTCAAGATATAAGGTTTCTTGATAAGGCCTTCCATAAGAAAGACACAATTTAGGCCCAAGGCTTCAATGAAAAGCAATTTGCTTTCTTTGTAGAGACCTAGGGTTGAGAGCACAATACCTAGGGCTTGATTGATAGGTTGAGTGTTGAGGTGGCCAAAGGTCAAGGCAAGGAGAAAGGGTTTCCAACCGTGTATATTAGCAAGATCAAGGCACACAAAACCCTCAAACAAGCTCCTAAGTTGAGGCAAGACCAAACTAGGGCTAGCTTAGGGCTAGTAACTAGGAAAAATAAATTTATGGACGAAATTGAAGTGAAATTTATGGATCAAAGTTAAAGTGATCACCAACAAAGAAGGGCTAGTGCCTTACCCTTTGATGGATGGAGTCTGTGAGTTGATTAAATGAGCGAAAGGTTGCTAAGGGGGGAGGATTTTTGATGCCTTAGCATAAAAAACCCTAACAATTACCTATGCAATGGATCAAGGAGTTTGATGAGTGAGTTGGTTAAAGTTCACCACTATGATATTCATTCACATGTTATTCATGAGTAATGCATGCAATAATGACATCTAGATACCATTCAATATATATTCAACAAATTAGGGCACAATAGCAAAACCCTAGTTTTAATATATTCCATACATTAGACATAAAAATACAAATATTCAGCAATAAGCTCACTTACAAAGATAAGATGCAAGATGATCCATCCATTGGTCTAAGATAATAGTTCCAAAGACAAACCATTTTCTCCAAATATCAAAGTGCATTCATAGGTCACATCTTTAACACAAGAAAAGAGGGTCGAAATTCTCTAAAGAGAGGCCGAAATATCCAAGTTGTGACGATGATTTACGTCAAATGATATCTGTTGATTTTTGTAGCATCGAAAAGTGCTCTAAGTCTCAAATTTGGTGGAGAGGCTTAGACACTCGTATTCCAAAGAACCCAAAACCGTTTGTGGAAATTCCACTCGGTTCATGTTTTATTAAAATAATTAATTATTTTAATGGGGACTCTAAGTCTAAACTTAGAGAAATTAAATAATTAAAGGGTATTAATAAAACAGAGTGAATCTTCTAGAGAACGAATATTAAGTCATGTTTTAATCTTAGCCATTGATTAGACATCTAATTTGGGACGTTGATATGTCAACGAGAAGATTATAAAAGAAGGCTTGAGGGTCATTTGGAAAATACACCAAGGCAGATACTCAGTTGCCAAAGAAGATCGATTTTCTCACTGGCTGAAGTTCAGCACGAGAAATCGATTCAGAGGGAGAGTTGTAGGGTGGAGAGAGAGAGAGGGATCAACAAGAGTTGAGGTGGCAGAACTCGACAGAGAAGCAGCGCAGAGGCAGTGACGCATGAGTAGTGACAACGCAGAGGCTGTGATGCTGGAATTGTGTAGCCACTGCGCAGAGGCTGACGCAGTGAGACGCAGAGGGATGCAGAGGATCTCCGGGGTCAAAAAATCACTGAGAATCAAGTGAGGAACACAATTGTAAATTCCTCATAATATTTCTCTTCTGTTCTGATGGTATTTTTCTGTATAAGAGAATTTTGCTGAAGAATAGTAAAACCCTCATCTGCTACACCAGTTTTCCCACATTGGATTTTTCCAGGGACAATTGTCCAAAAATAATTGTGTCATTGATGTGCTTGTATTTCCTTGTGTTGCTCAACATTTTATTTGTGATAACTGTAGTTGTATTTATTTCAATATTTATTGAAGCAATTTCCGTAGATAACTTGTTACAAAATAATAAGTAGGAGAAGTAATATCAGATACTGTAGTAGAATTTCGTTTTAGAAATTTTCACATGGTATCAGAGCTAGATCGGGGAAAGGCACAAAAGAATATGCGTTGAAGGGAAGCCATGGCGTTGTATCTTAAACATAAAATCGAATCCCAGAAGGGTGACGTAGTTTTTGTGAAAATTTATGAATACAAAATTACAGAAACCCTACTGCAGTATCTTAATTTACTTCTCCTACTTGTGATTTAATTATACAAGTTATTTTTAGAAAAATTCAGAAAATATCAAATTAAACACAACTAGAAGCCTACACATATACAAATCTTTTACTGAAGCATAACACACATATGACATAGGACACACATGATTTTTTGGACATATGTCCTCGGAAAAACCCAATGCAGGAAAACCGGTGCAACAACTCTTTAAGGGTTTTATTTATTAAGTAGAATATCTGAATACATCTAGGGCACCAATAGTGGTTTGCCCAATAGAGAAATTCACGACAGTAGTACCTTATCACTTGGAGACAGAAAATATGGCTGATTCAAACCGTTCAAGAATTATTGAATACTAGCCCTTTCTGGCCCATTGGAACCCTCAGCGCAACTCTTCCTACAACTATGTCAACCCCTCTGGCCCAGCACAGCCTCTGCGCAACATAGGCTGCCCCTGCGTCACTCTGAAGGCCTCTCCGTTGCCTCTGTGTCACCCAGAAGGGTCTGTGTCACCCTCTGCGTGGTCTCTGTGTCAACTTGGCTGGGCTGCATCCCTCCTATTGGCCTCTGCGCTGCTTGGTACGATATTGCCTTTCTGATGTATGTATTCTCGGCCTCGGATCAAAACATCTCTTGCCGATCTGCGCCTCACTAGCACTGCAAGCAAATCGTGCCCTAGAATTTCGACTTATCTCAAGTGCTGCCACTCTGTGTGTCTTCTCCAACTGACACCAAGCCTTCCTTTAACACTTTTCTCATTGAGAAATCAATGGCCGTGATCTAATCAGTAATCAACGACTAAGATTAGAGAAATCTTGATCCACGTCACTTAGAACATTCTCACCACATGTGTAAATTAATTCACTTTAATTTTTCAATTTCCCTAAGTTAGACTTAGGGTCTCTATTAAAAAAATTAATTATTTGGATAACGTTGACACCAGGTGGAATTTCTCCAAACGATTTCTGGGTCTTGGAGATCTCATGTGTTCTAGCCCCTCCACAAATTTTCGAATCTAGAGCACATCCAATGCTACCTCAACACTCCCTCTTAGCGAGGAATGTGCTTTAGCAACACTTCACCACTGAAGCATCACCTTGATCTCTGGCATCGGTCTCCGCGTTGCTGATGCTTGGCCTGCTGCCCTCCATCCACTGCGCTGCTACTTTTTGTACTGCTGCCCATGTCACTGCCACATCTGTATTGCAGTTCCCTCTTAAATTGTTGCATGATGCTGCGTATAGCATTGCCACTGCTAACTGCTGCACTGCAACTCAGTTGCTGAGAAGTAAGCAATTGAAGGACAATCACCCAATCATTGACAGACAAGTCAGTATGGCTGCATCTGATCACTGGAGCACCCTCTGCTACTGCTTTGTGTTGTCTCTCTGAAGCGCTGCACTGTCTGTTGCTCTGTACTGCCTCTGCGCTATTGAAATCCCATCAGCGTCTGCGCTGCTGCTGCCACTGCACTGCGCTGCTCCACTCTTCAACGTCCCAACACTGCCACTACTTCTCCATGATCTTCTGCACCCACTAACTCCAGTCATCCTGCTACTGTCTTAAGGCTCTCGTAGCTCGTATGTGATCCAAGAGTTTGGGCACTTCAAAGATCCTGCCACCAACATCTGTAGTTGCTCTACAGATCTATATCGCCCCACCTCTTCTCTTGAGGCACATGAGCACTCATGGCCACATCATCTTCGCTGCCACTGTCCCCTCTAGCTGCTGCTGCCTTGGAATTTGAAGCTTCGTTGTCCTTCCTCTTAGGACAAGTGATGGTAAAGTGTCCAAGTTCACCACATTTGAAGCACCGGACCTTGGATAGGTCCTTCTTCTTCTTCCCTTGCTGCCGTTGTCCCTTAAATGCTATGGATGCATCTTTCTCCTCCTCATTCTTTATCTTGACTCCTCCGCTGCTAAATTCCCTCTCAGTCACCCTTCGGATCTCCTCCTGTCAAAGGATTGCCCACATGTCTCCCCAATTTGGGAGTTGTGCTCTGCGCAAGATACTTTGGACAAAGGTCTCCCACTCATCGGTGACTGCATTCAGGGCAGTCCTCACCATGAGCCCATCATACGAAGTTGCCCCCATGGCAATCAACTGGTCTCAGATAGTCTGTAATCTAAAGAGGAAGGGATCAATCTCCTCTCCCTTGTGCATCTGGAACATCCGCATCTGGTTCTCCAGAAGCATCTTCCGCTGGATGGAGCTACCTTCATACATCGTGGTCAAAGCTATCCACACTTCATTTTCCGTCTTCTTCTTGGCAATGTGTGGGACCACGTGATCCTTTACTCCATCCATGATCAAGCGCTTAGCCCACACCTGATTTTCTTTGAACTTCTTTAGAGCATCTGCATCGGTCGGCACAACTAGGACATTCTTTGCGTGGTCTCTAATATCGTACTCCTCCAGGACTGTCAGGATTCTGGCTTTTTATATCGCAAAGTTAGACACACCGTCTAACCTATCCTGATCTCTCAGTCCGTACGGGGCCATCTCTGCTCAAACGGTCGAAATGTTGATTTATGGTAGCATCGGATGTGCTCTAGCCTTGTAACTTTGTATATAGGCTAAGACACATGTATTCCATAATACCCAGAAAGGATTTTGGAAAATTCGACTTAGAGATGGTTTAATTAAATTAATTAATCGTTTTTTAATGTTTTCCTAAGTCTAGACTTAGGGAAATTGATTAATTAAAGGGTATTAATTAAACTAAGTGTGAATCTTCTAGATAAAGTCATGGATCACCTCCAAGATAATCTTAGCCCTTGATTATGTTTTAATCTTGGCCGTTGAAGGGTCAACGGAAGAATATAAGGAGGGTGAGGGGCCTATGGAAAACACATTGAGCACATTGAGCATTTGGCATTTTCGAGCTTGAGAGAGCGACTCAACTTTTTGATCAAGATCGAATCACTAGGGCTAGGTTTGCTAAGTGATTAGTTTCAGAGAGGGGCAGATGCAGTAACTGTTCGGGAGGACCAGGAGTACATTTCAGAGAGACGTAGCGCAATCACCTGGAGGGGTGACACAGTTCCAGAGCTTGCCCACGCAGGCTTATGCAGTTACAGCATAAGCATCACGCAGAGGCAGAGAGGGGCTTCACCAGCACTGTTTAGATCAGTCGGGGATTTGCAGAGTGAGGTATACCTTACATTTCTTTTGTTGCCTAGTTTTTCTTTGAAGGGTGAGCCAATATTGGCACCCTAGTTGTACTCAAGATTCTACTGCTTAATAATACAAAACCCTCAGATCTGTTGCACCGGTTTTCTCGAGTTGGGTTTTTCCGGGGACAGTCCAAAAATAACTTTGTCAAATGTGGATGTTTTTCATTATATTTTGTTCAGTTTGTTTCAACACTTAGATTTATTCCGCAGATTTTTTTGTGTATACTGCTTCAGTAATTACTTCGATATTTCACTGTAATGAAATAATTATGAAAAATAATAGAAGTAATTCAGATTTGTTGCAGTAGGAATCCAAATTTAGGATTTTTCACATGGTACAAGAGCTTATTCAAGCTAAAGTGCAGGAGAAACAAGAGTGAACCAACATATTAGCGCTGGAGAGACTGGGATCTGCGTAAGCGACAACGGACCCCCCTGAAATTATGCAGTCCAGGCCAGGAGGGCAATCCAACACAAAAAAGGCTCCCTCTGAGAGAGTTGACAGAGGGGTAAGCTTTTTCAGTTGCAGAAGAGGCGGCGTAGCAAACAAGCGTAGCTGAAGGATGCAGTTGCTGCACAACAGTGAGTGCTGGTGCATCCGTGTCAGAAAATTTCTGAAAAACACAGATTGGGGATTTCTTGACCTTAGAGAGTTTTCTTACTCAAAGAAACTCAGTTTTTCCCGTGTAGCAGCAGAAGCATTGACTTACTCCTCAAGGAGTGCGTAAGTCTAGCTGAGCAGAGGGTTAGAGGAAGATATCAATAGTTGAGGAGATGGCCAGCAACAGATTGCGTGACCAAGATAGATTGGAGGGTGCCTCCAACTATGTTATTTGGAAATCAAGGATTCAGTTTCTCCTTGATGAGCATGATCTAAAGGCCTTCATAGACAGTGCAGTTGCAGAACCACTAGGTGCAACACATCTGAGATCCTTCAAGAAGAGCATGGCTAGGGCCAAACGATTGATCCTAGATGGTGTAAGGATCACATCATACCTCACATAGCAACAAAGAACACTGCTAGAGAAATGTGGGTAGGGCTGGAAAAGCTATACCAAGGATCTTCCAACCAGCGGAAGATGTATCTGGAGGAGAAGATGCGTAATACCAGGATGAAGAAGGGAGAGTGTTTTGACTCCTTCCTATCTAGAATTCAGGATAACTGAGATTAGCTGTCAACAGTGGGATGAACACCCAAAGACTCAGAGCTAGTAAGGCCCACTTTGAACTCTGTTTCAGAAGATTATCAGGTCTTTTTCCAAAGCATTCTGGGCAGAGAAAAGCTTCCAGGATGGGAAGCGATGTGGGTAGCCTTGCAGCAAGAAGAGTTGAGGAGAGATATCCTCAAAATCCATATTGAGGATGGTAGCAATGGTTCGAAAGTCAAGAAGGAGGAAGAAGATAACACTGCCCTTGCATCAAAGGGGCAACAGAGGTAGAAGAAGAAAGATCTGTCCAAGATCAAGTGCTTTAGGTGTGGAGAAATGGGACATTATGCCACACAATGTCCTCTTAAGAAAAAGGATAAGGAGGAGAAGCAAGATCCTCAAGCTGGAGTTGCCAAGATTGAGGCAGAAGCAGATTGTGATATGTTAGCTCATATTCCGAAAGGAGAGAAGTGGGATGACTTGGAGTTGTAGATCCAGAATCTACATGTGGCAGGAACCCTGAGTATTTCCAGACTCTTGGATCACACGTGAGCTACGACAGCCTAAAGACAATAGCAGGATGGATAGCGACAACAGAAGATGAGAAGACAATGCAATGGCTAGTAGTACTAGAGCCCAATCAACGCAGAGAGGGAGCAGCAGCATCAGTAGTTGAGCAGTAGCAAGTAGTGCAGTGCTCACGTAGTTCAAAGCAACAACAACGTAGTATTTTCAGAGAGCTAGTGCAGAAGTTAGCAGTAGTCAGTCTTATTTTTCAGATCCAGTTTTACTTGTCCAAATTCAGATGTTTTTCTGTTGCAATTAGCAACAGTGCAACAGTAGTTGAGCAACAACAACAGCAGATGAGCAGCAACAACGCAGTGCATAGTGGTGCTGTGCAGTGCAACAACATGGTTGCAGAATTCAGAGGGAGTTGCAGTACAGTAGCAGTTGGCAGCAGCATGCAAAGTCAACAGCAATACAGATGCAACATTTTTCTGTGCACTATTGGTGAGCAGCATCAATAGCACACCAACAGATGTTCCAGAAGTCAGAGCAGCACATTGAGTTGTCTTGCTAGAGCACTTTCCTCGCTAATAGGGAGTGTTGATTTATGGTAGCATCGGATGTGCTCTAGCCTTGTAACTTTGTATATAGGCTAGTACACATGTATTCCATAATACCCAGAAAGGATTTTGGAAAATTTAACTTAGAGATGGTTTAATTAAATTAATTAATCGTTTTTTAATGTTTACCTAAGTCTAAACTTAGGGAAATTGATTAATTAAACTAAGTGTGAATCTTCTAGATAAAGTCATGGATCACCTCCAAGTTAATCTTAACCCTTGATTATGATTTAATCTTGGCCGTTGAAGGATCAACGGAAGAATATAAGGAGGGTGAGGGGCCTATGGAAAACACATTGAGCACATTGAGCATTTGGCATTTTTGAGCTTGAGAGAGAGACTCAACTTTTTGATCAAGATCGAATCACTAGGGCTGGGTTTGCTAAGTGATTTGATTCAGTGATCAGTTTTAGAGAGGGGTAGATGTAGTAACTGGTCAGGAGAATCAAGAGTACATTTCAGAGAGAGGCAGCAGTGACGCAGAGAGAGGCAGCGCAGTCACCTCGAGGGGTGACGCAGTTCCAGAGCCTGCCCACGCAGGCTTACGCAGTTGTAGCGTACGCATCACGCAGAGACAGAGAGGGGTTTCACCAGCGCTGTTTAGATCAGCCGAGGATTTGCAGAGTGAGGTATACCTCACATTTCTTCTGTTGCCTAGTTTTTCTTTGAAGGCTGAGCTAGATATTGGCACCCTAGTTGTACTCAAGATTCTACTGCGTAATAATACAAAACCCTTAGATTTGCTGCACCAGTTTTCTCGAGTTGGGTTTTTCCGGGGACTTAGTCCAAAAATAACCGTGTCAAATGTGGATGTTTTTCATTGTATTTTGTTCAGTTTGTTTCAACACTTAGATTTATTCCGCAGCATTATTTGTGTAGACTGCTTCAGTAATTACTTCGATATTTCACTGTAATGAAATAATTATGAAAAATAATAGAAGAAGTAATTTAGATTTGTTGCAGTAGGAATCCAAATTTAGGATTTTTCACACGAAATAGGTCCTCTTCTCCATTCTACTGCCATTGCACTCAATAGAAGATCAAATCTGGGTTTCTTGGCGATAAAAACCCTCTAGAGAAAACTGCTCCTTACGACAACTGATTTCTCTCCCGAAAATCCTTCGCCAATTCTGCCGAATCAGTGCTCTACGATCACCCTCCTAATTGAATCTCGGATTTCTTGGCAAAAAAAAACTGCTGAGGGACTGTTTCCCCTTACTTTGTCACCTTTGCGAGGCACTGTTCTGCACCGACAAAACCAATGCCCCACCAGAAACTTCGAAGATCAGAAGCTGCACTTCTAGCCCCGACAACCGACACAACGTCTCTCCAACTCGGACTATGTCACCCATTAGGGCTTGCGTCAGCCACTGCAATGCTCCGATACCATGTGGAAATTTCTGAATACAAAATTACAGAAACCCTACTGCAGTATCTTGATTTACTTCTCCTACTTGTGATTTAATTATACAAGTTATTTTCAGAAATATTCATAAAATATCGAAGTAAACTCAACTAGCAACCTACACATATACATATCATTTATTGATTACGCACATATGACAAACGACACATGATTTTTTGGACAAGTGTCCCCGGAAAAACCCAATGCGGGAAAACTCATGCAACAACTCTTTGATGGTTTTATTTATTATGCAGAATATCTGAATACATCTAGGGCACCAGTAGTGGTTTTCACCGCAGAGAAATTCATGACAGTAGTACATTATCACTCATATACAAAAAATATGGCTGATTCAAACCCTTCAGGAATTACTTAATACGAGCCCTTTCTGGTCCACTAGAACCCTCAACGCAGCTCTTCCTGCAACTGCGTCAACCCCTCTAGCCTAGTGTAGCCTCTGCGCAGCACAGGTGTTAATTTTGGACAACTAGGTCCAAACTCCATGTTGTGATGCTCAGATGAAGTTGCAAATATTTTTATTGGATTCCTCTTTCGGAGAGGTGCAAGATCGATCTAAAGATCATCTTGATCCGATGAGCAGAACATTTATTTTGAATTTATTCAAAATATGTGTAGGTCGGCCTGAAATGAAATGTAGGCTTGAAGCCCCAGTAGTTGTGTCACACACCCTCATTGCTGGATATAAATAGGTCAACGTTGGAGGTCATTTTCACTCATCTATCACATCACATTCTCTCTCCTCATCTGATTGGTTCGATCATCTATTGGAGTCTCTTCTCCTCACACGTGGGAACATGCATCAAGAAGATTTTTGTTTTTTTGACCTAGGGTTTTTTAGCACAGAGTTGACCAGCATTGACTTTGGTCAATGCTTGGTCAAACTGACCCAAATCTTGGTCAAAATTCCGATTTCTGCAGTCCGCATTTTCTAGCACAGAAATTGAAGTTGACCATTGACTTTGACCAGGATGCATTGACTTTTTGCTAATGCTGTTTTGCGTTGACCGTTGACTGTAACAACGTTGACTTTCATTGACTGATATTGCTGTCCGAGAGGGTTGTGTGACACTTTTGGTTCGCTGACCGTATTGAGACTTTGTTGGTTGTAGCATCCTGTTGACCGCTGTAACACACCAACACACATATATTTTTGGCTTGTCTTCTGTCGATCTACTGGTATGTTCTATCAACATTTTACTTTCTTGTTTATGTGATTGCTATTTGATATTGGGGATAAAAAGTAAAGTTGCATCAAGCATAGAACATCTACAAAAATTTACATGGTATCAGAGCTGAGGTGAAGACAAAGCCCAAGTTTGTAGCAATCACTGAAGAAGAGCATGGGTACCTTAAACTACAATGGCTTTAAAGCTGATGACAAATTGACTGAGAAGGAAGACTTCCATGCCTAGAAGATGACATTGGATCTTATGTTGGAAGACCAAGATGTCATGGACTATGTGTAGGGTAAAATCCAAGAGCCTCCATCCACTGTACCTGCTGCCACCAAGTCTAAGTGTAAGAAGGGGGAAATCAAAGCAAAGCTGATGATCAGGGACTCAATTCATAAGAGTTTGGTTGCCTACATCTCTGAGCTGGGCACATCCAAGGAGATGTATTATAAGTTGGTCAACATGTTCAATGCCAACAATGCAAATCAAGTCCTATTCTTTAAGAACCAACTGAAGAATTTGAAGAAAGGCAGGGATGAAGCCGTTCAATCCTATTTTCTGAAGTTGACCGAAATAAGAAATAATCTTCTGGCTCTTAGGGAGCTAATAGCTGATCGAGAGATAGTTCTCACCGCACTTGGAGGTCTCTCATCTGAATGGCATGTATTCAATACTACCATTCTCAATAACAATGTGATACCTGATTTTGACGAAGTATTATCGAGATGCGTACAAGAAGAGACAAGGATGAAGGAATATGAAAATGAAGGAAATGCTGCCTTTACTGCTCGTGCTAAAAAGAACTTTGGTGGTCCGAGGAACAAAGGAAGAGTAGGGGCCCAAGGGAAGAAAGGTAAATGTTACACATGTCACAAGACTGACCACTATGCTAGAGAATGCCCTTTCAAGAAGGATTCTCCTGATAATGATGACAACAACAACAACCAGAGGAATGGAAATCAAAGGAACAACAGGTTCAAAGGAAAGAGGAAGGCTGCCTCTGGTGGAAATGGGCAACCTTACAAAAGGTCGAGAAATTCCAGGTATGAAGAATCTAATGTTGTTGATGACAAAAGAAATGAATTCATTCTTGTATCTGTCCTCTCTGCTGCATCTCCACCTGACACTATGGATGTCTGGTTGATAGATAGTGGTGCCTCAAGGCACATCACTGGGTTCAAGGAAGCACTTTCTGACATGGTTGAGAAGGATGTTGATCTGAAAATTATCCTTGGAGATAATGCCACATATCCCATGAAAAGGACAGGGACTGTGACCCTCCACTTGTCTCAAGGTTAAGTCCTCCGCCTGCAAGATGTACTATATGTACCTGATTTGAAGAAGAACCTTGTGTCTATTTCGGCCATGGAAGACAAAGGTTTCAATGTGGCATTCATTGATGGGAAGATGCGTATCTAGAAGAAGAGTTTCAAGGAAGCTATCACGATTGGGTTTAGAGTTGATACACTCTAGCAGGTTGGAGGAAGTCCACTGGGAGCGATGACACGTGATACTATCTGACAGACTGAACTATGGCGTCGGAGGTTTGGACACCTTCATTATAAAGCCCTTCCTGAAGCAAGGAAGGTGGTGACGGGGATGCCCGAGTTCACAAATTATCATGAAGGTGTATGTCAGTGCTGTGTCGACGGAAAGCATACAAGGGGACCTTTCCCCTCAAGTGTCACAAAGACATCTGATGTCTTGCAATTGGTACATTCTGATCTGTCTGGTATGCTGCCTGTGACATCCTTGGGAGGATGTTCTTATTATATGATGTTCATAGATGACTTCTCTCGCAAAACCTAGATATACTCCTTGAAAAAGAAGGATGAGGCTTTCATGTGGTTCCGTACCTTCAAAGAATTGGTGGAAAATCTAATAGGGAAGAAGATCAAGATATTGAGGACCGATAATGGCACTGAATATGAGACGAACGAGTTCAAGAACTTTTGCAGAGAAGCTGGCATCAAGAGGGAGACCACAACTGTCTATACTCCTGAGCAGAATGGCATTGCTGAAAGAAAGAACATGACCATTGTGGAAGCTGCTCGTGCCATGCTATGTGACCAAGGTCTTCCGAAGTTCCTGTGGGGAGAAGCTGCGAACACTGTTGTGTACATACAAAACCGATGCCTGCATTCTGCTCTGGATTCCAAAACTCTCGAAGAGGTTTTCTCTGGTAAGAAACTTGATGTCTCAAATTTTAGAGTTTTTGGATGTCCCGTTTATTTTCATGTACCGAAGGAGAAGAGGAGCAAGCTGGATGCTTCTGGGAAGAAGTGAATGCTTGTGGGCTACAACGAAACTTCGAAGGCCTATAGAGTCTATGTGCCTGATCAAAGGGAAGTGGAGATATGCCACGATGTTACCTTTGACGAAGATGCTTCCCTGAGGAAAGTAATCAATCTTGCGAGATCTTAGGAATATCATGAAGCAAGGCCTGGAAATCAAGAAGAACCGAAGGATGAGACGATGCCCGATGTTGAAGGACCGATGGACCCTGCTGATCCACCTCCTTCAATGAGGAAAAGACCATCATGGCTCATGGACACTCTCAAGGATGCCGAGAATCATATGGCCCCAAGGGGGACATTTCGTGAAAGCAAGAAGCCGAATAGATACCAAGGGTATCTAGCAGCCATGAGTACACTCGTACAATCTGAGCCTGGATCTTTTGAAGAAGTCGTCAAGCATCAAGTTTGGAATGATTCTATGCACGAAGAATATGAGTCCATTATGAAGAATGATGTCTGGGATGTGGTTCTGAGACTAGAGGACAACGCAGTTGTCACTTCGAAATGGCTCTATAAGATCAAGCATGGATCTGATGGTAGTGCTGAAAAGTTCAAGGCAAGATTCATTGCCTGTGGCTTCTCTCAAATGGAAGGCGTAGACTATGATGACATATTTGCACTTGTGGCCCGATATACCACCATCCAATCTATCATAGTCCTTGCTGCTACACAAGGATGGAATCTTCATCAGATGGATGTGAAGACCACATTTCTACATGGTGCGATAAAGGAAGAGGTGTATGTGGAGCAACCTCTGGGGTTCAAAGTCCAGGTTCGGGACACCCATGTTTACAGGTTGAAGAAAGCCTTCTATGGGTTGAAGCAAGCACCCAGAGATTGGTACGAGAGGATAGATAGCTACCTGATGAAGCTGGGCTTCACTCGTAGTAATGCTGACCCGAACCTTTACTTCAAGGTTGATAGAGAAAAGCTTGTCATTCTGGTGCTGTATGTGGACGACCTCTTCCTGACAGGTGCTAACCCTCTGATTCATCACTGTAAGAGGGAGCTCGCTGCTGAGTTCGAGATGAAGGACATAGGATTGATGCACTACTTCCTAGGCCTGGAGGTCTGGTAGAGACCTGGCGAGATTTTCCTTTCTCAAGGAATATATATTATGAAGCTTCAAAAAAGATTTGGAATGGTGGACTATAAGTCCGTGTCGACACCGATGGAGCTCAACTTTAAGAAGTTGAGTGGCAGTGCTGCTGGCTCTTGGTAGCAAATACTACTGAGTATCGTCAACTCGTAGGGGCCCTGATGTTCTTAGTGAACACTTTGAGTCAACATATGGTTGAACCTCATCACATTCACTGGGTTGGTGCCAAGAATCTGTTGAGATATCTTCGCGGCACGATAAACCATGGGCTAAGATACACTACTGGGAGCATGACACTCCATGGATATATTTTTTCCGATTGGGCTGGCAGTGTGGTCGATTGTAAGAGCACATCGGGATGCTGCTTCACACTTGGGTTTGCTTCGATATCATGGATGACCAGGAAGCAGAAGTCGGTGGCTTTGAGCACTGCGGAGGCTGAATACATTGCAGCGAGTATGGTCTGTTGTGAAGCGGTTTGGTTGCGAAAGCTCTTCAGTGAGCTGTTCGAGCATGTGCTAGATACCATCGTGATACTCTTTGATAACTAGAGTGGGATTTGGTTGTCCGAGAATCTCGTGTTCCACGATCGATCCAAGCATATTGATATCAGGTACCACTTTATTCGGGATATGGTATAGCGAGGCGCCGTAAGGCTCGATCATATAGGAATGTATGAGTAGGTCGTGAACATTCTCACAAAGCCCCTAGGGAAGGTCAAGTTCCTAACCTTCCATGAGAATCTTGGAATCGTGGAACGATCCTATGCTGAAGGTCCTGTTGGATGATGAGCTCTGGGAGCTCTGGGGGGCTTTGGGGATAGCTTCTTGGAGCTATAAGCACACACGGGGCTAGGCTTGCCGAACCTTGTGGTGCTTCTGCCCTACCGTTATGATGATTGAGTTGATTCACCTCTCATGATCTGTGCCCCGTATGCATCCTACGCATTGAGTCCCGGACTCATGGGAAGTACCTCTCATGGCTAGTGAGGTGGGAAAAGCTAGAGACTAGTAGCAAAGACTGATGGACGCATCAGAGATTGCTGTACTCTCTATGTCTAGGATGGCACGTGTCCAACGACTTGATCTGGGATCAAGTCTATTGAAGTTTCAGACCTCCAATTGACTTCGGGTCAAGTAAACCAACTTCAGGCTGGTATGAGACTCTTTGAGTCCTATAGAGGCTTCAGACCTCTGGGCTGAATCTGTCAACCGGGAATGATGTTTTTGTGACTGACCCACTTTTGTTGTGAAATAAAGAAGCCAACAAAGAAAGTTACGGCGGGACGACACACAATGTTTGGATGGCACGGTGGATGGAGTTCTCCCTAGTTGAGAGGGAGTGTTAATTTTGGCTTGGCTGGGCTGCGTACCTCCTGTTGGCCTCTGCGCTGCCTGGTACGGTATTGCCTCTCTGATGTATGTATTATCGGCCTTGGATCAGAACATCCCTTGTCGATCTGCCCCTCACTAACACTGCAAGCTCACTCGAAAATTCTCAGCAAACCGCGCCCCAGAATTTCGACTTAGGTCAAGTGCTGCTACTCTGTGTGTCTTCTCCAATTGACTCGAAGCCTTCCTTTAATACTTTTCTCGTTGAGAAATCAACGACCATGATCTAATCACTAATCAACGACTAAATTTAGAGAAAGCTTGATCCACGTCACTTAGAACATTCTCACGACATGTGTAAATTATTTCACTTTAAGTTTTCAATTTCCCTAAGTTAGACTTAGGGTCCCCATTAAAAAATTTGATTATTTGAATAACTTTTACACCATGTGGAATTTCTGTAAATGATTTTTGGGTCTTGGAGATCTCATGTGTTCTGGCCCCTCCACAAAGTTTTGGAGCTAGAGCACATTCGATGCTACTCCAAAATCTCAACAGTTTTCTGCAGGGCTGCTAGAGAAGGAAGAAGCACGATGAATGATCATGACATCTCAGAATTATCTTCCAGGTTGGAAGAGGAATTTGCTTGCTTATCTACTTCAACATCAACATCAACATCAACTGATGATTGGTACATTGATAGTGGGGCCTCAACACATATGATTGGGGTTTGTGAATATTTCTCGAGTTATTAAGAAAAAATGATGATTTCTATGGGAAACAAAAAAAAGTGTACCCCATTAGGAAGAGGGACCAAAGTATTTCAGACATAAGCAGGAGATAATCTCTGGGCCACAAATGTATAGCATATGCCAGGATTGGGAATGAATCTACTTTCAGTGTCCCAATTATAGGACAAGGGATATGATGTATACTTCATTGGAAGAAAAGTATACATCAAGCATCCAAGATTGAAGAAGAAGGCTCAGAATGGAACTCGAAGCAGTAATCTTTACAGGTTGCAGCTCGAGTCTCCAATGGCACTGATAGGCAACGATCTCAGTGGAGAAAAAGATTTGAATGAGCTATGGCACAAACGAATGGGGCATCTTCACCATGGAGCTCTGAGAATGCTCAAAGAAACTGTTTCAGGGGTTCCAGTCTTGAGTACCACGCTTGATGACATGTGCAGAGGATGCGCACTTTGGAAGTATGCGAAAGCAGCATATTCTAGAAGCAACAAGAGGGATCCAAGTGTATTAAGTCTAATACACTCAGATTTCTGCGGACCAATGTCTACCAAAGATCTTAGTGGTGGCGAATACTTTGTCACCTTCATTGATGATCACTCCAGGAAGACTTGGATCTACTTCTTGAAGACCAAGGATGAGGTCTTTGATAGGTTCAGAGAGTTCAAAGCTCTGGTTGAGAACCTAATAAGGCAGAGAATAAAAATTTTGCGCTCAGATAATGGTGGAGAGTACACAGACAAGAACTTCATAGATTTCTGCGTAAGAGAGGGCATCAAGAGAGAATGGACAACTCCATATAATCCAGAGCAGAATGGGGTTGCAGAGCGAAAGAGCAGGACCATTGTTGGAGCAACGAAAGCCATGTTATATGATCAGGATATGCCGAGATTTTTATGGGCTGAAGCATGTAGCACAACTGTATATATTCAGAATAGGACTCCACACAGGGCTTTAGGCAAGACTACTCCCGAGAGTGTCTTCACCGGAAAGAGGCCAGAAGTGAGTCGTTTCTGGATATTTGGAAGTGTGGTATACTGTCACATTCCAGATGAAAAAAGGAGCAAGCTGGATCAGACTACTGAGAAGGGGTACCTTGTAGGATACAGCGAGACCTCGAAGGCATACAAGATCTACATTCTTGGGAGCAGCAAGATTGTAATCAAAAGGGATGCAAATTTCATGGAAGACAGAGCTTTCAGGAAATCCCAAGATATGCCTCCTGGAGAGAGGTCAGAGGATGTTCATCTTGTACAACAACAACATTGGGAAGAACCAGCAGGGGGACATACATCTGGATCAAGCACCATTACCAACACCAATATTTCTACAGGTGGGGAAGATTCAGATGATTTGCAGCAGGTAAGACAACATGAAGAAGAGCTAGCTGAGCCACCCACCACCAGTGGCAGAATCAGCAGAAAGGCATCACAAACGCTGAGGGATGTAGAGGAGTTTATAGGAACTCTGAGAACCGAGAAGAGGCAGCGTAGACAACTTGACAGATACCAAGCCTTGGTAGCAAAGGTTGAAGAACCCTTTTATCTTTCATGAGGTCGTGTAGCATCAAGTCTGGGTGGATGCCATGGTAGAAGAGTATAACTCTATCATGACTAATGATGTCTGGGAAGTTGTCCCTAGACCAGTTAACATGTCAGTTGTAGGTTCGAGGTGGATCTACAAGATCAAGTATGCTATAGATGGCAGCATAGAGAAGTACAAGGCCAGGTTTGTGGTTAAGGGGTATGCCCAGAAGGAAGGGATCGATTATGAGGAGACCTTCGCCCCTATTTCCAAATATACCTCCATAAGATCTGTCGTATCCTTAGCTGCGCAGATGGGATGGGAAATTCATCAAATGGATGTCAAGACAACGTTTTTGAATCGGGTGATTGAAGAAGAGGTGTACATTGAGTAGCCTGAAGGCTTTGAGACTCATGAGAAGAAGTCTCATGTATGCAGACTAAAAAAATCTCTGTATGGGCTCAAGCAGGTACCCAGAGCTTGGTATGGTTGTATTGACGGGTATTTGCAGCAGTTGGGATTTGTCAAGAGTGACGTTGATCCCAATCTCTACTATTTGATGGTAGAAAATGAGCCACTTATTTTAGTACTGTATGTGGATGATCTATTCCTTATAGGATCGTCTAGGCTCATAAAGGACTGCAAGAGGAAATTAGAAGTTGAATTCGACATGAAGGACTTGGGGTTGATGCATTACTTTCTAGGGTTGGAGGTTTCGCAGAATAATAGAGAAATCTTCCTAGGACAAGGAAGATACGCCTCTGAAATCTTGAAAAGATTCAGGATGCAGGACTGTAGGCCCATGGCCACACCCATGATTTCCAACTGGAAGAAGATTGATGCATCAGGAGACAAGGAAGTAGACCCCACCTTGTATAGGTAGCTCATTGGGTCACTTATGTATCTAGTCAACACCAGACTAGACATATGCTTCACTGTCAACACCCTCAGTCAATTCATGGTGGCACCACAGAGGGTGCACAGGGCAGCAGCAAGGCACATTCTTAGATGTGTGCGAGGAACAATCAGATACGGGTTGAAATATACTCGAGGAGATGATGTTAGGTTGAGTGGGTTCACAGATGCAGATTAGGTAGGCAGTTCAGTAGATAGGAAAAGTACCTCTGGGTACTGCTTCAGCATCAGATCAGAGATGAATTCCTGGTGCAGTAGGAAGCATAAATCTGTAGAACAAAGCTCAGCCGGCGCAAAATACATGGCAGCAAGCACAACTACTTGTGAGGCCATATGGCTCAGAAAACTGTTAGTGAATTTATTCAGGAAGAAGATGGAAGTGATCAGTATCTACTGTGATAATCATAGTTGCATCAAACTCTTTGAGAATCCAGTGTTTCATGATCGGTCAAAACATATCGACATTAGGTGCCATTTTATCAGAGACTGTGTTCAGAGAGGAGCAATACAGTTACAGTACATTCCCACAAGGAATCCAGTGGCAAACATTCTCACTAAAGCTCGAGGAAGGGCCAAATTTGTTCAATTCAGAGAGTAGATGGGAATGATTGAGAACCCGTTTCAGTAGCAGAAACATGTGATCTCTCAGCCATATATGCAACACTTGAGAGGGAGCTGTAGTACAAATGCAACAATGGCAGTAGCAGTATCATGGGCAATAATACAGTGGCAACAACAACACAATGTTGGTGGACAACATCAGCAGCTTCAGGATCAGAGCAGTATGTAGCAGGCATAATTGCTAAGAACACTTTCCTCGCTAAGAGGGAGTGTTGATTATTGTAGCATCGAAAAGTGCTCTAAGTCTCAAATTTGGTGGAGAGGCTTAGACACTTGTGTTCCAAAGAACCCAGAAACTGTTTGTGGAAATTCCATTCGGTTCATGTTTTATTAAAAGAATTAATTATTTTAATGGGGACTGTAAGTCTAAACTTAGGGAAATTAAATAATTAAAGGGTATTAATAAAACAAAGTGTGAATCTTCTAGAGAACGAAGATCAAGTCATGTTTAATCTTAACCATCGATTAGACATCTAATATGGGCCATTGATATGTCAGCGAGAGGACTATAAAGGAAGGCTTGAGTGTCATTTGGAAAATACACCAAGGCAGATACTCAATTGCCCAAGAAGATCGATTTTCTCACTGGCTGAAGTTCGACACGAGAAATTGATTCAGAGGGAGAGTTGCAGGGTGGAGAGAGAGAGGGATCAACAAGAGTTGTGGTGGCAGAACTTGACAGAGAAGCAACACAGAGGAAGGACTGCGCAGAGGCAGTGACAGTGCAGAGGCTGTTACGCTGGGATTGCGTAGCCACTGCGCAGAGGCTGACGTAGTGAGATGCAAAGGGACGCAAAGGATCTACGGGGTTAGAAAATTCCTCATAATATTTCTCTTTTGTTATGATGGTCTTTTTTCTATACAAGAGAATTTTGCTGAAGAATAATTACACCCTCATTTGCTGCACCGGTTTTCCCGCATTAGGTTTTTCAGGGGACAATTTTCCAAAAATAATTGTCATTGATGTGCTTGTATTTCCTTATGTGTTGCTCAACATTTTATTTGTGATAACTGCAGTTGTATTTATTTCAATATTTACTGAAGCAATTTTCGTAAATAACTTGTTACAAAATAATAAGCAGGGGAAGTAATATCAGATACTGCAGTATAATTTTGTTTTAGAATTTTTCACAATCTCTCCTCTACTTATATGAGGAGTCACAAAGTTAATTTTAGTCTAATGCCCCCTAAAACAATAAAATAATGATGCAACAACAAGTTAGGTCACAAACTGTCCTAATAGCCAATGACAAAACACAAATTATTGCCCATAAGTGTGAGCCGTAGGGAAGAATGTGCTGATGCCATCCATGCATAGGCCCTTTTAGGGCATGTGTTGAGGGCTAAGGGTGCCAAGTGAAGTGTAAAAGCCCTCTAAAATCGAGATGTGAAGGCTGGCCTTCACATTTCTGTCAATCTCTCTATGTGGGTCCCCAAATTGTATCTTGGGGTCAAAAGTGGTCTCATAGGTCTCTAGGTGGCCAAAATGACTATCTTTGCTCCAATGTTGGGGGTTTTCAAGGTGGTGCTAGCCCTCCCATGTCTCAAAGTGTGAGACCATCCTCCTCTGGGCCCTAGATCAACTACCATCCCTCTAATAGTGCTAAGTCGACTAGGGGCATGCTAGGTCCATGTGCATCAATCCCATAAAAGTCATCAATGTAGGGAAAAGTGTTGGAACGTTGTGGGTGTTGGAGGTGCCGACGAGTATGTATGATGCTTTGCTGCTGCTTAGAGTTTCATGGCTGTCAATGCCCCATCTGTGGGTGTCAATATGCTCATCTGGAAGACATGGGCCCCAATTAAGTTGCTCAAGCCATGGTTGTGGAACCACCAAACAATTACACACAATATCCAATGCTAACAATTACATCATTAGGTACATTTAATCATTTTTGCATCTAAGTGGACCAAGCTTGAAAGTAATGGGCAATTTGACATTTCAAATAAGGCTTCCCTTCCAAAATTAAAGCCTTGATCTCGCGATGGTGTTACCTCCCTAGGTAGGAGTGGTCAATAGACCACCCTATTAGGTGTTTCCAACCCCCTAAAGGAAGTGGCATGTCCTCGGTCCACCCTTTAATTGATAGGTGTGATGTGAATAATGATGGAATGGAGGGGTGAAGAATTCATGGCCAAGTGCCATGGTCAAAGGGATCAACAATGATGGGCTCCTCATCTTGAGTGTACAAATGTGGGGATGCAGCAATCGTGGATGCATGAGTTACCAACTCGGCCTTTGTTTTCCACCCCTCTTGTGCACGCTTTATTTTTTCTTGATTTTTTTTGTATTACTGCTCATAGATTAAAGGGTTGGAGCTTGCTTTGTATGATTTATAGCAATTATTACCCCATTAATGATGATGCAACTCATTGCGCATTAGGGTTTGGGACATGCAGGGGTTCTTTCTCATGATATGAAGAGCAACATGTGCTGAGGAACTGGGTGATGAACATAATGAGTGAGGTAGGGCTCATGCTAGGCTTTTGCCCACATGCTAATGTGTGTCTCAACCATTTTTTGCATTTTGATCTTTTTTTGTTTTTGCTTGTGGTCATCAGATGCTTTGTCTTGTTCTTTTACCTACGCCAACCTCCCAAGGCAAAGTTCCAGGCCCTCCGCAAACATGAGGATGTATGGTGCCAAATCCCGTTGAACCAATTGTTAGTTGAACCTTAAGAAGGGTGGTGGAATATAGGGTTTATAATGTAAGATGGAAAGTGGTAAATATGGAATAGGAAGAGATGGGACTACGCTATCTCAATTGGGGTTTCTTGAGTAATTCCCCTCTTATACCGATTGGGCCATTAGGGGAGGTCCCATTGGACTAGGATGAAAGACTAACCCACCATTTAAGGTGAGGGAACAAGATCATGGTCAAACCCCCTCTTTCTTCCAAGTTGCCCCATAATCTGTGTCAAATGCCCAAATATAAACAAGCATATGCACTGAAATTCGAAATGAATAAAGTACCTTTTGATGAGAAGCCCACCTTCCAACATGTGCTCTTGCCGAATGGACGAGAAAACATATGACTAATGCAGGTGGCAGAGATATGAATGGAACATCGTCATCAAATAGTAGTGGCTGTCAGGGGCTGCTGGCTGGCCGGCTGGAGGAGATGATGGGAGAAAATTTCTCCTATGAGGTCACCAAGCTTTGATGGGTAACACAGGCTACATCTTTTATTTCTCTAGAGTCTATATGTTCTGTTTTACCAGTATCTAAGAGATCGTATTCCCTTCCATAATTTTTTGTTTGTTTCTTCACCATTTTAACTCCTTTAAGTTTCTTATCTTGTTTTTAATGTAGCAAATTTTACCTTGTAGAACTTGTGAATATGGAAGAATCTGCTTTGCTACCCTTGATGTAGACTTATGGATCATTTCAATCTTCCGTAATTATTCTTCATTGTCCTGTAATATGTGTCATAGCGATTTTATTTTTGTGCATTTAAATTAAGGGATCGCTGGTGCTTATATTCAATATATTAATACATGCTGTCATTGAATGGTACAGCTGCTTGATACGGGTCTTTTCCATGCTGATCCACATCCTGGGAACATGATTCGGACTCCAGATGGAAAATTAGCTATTCTAGATTTTGGTATTTACTCTCCTATAATCTTCATCAATTTTGAAAATAATAAGAAAAATTGAAAGGAGTGGCAATTAAAGAACCGTTCAATACAAAGGATAATTATATTTTTATATTATGGATGGTAATTTAAGGTAGAAATCTATGTTTACCAAACTTTACATGTCAGTCGATTTTCACTCATTTATTGATTTCTTTTCTTTGTTGATGTTGCATTTTATCTTTACCTGTTGTAACCATAATTCTTCGTATTTTATTGTGATTTCTATCAAATGAACTGGGAAAAGGGCCTTTTGCCCATCAAAGAAATTATTTTCATACAATTTGATTAATTTGAGGGGTATTTCTACATTTATATAATGAATTCTTGTTGAAAATGGTGACATGATGTTATTATGAGCTAGCTTGATGAAACGGAATTGTTCTATTGCTATGTTACCTGAAACAAATGTTTAATGTTTCCGATTGTGTCAAGTCTTGGAAACATCCTTCTCTTTTAAAAGCTTCAAATATTTACATTAAAATTCAATTAACATGTACATAAGAGTTAGATATGAACATGCCAAGGGGGTCACACTAAATCCCTCTGCCAACGTAGGAAATCAGGATTAGCATATCTGCCTTGGTTTCAATTGGAAGAGTATATATATCATTCCAAGAATAGCTGATCTGGTGGAAAGCCAGATTGCCAAATTTGATCTGAATGTACATATTAGATACTTCTGCCAGATTAAAGGGCATACTTGTCTCTTGAAAAGTTGCCCGACAATGGCGAGTTCATGAGAAGGTGTTAATTAACTTGATCACATACATCTTCTGACCAACCTGCTGAATCATGCACTAGTCTCCAAACAAAATTCCTATCCAATTTTGTGGGCCAAGAAAGAAAGGCCAATACTCTGCTGAAATCCGTTTTCAAAGCATCCCTGTGTGAAAATTCCTTGAAATGCAGCAACTGGAAATATTTCTTCTAACTGATAAATTAATTAACAGTTTATTTTGTTTACGCCAATTAACGAAATATTCACACTACAATTTCTTCACCAAAATAAATATTGCGGAAAATGAGAAAACACTGGTACACACACATAAAAGAATGACACAATTATTTTTGGACAAATGTCACCGGAAAAACCCAATGTGGGAAAACCGGTGCAACAATTGTGGGTGTTATTATTATGCAGCAGTGAGAAATTCTGAGTACAACTGGATGCCCAAAACTGGCAATCCTTTACAAGATAAACTGGCCACAAAAATTAGTGAGACAAATTTTGTTTCAACTGACACTGATCCAGTTCCAAAACTGACACTTCCCGGGCTCCACGAAACCCTTGCATCAGCCTCTGCATCACACCTGCGTAGGCTCTTGTGTGCTCTGCCTGTAAACTGAAATTGATCAAGCCATCTGCCCAATTCAGCCTCTGAGAATGATTCGCTAGCCCCATCTAGAAATTCTCCCGCCCTGCAGCCACTGAATTGTCTCTCTGACTGACCAAATCGAACTCTCCCTCTAAAGCTTCTGCGCAGGCCCTACGAAACCCCATTGAGAAAACTCGGCCCTCTAGTAGCTAGCTCCCCACAACTGGAATACTTCCTTTGGACTCAGTGTCTCTACCCCTATCTGTCTCTGCGTCCCCTCTCTAGCTCAAACTCTTTCTGTAGAATGCTGCTCTCTGGAAAATCGAAATGCCTAGGAATCTCCCTCTCCAAGTGTGTTTCTCAATCTACCCATTAACCTCTGCTTATAATCTCTAGTTGGGATTCCAACGACCACGATTAAAACTCAATTGATGGTTGAGATCATCTCCAAGTCGATCCATGTGAGTTTCTAGAAAATTCTCACCTTTCTCAAATAATTACAATTAATTAACCATTTTTCCTAAGTTTGATTTAGGAAATTTTTAATTGTGGTCAATTAATTTAATTGAGTTATCTCTAGGTGGAATTTCTAAAAATGATTTTTGGGTTTTGGAGAACTCGTGTGTTTTAGCCTCTTCACAAGTTGCGAGACTAGAACACCATCCGATGCTACAAAAACTAACACTCCCTCTTAGCGAAGAAGGTGTTCTCTCCAACTAGTGTTGTACAATTGTCACAACACCTTGTCTCTGCAACATTCTCCAACCACACTGCTGATGTCTGACAACTGTAGCTTCTTGCCATTGTCCACCAACTACTGCGCTAACTCTGATTCATCTGCCACTGACTCTAGTTGAATCAAACTGTTGCATTTGTGTTGCTATTGACACTGCACTGTACATCTTGTACTGTTGTCAACTCTGCATTTGCACTGCAACTCTACTAAGACTCACTCTCAATTGTTGTTGCTGCTACTGCAACTACTGCCACTGAAAAGATACTGAATATTGAATCAACTGTGTCTCTATGCTCTTGAGCATCTGACTACTACTGCACTGCCCACTGAGAAATTTGCGCTGTTGCTGACTCTGCGTTGAGCCTCCTTCTCTGCTGTCAACACTGCTCTACGCTTCTTAGCTTCTGACTACCACTAGTCTGTAACTGTCACTCTAGAACTGACTGCAACAACTGACACTGTTTCTCGTTCTACTGAATACAGTAGGCCCCAGTAACAAAGGTGATGATCCTGGTGCAATAATTGGAACTGATCTCCTTTCATTTTCTGCACTAGATCCTGCCCATTTGGCACATTGGAGTCTGGCATAAATGTATAATTGTCAAAATAAATTTTATTATTATTAAAATGACTTATTAAAGCATGGGTTTCGTGCTTGGGTCATCATTTTCTAGGTCAAAGTTCCCATTGAAGACGTCTAGGTTTTATCTGGAGTCATTAGAGTCATTGTCCATTTTATTAGACCATTCTTGGGCTTTTGTATCATGTAAAAAGAATTATTATTGAGTGAAATAAGTTATTTGTCACCTCCACTCCAAGTCTGCCGTTACTTTATGAAGTTGGCCTACATTAGGGAAATTCAACCCCCAAAAGAGGCTATATATGGAAGATCAGTTCGATTCATTTGGAGCATCACTCACTCAAGTTCGATACACAAGAAGGAGAAGTAGAAATGTGTGAAGTTGAGAAGGGAAAGACAAGATCGAAGTTTTTGGGCCATCTATTTCTCACACGTGCGAAGTTACTGCGCAATTCCAGGGGTCAAAAATATGAGATTTACTGCAAGTCGAAGTTCTGTTGCAGGAGGTTGAAATTTTGCTGCTGCAGGATCAAATTTCTAGGTCAAAGTTGCTACTGGAAGGTTATCATCTGAAGAAGAAGGAAGGGCTGACTTGGTGATTGGAGGAAGTCTGTGTCTAGGTCAAAGAGTCTTGGATTATCTCGTCTTGTCTTATGAATCTACTGAAGGAAGAGGTTTGATTGGGTTTTCCCCTCATTGCAGTTTTGCCCTAATTGTGTGCCTATATCTCGTGTCTCTTGTTCTTGTGATATTCATACACATAATTTGGTAATTGCTTGATGAAAGGTAATCTAATAAAGAAGTAAAACATGCCAACATAATTCACAAGTAATTATCAAGACAGAGGAATCAAACCCTAATTCTACTAGCATTGATTTCTCAACATGGTATTAGAGAAAAGGTCAAGGAAGATTGGAAATCATTTTGTTGGCTTGAAAGGAAAGGTTACTCCCTCTATCATAAGATACTTGAAAATGGGATTCAATATTGCAGGAAGCTAGATTAAAAGAATCATCTACAACTTATCTAATAAGGTCAAAAGCAAAGGGTTCTTGGCAACACTCATAGTTTCTCTCAATGATGACAACACATGGATCATTGATAGTGGAGCATCAAGACATATGACAGGAGAAAGTAAACAACTTCACACTGTATCAAACTAACCATCTTCTCATGCAGTGGAGCTGAGTACAACAACAATTATGCAGTAAAAGGCCTGGGATCAACTTCATTGAAGCTAGAAAATGGAGCAAAGCTACATCTCAACAATATACTCTATGTTCTAGGTTTGAAAGAATTTACTTTTAATTTCTTGTTTAGAAGACAAAGGAGATATAATTTCTTTTGTAGATGGTGTTGGCTTGTGGTTTTTATGAACGGATAAGCCAACATCAGAGTTAAGAAAATGAAGAGCGGGAGCAGCTAAAGTGAAAGCCAAGCACTTCAAGCACGGGTCGGGCGGACACCCCGCAGTCAAAAGAAGAAAGAGCTCTTCCCACTAACCTTTTTGCATCGCCAACCTCTCCGCTCATCGCACTTCGTACTTTGCAGCTTATAACATTTACTCTTGCTTCTCATAAAAAAACTCCTGATATACGATTTGCGGGTAGTCCCACCTTCGTGCCACGTCGCCTTTTTGCCATCGCACATCGCACTTCGCAGCTTATAACATTTACCTCCGCTGCTCATCACAAAAATTTCCGATTTGCGATATGCGATATGAGTTTGGGTCCCACTTGCTTGCCACGTCATCTTCCACTCACCGCACATCGCACATCGTACTTCGCAACTTTTAACATTTACCCCCCGCTTTCCCATAACAAAAACTCCCGATTGCGATTTGCGGGCGGCCCCACCTCCGTCCTGCCACGTCACCTTCCACTCACGGCACTTCGCACATTGCAAGTTTTAACATTTACCTCTTGCTTCTCATAACAAAAACTTCCGATTTGTGATATGCGCTATGAGTTTGGGCCCCACCTTCGTCTGGCCACGTCATCTTCCGCTCATCGCACTTCGCACATCGCAAGTTTTAACACTTACCTCCTGTTTCTCATAACAAAAAGCTCTCAACGCTCGATTGCGATTTGCGATATCAGTTTGGGCCCCACCTCCCTGCCACGTCATCAATAGCCCTTCCATGGCCTTTGTCCCACTCTTTTCAGTGTTAATCATCTTGCTAACTCCACCATCACTTCTGCTCCCCATCACGCATCCGACGACTCATGATCTATTTCGGCCCCCACACCTTCCAAAGGTTAACGCCAAGGGGGGGGGGGGGTCCGAAATGGCCGGTTTTGGAAACTGCCTCTGGTGCTACATGTCAGCCTGCAGTGATTTCGCACCCCCCCGTCTAATGCCACAAACCAGATAGGGCCCCATCCGAAGCCCGATATCTGGTTTTGCAAAGTCCTACGCAACATGGGTTTTTGGATGGAACAAGCGCATTTATGGTACGTTCAATTTGTCCAAGAACTCTCCGCTAAAGAGCCAGGCACACGTGACACGACTGGCCGTTTCATAACGGTTAAGTGGAAATCATGAGAATGAGCGGGTGGAGGCTTTCCACAGCAGGTGGAATTATGTGATGGAAGCCAGACTGCCCACCTGTTCAGAATCACTCCTCGCCGCCCCATTTTGAAGATTCTAGGATTTGGCCTTCATGGCCAACTATGTTTTTCTTTTACTGTTTGATTATGATGCTTTGCTGGTGAAATCTCGATTTCACACGATTCTGTTTTGATTTTCTGATTATGGGAGTGATTGCTTGATGCACGCTCTGCGAGTCGGTTAGGATATTTTGATTTTCACATGTGTTGGCCGATCATGAATGATTATTCGATTGTAAACCCTCAAGGAGAACTCTATATGTAGAGAGTTCAGAGATGAAAGAAAGGTTCTGAATTTTGGAGAATTTTTGTTGTAGTTCTATATGACTGTGCTCTTTATGCTCTGAGACACATATTTGGGAAAGTTGTTTTGAACATAATATGATATACAACGCTATTTATTTGGATTCCAGATGGAGCAATGAGTAGTATGTATCTGTATTCTCTTGTTTATCAGTAATCTCCTGTTTATGTACAATCATCTTTCAATGTTCTGCTGCTTTGATGATTTGTGTAATGTAGCTGCCGGTGGTATGCATTTTTATTCATGAATTTGTGTATGAATAACGCTCATGTGTTAAACTTGCTGTGTCCCCTTAATTCACGCTCCACGAATCTCTCTTGTTGGTCACATTCCACCTACATCCGCTTCCTCTGAGTTCACGGGAGACAGATTCTTAAGACTTTTAAGCTTGTCTCTCGCGGGTTCCTCCTCTGTTCCTTCTCAACACCTCTTTATATTTTGAAAGCCTCTGCTCATTGTTCATACTTGACCCATTTGAAAAACCATCGAGCCATACAACCTCCTGAGCCCTCTCGCAGTATAGGGTAATTCATATGAATCAAACTCCAAAGTCTTGACCATTCCTGAACCACCACAATCATTATTCTCTTTATCCATATTCTGTTAGAGGTGTCCTTAAAATTGTCTACATCTAACCTATGATTTCAAGATGTCCTAGGCACTGGTATTTTGCAACTCAAGGTTGTCTTTAGGAGCTACAACATCTTTTTGGCGCCATTGCCGGGGATATGAATGAAGAAATCTTTTCCCTGGGAGACGACATAAATTCCACCCTTCAGACAGGTGAGTAGGAAGGGTTGGGAGTTGCGTATTCCTCAACTTGGCGACTCCACTATAAAATAGTCCTAATTAGAAGTAATCCTGGCTTTCACCAGGCCTCACTTCAGATTCAAATCCACCATCTACCCCCACCTCTAAATTAGATGGTTGTGCCAAGTTTCCTTTTGAACAAGTATGCTCCCTTGGTCCTCCCTCAGCCTCTAAATGATATGCCACAAGATTATCTAAAGCTCCTGCCTCGGTTTACCGATGAAGATAATACTTTTGCGCAGAGACATATTGAAGCCTTATGCGCCTTCGCTAAGAATGTGAATGTAGAGCACTTAGATGTGGTATTAAGGCTTTTTGTCCAACCCTTGGAGGGAGAAGCCTGGAAATGGTTCGAGTCTCTAGTCGACAACGCAGTCCACACTTGGGAAGAAATGGAAAATTTCTTCACATTAAAATGGGGAGAAAAAAGGGACCATGGATACGTTCTCATTGAGTTCAATGCTCTAAAAAAGAGACACAATGAGGATGTAACAAAATTCATAAAGAAGTTCAATAAGCTCTATAATAATCTTCCTGCTAAAATAAAGCCTCCCCAAGCAGCTGCTAAGGTGGTCTTCGCAGGAGCTTTCGAATCGGAGTTTGGGTTGACCCTAAGAGAAAGAAAATCCACATCTCTGGATCGGATCCAAACTGATGCATTGGAGGTAGAAGCAAAGTTGGCTTCTATTGGTAAATTCAAGGGGAAGACAGAACATTAAGCCAAAAGAAAGAACAGGGAGGAGGCTTCTACTTCAAATCAAGAAAGGGAATCACAAGAGTATAGAATTGAAGAAATGAATAAGCTAATCAAGAACCTTTCAAATAAGCTAATTAAGCTTGAATTGGAGGCCAAAAATTCCCCTCCTCATCCCAACCAAATGATTCCTAATTGAGGGTTTAATCCTCAGTATCGGAAGCCCCCTCTGCAGTTGTTGCAACGGGATAGGAAGGAACAACAAGACCACATTCAACCTCCTCTATACTGGGAGAGAGATGTGGAGGGAAAGGCCGAGGAAGTCACAGGCAGTCAAGAGAATCAATTCCTCGCTTACTTTGATGATGAGGAGGGTGAACTCCTCCTGCAAGGGGAGCAAGAAGAGAAGGAAGTCCCTCTAGAAGATCAAGATATTGACAATTACTGCAGATAGTTCGTGGATTTCATGCAGGCTCAACTCCACAAGAAATATGACCTCAGGTCCTCCAGAAAGAGAACCCGAGGGCAAGAACAAAATGAAGAGTCAATATCAAGAGAACAAACCCCTCCTAGTCTTGCTAGTAAAGGGAAGAAGCGATTAGAAGAGTCAGCTCCTCATAAGGCCACTGCATCCACTTTCACAAAGCAAGAAGCTGATCCTCCCAAAAATGAGAAGTCCACATCTATACCCTTGAAACTACCCGACGCTCCTAACAAGCAGTTCTAAGAAGCCATTACAGAAAAAGGGCCCACACCCTTTAATCTCCAAGAAGAACGACCCATGGTGGTTTTTGGACCGCATGTAGAAAACCAGTTCCTAGCCTATTCTGAAGAAGAGGGAGGCGAGCTGTTATGAAACCAACTCCAAAAATAGAAGAAAAGAGAGATCAACGCCTTAGAAATAAGCCACTTCGAGGGGGCAACCTCCAATACATTACATAAATGAACAATTCTTGGATGATACAAATGACAAAAACTCCTTTCTATATATAGGAGTCCATGGGGCCACAATGTAATCCTAGCTGACCTAACAATAACAATGTAAGGGCACAATAATAACAATATGGGGGTTACAGGGGTACAACAATAACAATAAGGGGGTTACACTAACAACAAGAAGGGACTATACTAGTATTATAGGGACCTAACATGCTCATCTCCTTCAAAAAAGTGTTGTCCTCAATGCTTGAGTAGCTCCGGGTGCTTCTGTATAAAATTCTCATCCTCCCATGTAGAATCTTCAGTGGGTAACTTCTTCCACTTGATGAGATACTTTGAAATTGATCAATTTCGTCATTGTCGAGTTCTTGTTTCCATGACTGCTTCAAGTTCCAAAATGGTTTTTCCTTCCTCATCAAGTTCTGGCAATATTGTTTGAAATGGAAGTTTGTCCCCTATAACCTTCCTTAAGCATGAAACATGGAAAACTGGATACACTCGCGAAGAAGCAGGGAGCTCCAATTTGTATGCCATAGTACCAATATTTTGCAACACCTTGTAAGGACCATAGTACTTTGGCGATAATTTATTATTCTTCTTAGCTTGCTTGAGGGATATTTGTTTGTATGGTTGTAGCCGTAAAAATACCCATTCTCTTACATCAAAACTTCTCTCTCTGCGATGTTGATCTGCTTGTTGTTTCATTCGATTTTGTGCCAAATTTAGGTTATCCTTTAAGAGTTGAAGAACTTCTTGTTGATGCTCGATGTGATCTTCCACTGCTTGAACCCTAGAATTTTCCCTTAAAGAAGATGTGATGGATGGTGGATGATATCCATAAAGTGCCATAAATGGGGCTGCTTTCTTTGCTTGAAGATGGGAAGGTGTTATACCACCATTCAAATGAGGCTGCAAACTTTTCACTTGACCCATTGTGCTTGCTTATCAGATACAAAACAACGAAGATATCCTTCCAAACATTTATTCATCAGTTCTAATTGACCATCGCATTTAGGATGATAAGATGAGCTATGAGCTAGTTGAGTACCAAAACAAGAAAATAATTCCGTCCAAAAATTTCCTGTAAAAATGGGATCTCTATCACTTACAATAATCTTTGGGTTTCCATGTAGCTTTTGAATTGTTTCCATAAATGCAGTAGCAACTGTACTTGCTTTAAATGGATGAGATAGTGCACAAAAGTGTGCATACTTGGTAAGTCTATCAACTACCACCATGATGACACTCTTCCTTTGGACTTAGGTAAACCTGTGATAAAATCCATTGAAATATCCTCCCAACATTGACTTGTAATGATAGAAGTGTAGAAGACCCGAGGTCTTAATTGTCTCAACTTTATTTTGTTAGTGAAACCAAACATTCCCAGACAAACTTTTGAATATCGTATTAAGGCCATCCCAAAAAAATTCTTTCTTCACCCTGTGGTAAGTTTTTAAAAATCCCGAGTGTCCTCCTAAAGGAGAAGTGTGCATTTTCAAAAGAATCTTTTGTTTTAGTTGGGAATTCTTGCAAATATATAAACGATCTTTGTACCATAAGGAATCATTTTTTCTACTAAATGTAATAGATGTACTAGGATCTTGCTGCAACTTTTGAATGAGTGTCCACACTTCTTCGTCCTTCTTCCATTCATCCCTCGCTTCGGTTATCCAATCTGGTTAGATAATAGAAATGACACAAAGCAATGCTTCCACCTCTTCATCCTTTCTTAAGAGTGCATCTGCAACAACATTTAGCTTCCCTTTTTTGTAGATGATTTCAAAGTCATCATAACCAATATCTTAGACCCATTTTTGTCGTTTCCAAGATAGTCTTGTTCCAAAAGTGCTTAAGACTATCATGATCATGCTTTTTACCTTGAAGTGTCTTCCCATTAGTAAGGTCTCCATTTCTTTTAGGTGGCAAAGCATAACATTTCCTTCTCATAAATAGCTTTCTGTAAATACTTTCCTTTGATTAGACGACTTTCAAAAGCAATGGGTCTTCCTTCTTGCATTAAAACAACACCAATTCCATTTCTTGAGGCATCACATTCCACAATAAAGGTTTTTGTGAAGTTTGGCGTAGTTAAGACTGGTGCTAGGCACATTGCGTCTTTAAGATCTTCAAAGGCCTTAGTTGCTTCAGGAGTCCATGAAAATGCATCTTTCTTCATTAATGTTGTTAGAGGTGCTGCTATTCTCCCATAATTCTTAACAAACTTGCTATAATACCCTGTTAACCCGAGAAATCCGCGCAACTGCTTTATGGTTGTGGGGACTTTCCATTCCTTAATGGCTTTAATTTTGTTAAGGTCTACCTTAACACCCTCGTGAGATACAATATGACCCAGATATTCCACCTCTTGTACTCAAAAGAAACATTTGGATGTTTTTGCATATAATTGTTTCTCCTCCAATAGTTTGAGCACCCTGTCAACATGTTGAACATGATCCTTCCAAGACCTGTTGTAGATTAGTATATCATCAAAAAATACTAGCACAAGTTTTCTAAGGAAGGGTTTGAAAATGGAATTCATCAACCCTTGAAATGTAGAAGGTGCATTGATAAGGCCAAAAGACATGACCAAAAATTCATAATGACCGTCATGAGTTTGAAAAGCTGTTTTTGGAATATCTTCAGTCTTCATTCTAATTTGATGATATCTTGAACGAAGATCCAACTTGGTAAAATAAATTGCTCCATGTAATTCATCCAATAATTCATCAATCATAGGAATGGGAAATTTATCTTTAATAGTGAGCTTATTGACCTCCCTATAATCTGGACACATGTGCCATGATCCATCCTTCTTGTGCACCAATACTATTGGAGCAGAGAAAGAACTTTGACTAGGTTGAATTATACTAGCCTCTAACATTTCTGCAATCATACGTTCAATTTCGCTTTTTTGGACATAAGGATATCTGTAAGGCCTGATGTGTGGAGGAACACTTCTTGGAATCAAATGAATATCATGATCATGATCACTAATAGGTGGGACTCGGGAGTCCTTTGGTAGTTTCAAACACCTTGGAATGATTGTCCAAGACTTTTTGGAGATATGGAGAAATAGATGATTTTGATGTTGGAACTTCTAGTGAGCATAATTGTGCAATTATGCCTCGTTCTTATTTCTTCAGAAGCCTTGTCATGACATTAGAGCTTATTATCTTTCTTGGCTTCCCTGCAATACCCCGTAATTCGATTTCCTTTCCTTTCGAAAAAGATTTCAAGAAAAGTTCTTGAAAATTAAAAGCTACCGTCCCCAAAGATTGTAACCATCGTACTCCTAGTACAACATTAGCACCTCCCATTGGGATGGAAAGCATTGGACTATTCAATACATATTCCCCCATGGCTAGCTTTATATTATGGCATTTTCTAAAGAAATTTATAGTTCCTCCATTTGCAACCATCACTTGACATTCTAATGCTGGGTATAAGAAACAATTCAATTCCTTAGCTACCTTACAATGAATAAAATTATGGGTACTACCCGAATCAATCAACACTAATACCTTTTTCTTCTTGATATGTCCTTCTATCTTGAGAGTTTGAGGAGTGGTAATTCCTGCCAATGCATTACACCATATGGTCAGACTCATTTCTTCTTCTTCTAGGGTTGGTTCCTGGTGTATATCCTCTTCTTTTGAAGTTTCTTGTTCATTTTCTTCCTCCTCTTCACAATCTATGTAAAATAATTTCTTCTCAACACACTTATGACCTGTAGTGTATTTGCTATCACAACTGTAGCAAATCCTTTTTTCTCTTTTTTCTTCCAATCGTTGTTGTGTCACCCTTGTAGGTTGTGGGAGTATAGGAGTAGCAACACTTCCATCTTTATAGATGTGAGTGGTAGGCTTCCTTGTCCCCATAATTTTACATTCAATTTTTCTTGCCAACCTGAATGCCTTCTCCAATGAATCAGGTTCCCAAACGCGAACTTCATGTTGGATGTTATCCTCTAAAGTCCCTAAGAATACATCAATCCTGTGTTCCTCTGGAATATCAGTTACCCTTATATTCAATTTTTGGAAGTCCTCAATGTGGTCCACCACTGAACCCTTTTGTTTGAGATTTATCAATTGGCTAAAGAAGGTGTTGCTCTTTGTATCCTCATAATGTGCTATCATTTCCTCCGTAAAAATTGACTGACAATTTTTTTATGGGAGCAAAGCCATCGATACCATTCAAATGTATTTTTTTCTAAATGTAAAGTTGCAATGCGTACCTTTTGTGTGTTTTGCACATTATTGAGATCAAAATATTGCTCCATCTGTAGTATCCATGTTACGGGATCCTTGCCATCAAACTTCCTCATATCCATCTTTGGAATATGATGGTTCTTCAATCCAACATTAGAGTTTATGAAATCATGATTAACATTTATTTTGTTCTCATCACGAATTTCCTCTACTATCTTTTCACCATTAGGAATCATTTCTTGTATCAACTTTTACAATCCTTCCTTCAAACCTTCCATGTCTAAGTTCAAACCTTCCATTTTTTCTTCCATACCATTCTTCAAACCATCCATCGCAGCTTCCACGCTTTTCTTCAAAACATCCATTTCATTTTTTGTTGCTCTTTGCGAGATCGAAATTTGGTGCATTTGCTCTTGTAATTTTGATATGTCATGTTGCATTTCTTCATCTTCATGAGCCATAGTAGAGCCTTCTGAAGGTTTAATGGGTGTTGAATTATTTTTAGGGGACATGTTAGGACCCAATAATGATATCAATTCTACAATATGCCCATGGAATCAATTCAAATGGATTATTCAAACAAGACTTGTGCAATTTGGAAAAAAAGTACACAGCTTTTTCTTGCTTTTGAGGAGCTCGATATTGAAATTGAATTATCTCTGTGATTTCAGATCTTCAATATCTGAAATTCGGCCCTTTAGTAGCACTCTGAGTCTTCTTTCGAACGCCACACGTCTGACTTGATTTGGATTCTTCAAGGCAAATTTATGCCCAATCTCCCACAATGGCCTAATTATGGACTGGTTTAGTAGAGTGAACTTGTACGACGTGCCATGTGTCACTGTTTCCTCCTTCGACTCTGAAATTGATACACAGGAAACTACAGTCCGTGTGCTTGCGACCGTGTTTTACAGAATTCCAATCCGACGCTCAGAGAGAGAGTTATGTCGATTTTCCCACGGTAACCTCTTGGGATGAAATTTGAGAGCCTGAACACACCCTAACTTCTACAGATCATATCTCTGAAAATATTGCGAACCAAGATCTGAAATTTGTACAGCAAGTTCCATAGGAGTTTGGCTTCGCTCTGTAAAAATTTCAGCTTTTGAACCTTCATAGAAAAAAAGTTATAGCGCAAATGCCATGATGACCGGTTTTAGGTGAAATTCGGGAGCCTAAAAAGATCCTAACTTCCACAGATCATATCTCTGAAAATATTGCGAACCAAGATCTGAAATTTTTACACAACGTTCCTCAGGATTTCCGCTTCACTCTGTAACAATTTCAGTTTCTGAACCTTCATAGAAAAAAATTTATAGTGAAAATGCCACAGTGTTACACGGGGTCTCGCCCCCCCACCTAGGGGTCTAGATTCCTCGCCCCCTCGCGCTCTGGGGTCTTGGGGACTTCTAGGGGACGTTTCCCTCATGCCCCCTCACGCCCCCGCACACCCCCTTTCACGCCCCCTCATGCCCCCTCACACCCCCCTTCACGCCCCCTCACATCCCCTCATCGCCCCTTTTAGTTTATGGTTTCGTGTTAAAAGTTGATGTGCCACTTAGCATATTTGAGAATCCAAGTGATTTTGATTCAGATGGTGACAAGGTTGATCCTGATATATTCGTGCAGAAGTTGGATGCAAAGACTAGTGGGGCATTAACTTGAGCATTTATGCTCATTTATCATTATGATGATATCATTTGATATTCATATGTTATGTTTTATGTTTTATGTTTCAGACATAACTTATTGTGTTTAAGTTTTATGTTTCAGACTTGGGTTGTAAACTTCAGTTTAAACTCTATTTTGAATCTTGATATAATATGTCATATGATATCTTAAACTTTATTTTCATTGTACATTGTTAGTAGTTACATTAATGATTATATAGTTACAAACTTACAAACTTACATGCATGATTCTATGATTTATGTTTTAACTTTTAACTTTTAAATTTGTTTCAATTATATGATTCATCATTCATCGATTTGTAATTTTATCATTTATGATTTATCTTTCATGATGCAAGTGTATGATGACTGTATATACATTCCTTGCAAAAATATAGTTACATTATAAATATTAAATTTTATAATTTTTATGACCCTGACGTCCCCCCACGTTTCCTGAAAATTGGTAGGGAGCTTTTGCATAGGCCGCTCCCGCGCTCCCTCGCCCCCTCGCTCCCACCTCCAGGGGACTTGGTGGAACATTGAAATGCCATGATGACCTGTTTGGAGCAGCGAAACCCTAGAATCCAAAGCTCTGATACCAAATGTTATGAAACTAGCTCTAAAAATAGAAGAAAAGAGAGATCAATGCCTTAGAAATAAGCCACTTCGAGGGGCAACCTCCAATACATTACATAAATGAACAATTCTTGGATGATACAAATGACAAAAACTCCTTTCTATATATAGGAGACCATGGGGCCACAATGTAATCCTATCTGACCTAACAATAATAATGTAAGGGCACAATAATAACAATATGGGGGTTACAGTGGTACAACAATAACAATAAGGGGGTTACACTAACGACAACAAGGGACTATACTAGTAATATAGGGACCTAACACGAGCTTACCCTCCATGAAGAAGGGGAAGAGCTGTAGTGTTTCCTAGAGGACAACACTAAAAATCAACAACATTCTGGTGATCCGGAAACAGAGGCAGCAGAGCTTAATTGTCTAGATCCACAAGAACATCCTCAACAAGTAGCGTTTCCTTCAGAGATTAAAGACCAGTCAGATTTAGATGATGAAGACCATCTCTCAAATTCTCTTTCAATAGTACAACAGATTGTTACAAATCATGTTCCTTCACCCGAAATTAACAAGAGTTTGCAGCTCCCTTGCAAGCTTCTGTGTGACAAAGAGAAAGATAAAGAACACTCAGATCACTTGACTACCGTGGATAGTGAGGAAAAACAATTCGTTCCCTTGCTGTTTGAAGAGAACCACTTTCAACACACAAGCAAAGCAGCAGCTTAGAATGAGGTTTGTTTTCCTGTTACAAATCTTCTAGAAGATCTTATGTTGCATGTTTAGCTTGATCCTTTAGTCAGTGTATTGAAGTCATCAGTAAAGGAAGAAGACGATGTATGTATCAGGATGTTTGTCCTACCATGGCAAGGTAAAGTTAAAAATTGGTTTGAGAATCTTCCAGCTCCTAGCATGAGCAATTTTCATCAATTCATGCAAGTTTTCCTAGGTCGATGGGTAATCATGGGAAATGTCTTTCTTATTATAGAAGAGTATGAACATTTAAAAAGACAGCCAGGGGAGACAATACAATATTTTTCAGCTAGGTTCAATAAGGTGTATCATTCAATGCCTGCTGATATAAGGCCACCCCCAGAAGTAGCTCTCTTGCACTGCCTAGATGCCTTTAATCCAGAGATGGCATTTCAAGTAAGAGAAAGGGACATTGCAACCCTTGAAGAAATGCAAAATATTGCAGTTGACGTGGAAGTGAACCTGCTGAACAGAGAGGCAAAGTTTAAAGCAGAGGAAGAATTGATCCAGTTTTATTCTCTGCCTTTATGCTTTGATTCATCTCAGATTTTGAAAGGGAATCCTGGTCACATTTTGGTTGATAATCACAGGAGAAATCATGAGATGTCAGTGGAACCAACGCTAAAGCCATCTAAAGCACTTCATGACCCAATCGCTGATACGTTGGATGGTTGGAGTTCTCAAAGTCAGTTTTCATGCATAATTTTAGAAGCTGCTATGATGTGGATATGATCAGACAGTTTGCCCTATTGTCTAGTTCAGTAGGAGTATCAACACAAAATCCATCAGATAAAAGGCAAATATGTTCCGGGTTGTTTGAAGACATGGAGAACACATATACAGTACCAAGTTTTGAGGTTAGATCGATTGGGTCAGCATATTCAGAAATAGGTCAAGTGTATCTTGATCCAATGGCTATCTATATTGAGAAATTTTTCATCACAAAGCCACCATACCTTTTCAACACTTCTGTTGTGGTTCAGGTTTTCCAAGCTCCTTGCAATGAAGATCAGGCTGGGAATTTATATCAAAAACCATTAATAGGTTTGTTCCTGAGTTTGGTTAAAAACAGTGAAAGAACAAAGTTATTAGAGTAGTTGCTGGCCTGGTTACACTGGCATTATTGTATCATTTAGAATAGCAGTAATTTTAGCAGATTATGGTAGGTAGGTGTGCAAATAAGCTAAGTACTATGAGCATCTTTCCAGTTTTAGTTTCAGACTGCTTTGCAATTTTAAAGTTCAAGAGTGTTTCGAACTTCATTTTTAGCGTGGTTTAGATTTCAGCATTCAAGATTTTCAGGGTGTGGCAGTGATTTCCGTTTTGATAGTTTGCAGTGCACAACTCAGTTATAGTTTCAATTCAGATTCACAGTATGCATTCCCGACTCCATGCACCCAATAGAATGCAAGCAAGTGGTCTGCGAGTTCTCGACACACTCGAACGAGTGCGTCGTCCCTAATGGAGCCAATGTTGGCTTGTGGTTTTTATGAATGGATAAGGCAACATCAGAGTTAAGCAAATGAAGAGCGGGAGCAGCTAAAGTGAAAGCAAAGCACTTCAAGCGCAAGTCGGGCAGACACCCCACAGTCAAAAGAAGAAAGAGCTCTTACCACTAACCTTTTCGCATCGCCAATCTCTCCGCTCATCGCACTTCGCAGTTCACAGCTTATATCATTTACCTCCGCTTCTCATAACAAAACTCCCGATATGCGATTTGCGGGTGGTCCCACCTTCATGCCACGTCGCCTTTCCGCCATCGCACATCGCACTTCCCAGCTTATACAATTTACCTCCGCTGCTCATCACAAAAACTTCCTATTTGCGATACGCGATATGAGTTTGGGCCCCATCTCCTTGCCACGTCATCTTCCATTCACTGCATATCGCACATCGCACTTCACAACTTATAACATTTACCCCCGCTTTCCCATAACAAAAACTCCTGATTGCGATTTACGGGCAGCCCCACCCTTGTCCTGCCACGTCACCTTCCACTCACCGCACTTCGCACATCGCAAGTTTTAACATTTACCTCCCGCTTCTCATAACAAAAACTTTCGATTTGCGATATGTGCCTAGTTTCGGCCCCACCTCTGTTTGGCCATGTCACCTTCCGCTCATCGTACTTCGCACATCACAAGTTTTAACACTTACCTCCCGTTTCTCATAACAAAAAGCTCTCGACTCTCGATTGCGATTTGCAATATCAGTTTGGGCCCCACCTCCCTGCCACGTCATCAATAGCCCTTCCATGGCCTTTGTCTTGCTCTTTTTGGTGTTAATCATCCCACTAACTCCACCATCACTTCCGCCATCTTCCCCTCATCTTCGCTCCCCATCATGCATCCAACGATTCATGATCTATTTCGGCCCCACCTCACCTTCCGAAGGTTAACGCCGAGGGGGGGGGGGGGTCCGAAATGGCTGGTTTTGGAAACCGCCTTCGGTGCTACATGTCAGCCTATAGTGATTTTTGCACACCCCCCATCCAATACCACAAACCGGACAGGCCCCCATCCGAATACTGGTCTCTGGTTTTGCAAAGTCCTACGCAGCATGGGTTTTTGGGTGGAACAAGCGCAGAGATGGTATGTTCAATTTGTCCAAGAGCTCTCCACTAAAGAGCCAGGTACGCGTGACACGACTGGCCGTTTCATAACGGTTAAGCAGAAATCATGAGAATGAGCGAGTGGAGGCTTTCCACAGTAGGTGGAATCATGTGATGGAAGCCAGACTGCCCACCTGTTCACAGCCACTCCTCGCCGCCCCATTTTGAAGATTCCAGGATTTGGCCTCCGTGGCCAACTATGTTTATCTTTTATTGTTTGATTATGATGCTTTGCTAGTGAAATGTCGATTTCACCTGATTCTGTTTTGATTTTATGATTATGGGAGTGATTGCTTGATGCATGCTCTGCGAGTTGGTTAGGATATTTTGATTTTCACATGTGTGGGCCGATCATGAATGATTATTCGATCGTAAACCCTCAAGGAGAACTCTATATGTAGAGAGTTCAGAGATGAAAGAAAGGTTTTGAATTTTGGAGAATTTTTGTTGTAGTTCTGTATGATTGTGCTCTTTATGCTCTGAGACACATATTTGGGAGAGCTGTTTTGAACATAATGTGATATACAATGCTGTTTATTTGCATTCCAGATGGAGCAATGAGTAGTATTTATCTGTATTCTCTTGTTTATCTGTAATCTCCTGTTTATGTACAATCATCTTTCAATGTTCTGCTGCTTTGATGATTCGTGTAATGTAGTTGCCGGTGGTATGCATTTTTATTCATGAATTCGTGTATGAATAATGCTCATGTGTTAAACTTGTCGTGCCCTCTTAATTCGTGCTCCACGAATTTCTCTTGTTGGTCACATTCCACCTACATCCGCTTCCTTTGAGTTCACGGGAGACAGATCCTTAAGACTTTTAAGCCTGTCTCTCGCGGGTTCCTCCTCCATTCCTTCTCAGCACCTCTTTATATTTTGAAAGCCTCTGCTCATTGTTTCATACTTGGCTGGTTTTGGAAACCGCCTTCGGTGCTACATGTCAGCCTGTAGTGATTTCGCACCCCCCCCATCCAATACCACAAACTGGACAGGCCCCCATCTGAATACTGGTCTCTGGTTTTGCAAAGTCCTACGCAGCATGGGTTTTTGGGTGGAACAAGCGCAGTTATGGTATGTTCAATTTGTCCAAGAACTCTCCACTAAAGAGCTAGGTACGCACGACATGACTGGCCGTTTCATAACGGTTAAGCGGAAATCATGAGAATGAGCGAGTGGAGGCTTTCCACAGTAGGTGGAATCATGTGATGGAAGCCAGACTGCCCACCTGTTCACAGCCACTCCTCGCCGCCCCATTTTGAAGATTCCAGGATTTGGCCTCCGTGGCCAACTATGTTTATCTTTTATTGTTTGATTATGATGCTTTGCTAGTGAAATGTCGATTTCACCTGATTCTGTTTTGATTTTATGATTATGGGAGTGATTGCTTGATGCATGCTCTGCGAGTTGGTTAGGATATTTTGATTTTCACATGTGTGGGCCGATCATGAATGATTATTCGATCGTAAACCCTCAAGGAGAACTCTATATGTAGAGAGTTCAGAGATGAAAGAAAGGTTTTGAATTTTGGAGAATTTTTGTTGTAGTTCTGTATGATTGTGCTCTTTATGCTCTGAGACACATATTTGGGAGAGCTGTTTTGAACATAATGTGATATACAATGCTGTTTATTTGCATTCCAGATGGAGCAATGAGTAGTATTTATCTGTATTCTCTTGTTTATCTGTAATCTCCTGTTTATGTACAATCATCTTTCAATGTTCTGCTGCTTTGATGATTCGTGTAATGTAGTTGCCGGTGGTATGCATTTTTATTCATGAATTCGTGTATGAATAATGCTCATGTGTTAAACTTGTCGTGCCCTCTTAATTCGTGCTCCACGAATTTCTCTTGTTGGTCACATTCCACCTACATCCGCTTCCTTTGAGTTCACGGGAGACAGATCCTTAAGACTTTTAAGCCTGTCTCTCGCGGGTTCCTCCTCCATTCCTTCTCAGCACCTCTTTATATTTTGAAAGCCTCTGCTCATTGTTTCATACTTAGTGCAGTTTTGGAAAATAGCCTTCGGTGCTATGTCTGACCTATAGTGATTTAGCACCCCCATCCAATACCTAGCGTAGACGGGCCCCCATCTGAATCTTGGGTCTACTGCAGTTTTGCAAAGTCCTACGACATGGGTTTTAGGTGGAACAAGCTGCGATTATGGTATATTTCCATTTGTCCAAGAACTCTCCTAAAGAGCTGAATGTACGACAGACTAGCCGTTTCATAACGGTTAAGCGGAAATCATGAGAATGAGCGAGTGGAGGCTTTCCACAGTAGGTGGAATCATGTGATGGAAGCCAGACTGCCCACCTGTTCACAGCCACTCCTCGCCGCCCCATTTTGAAGATTCCAGGATTTGGCCTCCGTGGCCAACTATGTTTATCTTTTACTGTTTGATTATGATGCTTTGCTAGTGAAATGTCGATTTCACCTGATTCTGTTTTGATTTTATGATTATGGGAGTGATTGCTTGATGCATGCTCTGCGAGTTGGTTAGGATATTTTGATTTTCACATGTGTGGGCCGATCATGAATGATTATTCGATCGTAAACCCTCAAGGAGAACTCTATATGTAGAGAGTTCAGAGATGAAAGAAAGGTTCTGAATTTTGGAGAATTTTTGTTGTAGTTCTGTATGATTGTGCTCTTTATGCTTCGAGACACATATTTGGGAGAGCTGTTTTGAACATAATGTGATATACAATGCTGTTTATTTGCATTCCAGATGGAGCAATGAGTAGTATTTATCTGTATTCTCTTGTTTATCTGTAATCTCCTGTTTATGTACAATCATCTTTCAATGTTTTGCTGCTTTGATGATTCGTGTAATGTAACTGCCGGTGGTATGCATTTTTATTCATGAATTCGTGAATGAATACTGCTCATGTGTTAAACTTGCCGTGCCCCCTTAATTCGCGCTCCACGAATCTCTCTTGTTGATCACATTCCACCTACATCCGCTTCCTTTGACTTCACGAGAGACAGATCCTTAAGACTTTTAAGCCTGTCACTCGTGGGTTCCTCCTCCATTCCTTCTCAGCACCTCTTTATATTTTGAAAGCCTCTGCTCATTGTTTCATATTTGGCCCATTTGAAAAGCCACCGAGCCATACAGCCTCCTGAGCCCTCTCGCAGTATAGGGTAATTCACATGAATCAAACTCCAAAGTCTTCACCATTCCTGAACCACCACAATCATTATTCTCTTTATCCATATTTTGTCAGAGGTGTCCTTAAAATTGTCTACATCTAACCTTTGATTTCAAGATGTCCTAGGCACTGGTCTTTTGCAACTCAAGGCTGTCTCTAGGAGGTACAACAGATGGTAAGGTTCTGGTTTGTGGAAAATATTCAAGCATTGATAAAGCAAGGGTTATTGGAATACGTGACATAACACCATCTCCTCAAGCCCTAGTTCACATGGACATCAATCCCATTGATCTATGGCATATAATATATGGAAATTTACATTATAAGGTCATACTCTCTCTTAACCAAATGGTAAATGGCATCCCCAACATCAAAGAAGATCGTGAAGGAATATATAAAGGATGTGCTTTGGGAAATAATACAAGGAAACCCTTTACAAGTAGTGAAACGAGGTCTAAGGAAATATTGGACCTCATTTATTCAAATGTGTGTGGGCCTATGTCTGACAAATCACTTGGAGGTCATCTTTATTATGTGACCTTCATTGATGATCACTTTAGAAAGACATTGCTCTACCTTCTCAAGAAAAAGGACGAAGTATTCAAAAATTTCAGGGAATTTAGATCTCAAGTGGAAACCCTAACTGAAAGAAGAATAAAGACTTTGAGATACGACAATGGTGGGGAATACACTTCCAAAGAAATGATTGCATATTGCAAAGAAGCAGGAATTAAGAGGGAGCTCATTGTTCTCTACTATCCCAAGCAGAATGGAGTTATAGAAAGGAAAAATAAGACACTTGAAGAATGAACGATAATATTTGATTAAGGCTTACCAAAATTTCTATGGGGAGAAGCAACAATGACTGCAATATATATGCAAAATAGAAGTCCTCATAGAATTCTTGAGAATATGACACCCGAAGAAGCGTTCACAGGAAAGAAGCAATGTGTGGACAATCTCCGAATCTTTGGATGTCCCGCATATATCCACGTTCCAAAGGACAAACAAAAGAAGTTAGACTCTACAAGCATTAAAGGGATCTTCATTGGCTATAGTCTTTCTTCAAAAGCATATAGAATCTACATAACGGAAGGAAGACAAATCAAAGTAAGCAGGGACGTTACATTTGATGATAATTATGCCTACAAAAGATCCAAGGATATTCCTATTGATTATGATGACAAAGATATACTGCTATTTGAAGAAGAAGAGCAACATGACAAAACTACTACAATCCAAGAAGTAGAAGGACCAAGTGAGCCTATTCAACATGTGATCATACTCGACACAAGGAAGAGGCCAAATTGGTTAGAAGCTACTCTTGAAGATGCCGAAGCACATGGAGCTGCGAAAGGAACTTTTAGAGAAAGGAAAATACCAAAAAGGTATTCAGGATATGCAGTATATATGATAAAACTAATAGAAGTTGAACCAACTACATTTGAAGAAGCTGCTCATCAAGAAGAATGGAAGAAGGCGATGCAAGAAGAATATCAATCCATCTTGAAGAACGGGGTTTGGGAAATCGTTCCTAGACCAAGTGACAAATGTTTTGTCACTTCAAAATGGATTTACAAAATCAAACACGTTGTTGATGGAAGTGTTACCCACCACTTTGTGGGTGATATCCCTTGGAGAAAAGTTTTCTCCATGACGGTCCTTAGTCGGTAGCCAACAACCACCAACTAGCTGATTGTGGCATTTCTCCACCAACTGAGCCAACCATGTGGTCCCTCACCCATCTGTCATGATCATATGCTTAAAGGTGGGCCTCCCAAACCTAAAGGTATGCCTTGTCATTTGGTGATTGAGTATTTTAGTTTACTTATCATGGAAACTCTTGGGCATGAATTAGTGGGGGGATTCAACAAAAAGTGTGGACTAGGTCTGTACCCTTGTCCCCTAGGTCTCTTTTGGGTGATAACCTTGGACCCTAGTCCCGTGGGATCTCTTTTACTGACCTTTGGGCCTCAGGGATGGTCCTACATGGGAAACCTTGATTTTGGTTGCATGGTCTTGCTCCCCGATGCACATATATCACTCACCTTCCATTCATTATAACTCCATTCATGATTCCTCCCACCTGGGTCCACATTCTTCCACTGGGTCCACAAAGGGTCAACCACCCCCTTCCCTTTGCCCACACCTTGGGTCAGGCCTAGAACGATGCCTGGAGGTTGATGCAGCTAAACAGAAGAGAACAAGCATAATTGGCCACATTCAACAGGAAATTGTAACACAAACTGCAAAAGATGGTTGGGAAAAACATTTAGCACATGGGCAAAAGCCAATACATGAGCTCTACCCCCTTCATTGGCCATTACCCTGGTTCCTATAGGCCCTAAATGAGCCTCCGCTATCATTCAAGAACCCGTGATTGTCCCAACCCCTGGTGGGCGATGATTCCCTTGATACCAAAACATCGTAGATATACCAACAATTGCTTTATCTCCAAGCCTTACGATCTGCATATATAATCAATGTCAGGCTGTATATATAAACCTCCATCGCTGAGCCATACATACTGTATATGATGCCAATGAACTACAGAGTGCCAACATCACACGCATTGTATAATTGACGTCAACGTACTGCAGAATGCCAATACCACACGCACTGTATAATTGACGTCAACATACTGTAGAATTCCAATACCACACGCATTGTATAATTGACTTTAATGTACTACAAAATACCAATACCACATGCACTGTATAATTGATGTCAATGTACTGCAAAATGCCAATACCACACGCATTGTATAATTGATGTCAATGCACTGTACTCTTGCACTGTATATAATTGATGCCAATGCTTATAAGTGTTGCCTTGCACAATTAAATAAGAAAATCGTGCCATATACAAACCACTGAAATTAGATCCGAGCAACTGTGAGAGTATATCTCCGAGCCATCCGAATCCAAAATCAACACATAAAAAAAAAGGTGCAAAACCTCAAAGTATTATCAAGTCATGAAATATAAACGAAAGATGTCTTGTGAGCATTATTGTATATATGTATGCGTTAGAGTAATCGAACCATGGTTTAGCTGATATGAAGCCATGACATGTATCACTGTCACTGAGCGAGATGTTGTGAGGTGTGAGGTCTTAGTTGCGGGCCACAGTGTGAGCGAGTGGAGTGTGGGTTTCCACAGAGAGAGACATTTGAAATCCACGTACCTAATAGATATATGTGGTCCACAGAGTAAACATGCCTCAGAATAAAGTCTTCGATCTATATTCTCATGGGACAAGGGAGGGGGGCCCATTTATATAATTCAATGTGGTTTCCTTTTGAGAAGCCGACCTTTAATTTTGGAGGGAAAGGTCAAATTCGAATTTTTCCCAAATTATTTGATTTTATATCTCTAAACCCTTTTCTAAATATTTGCCCCAAATTAATATTTAAATATATATTCCAATTGTAATTACTTGCCCAAATATTTCCATTTTATAATTCTTCCTTTGATTAATATTTCTTTAGCTCAAATAAGTTCTTTCTTTTGGCAAGATGGGGCTCAAGGGTTTGTTCTTGGGGACTTAGGGTTTTCGTCAAGGAAATTCAACCTGAGGCTGCCAAATTTTAACAGGACCACATTAATCATGAGCACCTCATATACCACCCTCAAATGGATGGACACATTGAAGTGGTAAATTAATGCCTTGAATATCTTAAGGACCTTTTGGAATGATCTACAATTTCAGTAGCAGAGATGTTAGACCTCGGAAAATGGTGATACAATACTGTCTACCACATGTAAATACAAATTTACTTCTTTGGAAGCCTTGTATGGATATGCACCATCATCAATAAAGGAATATGTCATTACCAACTCCAAAGTTCTTGCTGTAAAAAGCTGCGTAGCCACTTTTGATGAGAGATCCTCCATATCTTGAAGAATTATCCTGAGGAAGCAAGGAATCAAATCAAGCAACACACTGATTTGAAGAGAAATAATTTTGAATTCGAGGTAGAAGATTGGTTGTTTGTCCAAGTCCAATCTTATAAGCAAAATTTGTTCAAAAACTGAAAGAATCATAAACTTGCTCCCAAGTTCTATGGTCCATAGCAAAACTAGATGCGGGTAGGCCAAGTAACTTATGCATAAGATATTCCAAACAAACATTGGTTTCATCTTGTCTTTCATGTTTATTAGGTCTCTTAGCTTCAGTCCAAACAAAGTTACCTATTTTGAATGAGGAAGGAAGGTTAGTACATGAGGCAAAAGGTACCTTGAAAGTTAGAATAAGTCCCTTCACTCAAGAGATGTCAATGAATACCTTATTGAGTGGTGGAACTTGCAAAAAGATGAAGCTACTTTGGAGAATGAAGAATTTAGCTTAAGACAGTAATCTTTACCAATGCTTCCAGGTTGAAGCTTTTTAGGAGGGTATGCCTTGTAATATATCTCCCAATATAGTCTAGGTTAAGTACAATAGAGTAAGTATAGGTAAAGTCTAATGGTTAAATACTAGTTAAATCAGCTAGTAGATATGATCCATAAACAATTATTAATGGTGCACCCTTTTATCTCATGTTAATATGTGTATGAATAAAGGGTTGTACATATCATAATCAAGCACTCATCATTACCTTTGGTTTTACCATGAGACTTTCCTCACGCAAGAAAAAAGAAGATAAGTTTCTTAATCTCCATGAGTGACCAAAAGAGGTCAATGGAACTACAGAGTACATCAAGTTAAAATTTAAAGCAGCAATGTAGATGCTATGGCAACCACACGAAACACAAGGGAGATACAAAGAAAAATAGAGTGTGAAAAGGGTTGTCCCAAAGAGTAAACCCTAACAGAGAAAATGACACCTTCTGTCAAATTAGAGAATTTCTAGAGTGTAATAACAAATTAATGTTGACTCAATAATCTAGGGCATAGAGATTAAGTGATTTCTCTTCTGTTAGTAACTGCTTCTGAGTGCTTTTTACTTCTTTAGATTAGGATCTTCTTTCTCTTAGGTTATTAGTGTTCTTCTTCATCAAACAGCTACCAATGCATAAACCATAAAGAGACAAGAGACACAGAATATAGGCTATCAGCCAGGGCCAAAACCTCTCACTCTTTGAGAGGAAAACCCAAACAAATTCTTCTTATAGAGATTCCAATTGACAAATACCAAGACCACGACCCTTGACCTATTTTCCACTCCAAGACCAAGACACAATTTCTCTTGACAGTCAACCTTCTGCTCCTTTCCTGTTCTCGGCTCCTCTTCCACTTCAACCATCTTCAGCTTCAAACCTTCAGAGGAGTGTTACTTTTTCTCGGCTCCTTCCGCTGCAACTAAGCCTCAGACTTCACCCTTTCTCGGCTGCTCTTTCTTGGCTCCTTCTGCTGTAACTAAGCTTCAGACTTCACCCTTTCTCGGCCGCTCTTTCTTGGCTCGTTCAGCTGTAACTAAGCTTCAGACTTTGCACTTTCTTGGCTGCTCTTTCTCGGCTCCTTCTTCTGCTGTACTTCACACTTTTTGCTTCAGACAAGATCACTGAATCTATGTCTAAATGAAATTCGGATGGCCCTATTTATAGTGGTTTGCCTCTATAATAAGCCGACTTGAATAGGGTGAGCTGACATGACTGTTTGAAGGAGCTAATTAATTCCATTTGAAACTGACTTGAAGAGGGATACCTTGTGGTTGTCTTGGAGCGCTACTTGACATTTCTATTGACTCATACGTAAGTGTAATATGCCCAAGAAGGGTTCTTCATACATGACATAGACTCAAATTGACTTTTATGACTAGATGACTCAATCCTAAAGGCTCACAATGGGAGCCATTACTAAAATAAAATTCCTTGCTCATGAAACCCATGAGACAAGAATTACAATAATTTTATTTTTCTTTCTTTTCATCAATTACATAAAATCACAATTACATGTCATTATGAAGACAGAACCTAGTTACTTTTCAACAAATATGTGTATGAATAAAGGGTTTTACATATCATAATCGAGCACTCATCATTACCTTTGGTTTTACCATGAGATTTTCCTCACCCAAGAAAAAACAAAATAATTTCTTAATCTCCACGAGTGACCAAAAGAGGTCAATGGAACTACAGAGTACATCAAGTTAAAATTTAAAGCAGAAATGTAGATGCTATGGCAACCACAAGAAACACAAGAGAGATACAAAGAAAAATATAGGGTGAGAAGGGTTGTCCCAAAGAGTAAACCCTAACAGAGAAAATGACACCTTCTGTCAAATTAGAGAATTTCTAGAGTGTAATAACAAATTAATGTTGACTCATTATTTGGGGATTGTTTTTCTCGGTTATTGTTTCAAAAGGAAATGGATCCAATAGCCATCAATAAGTCATGCCCAACACTTAAACTACAATCAAGGAGCAAATTTTTTTATGCAATTAGCTTAGCTTAAATTTTCCTAGATTTATGCCAAACTGTGTATTTTATAAATTTTGCTGGATTTATGCCAAACTGTGTATTTTCCTGTGTTTCAAATGCATAGATATTGAAACAGTTGAAATAACATGACATTTGTATTCTTCAGGACTAATGACCAAGATTACAGATGATAAAAAATATGGTATGATTGAAGCAATTTCACACCTCATTCACCGGGATTATGAAGCTATTGTTAAGGACTTTGTTAAGCTAGACTTTATTCCTGAAGGAGTCAATTTGGACCCTATCATGCCAGTCCTAGCCAAAGTTTTTGATCAAGCCCTTGAAGGAGGAGGAGCAAAGAACATCAACTTTCAAGAGCTAGCATCAGATTTGGCTCAAATAACATTTGATTACCCTTTTCGAATACCACCTTACTTCGCTTTGATAATTCGAGCAATTGGTGTGCTGGAGGGCATAGCACTTGTTGGTAATCCAGATTTTGCAATTGTTGATGAAGCCTATCCTTATATAGCACAGGTAAGAACTTGTTGGCCTTCTTCAAATTTCAGACGAAGTGTGAATAGATTGAAATATGTAACCTTTCTTCTAAAATATTTATGCTCTATGAGTAGAGATTCGTCATTTTCGTGTGTGCAAATTCATTGTGTTATTTTTATTTATCTATAGCAACTGTTTTGTTGATTTCCTGGCAAATAGAACCATTTCTGTATACCCTGAAGAAGAAAAAAAGAGTAAATAAAAATGTACTGCAACTGCATGAAATCAAATTACCACACCATAAGAAGATATCTTTTAAGATGGAGATTTGTTTACTATCTTTTCTTATTTTAAGAATTTGGGAATGTTGTAATATTCAATTCAAGTATGGTTCAATTGGCTATAATAAGTTCTTGAATGCCCTTCTAATGTTTCTTGTTTGATTAGATTAATTGAAAACCAAGTTCATTCTATAGAGAACATCTATAACTACAGTCATCAAATATAAAACTATGTAAACAACTTACTCTACATGAACTATAGCTGGCTGTCTACCCAACAATGGAGATACAAGTAAGAGACAATCGCGCTGACAACCCCCCAGGTCCTAGGAGCAGTGATTTCACAAGTACACCCCTTCTTGGTTTCCTCTATTTAATTAAGGAATTGGAGTGTACATGCTAGCTCTATAATTATAGGATCAATCCCCTTATGCTTTCTCCAATTTCTTCCCATGGGGCTTGTTGCCACAAAATCTAGCAGGCCTTAGAGAGGGGTACCCTACAAAGCTATCACTAGACTAAGTGGCAACAATGGGGTGATGGCCCACTGTCCCCGCAGCCAAAATCCTCTGTTCTTTATCGACTTTCACTGATGGGAGGAGTCTTGGTATAAGGTCACCAATGATGGATGTTATAATGATAAGGGTATAAGGTGACTACAAGGGGCTTATAAGGGAAAGACACAACTCAAGTACAAGGCTCTAATCAAAGGGTAAGAGTGATTTTCTTTCCCTAGAGAGGTTGTTTTAATGCACCAAATACCTAGGGTTTGTTTAGTAGGTTGAGAGTTGGAATGACCTAAGGTCAAGGTGAAGAGAAAGGGTTTCCTACAATGTGTTGCAACAGGATATGGTACATGAAACCCTCAAATAAGCCCTCGAGTTGAAGCTATAACTAAACTAGGGTTTACCTTAGGGCTAAGTCACCCGATATGGGGATACGGGGATTCGAGAATCGGATTCGGGATACGGTTACCCCCGGAACATGACACTTCTAGGATACGATACGGTACATTATATATTATTTTATTAAAAATATATATATATATATATATATATATATATATATTAATATATTAAAAATTAGATATTTTTACACAAATTCATACAAATTCATGGATTCAAACATAGATTTAAGATCTTAGAAGCTCATACATGATACATTGATACACCATACAATTGTCAAATTTACTCAGAAAGACAAGATAGTAAGATACTGTAGTTATCTCATTAAGTCATCATAATCAAAATGTGTTACATAAGTACCACTACCAATGGCAAATAGAAATAGAAAATACAAAAAAACTACAGTCTCCAACACTACAAGTCTGAAGCCTCAATGAGCCAGAGTCACTGAGTCATCAATCCTCATCATCATAATCAGCATCACTGTCCTCATCCTGATCATCATGCTCACCACTGCTCTCCTCTGGCTCTAATGCATCCTCCTCTGTCACCTCTGCATCTGCTGGTGTGGAGGATGACACCTCTACTCTATCATCAAATGTGACAGGCTCTAGCACTGGCGCATTGAGATCCAAGTTGGCAATGCCAACTCAACACTGCTGTCTAGACCCATATCATCAGGAAAGATATCCCACATCTTTGTCTTTCCCTTCAACCAATCCTCCCTTTGCCTGTAGATGAGACGAAGGTTGGTGTGCACACACACCATTGTCTCTGCCTTGGACTGCCCAAGCCTTCTCTTCTTCACACTATACAAATTCCCATATGTGCTCCAATTCCTCTCGCAACAAGAGGATGAAGTCACCTGAGAGAGGAGCCTCATGGCTAACTGTTGTAGAGGAGGGCTTGTTGCCCCATGAGTTGCCCACCAAGAATAGGGCTTCTTAGCCCCCTTGTCTCGAATCACATCATAGCTTGCAAATCGCTCAGTGCCAGTGGAAAAATCTGCAAAGGCATCCTCCACCTCATCAAGGGATGCCCTCTCCTGAAAAATCCTCCTGAATGCATCTTTCCTCCCTTGTGAGATTTCACCATCCATGTGAGGAGGGAATCTGCGGGAAGGTCCACCATTCAACCACTCATGGCTGTAGTATTTTGGGTTCAAGGAGTGAGCCAAACAATGTAAAGGTGTGCAATTCTTGTCCCATCTGCTGACAAGAATATCCTATATGTTGGTCACGAAGGCCTCTAGTGATGTTTCATACTCTGGGCACTGACTCTGTAAAACAATGGTCCTCACAGACTCAATCATTGAATCCCATCCCTCATAAACCTCTCCTTGGATGGGTTGGTCTGTATTTGCAAATCGAAGCAAGGAAATGATAGGCTCCATGATCTGAATAACTAGATCTACCTTCTCCCACCATAGATCATCCAACACTATGTCCTTCACTTTCTTTGAGGTTGCTTGATCCGTCTTTCTCCAAAAAGACCAAAACTCTGAAATAACCATGGCCCCAAGAGCGGTCTTGACCTCCCTCAACCTCTTCAACATGATGAATGAAGAGGCAAACTGTGTATCTGCAATCTTCAACAATGATAGATTGCTGTACTCCTTGTAGATAGTGAGGGCATTTGTATGGTTTTGTACAAAGTTGCGGATATGCCGTGCATCCTCAATAATGGCTCCAATCCAAAGCACATCAGAAGCAATAGATTTTAGTGCCAAGTTCAATGAATGGACAATGCAAGGTGTCCAAAATATTTGTGGATATTTTGCTTCCACAATCATGCCAGCAGCCTTGCAAACAGGTGCATTATCTATAATGATTTGCACACAAGAATCGACACCTACATCTTCAATAATTTTAATAAATAACTCACCCATATATTGTGCATCCTTGTATTGTCCAAGTGCATCCACTGATTTCAAGAAAACTGGACCATTCAAGGATGACACCATGAAGTTGATGAGTGGGTGGCGTGTTGGATCTGTCCATCCATCAGAAACAATGCTAACCCTAGATGTTGGCCATGCTGATTTAATAGGCTCAAGCATTTTGTCCACCTCTTTCTTTGCCTTTGTCAACAATGTGGTTCTGAGCTTCTTTGACCCAGGAGGCACATGCCCTGATGGAGCCCCATGACTAAGAGCTCGACACATCTAAATAAATAGGGGTGACCGTGCAACATTAAAGGATATGAAGTTCTGATAGAAAAAAAATGCAATGGTGACATCAAGCTCTTCCCTCTTCTCTTTTTGAAAAATTTTGTCCATTGGACCAACTGCTGTTGCCTTTCTCTTCGCTGATTGTCCCCCACTAAAAGTCTCAAAAGGGAACTTGTTGCTGCTTTTCCTTAAGAATGGAAGGGGGTCATCATTCTTGTTTTTTTTTAAAATTTTGATCCCACATTTGCCTCACCAGCAAATTGCTCTTTCTCCATTTCCTTCCTCTGTGCCAATTCAATTGTTGTACAACATTTAATGCCACAACCTAGAATACCCAACAAATGAGCTTTCACATGGAAATATGTGGAAGTGAAATGGCCGTCGCATATATTTCGTTTCCATGAACAATTTCCTCCTCCCTTTCCCTTTTTTCCTGCCCCTCCCTCTCTTGTCACATATTTCGACAATGGGTAGTTGGAGTTATGAGTTTGTTTTCCTTGTACATTTGAAGCTGTTGTTGCAGCCCCACTTCCAATAGATGGAATACTTGCAGACCTTGATGAAACAGGGACAGGAGGGGCATCTCCAATGGGGACATTCTTCCCCTTTCTTTGCCCCTGTCTAGCTGCCTTTGATTGAGCCATGAATACTGTAAAAAATAAACAAAAATAACCAAATATATAAAACATATGCACATGCAAACACTAACAGCAAACTAAATGCAAAGTATAGAGGGACAATGCACTTACCGGATGCTCGAATCTCTTTGAAAGAATTCCCTTTCTCCTTGTTAACCATTTCTTCTTGCAAACCCTTGCTCACTTCACAAACACAAATCGGTGAGAAAGAATGAGTCAAAATCGGTTTTTTATGACCAAAAATCGCACTTTTTGAAACAACGAATTCGGCTGTACGGGAGTCGGATGTATCTGTACAGGGTACGGTCGAGATTCGCCGTACCCTGTACAGATACATCGAACCCCAAGAATCTGGTACGAATCATGGAGAATCGTATCCGATTCGCCGGATTTGGGATTTGAAGGCCCTGGGAGACGAATCCTGTTTCTTAGCCTTAGGGCAAACAACCAGGAAAAATAAATTTATGGATGAAATTGAAGTGAATGCCTACCAAGAAGAAGTGATTTTTTAGTAGCCACTCCCCTCTTGGTATTTAGACTCTCAAAACTCCAAAATTATTCCTCCTTAGGAATTCGCATCATGCCCTATCTTGGTTGCTTGGCCTTAAAGGGGCCGAATTAGGTCAAGAGGGAGAAAGAGAGAATTTATGGATAAAAAGTTGAGATGATTGCCAACAAGGAAGGTCAGTGCCTAGTCCCAGGGTCAATGGAGTCTATGGGTTCTTTAAATTGATTTTATCTTGCAAAGAGGTAAGGCTATTTTGATGCCTTAGCATCAAACCCTAACTATAACCTATGTGATGGATCGAAGGTCACTTGGCAGAGCTAACATGAGATTGCCAAGGGGATTTCTGTGAAAATTCCTAGATCTGACAATCTTAGGAATCTTACTACAACTAACTGAGTCTACTTCATCTACTTGTAAGTTACATTACACAATTATTTTCAGATTTCTTCTTGAAAATATTGAAGTAAATTATTGAAGCAACCTACACTTAATACTTTATGATTCTAAAACAAGGAAACTGAGCAAAGAATAAATCACACATAGGACACCATTATTTTTGGAATAAGTCCCTGAAAAAACCCAATGCGGGAAAACCGGTGTAGCAGATCTGAGGGTTTATTATTATTAAGCCACTGTTTTTGAATACAATCTCTAGATGCCTTGTTGACTATCTACTACAGAGAAATCATGACATACAAAAATATAGTGAGTTTTACCTCACACTGCAAGTCTCGGCTGATCTATAGTTGAACTGACAAAACCCCAACACCCTTTGTGCTGCCTCTGTGTAGTATCTGCGTAGGCTTGTGTGGGGACCTTTGTGGACTACGTCACCTCCTCTCTGGGATTGATCTGCTCCTCGAAAAGTCGAGTTCCAACCCTCTGGGCTCAGAACCCCGATGTCCTGACAAATCTCGGACTATCTCACAAAAACACTCCGCAGCCTCTGCGTGGGCCTGTGTCACCCCTTCTGGGGCCTGCGTCACACCCTTTGGAGGCTGCATTGCTTCCTCTGCTGGTTCTGCTGCCTCTCTGCTATGTATTCTTGGTCCCGGAGAAGATCCTCTGACCAATAACTGTCTCTGCCCCTCACTGCAAGTGGAATCACTTAGATTTGATCTTTGTCCGAGCACTTGCTCTGTTATAAGAATTTGATCACTTGATTCATTTTGCGTGTCGTTCCAAATGGCCCTCAAGCCTTCCTTTATAGTCTTCTCGTTGAGAAATCAACGATCGAGATTAGATCTCTAATCAACGACTAAGATTATAACTTTACTTGATCTTCGCTTTCTAGATCATTCTCACTCTGTTTTATTAATACCCTTTAATTATTTAATTTCCCTAAGTTTAGACTTAGGGTCCCCATTAAAATAATTAATTTTTACAATAAAACATATTCTGAGTGGAATTTTCACAAACGGTTTCTAAGTTCTTTGGAATACCAATGCCTAAGCCTCTCCACAAATTTTGAGACTGAGAGCACTTCTGATACTACCAAAAATCAACAATTTACATTCACATATCATTGTATGAGTATTGCATGCAATAATATCACTTAGTTTCCATTAAATCGATCTTCAACAAAATTAGGGCACAAAATTACACTAGATCATCAATTTATTCCATACATTAGACATGAAATTAGGAATTTGCAATAAACAAGGTACTTAAAGACAATATCCATGAAACAATTCAATATATTGATCCAAAGTGACTTTTCCAAAGACAGGAATAAAAGCTCAAGATGATTATTGCTCCATAGATCACATTTTTCCCATTACAACAAGAGGCTGAAATATCCAAGTTCAAGGGATGATGAATAACAAAGTGATACTCTCCTCTATTTATATGAGGAGGAACAATGTCTAATTAGCCTAAAATCCCCTAAATTTCAAGTAAAATTACAATGATAAATTAGATTACAAGCCAACCCACTAGCCAAAACATAAGATTAAGTGAAATGTCCACAAGTGTGTAGCAAAATGTTGATGTCATTCATGCGTAGGGCCCTATGAGGCATGCGTTGAGGTTTCTTGGTGCCAAGCAAGGTGTAGAAGCCTTCTAAAATCATGATGTGAAGGTTGACCTTCAGATTTCTGTCAAATCTCTCTGTGGGCCCCAAATTTCACCCCTGGGGGTCAGAATGTGGTCTCATGGGCATCCAAATGGCCATAGTGTCAATCTTTGCTCCAATTTTGAAGGTTTCCAAGGTGGTGCTAGCACTCGCATGTCTCAAGGGCTGAGACCATCCTCCTCTAGTCCCTGGATCAGCTGCCATCCATCTCAAAGTGCTAAGCCAACTTGGGGTCTGTTGGGTGCAGGTGCATCATCCCAAAAAGTCATCAAATGTAGGGCAATGTGCCAAAATGCTATGGGTGTTGGAGGTGGCCAAGGGTGTGTATGATGCTTTGTTGCTACTTGGCGTCACATGGCTCTCAACGCTTCACCTGAGTGCCAATATGCTTCTCTGGAGGCCTAGGTACCTGTGGGTGAGGTGCCCAGGTCATGGCTATGGAACCTGTTACCACAAAATCTAGTGGGGCTCACGCTAAGCATTGAAACTCCTCTTTTCTTCTGCTACTGAGCTCTTTGGCTGATCATCTACGCTTTGGAACCATGTGAAGATTCGGCTAACCCCGAATCCTATTGCAATAACTTGAAATAGTTCTTCTAATTGTTAAATTAACTTTTAACAATTTATTTGCAGTTTTCTACGACAAACACTGAATCAATCACACTGTAACCTCCACAAATAAACTGTGGAAGAAAAATAAACGCAGGAAGAAATATATGCACACACAAATAACACCGTTATTTTTGGACCAATGTCCCCGGAAAAACCCAACTTGAGAAAATCGATGCAACAACTGAGGGTTTTATTATTGTGTAGTAGTGAAATATTTGAGTACAACTGGATGTCCAAACTGGCAATCCTACAGAGAAAACTTGCAAAAATATCTAGTGAGGAATTTCCTCACTCCACAGGAAAATCAAAGCAATTGATCTCAGCTCGAAATGGATCCTTCCAAACTGCCTCTGAGTAGTCTCTGCACCACCCTCATGCAGTCTCTGCGTCACCCAACTTCCGGCACTGAATCATTGCTTCTCCTCTAGCAAATACGAATTTCCCACTGAAGCTACTGCACTGCCACTGCATCAGCCTCACTATGTCTTCTCTGCCTCTCTGCAAATGCACTCACCCGATCTGGAATGCCTCCTTCGGCTTCACTATCTCTGCCCCTCTCTCACTGCTTCGACCTCACTGAATCACTTGCGGCAACAAAACACTGCTACTCTGGAAATTGATTTCCCAGTAAAATCGAACTGCTCAAGTGTCTCAAGTGATTTCTCCAAGCCCCATCGATTTCTTCTTATAATCCTTTATTGAGACTTCAACGACCAAGATTAGATCTTAATCGATGGCTAGGATTAACTAGAAATTGATCCATGCGACTTTCTAGAACATTCACACCATGACTTAATCAATTATGATTAATTAATCATATTCCCCATTTTAGACTTAGGAAAAAATTAAACACTGACTAATAATCTAATTAAGTTGTCTCTAGGTGGAATTTCTAGAAACGATTTATGGGTTTTGGAGATCTCATATATTCTAGCCTCTACAAAATTTCAAGGCCATAACACATCTGATGCTACAAAAAATAACACTCCCTCTTAGCGAGGAATGTGTTCTAGTACTATTGCACCACTAACAATACTCTGCTTCTGCACCATCTCCTGTCACGCTGCTCATGTCTGGCTATTGCTGCCCACCAACCACTGTGCAACTCTGATATGTGCTGCATCCATGCTGCTGCTAACCCTGGTGAATTGCTGCCAACATTGCATCTGCACTGCAACTCTGTTGCTACTGCTACTACAACATCTGCAACTCCCTCTCATCCATTGCTATTGCAACTGAGAAGCATCCGAAATACTAAACCAACTGTGTTCAATATGATGCATCTGTCACTTGAGTCCTGGCTGCTACTAGCACCTGTGTTGTTAATGGAGGCTCTACGTTGTTGTTAACTCTGCACTGTGCCAACTGCACTGCTCTCCCCAACATCTGACTGCTACTAGACTCTTCATCTGTCACTTTGGCATCTGATTGCACCATCTGTCACTGGTCCATCCTGCTATTGAATACTATGGGCTCTCGTAGCAAGGTACTGATTGAAGAGGTGGACTTCCTCAAGAATCCTGTCCATCTGTAGCGCTGTGGGGCTACAAAACCAAGTCACCCCACCTCACTCCTAGAGAGATGTCTGCAATCATGGCGAAATCTTCCTCTAGTCTGGAGGATAACCTATCAATCTCGACAGAAGTTGCTTGCTGGTCCTGCTTCTCTTCCTTGTCCTTCTTCCTGAGAGGACACTAGGAACTGTAGTGGCCTAGCTCGCCACACCTGAAGCACTTGACCTTTGACAAGTCTTTCTTCTTCCTACGCTCCCCCTGTCCATGACTGGGACACTTCGAAGTGAGGGTCACATTCTCCTCTTCCTTTAGATTCTTTGATCCACTGCTGCTGCTGCTGCCACTGATGATGCTCTTCATCAGAACTCGCCTCAACTCCTCCTGCTACAAGTCGGCCCACATCTTGTCCCATCTTGGCAAGGTTTCTCTACCCAAAATACTTTGGACAAATACATGCCACTCCTCGGAGATAGAGTTGAGAGCTACTCGCACTAGCTCTGTGGGTTGAGTTGTTGACCCTACAACTTCCAGCTCATCTCGAATATTTTGAATCCTAGTAAGGAAAGGATCTATGCGCTCCCCCCTCTGCATCCGGGTACATATAAAATTCTCTTCTAAGTACATCTTCCGATGCTCGGAAGATCCCTGGTATAGCGTGGAAAGAGAATCCCACATTTCTTTGGCCGTTCCCAGGGCCGCTATGTGCGATAACACATGGTCTCGAACTCCATTAAGGATCAATCTCTTTGCCTTCGCCATCTCCTTCTTGTACTGCTTCAGCTGATTTACATCCGTGGGGATAGCTACCACATTATCGATATATGCTTTGAGATCATACTCATCTAGAAGGAAGGAAATCCTTGCCTTCTAGATCACATAGTTGGAAGCTCCATCCAACCTATCCTAATTCCCCGAAGCTTTGCTGTAGCCATCTCAACAAAAAAATGCCAAAAGTCTCCTCTTCCCTTCTGCTTAGCTATTGCTCAGCTCTACACACTCCCTTCTAGAGTGAGAAACTTTGCCCACAACGACTGCTGATCTGTAACGGAAATCAAACATCTTGAGACTAGAGGTTCCTTGAGGAAAATTTTCCCCTAGTGTGTGCTCTTCATCCTCTGCAAGAAAATCTGGTTGCTCCCTGTACCTATGGAATTTAATGATCTGGATAACTTGATTTTTTCTGTTGCTCTCTTAGAAAAACTAATTTTCCCATTGAAATACGACCTCTTGGCCAAGGAACTGCGCAACCCTCTGGGGTTGCGAACTGCTGCTGACGTTGAGCAGCGAAACTCCTCTTTTTATCCGCTACTGAGTTCTCTGGTTGATCATCTGCGCTCTGATAGCATGTGAAAATTTGGCTAACCTCAAATCCTATTGCAACAACTGGAAATAGTTCTCCTAATTATTAAAATAGCTTTTTAACAATTTATTTGTAGTTTTCTACGACAAACACTGAATCAATCACACTGTAACCTACACAAATAAATTGCGGAAGAAAAATAAACATAGGAAGAAATATATGCACACACACAAATAACACTGTTATTTTTGGACCAATGTTCCCGAAAAAACCCAACTCGGGAAAATTGGTGCAACAACTGAAGGTTTTATTATTTTGCAGTAGTGAAATATCTGAGTACAACTGGATGCCCAAATTGGCAATCTTAAAGAGAAAAACTGACAAAAATATCTAGTGAGGAATTTCCTCACTCCACAGGCGAATCCAAGCACTGACCTCAACTCAAAATGGAGCCTTCCAAAATGCCTCTACACAGTATTTGTGTCACCCTCACGCATACTTTGCGTCACCCAATGTGGAACTACATCACCTCAAGCTGTCTCATCAGCTGCTGTTTGAGAAACTGACCCTCCTAGCGTCTGGAAACTCTCCCCAACTTCTCACACTGAATCACTGCTTCTTCTCCAACAAATACGAATTGCCCACTGAACCCTTTGCATTGCAACTGCGTCAGCCTCACTATGGCTTCTCTGCCTCTCTGCAAATACACTCACTGATCTGGAATGCCTCCTCCGGCTTCACTATCTTTGCCCCTATCTCATTGCTTCAACCTCACTGAATCACTTCCCGTAACAAAACGTTGCTACTCTAGAAATCGATTTCCGAGTAAAATCGAACTGCTCAAGTGTTTCAAGTGATTTCTTCAAGCCCCATCGACTTCTTCTTATAATCCTTCGTTGGGACTTCAACGACCAAGATTAGATCTTAATCAATGGCTAGGATTAACTAGAAATTGATGCATGTGAATTTCTATAACATTCACACCATGAATTAATTAATTATGATTAATTAGTCATATTCCCTAAGTTTAGACTTAGGAAATAATTAAAAACTGACTAATAATCTAATTAAGTCGTCTTTAGGTGGAATTTCCAGAAATGATATATGGGTTTTGGAGATCTCATGTATTCTAATTTCAAGGCTAGAACACATCTGATGCTAGAAAACTAACACTCCCTCTTCGCGAGGAATGTGTTCTAGTACTACTGCACCACTAGCAATACTCTACTTCTGCACCGTATCCTATCACGCTGCTCATGTCTGGCTACTGCTGCTCACTTACGATTGCACAACTTTGATATGCTTTTCATCTGTGTTGCTGCTGACCCTTTGAATTGCTGCCAACACTGCATCTGCACTACAACTCTATTGCTGCTGCTACTGCTACTGCAACATCTGCAACTCCCTCTGCATTTGCACTGCAACTCTGTTGTTGCTACTACTGCAACATCTGCAACTCTCTCTCATCTGTTCCTGCTGCAACTGCAACATTCGCAACTGAGAAGCATCCGAAATATTGAACCAACTATGTTTAGTATGATGCATTTTTCACCCGAGTCCTGATTGCTTCTAGCACCTGCGCTATCACTAAAGGCTCTTCGCTGCTCCTAACTCTGCACTATGCCAATTGCACTACTGTCAACTATGCACTGTGCTCCTCAGCATCTGATTGCTACTAGACTCTGCATTTGTCACTCTGGCATCTGACTGCACCAATTGACACTGGTACATCCTGCTACTGAATACTGTGGGCTCCCGTAGCAAGGTATTGATTCAAGAGGTGGACCTCCTCAAGAATCCTGCCCATCTGTAGCGCTCTGGGGCTACAAAACCAAGTCACCCCACCTCACTCCTCGAGGGATGTTTGCAATTATGGCGAAATCTTCCTCCGGGTTGGAGGAAAACCTATCAATCTCGGCAAAAGCTGCCTGCTGCTCCTGTTTCTCCTCCTTGTCCTTCTTCCTGAGAGGACACTGGGAACTGTAGTGGACTAGCTTGCCACACCTGATGCACTTGACCGTCGACAGGTACTTCTTCTTCTACGCTCCCCCTGTCCTTGATTGGGACCCTTCGATGCAAGGGCCACATTCTCCTCTTCCTTCACCTGCTTCGATCCACTGCTGCTGCTGCTGCCACTGATGGTGCTGTTCATCAGATCTCGCCTCAAATCCTCCTGCTGCAAGTCTACCCACATCCTGTCCCATCTTGGCAAGGTTTCTCTGCCCAAAATACTAAGGACAAATACCTGCCACTCCTCGGAGACAGAGTTGAGAGCTACTCACACTAGCTCTGTGGGTTGAGGTGCTAACCCTACAACTACCTGCGCATCTCGGATCTCCTGAATCCTTGTAAGGATAGGATCTATGCGCTCCCCCTTCTGCATCCAGGTACATATCAACTTCTCTTTTAAGTATATCTTCCGCTGCTCATAAGATCCCTGGTATAGCGTGGAAAGAGAGTCCCACATTTCTTTGGTCGTTCCCAGGGCCGCTATGTGCGATACCACATGATCTCAAAGCCCATCAAGGATCAATCTCTTTCCCTTCGCCATCTCGTTCTTGTACTGCTTCAGCTGATCTGCATCTGTGGGGATAGCTACCACGTTATCGATATATGCTTTGAGATCATACTCGTCTAGAAGGAAGGAAATCCTTGCCTTCTTGATCACATAGTTGGAAGCTCCATCCAACTTGTCCTGATCCCGAAGCCTGGCTGTGGCCATCTCAACAAAAAAAAGCCGAAAATCTCCTCTTCCCTTCTGCTCAGCTACTGCTCAGCTCTAAGCACTCTCTCCTGGAGTGAGAAACTCGACTCACAACGACTGCTAATTTGCAAGGGAAATTGAACTTCTTGAGACTAGAAGTTCCCTGAGGAAAATTTTCCCTCATTGTGTGCTCTTCCTCCTCCCTACACTAGTTTTGCTGCTGCAAAACTACTGCGTCCAACTGGAGTTCAAATACGGGTTGCTTCCTCTTCCTCTGGAATTTCTTGATCCCGAAAAATCAAGTTTTTCGGTCGCTCTCTCAGAAAAACTAATTTTCCTGAAGAAATACGACATCTTGGCCAAGGAACTGCGTAACCCTCTGGGGTTTGAAACTGTTGCTCATGTTGAGCAGCAAAACTCCTCTTCTCTTCTGCTATTGAGCTCTCTGGCTGATCATCTGCGCTCTAATACCATGTGAAAATTCGGCTAAGCCTAAATCCTATTGTAGCAACTGTAAATAATTCTCTTAGTTGTTAAATTAACTTTTAACAATTTATTTGCAGTTTTATACAACAAACACTGAATCAATCACACTGTAACCTACACAAATAAACCACAGAAGAAAAATAAACGCATGAAATATATGCATACACACAAATAACACCATTATTTTTGGACCAATGTCTTCAAAAAATCCAACTCGGGAAAACTGGTGCAACAACTGAGGGTTTTATTATTATGCAATAGTGAAATATCTGAGTACAACCGGATGCCCAAACTGGCAATCCTATAGAGAAGAACTAGCAAAATTATCTAGTGAGGAATTTCCTCACTCCACAGGCGAATTCGAGCATTGACCTCAACTCGAAATGGAGCCTTCCAAACTGCCTATGCGCTGTCTCTGCGTCACCCAGCCTGGAACAACGCCACTTCACGCTGTCTCGTCAACTGCTGTATGAGAGACTGACCCTCTTGGCCTCTGGAAACTCTGCCTAGCTTTCGACACTGAATCACTGCTTCTCCTCCAGCAAATACGAATTTCCCACTGAAGCTACTGTGTTGCCACTGCCTCAGCCTCACTATGGCTTCTCTACCTCTCTGCAAATGTACTCATCGGATCTGGAATGCCTCCTTCGACTTCACTATCTCTGCCCCTCTTTCACTGCTTCGACCTCACTGAATCACTTCCCGCAACAAAATGCTACTACTCTGGAAATCGATTTCCTAGTAAAATCGAACTGCTCAAGTGTCTTAAGTGATTTCTCCAAGCCCCATCGACTTCTTATAATCCTTCGTTGAGACTTCAACGGGCAAGATTCGATCTTAATCAATGGCTAGGATTAACTAGAAATCGATCCATGTGACTTTCTAGAAAATTCACACCATGACATAATTAATTCTGATTAATTAATCATATTCCCTAAGTTTAGACTTAGGAAATATTTAAAACTAACTAATAATCTAATTAAGTCGTCTCTAGGTGGAATTTCCAGTAACGATTTATGGGTTTTGGAGATCTCATGTATTCTAGCATCTCCACAAAATTTTAAGGCTAGAACACATCTGATGCTACAAAAAGTAAGAGAGGACCTTTAAAAAATTATTCCTTTAAGACCCACGAATTTTTCGACCAGGAGAATTGATTTTCCTAAGACAAATTAACTTGACTCTAATTAATTAATTTTTTGGCTTAGGATTTATTTGATTTTGCTAGAAAATTAATTACTTTACACATGAGGGGATTTAATTATTTTTCCAACCCTCATTTAAATAAGATTTTACATTTTTAACCCATGAAAAGGGAATACACATTTGTATAGACCCGTAATATACATAACCCCTCTGCAACACATTATGATCTAGTAGACCAAGTGATTTGTAATAACTAATCCAAATAACTTCAATTATTCCCATACCACTTTTACATTAGACTCGACTAAAACACTAAGACTCACTTAAGACCTTGGCAATAAATTTCACTCTAGCTTTGGGGGTTTAAGCTAGAGGGGAAAAAGCTCTTCTGATTAATCGTGTTTAGAAACACATGAATCAACGAGGTTAAAAAAACCTCGTAGGTGAAATTCGTCGCCAAAATCATAGATTTACCTAGGTTGTTACATAGACTCAAGGTCTTACTAGGATCATTTACATCATACAACTTGCAGAATGGGTGACCATGACACATAAACTATTGATATGTGATCCGATATTTTGAAAAAAGACTGATACTTCCGCTCCCTTGGAACTTTGACAATTTGAGTGCAAAAATTCATTCTCCTTGACCTTCGCTCTCTTTTTCCAGCTTCCCAGCTACAAATCGAACCATTTTTTGAGATATCGAACTTGTGAATGAGTGTATGTCCAAAATGAAGTCAAACTTCTCTTTATATAGCCTGCTCAAGGGGTCAAATTCCTTCCTAGGCCGATCTGAGGATCCCAGGGCCAACTTGTACTCTTGGAGATTCTAGGACTTTCTAGACTCAAAAATAATTCTTTTTGCAATTACAAATTGCCCGGAAGGGTCTTATAAACATGAAGTTGACTCCTTTGACTCGTGACAATAAATCCTAAGACCTAACAAACCCTAGAAGCACGAAGAACATGCTTTTACAAGACCATCAATAATGATCACGAAACCCATGCTTTAATAATAATAACATTTTTTATTTCTTTTTATTGTTTGTTACATAGGATACATATTGAAATGAGTACAACAGTTTTGAAGACTAAAAATAGTTACATTTCTCAACACTCCCTCTTAACTAGGGAGGTATTCATAATTGCAACTAGTACAACATCATATCTCAAACTGAAGAGTTGGATTGATAAGCCATACTGTAAGCATTATCATCATGACCAATGTTGTCCCCAAGGCATAACTAGAGAAAGCTCTACTTTATTCAAAAGCATTATGCTTGGAGGATTTATGTGTGATACCGCACTACCTCTCTAAGGTACATACTACATACCCCATCCGAATGTCCACAAGGTATGTTCTTTTAGGACTATTATTATCTTGGATCTCCATTCGTAAGTCCTGAAAGAATATCAGTCCTCTTCAACCACTCTTCTCTTGGATTCTTGTCCCACCCTCAAAGAGTGTCAGTGCCTTTCCTTTCTTGGATGTTATATCCTCAAGGAAACCACAAATGCTTATCCAATCCTTCGTCATTCTTTCTTCATTACCCAAAGAGGGGAATGCACATATGATGTTCATCATCACTCCCTCTCAACGAGAGAGTACATCCCTATTCTCCCTTAATCTTGAGAATAGTGTGAAATTTTTTGAATCTAAACCAGAAACCCTACTGCAGTGTCTAGATCTACTTCGCCTATTTGTTTAATTTACTTAACAAGTTATTTAACTGAATTATTGAGAAAAACATTAAAGCAGACACAAACTGCAACCTACACATCTACAGATCATTTACTGAACAATACGCACATGTGACAAGATTACACATGATTTTTCAGAAAAATGTCCTCGGAAAAACCCAATGCGGGAAAACCGGTGCAGCAGCTCTAGAGGGTTTTATTATTATGCAGAATCTGAATGCAACATTCTGGGCACTAGGAATGGTTGGTCCTACAAAGAAATTACATAGCAGTTAGTACCTTTCACTCGAAGACAGAAAATATCGCTGTATCACACCCTCAATCAGGATTTACAGATCACGAGCCCTTTCTGGCCCACTGGAACCCTCAGCGCTGCCTCTGCAGCCTCTGCGTCAACCCTCACTAGCCAGCGTCCCCACTGCATCACCCTCACTGGTGTTGCGCTGCCTCTACGCTGCATTGGCTAGGTCTGCGTCACCCTGGTTGGGCTTACGCAGCCTCTGCGCAGTTCTCTGTGTGGTGCTGGCTAAACTGCGTCCTCCTGGATGGCTTTGCACTGTCTGGTACTCACTGCCTCTCTGCTGCTGTATTCTCGGCCTTGGATCAGATCATCCCTTGCCGATCTCTGCCCCTCACTGCACTGAAAAATTGCTTCGAATTCCTCAGCAAACCCTGCCCCAGAATTTCGACTTAGCTTCAGTGCTCTGCTTGTGTGTGTGTGTTTCTCCAACTGACCCCAAGCCTTTCTCTTATACTTTTCTCGTTGGAAAACCAACGACCGTGACTTAATCTCTAATCGATGACTCAGATTAAAAGACTGCTTGATCCACGTCACTTAGAACATTTCAGCACATATGTTTAATTAATTCAATTTAATTTTTCTAATTCCCTAAGTTAGACTTAGGGTCCTCATTAAAAAAAAATAATTATTTGAGTAACTTCAACACCAGATGAAATTTCTCCAAACGCTTTCTGGGTTTTGGAGATCTCGTGTGTCTTAGCCCCTCCACAAAGTTTCAGAGCTAGAGCACACCCTATGCTACCCAAAATATCAACACTACCTCTTAGCGAGGAGTGTGCTCTAACAATACACCCACAATGAAGTATTGCCTCATCTCGGCATCGGTCTCTGTGCTGCTGATGCTTGGCCTGCTGCCCTCCATCCACTGCGCTGCTGCTTTCTGTACTGCTGTCCATGTCACTGCCACTGACATTGCCACATTTGTACTGCAACTCCCCCTCAATTTGCTGCATCATGTTGCCCATAGCACTGCCACTTCTAACTACTGCACTGCAACTGAGTTGCTGAGAAGTAAGCAACTGAAGGATCATCACCCAATCATTGACAGACAAGTCAGTTGGGCTGCAGCTCATCACTGAAGCTCCCTTGACTGCTGTGTTGCGCTGTCTCCCTGAAGCCACTGCGCTGCTGCTGCTCTGCACTGCGTAAGTACTACCCCTCTGCACTGCTGAAGTCCCATCAGCTTCTGCGCTGTTGCTGCCTCTGCACTGCGCTGCTCCCATCTACAGCGTCCCAGCTCTGCCCTCCGCTTCACTGTGATCTTATGCACCCACTGCTCCACTCGTCCCGCTACTGTCTGAAGGCTCCCGTAGCTTATATGTGATCCACGAGTTTGGGCACCTCAAGGATCCTGCCTCCCTTCTGTAGCTGCTATACAGATCAATATCGCCCCACTTCCGTGGTTCATGAGCACTCATGGCAACGTCATCATCACTACCATCGTCCCCTTTTGCTGTCGCTGCCTTGGATTCAGAAGATCCCTTGTCCTTCTTCTTAGGACAATTGCTAGCGAAGTGTCCATGTTCGCCACAATTAAAGCACCGGACCTTGGATAGGTCCCTCTTCTTTTTCCCTTGCTGCCTCTATCCCTTTGATACAAGGGTTGCATCCTCCTCCTCTTCTTTCTTTACTTTGACACCACCGTTGTTGCTTTGCCTCTTGGTAAATCTCTTGATTTCCTCCTGACAGAGGATTGCCCACATGTCCGCCCACGATGGTAACGCTACTCTGCCCAAGATGCTTTGGACAAACGTTTATTCATCGGTTACTGCATTCAGGGCAGTCCTCACCAAGAGCCCTTCATCTGGAATTGTACCCATGGAAATCAGTTGGTCCTAGATAGTCTGAAGTTTAAAGAGGAAGGGATCGATTTCCTCACCCTTTTGCATCTGGAACAACAGCATCTGATTCTCCAGAACCATCTTCCTCTGGACGGAGCTTCCCTGATACATCGTGTTCAAAGTTGTCCACATTTCATTTGTCGTGTTCTTCCCGACAATATGTGGAACCACGTGATCCTTGACTCCATCCATGATCATGCGCTTAGCCCGTGCCTGATTCTCGTTGAATTTCTTTAGGGGATCTGCATCAGTAGGCACAACTAGGACATTTTTAGCATGGTCCTTGATGTCATACTCATCCAGGACTGTCACGATCCTGGCACTCCAGATAACAAAGTTGGACACACCGTCCAACCTATCTTGATCTCTCAGTTATTGAGAAATCATCTTTGCTCAAATATGTCGAAACAGGTACTCCTCTCCCTCTTCTTGCTGCGACACTCAACAAAAAACTGGATCTGGGTTTCTAGGCGATAGAAACCCTCTATAGTAGTTGCTCCCTCTGACAACTGATTTCCCTCCTGGAAATCCTCCGCCAAAACAACTGAATCAATCCTCTACGATCACCCTCCTGACCGAATCTCAGATTTGTTTGGCACAAATCTGTTGAGCGACTGTTCTCCTCCCGCTCTTATCACCTTTGCTAGGCACTGTTCTGCATCGACAGAACCTTGTGCCACGCCAACAACTTCTGAAGATCAGAAGCTCCGCTTCCAGGCTTTGGCAACCTACACAACAATCTCCACACAGATTGTGTCCTTTTGGCAGGCCTCTGTGTGAGCAGATTGGCTCAGCGTAGCCTCTGCGCAATGCAAGCTGCTCCTGCGTCACTTTGGAAGGCTCTGCGCTGCCTCTGCATCACTCAGATGGCTCTGCGTCACCCTCTGCGTGGCCTCTGCATCAGCCTAGCTGGGCTGCGCCCCTACTAGTGCTGCGCTGTCCTCTTCTGGATCTTTGTTGCTTCAGCTACTGTAGCAATATTCTTCAGCCGCTCTGTTGGTAGATTAGCTTGATCTGCAATGCTCTAATACCATGTGAAAGTTTCAAAACAGAAACCCTACTGCAGTGTCTAGATCTACTTCGCCTACTTGTTTAATTTACTTAACAAGTTATTTAACTGAAGTATTTAGAAAAACATTAAAGAAGACACAAACTGCAACCTACACATCTACAGATCATTTACTAAACAATATGCACATGTGACAAGATTACACACGATTTTTCGGACAAATGTCCCCGGAAAAACCCAATGCGGGAAAACAGGTGCAGCAACTACAGAGGGTTTTATTATTATGCAGAATCTGAATCCAACATTTTGGGCACCAGAAATGATTAGCTCTACAGAGAAATTACATGGCAGTTAGTACCTTTCACACGAAGACAGAAAATATGGTTGTATCACACCCTCAATCGGGATTTACAGATCTTGAGCCCATTCTGGCCCACTGGAACCCTTAGCGCTGCCTCTGCAGCCTCGATGTCAGCCCTCACTGGCCAGCGTGCCCACTGCGTCACCCTCACTGGTGCTGCGCTGCCTCTACGCTGCCCTGGCTGGGGCTGCGTTACCCCGACTGGTGTTGCGCTGCCCCTGCCCTGTGCTGGCTGGGTCTGCATCACCCTGGCTGGGCTTACGCAGCCTGTACGCAGTTCTCTATGTGGTGCTGGCTGGACTGTGTCCTCCTGGCTAGCTTTGCGTTGTCTGGTACTCACTACCTCTCTGTTGTTGTATTCTCGGCCTTGGATCAGATCATCCCTTGCTGATCTTTGCCGGTCACTGCACTGTAAACTTGCTTCAAATTCCTCAGCAAACCCTGCCCCAGACATTCGACTTAGCTTCAGTGCTCTGCTTGTGTGTGTGTGTTTCTCCAACTGACCCCAAGCCTTTCTCTTATACTTTTCTCGTTGGAAAACCAACCACTGCGATCTAATCTCTAATCGACGACTCAAATTAAAAGACTGCTTGATCCACGTCACTTAGAACATTTCATCACGTGTGTTTAATTAATTCACTTTAATTTTTCTAATTCCCTAAGTTAGACTTAGGGTCCTCATTAAAAAAATTAATTATTTGAATAACTTCAACACCAAATGAAATTTCTCCAAATGCTTTCTGGGTTTTGGAGATCTCGTGTGTCTTAGCCCCTCCACAAAGTTTCAGAGCTAGAGCACACCCGATGCTACCCAAAATCTCAACACTTGGCGCTAGAAACCCTCTAAGGAACAAGTTCCCTCTGAGATTAGATTTCCTTCACGAAAATCCTTCTGCCAACAGATGTCGAAACACTCCTTTCTGATATTGCTTTGTTGCTGCTCAACACTAGATCTAGAATTCTTGGCAAGAAATCTTCTGAGGAACTGCTTCCCACTACTTTGCTTCTGACCCACTAGACACTGTTTTGCACCAATAAAACAAATGCCTCACCAACAACTCCAGATAGAAATTGTACCGCTCTTCCAGCGACGACAACCAGATAACTGAGGCTCAATAGCCATTGCGCTGGCCCAACAACCAACGTGTTGCCTCCTGCAGCTACAACGTCACCTTAGCACGCTGACGTTGGCTTTGCGTGAGCCCCTCTGGTGACTGCGTCACCCTTCCTCTGCCTTTCTAGTTCAGTGCTGTCACTCGGGACAACTGCTTTCTTGCATCAAATTCTTCTTTGTCCTTATGCTGATGGCTTCAGTCCTTCTCGATCTGCAATCACTCTGATACCATGTGAAAATTTCTGAATCTAAACCAGAAATCCTACTGCAGAAAAACTGATTTACATTATCTACTTGTGTTTATATTTAACAAGTTATTTTTCTGAATACTTCAGTAAAATTATTGATGTAAATACACTGCAACCTACACCAATATACGGATCTAGAACTAAAAAATAAATGAGACAACCATACAAAGAACACACCTTTTTTTGGACAATTGTCCCTAGAAAAACCCAATGCGGGAAAACCGGTGCAACAGATGTGAGGGGTTTATTATGAAGCAGATTTCTGAATACATTCTAGGGTGCCAAATCTGACTCACCCAACAGAGAAAATCCCGGCAGAGGTACCTCTATCCGGAGACAGATAAATTGGCTGATCTAGTAGCTAAATGAAGAAAACCCATAGGTGACTGCGTTGTGCCCAACACTGCGCAACGATGGCTGCAGCAAGCTCTGCACTGAGACTGCGTCACCCTCCTTGTGAGCCTTCCAGGCTCAGAAATCAATCTGCTGAATTTCTGCCCGATCTGCCCCACAGAAACCCCAACGTAGCTACTTGAGTGACTGCGTCACCCCTTCTGGCTCTACGTCACCCTTTTGGCTTTGCGTCACCCTTCTGGGTCTGCATCACCCTCTCAAGGGCTGCTCTGTCTCTCGTGGTGTTGCTCTGCCTCTCTGCTATTGTATTATCGACCTTGGACTGAAGTCCCGATGCTGAACTTCCCCTCTCTCCACTGCAAGCTCACTTTGAAATTCTCAGCAAATTGCGCCCCATAATTTCGACTTAGCTCAACTGCTGCTCGCTCAGTGTGTGTCCTCCAACTCACCCTCAAGCCTTCCTATATACTTTTCCTGTTGATGAATCAACGACCGTGATCTAATCTCTAATCGACGGCTAAGATTAGAAAATACTTGATCTTCGTCACTTAGAACATTTTCACCCACATGTTTAAATTAATTCACTTTTTAATTATTTATTTCCCTAAGTTTTAACTTAGGCTCCATTTAAAATAATTAATTATTAGAATAACTTAAGCTCTGGGTGGAATTTCTCCAAAGGGTTTTTGGGTCTTGGAGATCTCATGTGTTCTAGCCCCCCCACAAAATTTCAGAGCTAGAGCACATGCGAAGCTACCCAAAAATCAACAAATAGAACCTTTCTATTCAAGGAGACTCCTTTTCCTCCCTCTCAAACCAAAGGAGATTATTTCCTTCCAATAATGGAAGCCAACACCACAAGCCTTTACAACTTGTCTTCATTAGAGTATCAACTACTAGTTCTTCCTAGCTACATGGCTCCCTCTTTCCTTCACATCTCTTGTATAGAGCTTGCTTATTTTTGAGGTATCATGGAATCATCTCCACTCTTCGTTCTTGTGACAGGATCCAGGTTATCTTCCTTGGTCATCACTTTCTTCTTCAATCATGAAGGCATTGCATTGAGCATTCCCGATCTTCAATCTGATCATGAAAGTGATCTTCCTTGACCTTCAGGTTATCTTCTTGTACAACTACCCTTTTAATCCCAAGATGGACTCATCTTGACTTCATAGTTGCCAGGTACAAGACATTGAGCTCTCAACATTCTTCATCCATACAAGTGAACTTGCCCCAACTGTCATCATGTATTTCCTGCAACATCCTTTTCCCGGTAGAAAAAAAAAAGTTAGCCAGATAACCAAACCATAAATGAAATGGACTTACCTCACCATGGTGACCTCATACCATCAACATCCTCATTGACCATCTCCACCATCTCCACTTGATACTTGCTTCATGCATCAGAGTGCTCGAGGATCGAACTTGATTACCAAGTTACAATTTTTCTTCCGAAGATTATACTTGGTTGTTTAATTTATCATTTTACATATTCTAGAGAAAGTCCTAATCTTCTATACATTCTTAAGTAAGTCAAATTCAATTATTTTCCAACATCAGTAATACTTAAGCATATCTTTATAACCAACTTCGTTCAATAAGATTCTTGCACATATGAATCTTATGTTGAAATTTGGTACCGGAGGACAGGTGGTTCCCTAAGGCTTTGATCTTTGGCCTAGGGAAAAGTGTCCAAAAGAATTTAATTTTTCTCCTAAACTAACTTTATAATTTTTTATAAAGTTAAATCTAATTTAAAAGTGACTTAAGTGATAAAGTTACTAAAGTGACTTTATAAAGTTATAAAGTCAAATCTAATTTTAAAGGGACTTTAAGTGATAAAGTTACTAAAGTTAAAGTGACTTTAAATAAAGTCAATATAAAATTAGAAAGGGAAAAGTGACTTTGGAAATAAAAGACTAAGTGGGTCTTTATTAAAGTGGGGTGAATTAAAAAATAGAAAGTGAGATTTAAATGAGCATTTAATCTCGGCCCTAGATCTCAATCTATCTCAGCCATTGGATTTAGGGATTCCCCAAAAGTCACTTAGGGTTAGGTTAAAGGAGGAAAAGGAGGAAAAGGTCATTCATTCTTTCATGAGCAGATTGGGAGAAGGAGAGAAAGAGAGCAAGGGAAATTTCTGGGCAGTGAGGAGAAGGAGACAACAGCTTGGCACACATTCCAAGACAGCAGTTCAGCAAGTCCGTACAGCAGAGTTTGGCACACATTCCAAGGCAGATTTTGGCACGATTTTCTAGAAGGCCGTACAGCAGCCTTTTGGCACGATTTCCAAGAGGCCGTACAGCAGTTTCAGCACAGATTTCGAGGCAGCAAAGGGGCTGTTTTATTTGGCACGAATTTCGAGGCAGGCTGTACAGCAAGTGGCTGTACCGTTGCACGGAAATCGAGGCAGATTCCGTACAGCAAGTTTCTGCTGTCTTTTGGCACAAATTTCGAGGTTCGTACAGCAGCATTTATTGCTGTTTTGGCACAGATTTCGAGGTGGCTGTACCGCTGCATTTATTGCAGATTTTTGGGCACGAAAAACGAGGAAATCCGTACAACATTTATTGCTGTTCCTGTTTTGCTGTTTGCACATTTTCCGAGGCGGTGGTTAAGCACGGAAAACGAGATAAGTTGTATAAGTTTACTTGCTGATTTTTTGCTGAATATTTCTCTCACTGTAAAAAGCATTTTTTCTAGAAATAAGAAGGAGCTTTCGAACTGGTTTTCCCCAAGAGTTGTAGGGGGTTTTTCCAGGGTCACCTTGACCAAAAATACTGAGTTATGATGTGTTGAATGACTGTTTGTTACTACTGTTATTTTATTTCTGCATTTTCAGCATTCTGAAAAATTTCCAGAATTTGTGTTTTCAGCAAATTTATTTTCCAGTTTATTAAATGTATGGATATGGGAAAGAGCATTTAATTATTTTGGAGTAATAAGGTGAAAACTGAAAACCGGGGTGGGAAACATAAATTTCTACATGGTATCAGAGCTTGAGTGCTGAAGGGCAGTTTGGGACAGCAAGGAGGAAAATTACAGCCTGCTGATTTTTCACTCAGAAAATTCCAGCAAGCTGATTTTTCACAAACAGCAGATTTTTACCTTTACTATAGCAGTGTTATTTTTCAGTTTTAGGACAGCAGGATGTCTTTGGGATTGAGGGTGGAGGATAGGCTGGATGGGCATACAAATTACAGTGTTTGGAAGGAGAGAATGCAGAGTATCTTTGAGGAGGCAGAAGTCTGGGACGTTATGGTGCATACCACACAGAACCCTGTGAATGTGCCTACTGATGCTACTCAGTTGGCAGCATATAATAGAAAGAACAACAAGGGTAAGAGACTGATTCTAGACGGAATCAAGGACCATTGCATTCCTCATGTGAGAGGAAAGAGAAATGCCCATGAGATGTGGTCAGCATTGACCAACCTCTACAAGAGTACCAATGAGAACCGGAAAATGGTCCTGAAGGAGAAGCTGAAGAACATTAAGATGGCTAAGACTGATAGTGCAGCTGGATATCTCACAAAGATTCCTAATGTGAGAGATGAGTTGGCAGCGATTGGAGAGGCCATTCCACCCACTGAGTTGGTGCGGATTGCAGTGAATGGCCTCCCCAGTTCATGGATGAACTTTGTTGATGGGGTTTGTGCATGTGAGACCCTTCCCACATGGGAGAGGTTTTGGGATGATTGCATTCAGACAGAGATCAGGAAAGGTCAGCTTGGGGCAGCCAAGCCAGTTGAGCAGGATGAGGATGTAGCACTGTTGGCAGGACGCAAGAAAGGCAAAGGGAAGAAGCAGGCTTCCACAAGCGATGGTGGGGGCAAAGGCAAAGGTAAAGGTAAACAGGATAACTCACAGAAGGACTATTCCAAAGTGAAGTGTTGGAATTGTCAGAAGATGGGACACTATGCAGTTGTGTGTTCGGAGAAGAAGAAGAAGAAGGGGAAGAACCAGAGCATGGCAGCTTCAGCAGAGGTTGAGGACTTTGCAGATCGCTTTGACCGAGAGTTTGGGTTCATTGCGTGTGAGTCTTCTAGTGCAGGAGTACCTGCCACACAGGTTCAGAGGGAGCATGCATTTTCCTCGATTAGCGGAGCATCTTCGGGTATCTGGTATGTGGACAGTGGGGCTTCACGTCACATGACAGGAGTCCGTGAGTACTTCTCAGAGCTTTCAGAGAGTGGCACTGATGTAGAGGTAGTACTCGGTGATGACAGAGTTGTTAGAGCAGTCGGTGTGGGAACATTGACATTTCAGAGGGAGTCCAAACCTCCCTTGAAGGTGTCGGATGTTCTTTATGTGCCAGGGATGAGGAAGAACCTCATATCCATCTCAGCTTTGGAGGACAGAGGATATGAGATACTATTCAGGGGAGGACAGGTGTTGATGTATCCCAGGGGCACTCCAGCTGATTCAGCTAGAGTGATAGGTGTACGCCATGCAAAGGTGTACAAGTTTGCATTTCAGTCCCTTTTGGCATTGAAGCGGTGAATGCCAGAACGGCGAGCTAGCCGGTTACGACGGTGGTCCCAGCGCGGGACCAGGGCTACATGCATTAACATGGAGCCTTGAGAACATTGCGGGAGATCACTACAGGTGTGCCAGATTTCAGTACTGATCACTTTGATACTTGCAGAGGATGTGCGGTGGGCAAGTTTTCCAAATCCCCTTTTCCCAGCAGTGACAACAGAGCGATTGGGATACTTGATTTGATTCATTCCGATGTGAGCGGTCGGATGTCTCATGTTTCCTTGAGTGGATATGAGTACTATGTGTTATTCATTGATGATCACTCCAGGAGGACCTGGATTTATTTCTTGAAGACCAAGAGTGAGGTCTTCAAACGGTTTCAGGAGTTCAGAGCTCTTGTGGAGACACAGACAGTCGGAAGATCAAGTCCCTGAGGTCGGACAATGGGGGAGAGTACACCCTTGGAGAGTTTGTTGACTATTGTGCGGAGGCAGGCATTAGGAGGGAGCTCACCGTTCCTTACAACCCCCAGCAGAACGGGGTTGCGGAGAGGAAGAACAGATCCATCGGAGGGGCTGCCAAAGCCATGTTACATGATCAGGGGTTGCCATTGTTTTTGTGGGCAGAGGCCTGCAACACAGCTGTTTACTTGCAGAACAGGAGTCCGCATCGTGCCTTGGGGCACATGACTCCTGAGGAGGCTTTTTCTGGGAAGAAGCCTGATATGGGTCATCTTCGTATCTTTGGGTGCATGACATACTCCTACATACCCAAGGAGAAGAGGACCAAACTAGAGCCCACCGCAGAGAAGGGTATCTTTGTGGGCTACAATGAGACCTCCAAGGCCTTTCGGATTTACATTTCTGCGCAGAGGAAGGTTGTTGTCAGACGGGATGTGAAGTTCGAGGAGGACAGGGCCTTTAGGAGGTCACGGGAGTTGGAGTATCTGGATCAGCCAGACCCTCAGCAGCAGTTGAGTCAGTCGCAGGGATCCAGTGGGCAGGGATCAGGAGGATCCGGAGGTACATCTATGACGATGTCGGGTCCGTCAGTGGGGGGATTAGTTCGGCAGAGGGCCGAGGGATGGTGTTATGGGCGCACTTTACAAACACATGCGCTTCATCGGGGAGTCCACCGGCGGACACCACACGAGACTTCGCATCTACAGGGTTCCGAAAAGTGTGGGCAGAGGACAAAATAGACGATAGTCGGAGTTCAGCTCCCAATGTTGAGGAGGAGGAGTTTTATTCTCTCAAGGAGAAGTACACTGTGGAAGAGGAAGCCCAAGTGGCTTCAGGACACCTTGAGAGATGCCACATCTGTTGCTGAGCCTAAGAGGCCGGTCAGAGAGAGCAGACCACCTGAGAGGTTTTGTAGCTATATGGCAATGGCTACCAGCATCCTTGACTCTGAGCCTTCTAGCTATGAGGAGGAAGCTAGCCAGTAGGTCTGGAGAGAGGCCATGCAGGAGGAGCATTCTTCTATCATGAAGAATGATGTTTGGGAGGTGGTGCCGAGGCCTGAGGGCAAATCCGTGGTTACTTCCAGATGGCTTTACAAGGTAAAGCATGCTGCAGATGGCAGCATTGAGAAATTCAAAGCGAGGTTTGTGGCTCGAGGGTTCTCCTAGGTAGAGGGAGTTGATTATGAGGAGACCTTCGCTCCCGTGGCTCGATATACTTCGATCCGCTCCATTATATCGATAGCAGCAGAGATGGGTTGGAAGATCCACTAGATGGATGTGAAGACCGCATTTCTCAATGGCTTCATACAGGAGGAGGTGTACATTGAGCAGCCACAGGGCTTTGAGGTGCATGGGAAGGAGTCCCATGTGTGCAGACCGAAGAAGGCCCTTTATGGCCTGAAGCAAGCTCCCAGAGCTTGGTACTCCAGGATAGATACATACTTGCAGGAGATGGGTTTCACAAAGAGTGAGGCAGATCCGAACCTTTACTATATTGTGATAGGTGAGAAGCCTCTCATTCTGGTGCTGTATGTGGATGACTTGGTCATTACGGGTGCAGAGAGACTCATAGAGCACTGCAAGAGAGATCTTGCGGCGGAGTTTGAGATGAAGGACATCGGCTTGTTGCATTACTTTTTGGGTTTGGAGGTGTGGCAGGAGGAGGGGCATTTCTTCCTGGGGCAGGGGAAGTATATTGTGGATATCCTTGGCAGATTCCACATGAAGGATTGTAAACCCATGTCGACACCGATGATCACCAACTGGAAGAAGCTTCATGCTTCGAATTCCGAGTTGGTGGATCCCACATTGTACAGACAGCTGATTGGTTCCTTGATGTATTTGGTCAACACTAGGCCAGATATTTGTTTTGCAGTCAACACGATGAGTCAGTTTATGTGTGAGCCTAGGAAGGTTCACTGGGTGGCCGCAAAACACATTTTGCGGTACTTGCAGGGGACAGTGGATTATGGTCTGGACTACGGGCAGGGATGGAGTGAGATTGCTAAAAAGTTACACCGATTCCGATTGGGCAAAGCCAGCTTCGATAGGAAGAGTACCTCAGTGGTGTCGTTTGGGTTGGGTTCCTAAGAAATAGTGTCAGTGGTTCAAACCCGGAAGGAAGAACAAGTAGCATTGAGTTCAAATGAAGCAGAGTATATGCATGTACCCGGCCCATTAGTTGTGAGGCTATCCGGCTTCGCAAGATGTTGTTTGGCTTATTTGGTCACCGTTGAGACCTTCAAAGTGATTTACTGTGATAATCAGAGTTGCATTAAACTCACGGAGAATCCATTATTTCATGACAGGTCAAAGCATATCGGGATCAAATATCATTTCATCAGAGACTATGTTCAGAAGGGAGCTGTGAAGCTTGAGTATATTCCCACCGATGAGCAGGTTGCAGATATTCTTACCAAAGCCTTACCACGGGGCAAGCATGTCTACTTCAGAGACAAGATGGGTGTGGTGAGGAACACCTTCCTAGGTAAGAGGGAGTGTTGAAATTTGGTACCGGAGGACAGGTGGTTCCCTAAGGCTTTGATCTTTGGCCTAGGGAAAAGTGTCCAAAAGAATTTAATTTTTCTCCTAAAGTAACTTTATAATTCTTATAAAGTTAAATCTAATTTAAAAGTGACTTAAGTGATAAAGTTACTAAAGTGACTTTATAAAGTTATAAAGTCAAATCTAATTTTAAAGTGACTTTAAGATAAAGCTACCGTAATATTCCCAATTAGCCTTGCTAATTGGAATATTTCATTTTTGCTTTATTTTGTCGCTTTAGCTAGAAATAATAAATAAAGTGAGAAATAAGAGGGGTCACCTCACTTTATAAATAAAGTGTTCTTTTCCTAGTTGATTGACGTTATAACTTAGAGAGGGGGCCTTGGGGGTCCACATGAGTATGATGGGGAGGCATCAGGCTGACCCAAGGTTAACTGTGCAGGTCAAAGGAGAGTAAGGACGCAGTTAAGTTTTGGAGGGAGTTTGGCATTATAAAAGGAGGGGTTCTCACCTCATTTGGGCATGCATTATTCTATATTGATATTGAGAGCTAGACTTCTGTCTGCTTAGCACGCCGGTTGTTTAGTCGGTCTGCAGCACTTTTTAGTGCAACCGAGTGTCTCCGGTCGGAGATCTCACCCTTAGCCTCGGGGGACTTCGAGTGCCTGCCCTGGTAAGGTTATTTCTGGTTTCACCCTTAGCTTCGGGGGACTTCGAGTGCCCGCCCTAGTAAGGTTATTTCTCGAGTAACACCCTTCAGTTTCAGTGGGAATTGACAGCATTTTCAGGTGGAGATTTGGAGAGGAAGAAGCCCTCTTGTGGCTGCGCAGATCTGAGAAGGAGGGACGCTGTTCCAGGAGGGAGAGGACGCTGATCAGCCTTGGAGAGTGAGGACGTTGTTCCAGGGAGGACGCAGTCCAGATCTGAGCAGGGAAAACGCTGTTCCAGGAGGAGGAAGGACGCAGATCAGTCTTGGAGTGAGGACGTTGTTCCATCAGGAAGAGGAGGACGCAGATCTGAAGGCACATTGATAGATCCAGCCTTGGAGATTGTAGATCTGAGCAGATATTTGCAGATCTGGTTCTGTAGGTAGCAGATCTGGAGAGATAGCATTAGATCCAGCTTGGGAGATTGCAGATCTGAGGAGATATTGGCAGATCCAGCCTAGATCTGAAGAGATAACATCAGATCCAGCCTTGGAGGTTGCAGATCTGAAGAGATATTGTCAGATCTAGCATAGATCTGAGATGATAGCAGTAGATCTGATATAGGAGGACGCAGATCTGGATTGTAGGCTTCAGATCCAGTAGATCTGAGCATATGGGACGCTGATCTGATGAGCAGGGTCATGTGAGCAGGGCTTGACAGTGTTTTTGGCCTTGAGGAGCTGAGCTTTTCATCTGGAGGGTTTGGTGACCAACACTACATCTGTTTCAGCGCTGTCATTGGCAGGGACAGCGTTTTCATTGGTAAGGGTTTGGAGTATTGACATCAGCTTTCTTTTGGTCTTCAGCTCATAGTTCCAGTGCAGTCCAGCTTCAGTCTTCGGAGCAGTCTTCAGCCAGCTAGGACGCTGACCTTGTTGCAGCCATTATTTGTCTGAGAGAGCTTCCACTTGCCTAGGGCAAGGATAGGTGCATTTATTCTGATTTTCTTGTACTCCTCTCTATGTACTTTCAGATTAATAAAATGGCTCAGTTTTCTGGTGTTCTATGTGTGTTTGTTCCATGATCTGGTTCAGCATTGTATTTTCTATATCTGTCTGGCATATTTCTGTGTATTACTGGTTATTTCCCTTTGGGGATATTACAGTTACTAAAGTTAAAGTGACTTTAAATAAAGTCAATATAAAATTAGAAAGGAAAAAGTGACTTTGGAAATAAAAGACTAAGTGGGTCTTTATAAAAGTGGGGTGAATTAAAAAATAGAAAGTGAGATTTAAATGAGCATTTAATCTCAGCCCTAGATCTCAATCTATCTCAGCCATTGGATTTAGGGATTCCCCAAAAGTCACTTAGGGTTGGGTTAAAGGAGGAAAAGGAGGAAAAGGTCATTCATTCTTTCATGAGCAGATTGGGAGAAGGAGAGCAAGAGAGCAAGGGAGATTTCTGGGCAGTGAGGAGAAGGAGACAGCAGCTTGGCACACATTCCAAGGCAGCAGTTCAGCAAGTCCGTACAGCAAAGTTTGGCACACATTCCAAGGCAGATTTTGGCACGATTTTCTAGAAGGCCGTACAGCAGCTTTTTGGCACGATTTCCAAGAGGCCGTACAGCAGTTTCAGCACAGATTTCGAGGCAGCAAAGGGGCTGTTTTATTTGGCACGAATTTCAAGGCAGGGCGTACAGCAAGTGGCTGTACCGTTGCACGGAAATCGAGGCAGATTCCGTACAGCAAGTTTCTGCTGTCTTTTGGCACAAATTTCGAGGTCCGTACAGCAGCATTTATTGCTGTTTTGGCACAGATTTCGAGGTGGCTGTACCGCTGCATTTATTGCAGATTTTTGGGCACGAAAAATGAGAAAATCCGTACAGCATTTATTGCTGTTCCTGTTTTGCTGTTTGCACATTTTCCGAGGTGGTGGTTAAGCACGGAAAACGAGATAAGTTGTAAAAGTTTACTTGCTGATTTTTTTGCTGAATATTTCTCTCACTGTAAAAAGCATTTTTCCAGAAATAAGGAGGAGCTTTCGAACTGGTTTTCCCCAAGAGTTGTAGGGGTTTTTCCAGGGTCACCTTGACCAAAAATACTGAGTTATGATGTGTTGAATGACTGTTTGTTACTGCTGTTATTTTATTTCTGCATTTTCAACATTCTGAAAAATTTCCAGAATTTGTGTTTTCAGCAAATTTATTTTCCAGTTTATTAAATGTATGGATATGGGAAAGGGCATTTAATTATTTTGGAGTAATAAGGTGAAAACTGAAAACCGGGGTGGGAAACATAAATTTCTACATCTTATCCAAAGTTCACTTATCAACATACATTCCTATGCTTTCATCCAATCATCTAGATATCCATATATTTCATACGAAGTTTGCATCTTGACCCATTGCAACTTGTCATCCCTTTTTGCTAGTATGTTTCCACATTACATAGAATACATATTATTCCTGTCATAATGCTTTTCCCAAGACATTCAAAATGACGGTCCTTCCCAAATCGTGATGATCCATTTCAACAAGATGACAACCTTCAACATAATGTTAAATAATATCTGGATGAACAATATGCAAAATGGTCTAATATTATATCCTACATGATCTCTACTAAGTAGCTTAATCATGTAAGCTTCAAAATATGTTACCATCATACGCTTCTATCCTATGATGCGTATGCAAGACATATCATCTAAAAGGAAAATCAACATTCATGAAGAACCTAGTAATCATTGAAGTAGTAAAGATGCTTCACTCCTTCCTTCTTTTCCTTCTTCTCAGGTTCTCCCACTGCTTCGCCTACGTGAGGTTCACTCCTATCCTTTCTCTTACTGTTCTATTGATTTGGACAGTCCTTGTTGTAGTGTCCAAACTCATTGCACTTTGGACATATCTTTCTTCTTGGACTTGCCAAACTTTCCCTTCTTCATCTTCTTGACTTGGGTTAGAAAGGTTCTATATCATCCTTGACCTTAATTCTTGACTCTTCCAGTATGCATTGTGCCCATAACTCATCAAGTGGAGTTGAACCTTTCTTGGAGTAGACACTTGTTGCAAAATTGCTCCATTCTGGTGGCAATGCATTTAAAACACATATGGTCACCTTTGAATCAGTGATTGGTTCCCCAAGTCGTTGCAAATGGCCTCTTAGCTGAGAGATTTTCATGAGGAAGGATGCCATATCCTCATCCTTCGATTTATTCATCCTATATAGCTTGTTTCACAAAGACATCTTTTGACTTGTTGTACTTATAGAGTACAAATTCACTAGCTCGTCATACATTGCCTTGGAAGTTTTCAAGTTTGCCACAAATGGAACAAGAGAATCCTTGATTGATTAAACTATGATCCTTTGAGCTCTTGCTTCCCCTTTCTTGTACCTTGCTAGTTCTTGTGTCTTGTCTTTCTCAGGTCTTATCTTGCTCTGTGAGTATCAAGTCAATAATTTTCTTCCATGCTAGATAGCTTGAAGCCCCAACGAGCTTATTTCTCTCCTTGTAGAAAGAACCTACATGACTTGAAGATTCAACCATTATGAAATAGTGTGATACTTACTTTAATACCATGATTCTTCTTGATGATAATATCTCCAACTTTCTTGATGTCTTCAAGATACTTGAGGAGATTTCCTAGAACAACCTCCAAGATTGACTCCTTCCAAGTAGACTTCTTATTTGCGAGATCAACACCCTCCTTGCGAGATTGATGTAGTCCTTGATATTCTTCAATGTAGAAACCCTAGATCAGAAGGTCTTCTACCAATGATTCCTTCAAGAGATAATCTTCCTTGTAGTCATCCTTCTTCAGGATTTTGAGAGTTTCCTTTTTCCTTTCCTCTTGACAAGAAACTCCTTCTAGTGTCCTTTTCAGTTGCGTTTTTTGCTCACCTTAACTCTGGTACCATGTTAGAAAATGATAAAGTGACACCTTATTAAACTTATTTTCTTTAACCTTGATGCTTGCTTGTGAATCTTTATCTTCTTTATGTTCTTTTAGTTAGATCATTTCATCAAACAATATCAAGAAATAACAACAACAAGAGAGGACACATATATAGGCTCTCAGCCAGGGAAAACCCCTCCAAGAGGAAAACCTTGAAACTCTTCTCTTCTTAGAATCTGCTTCATATGAGATACAAAGACCCAATCCCTAGTCCAAGTCCTCCCTGTACCAAGTCAACCCTTCCTCAAGTCCTTTCTTGAAACTACACCAAATTACTACACACTTCAACTTCAACTTTCCAGCTACAGTACTGCTACTCGACTTGCAACTTTTACCCAGCAATTTCAGCCTTGTAGCTCCTGAGGAAACCCTAACTCGACCTCCTTCTGGGACCTTCCAAGAGCAAGACAACTCTTCCTAAGGTCAGCAAGGTATAGATAGAGTTTCCTTCTTCCCAGCTACAAGATGTTGCACTTTGTCCTACTGCAACTTGGTCCTACAACTTTGGCCTCTCCCTGCAGTCCAGAAACCTTGGATTTTTGCACGTGTGAGAGAGATGTAGCCCAAAAACCAAGAAAAATCATCCTTCTTCCTTCTCCTTGACCTTCACTCTCTTTTTCCAATTTCCCAGCTACAGATCAAACTCTTTCTTGAGATATCGAACTTGTGAATGAGTGTATGTCCAAAATGAAGTCGAACTGCTCTTGATATAGCTTTTTCAAGGGGTTGAATTCCCTCCTTTAGGCCGACTTGAGGATCCCAGGGCCTTCTTGTACTCTTGTAGATTCTAGGACTTCTAGACTAAAAAATAGTTCTTTTTACAATTACAAATTGCCCAAAAGGGTGTTATAAACATGATGTTGACTCCTTTGACTCATCACAATAAATCCTAAGACCTAACAAACCCTAGAAGCACGAAGAACATGCTTTTACCCAAAAGACCATCAATAATGAACATGAAACCTGTGCTTAAATAATAATAATTTTTCTTTTCTTTTTCTTGTTTGTTACATAGGATACATATTGAAACGAGTACAACAATTATGAAGACTGAAACTACATTTCTCAACACCCATTCCCTAGTCCAATTCATTCAACCCATGCTTTAATAATAATAACTTTTCTTTTCTTTTTCTTGTTTGTTACATAGGATACGTATTGAAATGAGTACAACAATTATGAAGACCGAAACTAGTTACATTTCTCAACACGCATGATCATGAATTGGAGGAAGATAGATTCATTCAGGGAAAAGGAGATGGACCCCACCTTGTATAGACAATTAATAGGCTTTCTCATGTATCTGGTCAATGCCAAGCCAAACATATCTTATGTAGTGAATTCTTTGAGTCAATTCATGGTGGAGTCGAAGAGAGTGCATTGGACAACAACAAAGCATGTGCTGAGGTATTTGTGTGGCATAGTCGAGTATGGCATCAGATATGCTCAAGGTGATGGTGTCAGGTTGGTTAGCTATATTGATGTAGATTGGGCAGGTAACACAGTGGATCAGAAAAGTAATTCAAGGTGTTGCTTCAGCATGGGATCAAGAGTTGTTTCTTGGTACAACATGAAGGAGAAGCTCGTGGTACTAAGTTCAGCTGAAGCAAAGTACATAGCAGCGAGCGTGGCTACATGCAAGGCCATTTGGATTCAAAAGCTTGTTGGTAGCCTTATTTGGTCAGAGGATAGAGACTACAGTTATACACTATCTCAATCAGAGTAGCATCAGTTTGTTAGAGAATCCACTGTTTCACTACAGGTCCAAGCATATAGACATCATATACCACTTCATCAGGGATTGTGTTCAGTGCAAGATTGTCCAGCTATAGTATGTACCTATAGATTAGCAGGTAGCAGATATTCTGACGAAGGATTTGTGGAAGGCGAGTTTCATCTTCTTCAGAGACTAGTTGGGTGTTATGCAGAACACCTTCCTCACGAAGAGGGAGTGTTAGTTGATGTAACTCAGACAAGTGTTCCAATCTTATATTTTGTCTGTGAAGCTAAGGAACACATTTTCTTCAATACCCATAAAAGGTTTCGAGAAAATGCCTTGTTGAGATTTAATTAAGCAATTAATTATCATAAGTCCAACTTAGGGAAATAAGCTTAATTAATCAGTATTAACTGGGGTACGATTTTCCTCTAGAGACTTCCAGAAAAGTCTCTTTATGGAGTCAAGATGATCTTAGCCATCGATTATGATTAGATCATGGCCATTGATTTGTCAATGAGAGATTATAAGAGGAAATCGAAGGGCATTTGGAGAAAAGATTGAGACATAGTTGCAGTGATATCAAGGGCGCAAAGGCAGATAGAGACATCAGCAACAGTAGTTTCAACAGAGATTGTTGGAGAGATTCTTCACAGTGATTTCCAGGGAGAGTTGGATCGATTTTTCTGCAGTGAGAGGCGGACTTTCCAGTGGTGTGAGTTGCTCCAGCAAGGTGTGTGAATTACCCTAGCAAGCAGAGTGAATTGCTCAGAGAGGGAGAAATTCTGAAGCAAGGAAAATTTGCAGGAGAGATGAGTTTGCATAGGAGGATCGATTTGCCAATAGAAGTCAATATTTTCCAATGGAGGCCGAGTTAATTTTCCCAGCCAATGCAAGTTACCAGGAGGGTCAAGTTTATCTTCCAGGCCACACGTGTGAGCCAGAGCCAACTTCAGAGGGAGGTTGAATTTGTTCTAGTGGGTCAAATAGCTTCAAGGAGGTTAGGGCAACTTGCGGAAGTGATCAAAATAATTTTCCAGAGGTTTTCCATCTTATGGAAACTAGTTGTAATATTTTTGCTGAAGAATTTTAATAATATAACCCTCATCTGCACACTGGTTTTCCCTTCGGGGTTTTTTCAAAGACATTTGTCCAAGATATTGGTATCCATTATTTGTGTGTATGCATAATTTTCTCATTTCCTGTGGTTATTTATTTTCAGTGAAGTTGCAGTTGTGTTTTATTCAGTATTTGCTGCAAGATAATTGCACTTAACAAATAATCTAAATAGATAGGAGAACACAACCAGTAACTGCAACAAAGTTAAAATTTCACAGACCATGCAAGGGGTGAACATATACCATGTATTTCAAATGTCATGCAGCACCTCCAAACACGGTGAACACTTTTGGAGTAACCCCAAAAGTTAACACAAGGATCCCAATTCATGGAAAATAGCTGCACGCTAATGAAGCTTCCCTTGAAGCAAAATGAATGTTGGTCTTATATCCACAGCCAACAAGATCTAGCAAACTTGCACTCCCATGAAATATGCTTCAAGGTCTTTGAGTAGTTGCAACAAGGGCATTGGCCATCTGTCAACCCACTTTTGGCAAGATGGGCTTTGAGGGCAGCCCTTGATAAATTACTACCCATGCAAAGACTTGAAGCTTGCAGCTCTGTTGGAGCAACCAAATGTTGTACAACAGGCAGATCCATCTACCTCAGGGTCAGAAGACATCCATCTAGGATTCAACGGAAGAGATAAAGGGTGCTTCTGATGCAAAAGAGAGAAGATTCTTGGAATAATATTGCTGAACTAGTTTCCCAAATCTCCATTCCCATTCTCTCCATAAAAGCCTCTGCATGTCAATATTCAGCTTCTTCTGATCCCTTGGAGGCAGCAAACCCATATTAATAGAGATATCATTTATAAATAATAGGGGTCAATAAGCTTCAAATGCCATTGTCTTCATTGAAGGGTATTGTTTTAAATTCATTATTCTGTTCATGCATAAATTCACAAAATTAGCATACGTGTCATTTTATAGATCATATCTTAGGGGCTCATCAGCAACCTTGTAATGATAAACATTTTACAATATGAAAAACCAATATTTAGCAAGGAATCAAAGATAAAAAATCATCACATCATTTCAGGATTGATAAATCGATGCCTCTTTGACCAGTGTTATATATGTATTATGTATATATTACTAGGTGTTTTTGGTCAACACTAGTAACCTGGGCCATCCAACCTGAGATATTCAGTGAAATAGGCGTCTCATGAGCTATGGAAGTCATCCTTCTAAGAGACCACAAGTGGGTGGCATCTATTCCACTGAAGTTGTCCGAGACTTGCATCTGACCCCAACTGCAAAGACAAGCACAAAAACAATCACATGTCAGTATAGAGTTTTAAACCCTAGTGAGGGCAGTAACAGCACCCTGCTTTCACGAACCTGGCATTCCACCATTGAGAATGTTTATCAAGTTTTGACTTTTCTTATAATTAAATTATCGAGATTCATACTTTTCTATTTCACGGTGGGATTCTGGTATAATGATTAGAATTCTTCTAAAATTTATTTATACCCTATCTATTTCTTTCCACTTTGTAATATTCCCTTCTTCAATAAACTTTGCATTTCTTTCTGTATACCAGTTCATGCTTATCATAGTGTTATTGGTATGGAGTACTTTTGCATGTATAATGAAGCTGATATACTCTTCATCAAGCGGTTAATGCAGCATAGAAGAAAGAGAGCATATATCGGTTGTTTGTGTTAAATGGCCATAATGTTGAAGATGTAAAATATAAGTAGTTGATTAGTTTTTTCCTTGTAATAAATTTGTCCTTTCTTAAAAGAACATTTCTCTGAGCCATTTCCAAAAGTCAAAAAGTACACATCTGACATCTTGTGTGGGATCTTGTTTAAATATTGTATGAAACTTTTGTTGTTGTAGGTTATCTCTAGGTAAAATCCTAACAAGTTCTTTTAACTCTTTTGTGATTCTAGAGACTCTTGACAGACAACTCTCCCAGGCTAAGGAATGCTTTAAGATACACAATATATGGAAAATCTGGTATATTTGATGCAGAGAGATTTATTGATGTCATGGAGGCCTTTGAAACATTTACTACAGCAGCAAAAAGTGGGGGGGGAGAGGAAATGTTAGGTGACATGGCTAATCTTGGGATACTACAAGTTCGCTCACAGCCTTCTTTTCCTGGTCCAATCCAATATGCACCAGATCAACCCCAACAAAAAGTTCAGACAAGAGCTGCTTTAGGATTTCTCCTATCAGAGGAAGGTGACTTTTTCCGGGAGTTCATTTTAGATGAGGTATGATCTCTTACACATTTTGAGTTATAAGTCAATGCTTATTAGTTATATATCTTGACTAATGTAGATGAAATGTTCCATTTTAGATGAGGTATGACCTGTTACACATTTTGATTTATAATTCAATGCTTAATAGTTATCTGTCCTGACTAATCTAGATGATATTGTTGAGAAATCCAAAGTGTGGCAGTTAAATGATTTCTCTTATTATGACATTATCTTGTGAGGTTTTTCATTATTATCATTCGTTCTTTCGATTTGTCTTTTCTTATCATCAAGATTAATGCTAATCAACAAATAGAAGAGGACACAAGATGTAGGCACAAAGCCAGGGCAAAGCCCCACTCTAGGAGAAAACCTGGTCAAAATTCTTCCTTCAGTAGATTAAAAACAAGATGAGACGGCCAAGACCCTTACCTTAGGCTCAAGACTACCTCCATCCATCAAGTCAACCTTGTTTGTTCTTCTTCAGTTCTGTGTGTAGCATTTCGTTCTTCAAAATGTACTCAACACATCCTTCTTGCAATAGTGAGATACCCCTTGACAAATTTCGGTGTGATGGAACAGTCATAATTCTGTCCTCTAAGAATGATACAGTCCTGTAATGATATCCCTGTTCTTGAAGTGACAGCCCTGTCTTTAGAAGTAGCAACACAATTCTTCTTACTTCAGTCCTCGGTCCTGAGATAGCACCATAGTATTAAAAACCGGAACTGGTGGACCTAGTGAACCGAGTTTCTGACCGGAACCGGTCTAACCGGTATTGGTCAGGTCTAAACAAACTGGTTTTTAAAAAAATACATTAAATAATTATTTTTTAATAAAAAAACTATTTTTAAGATTTGCAACCATGATTCCAAGCCAATAGAGGCAAAATATGCAAAGTTTGCTCATTTATATACCATGTAAAGGTGAATATATCAAAATGGCACCGAGTGTAATACATATCATCGAAAAATACATAAGCAATGAAGCTCCAAATGGCCCATAAAGTCCAAAAACAATGCTACAAGCTATGAGGCCATTGGCCTAATACAAGACTACAAGTCTAGAGTCTAGACTCTATAGTGTACACATGAATCATGATCAATCATTAAATTCATCACCAGTACAAGACACAGGATCAACATCGGCAGCTGCATAGACATCATCTGGATCAGAGTCCGAGGATACCTCAGCCTCATCTGCAACCTCAATACCGCGGTCCACTGCCACCAATAACAATAGAAGTGGACCTAATGGAAGCACGGGTTACTCGAACTGCATGACTAGTGCCTTCCATTGGTTGTTTGCCTTTCCTTGATGTAGCTACCAATCTTGGGTCTCTGTCTGATGGTGCCACCAAATCTGCTTCAAGTTCATCCCCCGCTAATGTTGCATCAAAATCAAAATCTGCCTCAAACACTGGATCTTTAGTCTCCTCCACCCCTTCTGATGTTGGATCAATATCGTCCAACAGACCAATTGCGCTAAAAAATAGACCAATTGCGCTTACAACCTGAAGCACTGCAAGTTTGGCTGAGGATTCTAATTGCAAACTTTTGCAATTGAGGACATTGGCCGCCAAATGACTCCCACCAATGTGTTGCAAATAAAAAGACATTAATTAGTAACATAGTTCATTTCATTACTTATTTACAAACAATTTAACTTGAAAAGAAAAACAAATTGGAATTTCTTACTTGGTTGATCCACATCTCTTGCCATTTTTGCCAATTTCTTTCCAAAGGTACTAGCTTCCATACTGAAAAGAGTAAGTTGTTTATGTGTTTCCAACAGGTCTGCACGGATAGGGACCATGCGCTTCAAGCAATCAATCAATCCAGACCTGACCTCGCCATCCTGCTAATCTCCTAGCCGAGCTTTATAATGATACTTTGGTTTCAAAAAATACCCAGCTGCATGTATAGGATGATGGAGTTGATTGTTCCATCTGTTATCAATGATCTTCCATATACGGCCATATTTAGCTAACCTGTCCCTATAAACTGCTCGTATCTGCTCCTTTACCTGATCCATAGCCTCATAAATGTATCCCATTTCCATCTTCCCCATCCACCATCCTTAGCACCTTAACAAGGGGCTCAATAATTTTTACAAGGTCTGAAGACCTTCTCCAAAAATAATTGTCTCAGATTTTCTTTTTGGTGTCTTTTCCATCTTGTCTATGAGCCCACCGAGATTCAGTCCAATCATTAGAAGAAAACATTTTTTGCAGGTTTTTCTGTTGAGAATTGAGACATTGCAACATGAGGAAGTGAGTTGCAAATCTCGTAATTGCAGGCCTAACAAGCTCTTTGCCCCCAATGTTTTTCCTCATTAGGCTCAATACCCATGAGTGGTTGTAAATGTATTTTGTAATGCACTTGCCATGCTCTACAGTGTTTTTACCCACTCCACTTTGCCTATGTCCTCAAGCATGAGGTCTATGCAATGTGCAGTACATGGAGTCCAAAATATGGACCTATATTTGGACTCAAGCATCTTTCCAGCAAGAACATAGTTTGAGGCATTATCTCTGATGACCTGCACAACATTCTGCTCCCCCACTTCCTGAATAATCTCATCCTAAAGCTCAAATAGAAGGGTTGCATCCTTCACTTTATTAGATGCATCAAATGATCTCAAAAACATTGTTCCTTGAGGGCAAGAAACAAGGAAGTTAATGATAGTGCGGTTCTTTCCATTAGTCCATCCATCTGACATGATGGAACAACCTGTTTTGAGCCATGACTCTCTATAGTCAGCCAAATACTCATCAATGGAACAAATCTCTTTTTGCAAAAGAGATCCTCTCAAGTCATGCACAATCGGGCCTTTGAAGCCCTTTCCTGTAGCTAAAATAGAGTCCCACATAGCTTGGTAATAAGGTGAGCAAGCAACATTAAATGGGATATCTGCATCATACCACCATCTAACAATGTACTAATAAGAAGTTTCTTTGCATTGTTTTTTCCAATGTTGATCCAAAGTGGGTTGACGACTTGGTTGGGAGGAAGTGGCTGTGGGATTAGCAGTGGATGAGAAATAACTCTGGATGTTGGGTCTCTTTGTTGGTTTTGATTTTTGGCCAATAGGAGGAACATAGTGAAAGGGGTCATTGGTGGAAGGGATAGAAGTGGAGTCTTGAATGCCATAATCATCATACCCACTCTGTCTCAGGGTTTCTATTAGTTCCCTCTTCCTTGCAATTTCATCTTGGATGGCCTTCTCCCTAGCCTTAGTCTCCTCAAACTTTTCAAACTTAGCAAGGTATTCTGCCCTAACAAGACCTATCACTTCATTAGGTGCATCACATGGCTTTACTTGGCCTCTTATCCCAACCAAGTGTTGTTTCAATATAAGAATACCCCCACCTCCCATAGGTTTTTCAAAAAATTTGCATATCATCTTTCCATCAACCACATCACAATGGGCCCATGCACTGTCCTTGGATTTTGGAGCTATCTTGACTTGAAATAATTGAAATTTGGAAATAAATCTGCCATTTAAAAATTGCAGCTAAGATAAATGGACAACCAAGGTTAAATTTACGAAACAAAATGCACATTCAAACATACAAAATTTGATAGCATAGGACTAGAGATTTGATAGCAATAGCATAGCTAAACGCATAAGAAAATAAATACATGAACAACAATGAAATGATGGATTTTTCAAGTGAAAATCATTACCTGGCAATGCAAACTAGCTTCCTTAGCCTCCTCTTGAAGATGCCAACTCTACTGACAACTCCGAACTATCTCCAAAATAGCTCCAACTCCAACTCCAAGCCTCCAAGATCACTGCTCCAGCAAACACTCAACACTCTCCAAGCTCTCAATCAAACTCACAAAAGCTGCAAATGAGATGGTGTGAGACAAATGAGAGGCTGCCCCTACTTATAAAGGATTTGGGAGGGTGGTTTTGGAGGGAAACAACCCTCCCCTTCCCTCCAAATCAACCCTAAACCGACATTCTATCTGTTCGTGGGTCCCAATAACCTGTTAGTAGCTGACCGGCCGGTTAAGGACGAAACCGACCGGTCAACACTGGTTTGGCTGAAATTTTATGCGAATGACGGGGTTCAACTGGGTTTTTTGACCGGTTTTGACCGGCCAGGGGTCTGACCGGCCGGTTTGATCGGTTTCTGGTTTGACCCGACCGGTTTTTAATACTATGGATAGCACCGAGACCTTATCACTGTAGTAGCATCGAGACCTTTGTCACTGTGGTAGCACCGAGATCTTCTCTCTGTGGTATCATCGAGACCTTCTTTCAGTGGTAGCACCGATACCTCCTCACTATGGTGGCATCGAGACTTCATCACTGTGATTGCACTAGCACCAAAATCATTCACTGTGGCATATCACCGAAATTCTGTCTTTAATCTTCACTGTAATCCGCATTTGTATATCAGAAAGGTATCATGAAAACATCCGAACTTGTCTCTGTGGTTACCCGAAAAGCATCTCTGTAATTAACTCGAGTTTCTGTGGTGTAGTGATGCGAAGACCTTATGCCTGTATATATAGTTGTTGTCCATTGAAAATGAGCTGACATGTGTTCATGAAGGGATGCGTCTCTTTAGTAGGCCGACATGTGTTCTTTGAGGGAAGTTGACTTGAAGGAGATTCCTTTTGAGGCCGATATTAAGTAGACTTTGATGGAGGAGGAGTATGACAAGATAGACTTTAAATCAAACAATCCTAAAGGCTACAATGGAGGCTTGACCTATGACAATTGACCCAAGCATGAAACCCATGCTTTAACAAGTCAATTCAACAATAATAAAAATTATTTTTTCTTTTCTTTTGACAATATATTACATTATGGCTCAAGTACAATTTATGAAGACCGAACCTAGTTACATTCTTCAACAGATATGTCCCTTCTAATTGTTTTAAATAATGGTGATATTTTTGCCACACACAAAAGATTGCATTTTCAAGATCTATTGATATTCCCCTCTATTAGATTGTGAAGTCTTCCATTGATGACCCCAAAGCCAATTGATGTGCAACTGCCAACGATAGTTTAAATGACATAGAAAAATGTTTGCATATGTTTAAAATTGTGTTAGATAGTAGATGTTAATTTTCACAGTTGTCTATGTTGTTATAATCACTTAAAACAATTTCATCCAATTTCATTCACCCCAGTAACAGTTAAGAAATTATAGATAGAATAGTAAACAATAAATGCACAATAGAAGATAGCCAAGCACAATGAGACACAAAGATTTAGATCAGAGACCAGGGCAAAACCCCACAAGGGGGGAAACCCAAAAATCGATTCTTCTTCTTAGTCAATCAATGTTTAGCATGAGATACATATTCCAATAGTACATCTATGAACCTGTCAAAGTTGACCTTTGACTATCCAAGTCAACAAAATCAAAATAGTCAAATGAGAGAGAGAAACAACAGTAATCTTTCCTAGTCAAAAGGCTGAACTTCCGCTTGCAACTTCCACAAAATATTTAGTCAAAGTCACAGTCAAAGCCTGTGGTCAATGCAGAGAAAAAGGCCCGAAATTCAATCAACGCATGCAGTCAAAGATTCGGTCAAAATGCATAATATTTGCAGTCAAAGTCTTAGTCAAACAACAAAAAAAAGTCTTGGTCAAACATATGTCAAAAATTCCTGTAATTATTGGTCAAACTAGAGGGTTGACCTGTGGTCAACCTTAGTTAGCATGCCCAGAAACAGAGATGAATTTGATTGTCAAATAGAGTCAAACCCTTCGGCAATTTTTGGCCTCCATCCACAGTCCAAAGCCCTCGGTCAAAGTTCAAACAGATGTCAGAGACAAATAGCCCGAGTCAATGGAGGTCAAAGAGAGAGAAAAGTATGGTCAACGCAGAGAATAGAAGCTTCTTAGACTCCTTCGCACATGTGAGAGATCTCTTGTGATTTCAAATCAAACTTGCTTATGATTTGATACTCCAAATGACCTCCAACGATGGTCAATTTATATGAGTCTTAGAAGGGTCAATTTCCACTTATGGGGTCGACTTGTCCATCTCTAGGACGACTTGGTCAAACTTATAAATGTGACTTTTCTCCATCATTTACAACTGAAAATTCCGACCATAACTGCTAATTTTCAACACTCCCTCTCAACTAGGAAGGAATTTCCGGCTGCACCATAAGTCTCATCTAAGATGTACATGTCTCAATATAAGAGAATCTCATCTCGTCTCATCTCATCTCATCTCAACTAAACAATGATGACTCGATCCAAAGAAGAAGAAGAATGATCCATACTGACAATAGGGGAAATCGATTTACCACAACCAAGTCCATGGAAATCACACTGACAATAGGGGAATTCGATTTACCACCACCAAGTCCATGGCAATCATAAATGACCCCTGAAAAGATCACACACCCTATGTTCACTGATTGACCCTCACCCAATTTGATCCTGAGTGATCAAGTGGTAGAACACCTACATCCAACACTTAGGGGAGATCAATTTACCTTAACCAAGTTCCCGGCGATCGTGTTCGACTTTGGTAAAGATCACATACACCTAAGTCTCATCACCTACTAGCTAGATGGGTGGCAATCCCGACAAGCTTAAACATCTCAATATGGCCCTCGGTCAATAAAGACACTAAGATGACTTGCGTGTAGGATGCATATTGGGGCATGTACTCAGCTAAGTCCATCGCTTTAAGGAGTACCCTCACACCTAGGAGCCTCGCTACTCATTACCCCCTCACCAAGTCCATGGCTAGTCAAAAGACGGGGGAAGAGCAAATGCCCAGTGTTTTCGATCAACAGTGTTCCCTCTCGGGGAGGGATACATTCTTCTGCACTCCAAGCTACACTCTGAAGAATAAGAACTTCGCTTTCAGCAAAGGCTTGGTGAGAATGTCTGCAACCTGCTCATTTGTCGAGATGTGTTCGAGCCTCACTACTCCTCTCAGTTTCATATCTCTGATGTAGTGGTACTTGATCTCGATGTGCTTCGACCTGTCGTGGAATATTGCATCCTCTGAAAGTATGATCCCGCTTTGGTTGTCATAGTATATCATGGTATTATCTGGCACATGATCAAATATCAATTTCCGAAGCCAGCTGGCCTCACACGAAGCCATGCTTGCTGCCATATATTCAACCTTTGTTGAGCTTAGAGCCACGTATTTCTGTTTTCTGCTGCACCAGGAGGTCGTTCCTGATCCAACATTGAAACAATACCCACTGGTACTTTTCCGATCTACTGGGCTCCCAACCCAATCTGCGTCAGTGAACCCACTCAACCTGATGTCATTGCCTCAGGTGTATTTCAGTCCAAGCTCGACTGTTCCTTGTAGATATTTGAGAACATGTTTGGTTGTTGCCCAATGAGCCCTTCTTGGTTCCACCATGAACTGACTGAGAGTATTGACAACATAACAGATGTCTGGTCTCACGTTGACCACATACATCAGAGATCCTATGAGCTTCCTATACAAAGTAGGATCAACCTCATCATCTTTGGACGTGTCAATTTTCTTCCTGTTGATAATCATTGGAGTAGCCATGGTTCTACAATCATTAGGGCAATTTTGAGGTTTAAAATGGGCCTCCTAAGAAAAATGTACAGCCAAAATTAACTTTATAAGAACCAATAAGATTCAAGATGATGATGTCATCTGTGGGGGATGATCATTCACCATTTTTGGAATAAAAAAGTAAAAATATTAAGAAATAATAAAATAATAAAACTACTTTTTTCAACTTGTATTTTCAACCTATCTCCCTAAGTGTTTACTCAAATTTTGAGCAGGATTACTTGTTGGATGCAAATTTTATTTCCTCATCCAAGGAGTACCCATGTTGCATACTTTTGATAGACCTTGCTACATGAAAAATGAGAAATACATGAAAAAACGTGATTGAAATCACGTTTTTCATGTATTTCACATTTTTCGTGCAATAGGGTTCATCGAAAGTATGCAACATGGGTACTCCTTGGATGAGGAATCAAATTATGCATCCAATGAGTGTTTCCGCTCAAAATTTGAGAAAACCCATAGGGAGATAAGTTCAAAATACGAGTTGAAAAAATAGTTTTTTTCCTTTTTCCCTCTAAAATTTGATGATGTACTCTAATCTTATTTTATTATTTCCACTATTATTTTATATTTTCCTTAGGAGGCCCATTTTAGACCTCAAAATTCCCCTAATGCCTCCATCTGAAACCTCTTCAGAATTTCTGTAGTATATCTTCCTTGACCAAGGAAGATCTCACCCTTCTGCTGCCAAACTTCCAACCCCATAAAATAATGCATTAGCCCTGGATCTTTCATGTCAAATTTTGCAGCTAAATTCTCCTTGCAGTCCTTGATGAGCCTAGATGATCCTGTCAGAAATAGATCATCTACATACAACACCAGTATTAGAGGCTCATCCCCTACTCTCAGGTAGTAGAGGTTGGGATCTGCGTCGCTCTTGACAAATCCCATTTTCTGCAAGTAGCTGTCAATTCAACCATACCAAGCTCTAGGGGCTTGCATCAATCCATACAAGGCCTTCTTGAGCCTGCACACAGGAGTTTTCGGCTCATGCGTCTCAAATCCCTCTGGTTGTTCAATATATACTTCTTCTATCACCCCATTCAGGAACGCACTCTTGACGTCCATTTGGTGAATCTCCCATCCTATCTGTGCAGCAAGGGATATCACGGATCTAATAGATGTATATCGGGCTACTGGGGCGAAGGTCTCTTCATAGTCTATCCCTTCCTTCTGAGCATACCCCCTAGCCACAAACCTTGCTTTAAATTTCTTGATGCTGCCATTTGCAACATATTTGATCTTGTAGATCCATCTCGAACCTACAACTGATTTTTCCTGAGGCCTGGGAACCACTTCCCAGACATCATTCGTTATGATGGAGTTGTATTCTTCCACCATCGCATCGACCCATACCTGGTGCTGAGATGCCTCCTGAAAACTAGAGGGTTCTTCAACCTGCACTACCAAATCTTGGTACCTTTCAGGTTGACTGTGCTGCCTCTTCTCATTTTTGGGGACTCCGAAAAACTCTCCTGCGTCCCTCAAAATTTGTCGTAATTCCCTGCTCGTCCTACCATTGGTATTGGGTGGATCTACTTGCTCTCCTTCCTACAAGTCCTCAAGAGATGTATCCCTTGGATCCCCATGCCTTGGAGAGGCACTCGTATTACCCTTCGCAGGTCGTTGTGGTTGGACCAGCGGATCCTCCTCAGACTGCGTAGCAGAAGGCAACTCTCGAGATTTCTTGAAGGCCATTTCCTCCATGAACTTCACATCCCGCCGTACTACAATCTTCCTGCTCTCAGGAATGTAAATATGGTAAGCCTTTGCATTCTCGCTATATCCCACCAAATATCCCTTTTCCACAGTCTTATCCAGTTTCTTCCTCTTCTCTTCGGGTACATGACAATACGCCGCATTGCTAAAGATCCTAAAGTGGCCCACTTCAAGCTTCCTGCCAGTGAAGACACTTTCTAGAGTGATCTTACCCAATGCATTGTGGGGAATCCTGTTATGTACGTAGACAGCTATATTACAAGCTTCAACCCACAGGAATTTGGGCATGTCTTGATCATATAGCATTGCCCTTGCAGCCGCGACAATAGTTCTACTCTTTCTCTCTGCAATTCCATTCTTCTCCGGATTATACGGAGTGGTCCACTCCCTTTTGATGCCTTCCCTTGTGCAAAACTTTGTGAAGTCTTTATCAATGTATTCTCCACCATTGTCTGATCGTAGTGTCTTTATCTGCTTTCCTGTCAAATTCTTCACCAGAGCGTTAAACTCCTTGAATCGATCAAAGACTTCGTCCTTGGTCTTCAGAAAGTAGATCCAGGTCTTCCTGGAATGGTCATCAATAAAGGTGATGAAATATTCGGCACCACTAAGAGCTCTAGTGGGCATTGGTCTGCAAATGTCCAAGTGTATTAAGCCCAACACACCCTTAGCCCTATTTCTTCTTCTATGGTACACTGCCTTGGCATACTTTCCTAATACACACCCTCTGCAAACATTGTCTCGCTTGGTGCTCAGTTTTGGAACTCCTGTGACAATCTTTTTAAGAATTCTTAACGCCCCATGGTGCAAGTACCCCATTCTCCTATGCCATAGCTCATTCAAATCCTTCTCATTAGTGCTGCTTATCAGTGTCATTAGGGATTCGAACTGTAACTTGTAGATTTTATTGCTCCTGACTCCGATTTGTGCCTTCTTCTTCCAATTCGGGTGTTTGACGTATACTCTATTGCCAATGAAGTAAACGTTATAGTATTTGTTTTGAAGTTGCGACACAGAGAGTAAGTTCATCCCCAAACTAGGCACATGCAACACATTGGTGGCTCGAAGCTTATTACCAGTTTCTGTTTGAAACACTATGGTACCTCTTCCAACAGGGGTACATTTTGCCTTATTGCCCATGGTGATTTTAAAGTTCATCTGCTCTTCTTGGTAGCTTGAGAAACATTCTCGCACTCCCGTCATGTTACCATAAGCCCCACTGTCAATATACCAGATCTCAGGAGAAGCAAAGCTTGACACACAAGAAAATTCTTCTTCCAATCTGGATGCTAGAAAAAATTGTTGATTTTTGTAGCATCGGAAAGTATTCCAAGTCTCAAATTTTGTGAGGAGGCTTGGACATCAATATTCCAAAGAACCCATAAACCATTTGTGGAAATTCCACTCGATTCATGTTTTATCAAAATAATTAATTATTTTAATGGAGACCCTAAGTGTAAACTTAGGGAAATTAAATAATTAATGGGTATTAATAAGACAGAGTGTGAATCTTCTAGAGAATGAAGATCAAGTCAAGTTTTAATGTTAGCCATTGATTAGACTTCTAATATGGGCCATTGATTCATCAATGAGAAGATTATAAAAGAAGGTTTGAGGGTCCTTTGGAGAGTAAGCCGAGCACACACTCAGTAACCCGAAGGAGATCGATTTTGAAGGTATAGAATTCAATTTCAGAGGGAGTGTTGCAGGGCAGAGTTGCAGAGGCAGAAGGAGAAGAGAGAGTTAGCAGTGACAGAGTACGAGGACAAAGGGACGCAGAGGGCCATAGAAGGCAGCGCAGAGATGCAACGCAATGTACCCATGTAGAGTGATGCAGTCTAGTGCAGGGACTGTGCAGAGAAGCACACAAAGAGATGCAGAGGGAGACAAAGGGTCTTCCGGGTGTCAGAAAATCTTTGGGAGGTTCCGCGAATTTTGTCTTAGGTGTTTTCTAAATTTATCTGTCGGTATATTCCTTGTAAAGAATTCATTTGCTGAAGAAATATATATAAGCCCTCCTCTACTGCATCGGTTTTCCCACATTGGGTTTTTTCGGGGACAATTGTCCAAAAATAAGTGTGTAGATGTGATTGTTTCTTATGCTTATGTTTCTTATTGTTCCTTTCTCTGCATATGTAATTGTGAATGTTGCAGTAGTATTTATTTCGCAATTTACTCATAGAATTCTGTGAATAACTTATCAGAGTAATAAGTAGGAGAAATAAATCTATCACTGCAAATGTATATTTATGGATTGAAATTTTCACATGGTATCAGAGCCAGAGACGAGTAACAGGAACAAAGAACCAGCAAGTGAACGTAAATCTGACATTCTTGCGACAACTCAGAAGGGTTCACGTAGCATTCCAGAGAAGAAGAGAAGCATGGAAGAACAGATGGATCACGATATTTCTGTTCTGGCATCCAGACTGGAAGAAGAGTTTGCTTGTGTGTCAAGCACTGCTTCTCCTGAAGTCTGGTACATTGAAATGGGGATTCTACTCATATGACGGGAGTGCGGGAATGTTTCTCAAACTATCGAGAAGAGTAGATGAAATTTAAAATCACCATGTGTAACAAAGAAAATTGTACCCCTATTGGAAGAGGTACCGTAGTATTTCAAATGGAGGCTGGAAATAAGCTTCGGGCCACTAATGTGTTGTATGTGCCTGGTTTGGGGATGAACTTACTCTCAGTGTCTCAAATTCAAAACAAAGGTTATGACGTTTACTTCCTTGGCAATAGAGTATACGTCAAACACCCAAGTTGGAAGAAGAAATCACAAATCAGAGTCAGGAGCAATAAACTTTATAAGTTACAGCTCGAATCTCCAATGGCACTAATAGGCAGCACGAATGAAGAGGACTTGAATGAACTATGGCACAGAAGAATGGGATATTTGCATCATGGGGCATTAAAGATTCTCAAGAAAACTGTCACGGGATTTCCATAATTGAGCACCAAGCGAGACGATTTCTGCAGAGGGTGCGTATTGAGAAAGTATGCCAAGGCAGCGTATCAGAGAAGCAGCAATAGGGCTAAGAGTGTGTTGGGCTTGATACACTCAGATATCTGCGGACCAATGTCCACTAGAGCTCTTAGTGGTGCCGAATATTTCGTCACCTTTATTGATGACCATTCTAGGAAGACCTAGATCTACTTTCTGAAGACCAAGGACAAAGTCTTCAGTCATTTCAAAGAGTTTAAAGCTCTGGTAGAAAATCTGACAGGAATGCCGATGAAGGTGTTCTATTCAGACAATGGTGGATAGTACATTGATAAGGAATTCACATGGTTCTGCGCAAGGGAAGGTATCAGAAGAGAGTGGACTGCTCCATATAATCTGAAGCAGAATGGTGTGGCAGAAATAAAAAATAGAACTATTGTCGAAGCTGCATGGGCAATCCTGTATGATCAAGACATGCCCAAATTTCTGTGGGCTGAAGCTTGTAATATAGCTGTCTACGTTCAAAATAATATTCCTCACAACGCATTGCGAAAGATCACTCCAGAAAGTGTCTTCATTGGCAGCAAGCCTAAAGTGAGCCACTTTAGGATCTTTGGTAGGACGACATATTGTCATGTGCCCAATGAAAAGAGGAAGAAGCTGGATATGACTGCAGAAAAGGGATATCTAGTAGGATACATCGAGAATACAAAGGCTTACCTCATTTACATTCCAGAGAGCAAGAAAGTTGTAGTGCGGAGGGATGTGAAATTCGTGGAGGAGAGGGCCTTAAGGAGATCTCGAGAGATGCCTTCTGCTATGCAGTCTAAGGAGGATCCATTGGTCCAACCACAATGACCTGCAGAGGGTAATACGCCTCCAAGGCATGAGGATCCAAGGGATACTTCTCCTGAGGACTTGCAGGAGGGAGAGCAGGTAGATCCACCCACTACCAGTGGTAGGATGAGAAGGGAACTACGACAAATTATGAGGGACACATAAGACTTTGTCGGAGCTCCTTGAAATGTGAAGAGGCAACGCAGGCAGCCTGAAAGATACCAAGCCTTGGTAGCACAGGTTGGAGAACCTTCGAGTTTTTGGGAAGCAGCTCAGCACCAGGTATGGGTAGATGCGATGGTGGAAGAATACAGTTCCATCATGACAAATTATGTCTGGGAAGTGGTTCCCAAACCTTAAGACAGATTAGTTGTAGGTTAAAGGTGGATCTACAAGATCAAATATGCTGCAGATGGCAGCATCGAGAAGTTTAAAGCCAGGTTTGTGGCTAAGGGGTATGCTCAGAAGGAAGGGATAGCTTATAAAGAGACCTTCGTGTTGAAAAAACTGCAGAGTGATATGAAATGTTAAGATATTCTTTCTTTTCTTTCATAGTTCGATTCCTTTTAATGTTGTGTTCGCTGTTATAAATAAGAACTGAATATAGAAATCATACATCCATGAAACATATACACAAGATATACACTGGGGAAACCCAATAAGGGAGAAAACCCCAACAAAAGATCTCTTTTATTATGTGAAACAGATAAGCAAATATCAAGTTACAAAATCAAAGTAGGAGAGAAGACACCTAGAGACTTTAATGCCTTGGAGTACAACTGAAATGGAGATAACTGATGGATTTGAAGCTATAGACCCTTAGCTACACTTTGACTGCTTTATCTTCACCTGAAGTCAACATACATGGGCTAGATCTGAGAAAGATTTCCACACACCCCTGCAGAAAAGTCGATTCTAAAAGCCTAACTTTGAGAGGTTGGATCAGGCTTGAAACTCAACAGATCTTAAGAGCGTTGAGTGGAAAGGGGAACGTCTTGGTGTCTACTTTCCAGTCCAAGTGGAATTTCTAGAAAAGCTTGCCTGGATCCAAAGTTATGAGCTTTTCTTTCTCTAAAACTGTATCTGGAAATTCTGTAGAAAACCAGTGCGTGAATTTCGTGAGGGACGATCTCCCTTCTCATACTGGATCAACTTGAGCGTTCAACTGATCTTGGAACGCCTTGGAGTTTCCTTTTTAACCCCACTGGAATTTCTCAATTTGGATGCCTGAAGAGAAAGTATGGTCGATTTAGTAATCGAACCTGTAAACCCTTGCTTGCTGGAAAACCGTTGAAAAAACATAATTGCATGTCTATAGTGAAGGTTCTTTGTCCTTTTTTATCTTTTTTCTTTGATCCTTCTAGAAGATGGATAGGCTTGACTTTTCAAGCTTCTAGAAGTCACTTTTAGGGTTTACAACTTGACTTCATCAAGTCCCCTCAACCCTAGCACTTTTTTGACCCACTTTATCTTTTAATTTTACATTGACATAAAAAATGCTTTTGCCTTTATAAACTTACGCTTACATCAAATAAACATTACATGACACTTTTACATCTCTACTAGTCAACTTGACTAGGAGTTACAACTTGACAACACTTTTACATGACTCAACAAGGCTTATACATCATTTACATCATTCTCTCACTAGTATGGTCCATATCACATCATCTGCTTTACAACATCATGTTCACACAATAATAAGAAGAGATCTTTTAACTATGTGATCTTCTAGCTTTTCAATCAATGTCGGAGTTTAGCTTCCTAGGAGTGATCAGTTCCTAGGTAAGCATTATCACAAAATGATAAAGAGGCTATCACACATAACAGTATTAGCTTCACAGGAGTCCACCTGATTTGGCTAGACCACATTTTGATTTTGCATATAGCTCACAAGATGTCCGACCCAAGATTTTGCGCTAGTGTTTCGCCAAGTCCATGGATTTGACACTATGCCTCACTAGACAGTCTTAACCTGGATTTGTCCTGATACTTCACCAACTCCATGGGTTTGGTATCAGTCAGCACCATGGTTCTTAGCAAGCTTCTATGCCTTGATTTATTGCAACTCACAAGACACAGTCATATGTTCTCATCTACCCTGGTACCTCACCTCAGGGGAGAGAATGACTCTTGAAGCTGCCATTTTTAACACTCCCTCTCAGCGAGAGAGGCATTCTCAATAACCCCAAGTTTACTCCGCAAGTGCACGAATTGTTGAGGAGTCAAAGGCTTGGTCAGGATGTCCGCAACTCGTTCAGTTGTTGTTACATACTATAGCTTGATTATATTTTTCTGGACCATTTCATGGACATGATGATACCTTGTATCAATGTGCTTCATCTTATCATGAAAGACGGGATTCTCAGCTAGCTTTATACAACTTTGGTTGTCACAAAATATTACTGTAGTCTCCAGGTGATTTGCCTGTATGCTGGAAACCAACTTCCTTAGCCATACAACTTCTTTGAATGCTTCACTAGCAGCAATGTACTATGCTTCTACTGTACTAAGTGCAATTGTCTCCTGTTTCTTACTGGACCAGGAGATCATACCAGATCGCAAGTTCAAGTAATAACCTATGGTGCCCTTTCTATCCACTGGACTTCCAGCCCAGTCTGAGTTTGCAAAACCATGCAGCAATATACCACCACCTGCTGAGTAGCTTAGACCATGAGTAATGGTCCCCTGTAGATATCTCAGAATGTGTTTACCCACTACCCAGTGTCTCTGTCTAGGATCGACGATGAATTGACTCAATGTGCTAACAGCGTATGCAATATCAGGCCAAGTATGAACCAAATACAAAAGTGATCCAATCAGCTGCCTGTATAATGTGGGATCCATTGAATCTGCACCTATACTTGTCTCATGAAGCTTCTTCATATTTGTTATCATTGGTGTTGTCATGCTTTTACAATCAAGCATCCTGAACCTTTTCAGGATATCCACTATATACTTGCCCTGAGATAGAGATATCTCTCCTTCTCTTTGCCACACTTCCAAATCTAGGAAGTAATGCCTTTTGCCCAGGTCCTCCATTTCGACTCTTTGTGTAAGTTCTTTCTTGCACCAGCTTATCAAGTTGTCATCTCTTGTTAGGAACAAATCATCAACATATAAAACCAGGATGATAGGCTGATTTCTGATAACACTTAGATACAAATTTGGATCTGCATCGCTTTTTGTAAAGCGAAGATCTTTCAAGAAATTGTCCATGGTGTCTTACCACACCCTTGGTGCTTGCTTAAGACCATATAAAGCTTTTTTGAGTCTGCAAACATGTGAGTCCTTTCCATGCAATATAAAACCATCAGGTTGTCCAACATAAACTTTTTGTTCTATATAACCATTCAGAAAAGCAGTTTTGACATCCATTTGTTCAAGTTTCCAACCAAAAATAGAAGCTAAGGAGATGATAGTTCGATTTGAAGTATACCTGGCAACCGGGGCAAATGTTTCATCATAATCTATGCCTTCTTTTTGTGAGAAACCGCGGGCCACAAATCTGGCTTTATGTTTTTCTATGCTGCCATCTGCAGCATGTTTAATCTTATAGATCCACTTTGAAGATACAACAAATTTTACCTTAGGTCTAGGAACCACTTCCCAAACTTGATTTTTCATGATAGAGTTATATTCTTCTGACATAACATCTTTCCATACTTGTGACTGATCAGCTTCTTCAAAAGAAGCAGGCTCTGACTCACTAAGTTTATTCACAAGTGCAATGTAACCCATGTAACGAGCTGGCTTTCTACTTTGTCTGAAAGTACCTTCAAGAGAAGCTATTCTTTTGGACTCTTCGATTATTTCTTTCAACTAGGCGTGTATTCTTTTCACAGGAGGCTCTTCAAGGCCTCGTTCCAGTGACTTGGGAGGGTCAAGAGGGAGATCATGATCTTCCTCCCTCTGATCATCTAAACCTTGACTTTCTTCAGGAGGAGAGAGAGGAGCTACATCAGTTTCTGTAGGGAGTTCCGTTGCCTTTCAGAAAGCAGCTTCCTCATTGAAGGTGACATCCGTACTGACCTCTATCTGTCTTTGACTAGGGAAGTAAATTTTGTAGGCTTTGGAGGTTGCACTGTAACTGACAAAGACTCCTTTTCTATCTGAGGTTTCGAATTTTTACCTTTTATCTTTAAGGACATGGACATAGACAGGGCACCCAAATACTCTAAGGTGATTGACATCAGGTTTCGAACTAGAAAAGAGTTCCTCAGGAGTTTTATCTTTTAACAAGGCATGGGGGCATCGGTTCTGGATATACACAGCAGCGCTTGAGGCTTCAACCCAAAGTGAGATATGGAGGTCTTGGTCATGCAACATGGCTTTGGCTGACTCACATATGGTTTTGTTTTTCCTTTCAGCTACACCATTTTTCTGAGGTGAATAAGGGACTGTCAATTGTTTTCTTATGCCATGTTCTTTACAGAAATCATCAAATTGTTTTGACTCATATTCACCCCCATTGTCAGACCTAAGTGATTTGATTTTCTTTTCTGACAGATTTTCGACTTGGGCTTAAAATTTTTTAAACCTGGCATAGGTTTCATCTTTTGATTTCAGGAAGAAGATCCAACATTTTCTAGAGTAATCATCTATAAATGTTAGAAAGTAGAGACAACTAGACAAAGATAAGCTAGACATGGGACCACATACATCAGAATGAACAATCTCTAATATGTCTTTTGTTCTTGTTTCACTTTTACTGAAAGGCTTTCTAACATTTTTACCCAAAAGACATCCTTTGCAAATTTCCTTTTCAGAAACTAAAATAGGGGGCATGCCACTTACCATTTGCCGTAGATCTGGGAGAGCCTTGTGGAAGAGATGTCTGAATCTCATGTGCCACAGCTCGCTGCTACTGACAGTAGTATGCGCAAGTGCCTGAATAGGCTGTCCAGATAGAAGGTAGAGTCCATTTGACCCATAGCCAATAATCTCTGCCTCGTCATGCCCTTTCTACTTTGGCCACATCATGACCTGTCTATCTGAAAATGTCACTATGCTGCCCTTGGCCTCAAGAGCTGATACTGAGATGAGATTCTTCTTCAAGTCTGAGACAAGAAGAACTTCCTGGATATGCAACAATGATCCAGATGTCAACCTGAATGTAACTGAGCCAACTCCCAGTATCCTATGTGTTGAGTTGTCCCCTAACTCAATCTTCATACTGAATGGCTTATCCTTATAGTCTAAGAGTAATTCCTTGTTGCCTATCATGTGAGTAGAGGCCCCACTGTCTATCAACCAATCATCCTCTCTAGCTGTGAGAGACCCTGTCAATGCTGAGACAAAGATATATTCTCTTTGTGAGGTTCCTTCTTGAGGAAATTGCTTGTCTTTCCTTTTCTCTTCTTTTGCTACTGCAAAAGCATACAAATTCTCTTTGTTGAAGGTTTTACCCCTGGATCTACAATCCTTTGCCATATGCCCAACTTTATTACATTTGAAGCATCTGAACTTGGAGGAGTCTAAACCCTTCCCTTTAAATTGAGGCTTGAAGGTCTCCTTTGGACCTTCCCTTGGATGAAGTCGAGGAGGAGCATTCGAATTCTTGAAGGAGGGCCTTCTCCCTCTCTTCTGGAAAGAAACTACAAGTGCATGAGCCTCATCTTTAGAGGAGGCTTGTCGAACCATGTTTCTGCTTTCCTCTTCTATGCAATCATGCCATAAAGTCTCAAATGAAGTTTTTTCATTCCTTCCATTAACACTAGAAAGAAAGGTGTTCCAGGAGGCAGACAAGCCATCATAGATGGCTTGAACTAAGTCATCATCATCCACCTTAACTTTGAGTACAGCCAACTGATCTCTGATCTGTTTGATCTTCGAACAGAATTCCCCTACTGATTCACCCTTTTCCATCTTAAGGAATTTCAGCTTGTGTTTCAAATACCTCTTTTGACTTGTAGATGTCCTTTCATACAGTTCAGTAAGGGATTCCATGCACTCCTTCGATGTCATATCTGTAGTCATGACAGTCATCATTGAATCCTTGACTAAGCCAAAAATACATCTCTTATCCTTGGCTTGGTTCCTTTTGAAGGTAGCTCTGTCAATGACATTCTCAGGCTCAGGAGGATCAATTTCAATGAACCTCAAAAGATCATGCTCTTGGAATATATTGAGGATTCTCATCTTCCAAACATGGAAGTTCGAGGACCCCTCAAGTCGATCTTCCTTGTCCATAGGAAGAGATTTAGAAGCCATATCAATCCTTGCAAATACCAAGATCGTACACCCTCTCTGCAAGTTGCAAAACAGAGGCTACGTGCCCAATCGCTCTAATTCCATGTTGAAAAAATTGCGGAGTGATATGAAATGTTAAGATATTCTTTCTTTTCTTTCACAGTTCAATTCCTTTTAATGTTGTGTTTTCTGTTATAACTGAGAACTGAATATAGAAATCATACATCCATGAAACATATACACAAGATATACCCTGGGGAAATCCAATAAGGGAGAAAACCCCAGCAAAAGATCTCTTTTATTATGTGGAACAGATAAGCAGATATCAAGTTACAAAATCAAACTACGAGAGAAGACACTTGGAGACTTTAATGCCTTGGAGTACAACTGAAATGGTCATGCATGGAAGAGATAACTAATGCATCTGAAGCTATAGAACCTTAGCTTCACTTTGACTGTTTTATCTTCACCTCAAGTCAACATACATGGGCTAGATCTGAGAAAGATTGCCACACACCCCTGCAGAAAAGTCGATTCTGAAAGCCTGACTTTGAGAGGCTAGATCAGGCCTGAAACTCAGCAGATCTTAAGAGTGTTGAGTGGAAAGGGGAACGCCTTGGTGTCTACTTTCCACTCCAAGTGGAATTTTTGGAAAAGCTTGCCTGGATCCAAAGTTATGAGCTTTTCTTTCTCTGGAACTGTTTTTGAAAATTCTGGAAAAAATTCTGCAGAAAACCAGTGTGTGAATTTCGTGAAGGACGATCTCCCTTCTCAGACTGGATCTTCTGGAGCATTCAATTGATCTTGGAACGCATGGAGTCTACTTTCTAACCCACCGGAATTTCTCAATTTGGATGCATGAAGAGAAAGTTATGGTCGATTTAGTAATCGAGTCTGTAAACCCTTGCTTGCTAGAAAACTGCTGAAAAAACAGAATTGCATGTCTATAGTGAATGTTATTTGTCCTTTTTTATCTTTTTTCTTTGATCCTTCTAGAAGATGGATAGGCTTGACTTTTCAAGCTTCTAGAAGTCACTTTTAGGGTTTACAACTTGACTTCATCAAGTCCCCTCAACCCTAGTACTTTTTCGACCCACTTTATCTTTTAATTTTACATTGACATAAAAATGCTTTTGCCTTTATAAACTTAGGCTTACATCAAATAAACATTACATGACACTTTTACATCTCTACTAGTGAACTTGACTAGGAGTTACAACTTGACAACACTTTTACATGACTCAACAAGGCTTATACATCATTTACAACATTCTCTCACTAGTATGATCCATATCACATCATCAGCTTTATAACATCATGTTCACACAATAATAAGAAGAGATCTTTTAACTATGTGATCTTCTAGCTTTTTAATCAATGTCGGAGTTTAGCTTCCTAGGAGTGATCAGTTCCTAGGTAAGCATCATCATAACATGATAAAGAGGCTATCACACATAACAGTCTTAGCTTCACAGTAGTCCACCTGATTTGGCTAGACCACATCTTGATTTTGCATATAGCTGACAAGATGTCTGATCTAGGATTTTGCACTAGTGTTTCACCAAGTCCATGGATTTGACACTAGGCCTCACTAGACAATCTTAACCTGGATTTGTTCTGATACTCCACCAACTCCATGGGTTTGGTATCAGTCAACACCAAGGTTCTTAGCAAGCTTCCATGCCTTGATTTTTTGCAACTCACACGACACTGTCATATGTTCTCATTTACCCTGGTAGCTCACCTCAGGGGAGAGAATGACTCTTGAAGCTGCCATTTTTAACACTTCGCCCCAATAGCCCGATATACTTTCATTAGATCTGTGATATCCCTTGCTGCACAGATGGGATGGGAGATTCACCAGATGGACGTTAAGACTGCATTCCTGAATGGGGTGTTAGAAGAGGAAGTATACATTGAACAACTAGAGGGCTTCGAGACGCATGAGCAGAAGGCTCATGTGTGCATGGTTAAGAAAGCCTTGTATGGACGAAAGCAAGCCCCTAGAGCTTAGTATGGTCGAATTGACAACTACTTGTAGAAGACGGGGTTTGTCAAGAGTGACGCAGACCCCAATCTCTACTATCTAAGGGTAGGGAGTGAGCCCCCGATATTGGTTCTATATGTAGATGATCTATTTTTGATAGGGTCATCGAAGCTCATCAAGGATTGCAAGGAAAATTTAGCTGCAAAATTCAACATGAAGGATCTAGGGCTGGTGCATTATTTTCTGGGGTTGGAAGTTTGGCAGCAGAAGGGGGAGATCTTCCTTGGTCAAGGGAGGTATACTACAGAAATTCTGTAAAGATTTCAGATGGAGGACTGTAGACCCATGACTGCTCCAATGATCACCAACTGGAAGAAAATCGACACGTCCGATGATGATGAGGTTGATCCTACATTGTATAGGCAGCTCATTGGAGCTCTGTTGTATCTGGTCAACACTAGGTCAGACATCTATTATGCTATCAATACCCTCAGTCAGTTCATGGTGGAACCAAGGAGGGCTCATTGGGTAGCAGCCAAACATGTTCTCAGATATCTTCAAGGAACAATCGAGCTTGGATTGAAATACACCTGTGGAAATAACATCAGGTTGAGTGGGTTCACCAACGCAGATTGTGCTGGGAGTCCAGTAGATCGGAAAAGTACTAGTGGGTACTGTTTCAGTATTAGATTAGGAACGACCTCCTAGTGCACCAAGAAACAAAATTCCGTTGCACTGAGCTCAGTAGAGGAAGAATATATGGCAGCCAGCACGGCTTAGTGTGAGGCCATATGGCTTCAGAAGCTGCTTGTGAACTTACTGAAGGAAAAGATGGAAGCGACCAATATTCTATGTGATAACCAAAGTTGCATTAAGTTCTCTGAAAAATCTTGTATTTCATGATCGATCGAAGCACATTGACCTCAGGTGTCACTTCATCAGAGACTGTGTCCAACGAGGAGTTGTACAGTTGCAGTACACTCCAACAGGAGAACAAGTGGCAGATATCCTCACACAGGCTCTGGGGAAGACAAAGTTTGTCTATTTTCGAGAGAAGATGGGGATGATCAAGAATCCATTTCAGTAGGAGGAATGTATAGGATCAGGATTCAGAGGGAGCTGCAGTACAAATGAGGCAGTGACAGTGGCAGTGTCATGGGCAGTAGTACAGAGGGCAGCAGTGCAGCAGATGAGGGGCAATAGCGAGAGATCAACAACGTAGAGGATGCTTCAAAGTAGGGTAGCATGCAACAGGCATATTTCTAGAACACTTTCCTCGCTAAGAGGGAGTGTTGATTTTTGTGGCATCGAAAAGTATTCCAAGTCTCAAATTTTGTGAGGAGGCTTGGACATTAGTATTCCAAAGAACCGAAAAACCGTTTGTGGAAATTCCACTCGGTTCATGTTCTAGAAGATTCACACTCTATTTTATTATTACCCATTAATTATTTAATTTCCCTAAGTTTAGACTAGGGTCTCCATTAAAATAATTAATTATTTTAATAAAACATAAACCGAGTGGAATTTGCACAAACGGTTTTGGGTTTTTTGGAATACTGATGTCCAAGCCTCCTTACAAATTTTGAGACTTGGAGCACTTTCCGATGCTACAAAAATCAACATTGAAGAAGAATCTGAATAATCTAAATTTTAGATCTAGAATAGATTTGAAATCATAGATCTAAAATTCCATAGATAAATATCGGAAAATTATTAAATTATAGGACAATAAACATTGATCAAAAATTTATTATTAGATCTAAATTAAATCTACCTATATCTAATTTTCATCATAAGTGTCATAGGTCCAAGGGTTGGAGCCTATGCTCTAATACCATGTGTAACGTCCCAGAAATTAAGCATAAAACAAAATAGTGATGCGTACTAAAGGAGTAAAGATTTCCTACTGAGGTTTATGATGTTGCGACATGCTTGTGCTGATCCAGAACCGTTACCCGCAATAAGGATTTGGGGATGACTTTCCTCCTAACCGGGTCTGTAGGCTTAGCTACTCAGTGTATTTCAACAACTTGCCACCCACGAGCCCTCAACCAGCTTACTACTACTACCAATGATTTAGTCTCTCCAACATTTCCTTCCTCAAGAGTGAGTGAATGAATGCTTTTCTCTTCTGCCCCCTTCTCTGCCATTAAATAGAACAATTTGGTCTAAAAATCGTAAGGGGGTTGGAAAGAGATCTGCATGTACACCATGCGTGTGTCCATGGCAACTTTTTATTTTATTTATTTATTATTACATTTTCTTTGTTATTTGTTATTTTATTTATTTATTCATATATTTTCTCTTTGTTAATTGTTATTTTATCTTTTCTTCGTTAATTGTTATTCTATATATATACATATATGTATTTACTTTTATTATTATTATTATTATTATTTTATTATTATGGGGCATTACAAGTTCTCCATAACCCAAAAATCGTTTATGGAAATTCCACCTAGAAGTTTCTCAATTATATTATTAGCCTATTTTTTAATATTTCCTAAGTGAAAACTTAGAAAATCTAGTTAATTAATTGGTATTAATTGAGATAAGGTGTTAATCATCTAGAAACTCACACGGATTGACTCCGATATGATCTTGGCCCTTGATTAAGTTTTAATCTTGGTCGTTGGAGGTCCAAGAGAATATTATAAGAAGTTGATGGGTAGATGGAGAACACACTTGTGAGACACAAAGATTGATTTCCTTGGGCAGTCCAATTTTCCAGAGGTAGCAGCCAGAAGAGTTCAAGCTAGAAGGAAGCAGAGACAGAGAGGGGCAGGGACAGCGAAGTCGGAGGAAAATTTCCAGATCTGGTGAGTGTATTTGCAGAGAGGCAGAAATATCTCCAGGAAACTATGCAGAGGCAACACAGAAGCTTAAGAGGGCAGTTCGATTTGCTGAAGGAAGTAGACGTTTTCAACTCCAGAGGTTCCAGAGTGCCAGAGAAGCATTTGCCTAGTCAGGACCAGGCAAGATGACTTGATTTATAGTTGTTCTGGGCTAAGTGTGTAGCAGGCTGTGCTAGGGTGACGTAGAAGTTGCGCAGGGCTAACTGGACAAGTTGCTTTTCAGGGGCAGTCAAGTGTTTGGAATCGAGATTGCCCGGAGTGAGGGTAATTTCCCTCAAGAATTTTTTGCCAGTATTTTCTCTACAGGATAGCTAGTATTCGGCATCTAGATTGTACTCAAATAAATTCACTGCTGCTTAATAATATAAAACCCTCAGCTATTGCACCGGTTTTCCCAAGTTGAGTTTTTCCTACTGAGGTTTACGGTGCTGATCCAGAACCGCTACCCGCAATAAGGATTTGGGGACGACTCTCCTCCTAATCGTAGGCTTAGCTACTCAGTGTATTTCAACAACTTGCCACCCTCGAGCCCTCAACCAGCTTACTAAGGCCAATGATTTAGTCCCTCCAACATTTCCGTCCTCAAGAATGAGTGAATGAATGCTTTTCTCTTCTCCCCCCTTCTCTGCCATTAAATAGAAAAAATTGCTCTAAAAATTGTAAGGGGGTTGGAAAGAGATCTGCATGTACACCATCCGTGTGTCCATGCCAACTTTTTATTTTATTTATTTATTATTACATTTTCTTTGTTATTTGTTATTTTATTTATTTATTCATATATTTTCTCTTTGTTAATTGTTATTTTATCTTTTCTTCGTTAATTGTTATTATATATATATATATATTTACTTTTATTATTATTATTATTACTATTATTATTTTATTATTATGGGGCATTACACGTTCTCCATAACTCAAAAATCATTTCTGGAAATTCCACCTAGAAGTTTCTCAATTAGATTATTAACCTATTTTTTAATATTTCCTAAGTGAGAACTTAGAAAATCTAGTTAATTAATTGGTATTAATTGAGATAAGGTGTTAATCATCTAGAAACTCACACGGATGGACTCCGATATGATCTTGGCCCTTGATTAAGTTTTAATCTTGGTTGTTGGATATCCAACAGAATATTATAAGAAGAAGTGGATGGGTAGATGGAGAACACACTTGTGAGACACAAAGATTGATTTCCTTGGGCAGTCCAATTTTCCAGAGGTAGCAGCTAGAAGAGTTCAAGCCAGAAGGAAGCAGAGACAGAGAGGGGCAGAGACAACGAAGTCGGAGGAAAATTTCCAGATCTGGTGAGTGTATTTGCAGAGAGGCAGAAATATCTCCAGGAAACTATGCAGAGGCAACACAGAAGCTTAAGAGGGCAGTTCGATTTGCTGAAGGAAGAAGACGTTTTCAATTCCAGAGGTTCCAGAGTGCCAGAGAAGCATTTTCCTAGTCAGGACTAGGCAAGATGGCTTGATTTATAGTTGTTCTGGGCTAAGTGTGTAGCAGACTGTGCTAGGGTGATGTAGAAGTTGCGCAGGGCTAAGTGGACAACTTGCTTTTCCGGGGCAGTCAAGTGTCGGGAATCGAGATTGCTCGGAGTGAGGGTAATTTCCCTCAAGAAATTTTTGCCAGTATTTTCTCTACAGGATAGCCAGTATTCTACATCTAGATTGTACTCAAATAAATTCGTTGCTGTTTAATAATATAAAACCCTCAGCTATTGCACTGGTTTTCCCAAGTTGGGTTTTTCCGGGGATATTTGTCCAAAAATAATTGTGTCAATTTTTATGTGTGCTAGCTATTTCTTAGTTTTCAATGTTATTATTTTTTTGCAGTTTTATTATGAAGGTTGCAGCGTGATTTATTCAATATTTTTCGTAGCAAATAAATTGTTAATTAATTAACAATTAGAAGAATTAATTTCAGTTGCTACAGTGGGATTTCAATGGTGAATTTTTCACACTCCCAACCACTAGAGAGCTGGATTACTATTGTGTTAGTGGGCCCTCGAAACAATTATTGAACATGCATACTGCTCAGCCCAATGTCCAACACCCAACATCATGATGGGTTGATCACTAGCCAACTACCATGACTTGCTTCTCGTCTACTAAAGTTTGGGTTTTGTTAGTGTTGGGCCCATGTGACATCGTGGACATCATGATCACTTGAAATCCAACCTCCAATATTTCGATGACCCCATCCCATCATTTGACGTCCCCAACTCTCTGTTTCTATTAACGAATAGGCTTTGGGTTTTGTTTGTATCTGGGCTTTGCGCAAGCCACTGCTAGTTAAGTCCTCCCCTCTGTCAATAGCTCGACCTCCCAGGAATCAGGCTCTACTCGCCACATTAATTTGTCATGTCACAAGCCACGCCATATGACCAAGGATTAGGATTGAAGCCTCAATCCCAAAATTTCCAAGGAATTGTTGAAAAAAAGTGGAAATATAATACTTGAATTCCTTTTGAGCAAGGTATGATTGTAGAGGGGCTTTTAGTTTGTATCGAGGGTTGATAAATACTTGGCAAGGCACAAAATCTACTCAAAAGGCTTTTGAAGCCATAAAGGTCTCTATTGATCATGAAGACATCCTCAATCCTCCCTCTCACTGCCACATACTAGACCATGGCACCCCAACCATGGAACATTACAACTAATCAGCAATCGAAAGTTCCAAACAGATGTACGTCATGTTTTTATCCTCCAGTTGGCTTAATAAAGGGTAAAACACCTTCACTTCTAGGCCATTTAGTCTCTTCACCATAATTTCATTATTTAGGATTTATTCAGTTTATTCCTCAACTTCATCCATCAGATGTTACTTGTGGACACTTATAATTTGAGTCTTCACCTTGCTTTCAAGGTTGTTGCCAGCACACGAACAAGACCTTTTACTCTCTACAACAAAGATAGAGCTCCTCTAGCATGTTTAATGCAGACCAAGCTTATTGCTTCGAATGTATGGGGAGCTCCTTACATCCTATTGCCGCTCAAACTAGCAGGTGTCCTAGGAGAGGATCATATAGGGCAACTACTAGGTCAAGGGAAACAATGGAGTGATAGCCCACTGTCACCTCAGTTATGGCTCCCTTCTCTTAACGAACTTTCACCGATGGGAGGAGACCCGGTATAATAACGACCAAGATAATGAATGTATCAATGATAGGATGAAAGGTGACCCTAAAAAGCGTTTTCACAAGAGGCTCAAATATGTGGCTTGTTGCTTAGAAAGCAAGGTGAAAGGCTCTCTAGGAAGGGCTAGGAGGATTTTAGGGGGCTAGGATTTGAAGATATGACTTGTAAAGGAGATTCCTATACCTCAGAATCCTTCTGGATACTTGGTTTCTAAATGGACTTTTGAAGAATTGGCTTTGATAAGAAGTGGGACCACACGAGACCAAGTGGACCCAAAATTAGGTCAAGGGGATGGAAATGATCAATCAACGGTATGCTTGACCTAATTGAGGAGGAGAAGGGGATTAGAGGAGAATTTTTCTTTGATCTTGATGCGATGATCCCAAAAAGGTCACTAGCCAAAGAAAAACAAAGCCAAGAGTTGGTCTCGGAGCTAGGGCTTGAAATATCTCAAGATCGCACCATTAGAATTTCATGAAATTTGGAGAGCACCTAGGAGACACACCAGCACAGTAGCGGGCAAGAGATCGAATTTTTTCGATGGATGAATCGTGAGAAAATTGATGCCCTAGGTGACCTTTGGAGGCTAAGCCTCGAAAAGAGAAGAAGGTGAGAGAAATAAGCTTTTAATATGATCACCTATGGAAGGATCAATGTCTAATCCTTTTGGAGAGATGGAGTCAAGGAATAATTTATATCTTGAAATAGATTCACGTAGTCAAGGAGGCCTTCAAACAACTTTGCATGGCATTAAGGCATGATAGGAGCAGCTTCAAGGTCTTTACACTTCAATTTTGCAATGTTTGATGATTTATCAAGATAAATTTGACACAAACTATCTTTAGGAACATTCACTCATTCATTACATGGCCAATGACATGATGTAACGCTGTAAAATATCAAATTCCCACAACTTCGCATAAGAAAAACAATAAATTTCAGCCTAGTATAGTGAAAATCCTAGCAAATACATGTGACAAAAGTAAATAACAAGAATAGCATTTGAAAGAGCACTAACATGTAAGAAAGAGTATATCCAATCATCAAGATATGCCAATAGAGAAGCTCCAAGACAAAATGAAAGAGATCCAAACATCAAAATTCATCCATTCATCCAAACTCATCCTCCAAGAAGGATAGCGAAATTATCACAAGAGGAGATAACCCAATCCAAGTGACGACGAATGAGAGAGAATGCCTCTCTTCTATTTATACAATCCTATAAGGGATTCGAATGGCCTAATTTGGACTAAAAATGCCCCTAGAATAAAATAATGTGCACAATAACAATACTTTTGGTGACAAGCCCACCAAATAGCTCAATAATAGATGAATAAGCCTCTCAAGTGGGTCAAATGAACAATAAAGTGAGTCGTTGGGCCTTTGAGGAGGCGTAATGAAGTCCAAGGGGTGCCATGATGTAGAAATGGACTCCCAACATAGTTGACAAGGGGTTGGCCCGTTGATTTTCAAGCAAGAACCTGTGGTGCTCCAAGTGGGTGTGGGGGCACAAGGGCAACGTCATGGGTCTCCAAGTGGATCGAAATGCCCATAGACCATCTGTAAGGGCTAGAATGATGACATAAGCCTTCCCTCTGCTGTGGGGGGAAATCCTTTGGATCCTAGAACATTTGCCAAGTGTATGGTGCAATCGTGGAGTCAGTTGGCCATGGTGAACCAAGTGCATTGTTCTCATCAAAAAGTTGGAACACGAGCAATTGATGAGCACTGTTGGGGATCCATGAAGTAATATTTGCCATGGTGGAGGCCCAAGGCTCTCAACGCTCACCCTACAAGTGCCAATGTGGCCCTCTGGAGGGGTAGGACCTTGTATAGGGAGACAAAGCCCTAAATGGTGACCTACTTGCAATCCTCCATAAGATCCAATGTCTCCCCTTGCCCTCCAATACAACAAATCATTAGAATAATCAAGTAAAATGGCTTACAAGTCATGGAACCAATAGGGCACTTCATGGTGGCATGTCCTTCCATAGTGGCCTTTGGCATGTACAAGAGTCTCCAAGCTCAATAGGGGGTGACGTGTCTATGGTACGTCCTCCAAATTGTAGGTGGCAAATGATATAATAATGGAGCGGAGTGGGGATCAGGGGAATCATCTAGACCACATGTTAAGGTACAAAGGTAGCTATAATGAGGGAAGCCCACACTTGGGTATGTGAGTGTCGGACGGAGCAAATCATGGTACATGAGTTACCCCAACCTTTGTTTTTCCACCCTTCTTCATATGCCTGTTGCCTTTTATTGATTTTTCTTCATAACTGCTCGGGGCTTCAGGGGATGAGAACATGATGTGTAATATATAGCAGTGGATACCCCCCTTAAGGTGGGGCAGCCCATCGCCCACCAGGCATTGGGACAATCATGGGTTCCTTAATGATGGAGGGGGCTCATCTAGGGTCCATAGGAACCAAGGTGATGGCCATGGATAAGGGGTAGAGCTCATGTTAGGTTTTTGCCCACGTGCTAAATTTGTATGTCCCAACCATCTTTTGCATTTTGTGATACATTTTTTGTTGAGAGTGGCCAAATTATGCTTTTTCTTTTCTTTTTAGATGCATCAACCTTCGGGGCATCGTTCCAGGTCTGACCCAAGGTGTGGATAAGGGGAGGGGTAAGCTAACCCTATGTGGACCCAGATGGGAAAATAGATGAATGGGGCTAAAATGAGTGGAAGGGGAGTGATGTATGTGGTATCGGGAAGCGGGACCACGAAACCAAAATCAAGATTTCCCATGTAGTGCCAACCTTAAAGCGAAGGGCCATTAAAGGAGATCCCACGTGTTAGAAAATCAGAAAGGCAGAAAGATTTTTTTTATACTTGATAATTACTTGTGTAATTTTTATTTCCTTATTATCTTTTGTATTTTTCTTTTAGTTCATCAAGCAATTATCAAAACCATCTAAAGATCATGGACACCATAAGTAAGCGAACAACCAGGGAAAAACCCCACTATAGGGGGAAAACCCATTCAACAACTCTTCCTTCAATAGTTTCACAAGACAATCCAAGAATTCTTGACCTAAACATAGACTTCCTCCAATCACCAGATCAACCCTTTCCTTCTTCTATAGATGATCACCTTCCAGCGACCTAGATGCAGCAGCAATATCTTCGACCTAGCAACTTCAACCTTGATGCAATAACTTCGACCTTGAAGCAGCACTTTGATCTTGAAGCAGCACTTTGACCTTGAAGCAACACTTCGACCTAGATGCAATACTTCGATCTTGCAGCAGTAGCCTAGAAAATCACATGTGTGAGAGAACCTTCAATCCTGTTGAAATTTGGTTACCGGAGGATAGGTGGTTCCCTAAGGCTTTGATCTTTGGCCTAGGGAAAAGTGTCTAAAAGAATTTAATTTTTCTCCTAAAATGACTTTATAAAGTTATAAAGTCAAATCTAATTTAAAAGTGACTTTAAGTGATGAAGTTACCAAGTCTAATTTTAAAGTGACTTTAATAAAGTCAATGTGAAATTAGAAAGGAAAAGTGACTTTGGAAATAATTGCTAAGTGGGTCTTTATTAAAGTGGGGTGAATTAAAAAATAGAAAGTGAGATTTAAATGAGCGTTTAATCTCAGCCCTCGATCTAAAGCTATCTCAGCCAATGTGGAAAAAGTCGAAGTCGGGATTAAATCGGCAAGGGTCCAAAAGTTGAAAAACTTGACAAAGTCGGGAGTTTTTTGAAAAAGTCGGCAAAAAGTCAGCAAAACTAAAAAAATACAAAAATATTCATATTTTGAAAAAATCCTGACTTTCTGGAAAAAGTCCCGATTTTTTGGAAAAAATTCCGATTTTTTGGAAAAAATCACGATTTTTCCAAAAAAATTTAAAAACTTATTAAAGAAACTACCTCACTCACGATTTTTTGGAAAAAGTCGGCAAAAAGTCGGGACTTCGAGGATAAAATCCCGACTTTTTCAGAGATGAAAAAGTCGGCAAAAAGTCGGCCGATAAAGTCGGCTCAGGGAAAAATTTGGGATTTTTTGAAAAAGTCTGGACTTTTTGCCGACTTTTTCCACACTGATCTCAGCCATTGGATTTAGGGATTCTCGAAAAGTCAATTAGGGTTAGGTTAAAGGAGGAAAAGGAGGGAAAAGGTCGTTCATTCTTTCATGAGCAGATTGAGAGAGGAGGAGAGAAAGCTGAAGAGAAATTTCTGAGTGGAGGGAGAGCAACATGGCTACACAGAAAATCCGTACAGCAAGAGGGCACATTTCCCAAGGCGGCATTTCCATACAGTAGCATTTATTGGCATGTTTACCAAGGAAAAAAAATCCGTACAACACTGTTTAGCACGTTTTTCAAGGCAAGTACAACGTTGTTTTTGAGGAGCAGATTCAACAACAAAGGGCACGATTTTTGAGGCAGCTTTTCTGGGCATGGAAACCGAGGAAGGAGCTGATGTACTGTCCGTACAATACCGTACAGGCAGAAATCTGGGCACGTTTTCCTAGACAGAAAGTACAACATTTATTGCTGTATTTTTTCTGTAATTTTCTGTTGGCACGATTTTCAAGGTTGGCGGTTGACACGGAAATCGAGATAAGTGGGTTTTGTATTTGCTGTAATTTTTTCTGTGTTTTACTGTTCACTATAAAAGCATTTATCAAAAATAAGAAGAGCCTTCGAACTGGTTTTCCCCAAGAGTTGTAGGGTGTTTTTCCAGGGTCAAGTTGACCAAAAATCAGCGTGTCTATTTTCTGCGTGTGGCTGATTTATTTTTTCGAGTTTTATTTCAGCATTTTAGCATTGTGAAATTTCCAAAATTAGTGTTTTCAGAAAATATTTATTTTTCTAGCTTGTTGAATGTATGGCTATGGGAATGGGCATTTAACTTTATGGGAGAAATAAGGAGAAACTGAAAACCGGGGTTGGGTATCAAATTTCTACATGGTATCAAAGCTATTTTGTTGAAAAGGGCAGTTTGGGACTGCAAGAAGAAAAATTACAGCAAGCTGATTTTTCACACAGAAATTATAGCAAGCTGATTTTTCACACAGAAAACATTACCTTTACTACAACAGTGTTATTTTCAGTTTATTAGGACAGCGAGCATGTCTTTGGGCTTGAGGGTGGAGGATAGGTTGGATGGGCATAGTAACTACAGTGTATGGAAGGAGGGAATGCAGAGCATCTTTGAGGAGGCAAAAGTCTGGGATATCATGGTGCACACCGCACAGAACCTTGTTAATGTGCCCACTGATACTATTTAGTTGGCAGCCTTTAATAAAAAAAATAACAAGGGCAAGAGATTGATTCTAGATGGAATCAAAGACCATTGCATTCCTCATGTGAGAGGAAAGATATATGCTCATGAGATGTGGACAACATTGACCAATCTCTACCAGAGTACCAATGAGAACAGGAAAATGGTCCTAAGGGAGAAGCTGAAGACCATTAAGATGGGTAAGACTGATAGTGCAGCTGGATATCTCACAAAGATTACTAATGTGGGAGATGCATTGGCAGCAGTTGGAGAGGTCATTCCACCCATTGAGTTGGTGCGGATTGCAGTGAATGGCCTTCTCAGTTCATGGCTGAACTTTGCTGATGGGGTTTGTGCACGTGAGACCCTTCCCTCTTGGGAAAGGTTCTGGGATGATTGCATACAGACAGAAATCAGAAAGAGCCAGTTTGGGGCAGCCAAACCAGTTGAGCAGGATGAGGATGTAGCACTATTGGCAAAAGGGAAGAAGGGCAAGGGAAAGAAGCAAGCTTCCACAAGCAAGTGGTGGGGGCAAAGGCAAAGGTAAAGGTAAACAGGGGAACACGCAGAAGGACTATTCCAAGGTGAAGTGTTGGAATTGTCAGAAGATGGGACACTATGCAGTTGTGTGTCCGGAGAAGAAGAAGAAGGGGAAGAACCAAAGCATGGAAGCATCAGCAGAGATAGAGGACTTTACGGATAGCTTTGACCGGGAGTTTGGGTTCATTGCTTGTGAGTCCACTAGTGCAGGATCACCTGCCACGGAGGTTGAGAGAGAGTGTGTATTTCCCTCCACTAGCGGAGCATATTCAAGTATCTGGTATGTTGACAATGGGGCTTCATGTCATATGACAAGAGTCTGTGAGTACTTCTTAGAGCTTTCAGAGAGTGGCACTGATATAGGAGTCCATGTCATCCCTATCTCTTGGGTGCTACAGTTCTCCAAATCTAGTCCTCTCCTAGGACATCCTCCAACTATCACCAAGGAGTCATCTGCAACCTTAACTCGTTGTTATCTCCTTGTCCTTGATTTTTGTGTATGTATATGACTGGTTAGGGCACACAACAACCCTAAACCATGGCTCCAAAACCACTATTTCCCTTGTCAAATGTGTCACCTAATTTGTTGTCCCTTCCTTGACTTCTAAGACACCTTGGATACCTCGACAAGGCTCTCAAAGATCTTGAATTGTTACAGCATTTTAGGGCTGCTTCAAAGCACAAGCAAACTACTTGTTGAAGCCTCCTTTACCCCTGTACAAGTTGTGTTGTTCCTGTAGAGGTTGTGGTCTACAAAGAGCCTTCTCCACTAGGCTTCACGACCCTCAACACTCCATCAAACAACTACTGTAAGCTATAGTAGTCTGCAGCCTACCTGTAGCAAAGATCCCCTCAATAAACACAAAAAACATACAATTTTTGCTGCGGCCTTCCCTTTCTTGGGTGTTGCACTAGTATGCTAGGTTTTGGGCTTATTTCTAGCCCTCATAACAGATTTGCATCCCTTTACAAAAGTGATCTAGGGTTGCGGCCTACAATTTAGTTATGCGACGCCCTTTAAGAATGACAACCATCCACCGAGGCACCTAAATGCAGCCCAAACAACTCCTAAATTTCCCCTTTCACTCCAGCCGTTGTAGGGACCCTGTTTTCATTTTTTCTAACTTTTACACTTAATTTCAGAGTTTTGCCAGAGACAGGGTAATCACTGCTACAACTATCATCCTTTTAATGAATATCTTCTAAGACATCCTTTCAGCATGAATGAATCTAAACATATATAAATATAAGTCAGCAGTAATACGATTTTATGCAGGACAACAATGAAATTTCAATTTTTCATAAGGAACTAATCTATACATGGGAAAATACCTGGAATAAAGCTGATGATTTAATGGTGGTTCTCCTCCTGTGATGCTGTGGATAGTTGAACAGTTCACCGAAACAATCAAATCCTCCCAGCCAATCCAGGAACAATCTCAGACCCAGAGGATGTCTCCTTTGCCCCCGTGCCCAGATTTCCAAGAAAAATAGAGACTCCCTTTCAACACAGATCCTTTCTTATCATAATATCACTTGGTAATTAGCCGAAGTTCAAAGACCGCCTCCCTCCTTCGAATCAACTTCCTTATATAAATTTCTCCACCGCCATACATCCTACCCCACCGCCTCTTCTCCATCAAGATAAGATCTTCTTAAAGGAAGGTACGAATGTCATTTAAGGAGATGTGATTGCTATTAAAGAGGAGAGGTGATCTTATGGTTATTAAATTTGTTTAGGGGTATACGACTTGAATTTTAAGTATTTTTATGAGTAAAGCTTATGTTGGAATATATATATATATATATATATATATATATATATATATATATTTTAATTAACTCAAGTTTATTTTCTTTTTATTATTCCTTTTTATATACTTTATACTAAATTAATATGAATATTAATTTGAAACCTTAATATTCATTTCTAACTCAGGTAATCTTGATATTAGTAGTTAGGTGTACTAGTGTGATGTGTGCGAGATAGGCAGGTGTAGCTATCAAATGCCTATACCGTACACACGCTAATATCATTGTGTATAACTCGGGAACGGGTTGTTATAGCCCTCCTGCAAGGTAATCATGGCACCAAAATAGTCATGGATAAGTCGTACGCATAGGCTTATCCTTCTTCATTTGGCTGCTCCTTTACCTGTGGCCCAAGACAGAAAGGTCCTCCCTTTTCAACGAGCTATTCTTCTCTCTTCAAGTCATGCGTTGCACACAAAGGATATGTTTAAGTGCCCTCCATCACCTTCCTTTTATGCACATAGGAAGGGCTTCTCCAAATCGTCATTCTAGGGCTTTGTATAGTTGTCTCAAGGCTTAATATCACCAAACCGTCCTAGACTATCATGTGCAAAACCCAATATTGACTTCAAAATTTCATATCTCCATTTCTACAACTCGGAATCGGATGATTCTTGAAGCGTTGGATTTTCCTTTCTGCCCTCTATCTTCTCATGCCATCACATGTAGAAATGTGCTCATGGAAATGCCCAAAACACGATTTGGTACAAAACCCCATACTTGGGTTCCAAGCCCACAAGTGACTCTTGTGGCGCTTTGCCCTCCAATCCGCGAACCCTAGGGCTTGGAGTACCTCCCAAGCTACACAAAAGTCAACTAGATCAATTGCCAGAGTAGCAACAGTCAGTTGTCGGAGAGAGAGTCAGAGAGATCGAAGCAGTGTGAGGGGCAGGGACAGTGATCAGGAGGAAAGATTTTCCAAATCCGGAGAGGCAGTAGCAAGAGGGTCGAGTTATCCTAGAGAGGCAGCGTAGTAGCTTCAACATGAAAATCGAATTGGTTGTGAGAAAAATCGTTCTCAATTCCATAGGTCGGGCAGAGGTCCCAGAAGGCCAGAGAGACGATTTTCTCAGCAGCTAGGGGCAAAATGACTTCATTAGAGATAGTTTTGAGCCACACGTGTGGGAGACAGCGCAGAGGGGCTCACACTGAGGTTTGAGCTAGTTTGTTGAAGGCAAGTCGGGCAGAGATTGCTTGTGGGAGAAGGTTATTTTCCTTCAGTATTTTGCCCAGATTTTTTTGTTGTTTGGATTACAAATTGGGCATCCATAGATGTACTCAGATTTCACTGTTGCTTAATAAAATAAAACCCTCATCTATTGCACCGGTTATCCCGAGTTGGGTTTTTCCGGGGACTTTTGTCCAAAGATAATTGTGTTATTTTTCCGCAGTTTTATTGTGTAGATTGCAATGTGATTTATTCAATATTTGTCGTAGCAATCAACAAATAAATTGTTAAATTAAATTAACAATTAGGAGAATAATTTCCAGTTGCTACTATAGGATTTCAGTTTCAGAATTTTCACATTGAGGAGGCTTAATGAAGTCCAAGGGGTGCCATGATGTAGAAACAGATATCGGTAAAAAATTGACAAAATTAAGATACCATAAATATATCTTTAAAAATTGGCAGACATCGGCTAGGCCAAAAAATCGTGATTTCGAGATGAAATCGAGATGTTCTCGAGATGTTCGCAACACTGAACAAGACATCTCTTCTCCAACTCAACATCCATAACAAGTAGCACTAGGGTTTCCAAAACCCTAGTCTTTGTCTCTTACAAACAAGAGCTACAAGATAGGATTCTTCTTTTACATTATAGAGTTTATCACAAACCCGAGCTTCTTTACTCCCTTAGGGTGAAACCCTAAGGTAGAATTTCCCTTCAACTTCTCCAAAAACTCTAATGCTCTAAGACAAAGAGAGATAGAATGATGAAGGGTGCACAAGAGAGAGAACCTCATGCGCTCCACTCCTCGCATCTCTAAAACAAATGTGTGATGAATTAATGAATGAAAGGTCTCTCTCCTTCCTCTATTTAGATGAGAGGTTGGGAGGGAAACAATATAAAGTGGACCTAGTGCACTACAAGCAACCTAACGCAACACAAAGCTCACATTTGGAGCGCTTCCTCTCTAAGTGACACATGTCAAGCTCCAAGGAGAACACATCCAACAATAAAAGCTCCAAGGCATGAATGCTAGTCAAGAAGGATCCATTGCCCCACCTCCATAAGCCCTCAAAGCCCCAATGCTCCACCTACACAAACCTCCAAATCTTCAATGCTCCTATGCCACGTGCTCCTCCAGGTCCACCCCACCTACATGCTCACCCCTTTAACCCAAGTGTCCTCGCATCAAGTGCAAGCCTCCATGCAATCCACCAAGTGCCCCCATGCCATCTAGAGCTTAACAACCTCCTCCAAGATGCTCAATGATCCTCCTATAAAGCAAGTGGCCTCTCCAACAAACAACGAACCTCCATGTGTTGGCTGCATGAAGAAGTCAACAATCACCACAGGTCTGCAACGCTTCTAAGAAGAATATCACAAAAGTACCATGATGAGGTCTTGTAATCACAGAGCAAGCCAGCAACATTGTGTATGTCCATAAGCGTCATCGATACACCATGTACTCCACATCCCATGAAACAGCCCTGAGCATGGTGTAAATACTTTCAGTGTAACCTGGAAAGATAAAAATTACAATTCTTCAAAAGGATAGAAACTTGCTGAGGAGCCATTGGTAAGACCCTCTCTACATATTTGCCCCAAAGAAAGCACCTCAAGATCTTTTCCAATTTGTGAAATTAAGTGCAGTCAAGCCAACAAGATACATAATAAACATGTGAGGCCTATAGAATTTTGGGGACAACTTTCAACTTACTAGCAAAGGGTAGGTCTTTATACTGCTAGTACTGATGCTTTATTTGAAGTCTTTGTAAACACCAAACCCACATGTCTGCAGTGGAGAGACCAACACTTAAAAGTAGCCCAAGACATCTGTCAATTGCCTCATGGAAAATAAAATTCCAGGCTCTAGGCAACTAATCTGGACAATCCTCAAGTCCAATAAGTGAGAAATCATACTTGTGATCACTCATCACGGCACCTTAAGCATAACATAATTTATCAAGACAATATTTGACTGAATCAACGGGCTCTTGATCTGCCCAAACGAAGATGAGTCATTGGAAAAATAGTTATTGACTATCAAAACATCCTAGAAGGGAAATTGCAATCTGTACTTGAGTCTTGGCCATTTTATATAGATAACCCAATGCAACTTTTGCTAAAATATACGAGGAGACAATGGGAAACCTTGTCTAAAAGATTAGTGCAGAAAATTTTATCGAAAAAGAGCCATTTACTGATACAAAAGCTGAAGTATGTGAAACAAGAGTATTAACCATATCCTCACAAATGAGCACCAAATCCAAGAGACTGCAGAGTTTTGGTGATGATGCTCCAATCTATTCTGTCATGAGCTTTGTCAGAATCAGTTTTCAGGAGGATAGCATTTTGTTTAGTCTCCCTAGCCCATTCTATAGTCACCCATACAGAAATTACTGTACCAGAAAGAACTTCACCTAAACAAGTCTGGTCATGTCTAATGATGCTGCCTTCCCCAAGATTTTATAAGATACACGTAGAAAAGCTTTATGGTGCCGCCCGCTAATAGAATCCTTGGCTGCAGGTTTTGGAATTAATTTGATCAACCCCTAGTTTAAAAACTCTGGCAATTTTCCATGACAAAAAACCTCTTTAGCCATCCGATATTAATCATCCCCTATGTTATGACTGATATGGTGGTTGAAGCCAAAAATCGTTGTTTTAAATTCATTCCTAGTAAGGTCTCCCCTATGGAAAAAGATAGACTAAATGCTGAAATCACTGAGGAGAGATTTTATGAAAATTAGTAAATATCCCATATTTGAACTACATGATCAACAGTTTTTCAATGGATAGGAAATGACTTGATTGAGACGTTGAAGTTGTCATTCTTTTTAAAATTGTTTTTCATTTATCATCGAGATTTTACTTGATGAATTCTTATGAGGCTGACAGACCTTTTCAATCGCCCTGATTACGATGAAATCTAAGCTACAAGCCTTAAGAACCTTGAAGATTTCTATTATTTTCTAAGCTATCCATAAATTATAGGTGAGTAAATATATTGTTCCTAGTTTCTTATTGTATTTTCTTCCTTTATAATATATCCCTTCATTTGGTTTTTCTCGTACAACAGTTATGCTTTGTTTATTGTATGCTTTATCTTTTAGCTTACAGGAGTTGATTTGGCACTCTTACAGTTTGTCACCACTAGATAGTACTTTTGAGTCCCATTGACCTAACGTTTTGGTCATTTGTGGGCATTAATAAGATTATCATATCCTATCTTTGCTTACACAGATAGTTAAAGGTATCGATGCCCTCTCACGGGAGCAGCTGGCAAATTTGTCTACAATTTTAGGAGTTGAGAGATTCATTCCTGTATTTGGCACAGTTCCTCTACTGGGATCCGTTAGGTCTGCTTCTTTGCTTCCTACAGTTACAGAGGAAGATAAAATTGTTCTGAACAATGTTCGAAGAATTCTTGAGTTCCTGACTGCGAGATCATCATTCTCAGATTCTTTTAGCCAGGTAAGCAGGTCCATTATTGTTTATTTAATGTTAAGAGATTAGTTTAAAACAACCTAGGCATTTTGCATTTTTGCAAGTACAGAGTATTTAGAGTTTTCAAAAGTAAATGTGATCTTAGAAGCACTGAGACTTCAACTCTAGTTTGAAATTGCCTCTTTGTTTCATTAATTTATTTCTAGTTATGTGGATGTAAGAGTGTTTGTAACTTTGTATATTACTCTCTACAATCAGTTTGTGTGCAAATGTCTTCTTAAGTCTTGGTAAAACATTTTTAATCAATGTCAGTACTACTTATCTAGCATTAATGTGTGAAAATTTTTGAACACAGAAACCCTACTGCAGAATATTGATTTACTTCTCCTACTTGTTTTATTATACACAAGTTATTTAACTGAAATATTCAGAAAAACATCGAAATAAACACAATTTGCAGCCTACACATATACAAATCATTTACTGAAACATAGCACACATATGACAAAAGAGACATGATTTTTCAGACAAATGTCCCCAGAAAAACCCAATGTGGGAAAACCGGTGCAGCAACTCTTTGAGTGTTTTATTATTAAGCATATTCTCAATACATCAAGGGCACCAGTAGTGATTTTCTCGACAGAGAATTTCACAGTAGTTGTACCTTATCACTCGGAGACAGAAAATATGGTTGATTCAAACCTTCAGGAATTACTGAATACGAGCCCTTTCTGACCCACTGGAACCCCAACGCTATCCCTCCAGCCTATACGATAGCCTTTCCTGCCCAGTGTGGCCTCTGCGCAGCACGACCGCCCCTGTGTCACCCTTCTGAGCTCTGCGTTGCTTCTGCATCACTCTAAAGCCTCTGTGTCAACTTGGCTGGGTTGTGTCCCTCCTGCTAACTTCTGCGCTGCTTGGTACAGATCTGCCTCTCTGATTTATGTATTCTTGGCCTCGGATCAGAACATCCCTTGCTGATCTTCCCCTCACCAACACTGCAAGCTCACTCAAAAATTCTCAGCAAACCACGCCCCAGAATTTCGACTTAGCTCAAGTGCTACTGCAATGTGTGTGTTTTCCAGCTGACCCCTTTAATACTTTTCTCGTTGAGAAATCAACGGTCGTGATCTAATCACTAATCAACGGCTAAGATTAGAGAACGCTTGATCTGCATCACTTAGAACATTCTCACCGCGTGTAAATTAATTCACTTTAATTTTTCAATTTTCCTAAGTTAGACTTGGGGTCCCCATTAAAAAATTTAATTATTTGAATAACTTTTACACAAGGTGGAATTTCTCCAAACGATTTCTGGGTCTTGGAGATCTCATGTGTTCTAGTCCCTCCACACAGTTTCGGAGCTAGAGCACATCTGATGCTACCCAAAATCTCAACACTCCCTTTTAGCGAGGAATGTGCTCTAGCAACACTTCACCACTGAAGCATCACCCTGATCTCTGACATCAGTCTCCGCGCTGCTGATGCTTGGCCTGTTGCCCTCCATCCACTGCGTTGTTGCTTTTTGTATTGTTGCCCATGACTCTACCATAGTCACTGCCACATCTGTACTGCAGCTCCCTCTCAAATTGCTGCATCATGCTGCCTATAGCACTGCCACTACTAATTGCTGCACTACAACTCAGTTGCTGAGAAGTAAGCAACTGAAGGACAATCACCCAATCAACTAACAAACAAGTCAGTCTGGCTGCATCTCATCACTGAAGCACCCTTTGCTGCTGCTCTGCGTTGTCTCTCTAGAGCCTCTGCGATGTTGTTGCTCTGCATTGCATAAGCACTACCCCTCTGCGTTGCTGAAGTCCCATCAGCGTCTGCGTTGCTGCTTCCATGTTGTTGCTGCCACTGCACTGTGCTTCTCTACTGTCTAGCGTCCCAGCACTGCCTCTGCTTCTCCATGATCTTCTGCACCCACTGCTCCAGTCATCCTACTACTTTCTTAAGGCTCTCATAGCTCGTATGCGATCCAAGAGATTGGGCACCTCAAGGATCCTGCCAACACCATCTGTAGCTCAATCTACAGATCTATGTCGCCCCACCTCTTCTCTCGAGGTACATGAGCACTCATGGCCACATCATCTTCGCTGCCATCGTCCCCTTTCGCTGTTGCTGCCTTGGAATCTGAATCTTCCTTGCCCTTCCTCTTAGGACAAGTATTGGCAAAGTGTCCCAGTTCGCCACATCTGAAGCACCGAACCTTGGATAGGTCCTTCTTCTTCTTCCCTTGCTGTCATTTTCCCTTAGATGCTAGGGTTGCATCTTCCTCCTCCTCTTTCTTTATCTTGTCTCCTCCGTTGCTGAATTCCCTCTTGGTTATTCTCCAGATCTCCTCCTGTCGAAGGATTGCCCACATGTCTCCCCAATTTGGGAGTTCTGCTCTGTCCAAGATACTTTGGACAAAGGTCTCCCACACATCGGTGACTGCATTAAGGGCAGTCCTCACCATGAGTCCATCATCCAGAGTTAACCCCATGGCAATCAGTTGGTCTCGGATAGTCTGCAATATGAAGAGGAAGGGATCGATCTCCTCTCCCTTGTGCATCTGGAATATCCACATCTGATTCTCCAAAAGCATCTTCCTCTGGACGGAGCTACCTTGATACAACGTGGTTAGTGTTGTCCGCACCTCATTTGTCGTCTTCTTCTCGGAAAAATGTGGAACCACATGATCTTTCACTCCATCCATGATCAAGTGCTTAGCCCTCGCCTGATTTTCATTGAACTTCTTTAGAGCATTAGCATCGGTCAACACAGCTAGGACATTCTCTACGTGGTCTCTGATACCGTACTTCTCTAAGACTGTCAGGATTCTAGCTTTCCAAATAGAAAAGTTAGACACACCGTCTAACCTATCCTAATCTCTCAGTCCGTACGGGGCCATCTTTGCTCAAACAGTCGAATCAAGTGCTCTTCTCCCTTCTACTACTGCTGCACTCAACAGAAGACCGGATCTGGGTTTCTTGGCGATAGAATCCCTCTAGAGAATATGCTCCCTCTGATAAATGATTTCCCTCCCGGAAATCCTCCACCAATTTTGTCGAATCAACCCTCTACGATCACCCTCCTGATCGAATCTCAGATTTCTTGGCAAGAAAATCTACTGAGGGATTGTTTCCCCTTACTTTGTCAACTTTGCTAGGTATTGTTCTGCATCGATAGAACCGTTGCCCCACTAACAACTTTGAAGATCAGAAGCTACACTTCCAACCCTGGCAACCGACACAACGTCACTCCAACTTGGACTGCGTCATCCTCTAGGGCATGCGTTAGTCCAGCGTAAGCCTGACAAGCTCTGCGTCACCTACTAGGACCTACGTCAGCTCTGCGTGAGCAAACTGGCTCTACGTCATCCTTCAGTTGGGTCTGCGTTGTCCCTCTGGCATTCTGCTGCCTCTTCCTGGATCTATCAACTTTAGCAAAAATTCTTCAGCCTCTCGCTGATGGCTTCAGCTTGATCTGCAATCGCTCTGATACCATGTGAAAATTTCTGAACACATAAACCCTACTGCAGAATATTGATTTACTTCTCCTACTTGTTTTATTATACACAAGTTATTTAACTGAAATATTCAGAAAAACATCAAAGTAAACACAATCTCCAGCCTACACATATACAGATCATTTACTGAAACATAGTGCACATATGACAAAGGACACACATGATTTTTTGGACAAATGTCCCCAGAAAAACCCAATGTGGGAAAACTGGTGCAACAGCTCTTTGAGGGTTTTATTATTAAGCAGATTATGAATACATCAAGGGCACCAGTGGTGGTTTGCCTGACAGAATTTCACGGTAGTTGTACCTTATCACTCGGAGACAGAAAATATGGTTGATTCAAACTCTTCAGGAATTACTGAATACGAGCTCTTTCTTACGCACTGGAACCCCAACACTGTCCCTTCAACCTCTGCGTCAGTCTTTCCTGCCCAATGTGGCCTCTGCGCAGCCTCTCTGTAGGACAGGATGCCCCTGTGTCACCCTTCTGAGCTATGCACTGCGTCTCTGTCAACCTCTGTGTGGCCTCTGCGTTAGTCTGGCTAGGGTGCGTCCCTCCTGCTGGCCTCTGCGCTGCCTGGTACAGATTTTCCTCTCTGATTTATATATTCTTGGCCTCAGATCAGAACATCCCTTGCCGATCTGCCCCTCACCAGCGCTGCAAGCTCACTCGAAAATTCTCAGTAAACCAGGCCCCAGAATTTCGACTTAGCTCAAGTGCTATTGCAATGTGTGTGTTTTCCAACTGACCCTAAGCCTTCCTTTAATACTTTTCTCGTTGAGAAATCGACGGCGTTGATCTAATCACTAATCAACAACTACTATTAGAGAAAGCTTGATCCACATCACTTAGAACATTCTCACCGCATATGTAAATTAATTCACTTTAATTTTTCAATTTCCCTAAGTTAGACTTAGGGTCCCCATTAAAAAAATTAATTATTTGAATAACTTTTACATCGGGTAGAATTTCTCCAAACGATTTATGGGTCTTGGAGATCTCATGTGTTCTAGCCCCTCCACAAAGTTTCGAAGTTAGAGCACATTCGATGCTACTCAAAATCTCAACATATGACGTGGAAATTTGGGAAGAATTTTATGCAATGTTCCTCTAAGAGGGAAACCCTAGTTCTTTTCCCCTTAACTTGAGGACTTCCTTGAAGGTTGTATGAGCTTAGTACTTGTTGAAGTATATCATAAGAAGCCTTTTCTGTCGGGCCTTGACATTGTGAATACCTATTACCATCGAAAAACCTCAAAACCCTAAGTGTTGTGCCTTCTTTTCTAGGGCTTTTGTTAGAGAGTGATTTGCTTTTTGGAAGCCTTGTACCTTTATTGAGCCTCCCTTTTGAATGAGCTCTAACTTGATCACTTCGTGTCCTATACCTAGCATATCTATTCTAAGGGATCTCCTCCCTACCGGGACTCCTCCCATCTGTGAAAGTCCATAAAGAGCAAGGGACGTAGATTGTGGTGACAGTGGAACATTGCCCCATTGTTAGAACTTAGTCTAGCTCTTGTCTTGTACAGTTTCCCTCTCCAAGGCCTGCTAGATTTTGTGGTAACAAGACCCATGGTAAAGTGGACTTGGATAAGGAAGGTGGAATAAGCGCTCATAATGTACGAAGTGGAGTGATAAATATGGAAAATGTATAGATGTGTTGATCACTTCTTGTGATCTTCTTTTACTTGATGTAATTGTAATTAGCTTCTTCTTTCACTTGATGATTATTTTGTTTTTATCATCAAACAACTACCAAACTATGAAGATCAAAAGAACAAGAGAACACAAAATATATGCTGCTAGTCAGGGCCAAAACCTCTCCTCTTGAGAGGAAAATCCACAAGAATTATTCTCTTCTTATAGAATCTTCAAATGATGAATTCCGAGACCTAAGACCCAAGACAAAAGACCCCTCCAAGACCAAGTCAACTTCTTTGATGAGCCTTCTCTTGCACAAAGTCAACCCAAGTCCAACTGCTCCAAACCTTCATATTTCAGCCTCTACTTCAGATTTTTGGCCACTACTTCAGGTCTATAATTTTCGGCCTCTACTGCAGAGACCCTAACTCGCACGTGTGGGGAAAAGATGGTGAATTTTGCCTTCTCTCTCCATCACTTAGTTTGATCTTCTTTCCTTGATAACTTGACCTTCAAACTTGATCCTTTATAACACCTGATTTCAGCTTGTTTGATGACTATAATTTTCTGCAACAAATGATGTCCTAGACCCTTTGCACGTGTGGGAGAATGTAGCCCTAAAAGAGTCCTTAAAACTTTGATCTTCCTTTTTTTATGTTCTCCTCTTCTTCTCTAGCTATAATGCTTATTTTTCCTTTGTAATTGAACTTCTTGCATGCCTTTCAAATGAGGTCAAATGCCTCTTATATATAGGCTTCTAGGAAGCCCTAAATAGGCCGACTTGACTTCTCTTGTAGGCCAACTTGTTGACTGCTAGGCCGACATGATCTTGGAGCATCTTTATGACACAAATTGACTTACATAAATTCCTTTGACTTGATACATGATGCCCAATAGGGTCTTTTACATATAACAATGACTCTTTGACTTATTTGGCTCTATGACAAAGCCCTTGAAGCACACAATGGGTGCTTTGACATAAAATAAATTGACCTTGAGCATGAAACCCATGCCATAAAAATAATAATAATAAATTTTCTTTTCTCTTTTACATCAAATACAAAAATCAAATTTACATAAGACATTATGAAGACCGAACCTAGTTACATTTTCCAACACTCCCTCTTAACTAGGGAGGTATTCATAATACATACAAGGTACATGGGTATTCTCATACTTAAGATTTCTCATAAGAGGAGTCGGATTGGTAAGCCATCTCATAAGCTATCTCATCAACGTATATCAGTGCATCTCATCATATCAACCAGCATTGTCATATAGCAAGGCCTTGACTAACATCTCTATCTCTCCACTAGATTAGAGCACAATGTTGGGGAGACAATGACTAATAGACACTTTCATCGCTGTCTCTAAAGGCACATACCCCATCTGGATTTTCACAAGGTATGTCCTTCTAGGACTATTCCTGTCTTGGATTTCCACATCTTCAAGGAATTTCCTCTTCGAATACTCTTACCTATTGGATGCACTACCTCATCCTCAAAGAGTATCGGTATCAGTCTCAGATGCTTACCCAATCCTCCATTCTTTCTTCATAATGAAGACAAGAATGATGTGTCTATCTCTCCCTCTCAACTAGGGAGGATCTACTCATTCCTATAAAAGGAATATACCCAAGCTCCCTCTTAACTAGGGACTGGCCCAAGCTCCCTCGTAATTAGGGACTTGTTTACAACGCCAGTTATTTGCTCTTTAGTGGAGAACATGGTACTATCAGTTGCTTGTAGGGCTCATCCTTTCTGTAGCATCATGTTATGGATGAACTTCAACTTCTTCATCATGGAGCCTTCTTCTTTCAAAACTTTTTCGTAGGGCTTCGGCCATCTTCTACATCACTTCCCTTCAATGAAACATAGTGTTGAACCAATAGTCATGTCATCCTTCTCTTCATCAGAAAGTGATCTCTTCCAAGGCATGTTAATCTTCCATCCAATCTTAGTTGTAGATGAAATACTACAACCCTCTTCCGGTAGCCTTGTTTCAACCCAACCAAATGCTTTCTTACAAAAATAAAAAAATGAACATCAAATCAACATTAGCCCTTTATGGAGTGTAAAAACTCTGGTAAACTTGATAAATATATATTATTAATGATGAAAGATAAAAGATAAGAGATGATTACAATGAGGGATCGCCTGGGCTTTAAATATAGCCTCAAGGTGTCCCTTGGTGAAGAGGCATGATCTTTGATCATGCCTTTTCAGTTAATAACCTAAGATAACTAAATCTAATTAATAAATAATAAAATATACATAACATTGCCCCCTTCTTAAGATGCTTTGTCCTCAAAGCATACGTAATAATGGGTGTTGCTAGCGAAACGCTTCAGACTCCCAAGATGCTTCTTCAATGGGCAAGTCCTTCCACTTGATTAAATATTCGGTAATAATACGAGAGCGCAGCTTCTTATCACGAGTAGATAGGATCCCCTCGGGCTCTAGAACGAGCTTGCCTTCATCATCCAAAATGGGAAGTGTTGTTTGGGGCAACTGATGGTTACCCAATGCCTTTTTTAAGCAGGACCCATGGAAAACATTGTGAACACGACTGGTATCGGGAAGGCTCAACCCATAAGCGACTTGACTGATCTTTTTAATAATTTGATACGGACCATAAAACTTTGGAGCTAATTTATTTTTTCCTTTTTGTTTAAGGGACAATTGCTTGTATGGTTGAAGCTTGACAAACACCCAGTCTCCAACTTCAAATGATCTCTCAGTGCGATTACGGTCAGCTTGTTGCTTCATACGATTCTGTGCAACACTCAAATTATCTTTTAGAATTTGGACGACCTTTTGGTGTTCTTCTAATTGATTTTTTACTGCTGGCAAGTTAGTTTGAATTGAAGCAAAATATTTCCACTTCGGAGGCTCATATCCATATAGAGCCTGGAACGGAGTCATTTTTGTCGATGTATGGTAAGTAGAATTATACCACCATTCGGCAAGATGCAACCATTGGACCCACTTATTTTGTTTCTCCATAGCATAACACCGTAGGTAAGCTTCCAAACATTTATTAACAACCTCTGTTTGCCCATCTATTTGAGGGTGATAAGCTGAGCTCATATTGAGGTAGGTTCCAACATGGTTGAACAATTCCTTCCAAAAGTTTCCTTTAAATTTGGCATCCCTATCACTAACAATAACCTTCGGAAAGCCGTGTAGTTTATAAATATGTTTGCAGAATATCTCTGCAATTTGCTTTGCAGAGTCTGTTTTTTTAATAGCGATGAAGTGAGCATACTTAGTGAGTCTATCTACTACAACGAAGATCTTATCCTTTCCATCTGATACAGGTAATCCTTCAATAAAATCCATCGATATTTCTTCCCACTTCTGGGCCGGAATATTTAAGGGATGAAGTAAGCGAGGTGTCATAATGTTTTCAGTTTTATTTCGTTGACACTTGTCACATTCTGCGACATATTTTTGAATATCGTGACTCATACCCTTCCAGAAAAATGACTGACGCACATTGTAGTAGGTTTTGAAATATCCTACATGTCCTGATGACATGGAATCATGTGATTCCTTGAGTATTTTTGATATAAACTTGGATTTGGAATTTAGATAAATTCTCCCTTTGTACCATAAGATATCGTTCTTCCATTCAAATTTTGAATACCCTGGGAGATTGTTGATTATAGCCAACATGTCCGGATCTTTGGCATACTCACTTCTAATCTCATTAAGCCATTCAGGCACTACAATTGAAACTGCAAGTAATGTTGTCTCCTCATCTTTTCGAGACAGGGCATCCGCTACTACATTGTCCTTTCCTTTTTTGTGTAATATCTCCATGTCAAAAGCGGCAATCTTCTCGATCCACTTTTGTTGTTCTTCAGAGAGTGTTTTTTGCTGAAGGAGATACTGAAGACTGTTATGATCAGTTCGGATGGAAAATTTACTTCCTAACAGATATTGTCTCCATTTGGCTAATGCATGCATAATTGCGAGCATTTCCTTACTGTATGTGGACTTGAGACGCTCACGTTTGTTTAATTTTCTGCTTTCAAAAGAAATAGGGTGCCCTTCTTGCATTAATACTGCACCAATACCGAATCCCGAGGCATCACATTCAATGATAAATGGTTTAGAAAAGTCAGGAGTTGCCAATACTGGTGCATTAGCCATTACTTCCTTCAAATCTTCAAAACATTTCCCTGCTTCTTCATTCCACTTAAACGAATTTTTCTTTAGAAGATTTGTAAGAGGTGCAGTTCGATGTGCATAATCTTTAATAAATCTTCGATAATATCCCGTTAATCCTAGAAATCCTCTGAGCTTGGATATGTTCACTGGTTTATTCCATTCCCTTATAGCCTTAATCTTAGAAGGATCCACTTTTACTCCTTCATGGGATATTAGGTGTCCCAGATATTCAACTTCTTCTTTTCCAAAGGTGCATTTGGATTTTTTTGCATAAAATTGATGGTCTTCTAGTAACGTGAGAACTTTCTCCAGGTGTTGCAAATGCTCCCTCCAAGTTTTACTATAAATCAAGATGTCATCAAAAAATACTAATACAAATTTCCTGAGATATGGACGAAATAATTCGTTCATAGTGGCTTGGAACGTAGCTGGTGCATTTGTTAACCTAAAGGGCATTACTTTAAATTCATAATGACCTTCATGTGTTTGAAATGCAGTTTTTGGTATATCTTCCAATCTAATCCGGATCTGGTAATAACCTGACCTTAAATCTAATTTAGAGAAAAATTTTGCGCCATGGAGTTCATCCAGCATTTCATCGATAAAGGGAATTGGAAACTTATTTTTAATGGTTATCTTATTTAATCCTCTATAGTCAATGCATAGCCGAAATGATCCGTCTTTTTTTCTTACCAATATAACTGGGGCAGCATACAGACTCTTACTTTTTGAAATGACCCCACATTTTAAAAGGTCTTGGATTATCTTCTCAATTTCCGTTTTATGGTGATGTGGGTAGCGATACGGCTTGATGTTAACAGGGTCTGATCCTGCCTTAGCTTCTATGGTATGTTCGATTTCCCTATGAGGAGGCATCTTCATAGGTAGATCTTGAAATACCTTCTCATGTTTTTGAACTATAGCTTGTACCTCCTGTGATTCTTCGTGGTTGACTTTTGTAGATAACATCTCTAAATGATGACATTCGACTATATAGGCAGGCACTCCCTTTCGGATCATCTTCATCATCTGGGATGATGATACGATTTGATTTTCTGGGGCTTGGAATCCAAATAGCTTGTGCTTCCGCCCTTCCCACCTAAAGCTTATAAACTGCTTCTGATGGTTGGCCGAATAAGTACCCAAGGTTTGTAACCACTGAATTCCTAAAACCACATCTACTCCTGCGAGTGGTACGACATAGAATGGAGATTCTAAATTAAAGTCTTTAATCTGCAATTTGACTTTATGGCATTTTCCTACCTGTTCAATCTTCTTACCATCGGCCACCATTACCTTCATATTAGGCATGGGAAAGGTAAAGAGGTTAAGTCTTTTGGCCATGGTTGAGTCTAGAAAATTGTGCGTGCTGCCTGTGTCTATGAGAACCATTACGTTGTTTTTCTTTATATGTCCCCTTAATTTTAGTGTCTGTGGTTGTGATATACCTGTCATTGCTGATAATGACACTTGCGGGGTGCTGTCACCATCTATTTCAGGGGAGAATTCTAGGGTATCTTCTATCCCTTCTATGTCTGAATCATCATTGTCAGAATCATTAGTTGCTTCACAGTTATACAGATTTTTTTCTTTCGCATTAGCACATCTGTGCTTAGGGTCCCATTTTTCGCCACAACGTTTGCATTTGCCTTCTTTTATTCTTTGTATTTCCAGGATAGATTTGTCTCCTTCGCGCAGGCGAGGTGGAACATATTTCATGTTATCTTCTTTTGCAGATTGAGGAAACCGTCGCCTTGAATATACTTTTTCTGGTTTCGTTAATCTTTCAAACTTCTTTTCAGCAGCTTTTGCTTTTTGCCTTGCTACTTCTACAGACGTAATTTCATGAAGTTCTAGTTCTTCCTGTATGTGGATTTTAAGTCCTGAGATGTAAGATTGGATTAGACGAGATTCCGACAATCCGGGTACACGTGTTGCCAAAGTCTCCCATTCTCGCGTGTACTCATCCACATCTCCTTTTTGGCGTAATTTGATAAACGTTGAAAAGAATTTTTCTTCTTTTATGCCTTGAAATCTTTTGAAGAACGCATCCTTAAATTTCCTCCAACTGATAGCGAGCGTCGTCTTTTTCCACCACATATACCAATTATAAGCTTCTCCTTCCATTTTCATGGAAGCATGTTTAATTTTTTCATCATCACTAGTAATGTCATAAATCTCAAAATATTCTTCTGCTTTATTAAGCCATGCAACGCTATTTTTTTCATTACCATCAAATTTGGGTAGGTCAATCTTGGCTTTGCGCTGATATGCTAATGGTGGAACAAGAAGGGGATATTGATTGGCGAATGCATTCCAGAGCTGCTTATTTTGAAAATCTGCATTACTATCTTCTTGATGATGTGGAGAATCAGTCTTTTCCTGATGCTCTTCCGAGTTCCCTGAATCTGCGGAATTGTTTTGTTGATTTGGTTCCCTGTTAGGAGATGTTGGGGATTGTGTCTGACTCAACTTATCTATTTTATCATTTAGCTTGTTGAAGAGTTCTGTCATATTGTTCATTGCTTCGTTCTGTTTTTCTGTGGCCTCATGATGGTTTAGCCACATTTGTCTTTCCATTCGATTTGTCGTATCATGGATTTTTTTGATGTCGTTGGAGTGCCCTGAAACTGTACCTTCCAGATTGACTAGTCTTTTTCCGAATTCTTCAGAATTGTTATTAATTTGCTTCTCAAGATCTCCTAATTTCTTCTGGAACTCCGCCATCGACATTGACGACGACATCGAGCGTGTATGAGGTGGAGAATACCTTTCTGCCAGTTTCTCCTCCTTTTTCTTTTAAAATTAATTAATTAATATTTAATTAATTAATTAATTTTTTATTTTTATTTTTTTAAATTAATTAATTAATTTTTTTTTTTTTTTTAAACTTGATAAATATATATATATAATTTTTAATTAAAAATTATATAATATATATGATTTAATTATATAATTATTATATATATATATATAATTATTAAATGGAAATTATATAATATATAATTGAACTATATAATTATAATATATATATATATAATTTCAATTAAATTGTATAATATATATTTTATATATAATTAAAAAAAAAATCGTGTTGTGCCCGTTCACTGTTTGACCGGAATCGACACGCTGTTTCGTGTTTTTTTTTTTTTGACACGAAATTAAACTGGCCGGTTGCTGTCGGGCGGAGTGTGCGGACGGGTAGGGCAGCGGATAACTTCGGAAAGTGCTGAACCTTCTCTGTTGCACGACGTTCAGAGACAAGAGCCTCTTCGTAGGTTAGATTTGTCTTTCCTGACACTTACATATCCATACCCTCTGGCGGTAAAGATTTATCCGTTCCAAATATTCTTGATAATCCCTGAAGATTTCTTTCGTAAATCGAATTTGAAACACCTGTTCCAGTTTAACGCTGCGCTGTTTAATTGCTGGTGTATATTTGCCGCCGTTTAATCGCTATGTATATTTGCTGATACCATCGACCTGCGGCCTCTGTAGTCTACGACAAATCTCAACCTTACTGCACCCTTCGTTATGCTCAACGAACTTATCAGTGATGGCCTTATGTGGCTAAGAAGAAAAAAAAATATGCGCACAGAGAAGGGCACAGTAATATTCACAAGCCTTGAAAAAAAATCTGCAATTCTGAAATTTGCAGTTCTGGGTGATCACACAGATCCCGAAGAGCAAAGGCTCTGATACCAATGGAGTGTAAAAACTCTGGTAAACTTGATAAATATATATTATTAATGATGAAGATAAAGATGATTACAATGAGGGATCGCCTGGGCTTTAAATATAGCCTCAAGGTGTCCCTTGGTGAAGAGGCATGATCTTTGATCATGCCTTTTCAGTTAATAACCTAAGATAACTAAATCTAATTAATAAATAATAAAATATACATAACAGAAGACAAGAATGATGTGTCTATCTCTCCCTCTCAACTAGGGAGGATCTACTCATTCCTATAAAAGGAATATACCCAAGCTCCCTCTTAACTAGGGACTGGCCCAAGCTCCCTCGTAATTAGGGACTTGTTTACAACGCCAGTTATTTGCTCTTTAGTGGAGAACATGGTACTATCAGTTGCTTGTAGGGCTCATCCTTTCTGTAGCATCATGTTATGGATGAACTTCAACTTCTTCATCATGGAGCCTTCTTCTTTCAAAACTTTTTCGTAGGGCTTCGGCCATCTTCTACATCACTTCCCTTCAATGAAACATAGTGTTGAACCAATAGTCATGTCATCCTTCTCTTCATCAGAAAGTGATCTCTTCCAAGGCATGTTAATCTTCCATCCAATCTTAGTTGTAGATGAAATACTACAACCCTCTTCCGGTAGCCTTGTTTCAACCCAACCAAATGCTTTCTTACAAAAATAAAAAAATGAACATCAAATCAACATTAGCCCTTTATGATGGCCCTTTGTCATGACATTTACTTCTTGCAACATCAACATCCTTTTGCAAATTGTATGAATCCATCTCCAAGGCATTTACCATCAAGGTTCTCCTTCTTCAACATACATATCAGGGTCTTCATACCTTCTCCATGGAGATGTCATATCAACTCCTTGTTATCAGATGTTGATTACTTATCATATCTCATGTGACTATAGGTACATCTTTCACGAACTCTTCTTTCATCATCTTCACATACTGCTTCCTCAGAATCTTCTATACATAGTTCCTTCATCATAGGAACCATAGTTGCCAACCATCTCATATTCTCCATGAGGTCATATCATTTCATCATGTAAAAGAGTTCAAGGCACATTGTATTTATGCCTTCATGCATCATTCTTATGGAAGAGTTTATTTTTCTTCAACGAACCATAGTGTTGAACCAATAGTCATGTCATCCTTCACTTCATTGGAAAGTGACCTCTTCCAAGTCATGTTTCTTTCAGGATCTTCCATCCAATCTTAGTTGTACATGAAATTCTACAACCCTCTTCCGGTAGCCTTGTTTCAACCCAACCAGATGCTTTCTTACAAAAATAAAAAAAATGAACATCAAATCAACATTAGCTCTTTATGATGGCCCTTTTTCATGAAATTTACTTCTTGCAACATCAACATCCTTTTGCAAATTGTATGAATCCATCTCCAAGGCATTTACTATCAAGGTTCTCCTTCTACAACATATATATCAGGGTCTTCATACCTTCTGCATGGAGATGTCATATCAACTCCTTCTTGTTATCAAAGGTTGATTACTTATCTTATCTCACGTGACTATAGATGCATCTTTCATGAACTCTTCTTTCATCTTCTTCACATATTGCTTCCTCAAGATCTTCTATACATAGTTCCTTCATCATAGGAACCATAGTTGCCAACCATCTCATATTCTCCATGAGGTCATATCATGTCATCATGTAAAAGAGTTCAAGGCACATTGTATTGATGCCTTCATGCATCATTGATAAGGAAGAGTTTCTTCTTCTTTCATCATGCTCATGAGATAGAGCATTCTAACCATTCTATTTGCAATGTTGTGATGACATGACTTTATCTATCTATTACCAAATATATGCATACCTCTTCCTTCATGTGGTCACCTAGACTTCCTTTCCTTGCTCGAAGATGAAAATACTTCAACCAATTTGACATGTTGCACTTCATTGTCACCATGTCATCATCTTTCTAAACTATGGATCCCACACTAGGTAGGATGTAAACCATCTATGTGTGGAACTTGCTTCCTCTAAGTGGAGGTGAACCTTTTAACAAAGATTCCAATGGAGGATATTGATGATCCTCATTCCGCAAATGCTTCTTTCTAATGATGATGAGGTGTGACAACCTTTTATCTTCCTATCTTGTTAGATGACTTGCTTCAACCATTGCTACTTCGGTTATTCTTCTATGTTTTTAATGAAGATGCCATGAGCTACTTTCTTTCTATCATGTACAATGATTGCTTCAACCATATAGATTTCTACTTCGGCTATCCTTTAATGCTTCTATGATGATGCCATCTCAATATCTGCTATAATGCATCTTATCATGACTGTAATGCTTCTTATTTTTACTTGCTAACTTCTATGTACTTGAACATAAATTAAATGTGTGAGAGACCTTCTAATAGTGGAGGTCTATCATTTCTTCCTTCTTTGACTTCTTCTTTTCTGGTTCTTCTACTTCTTCAGTGACATGGGCTTCATTTCTTTCTTGAGTTTAGGACAATTCCTCTTGAAATGCCCATATTCATTACATTCATAACATTGAATCTTATAAATGTTGATTTTCTTTTGAAATCTTTTCTAGGACTTCCCTTTCTTCCTTGCCATTTTCTTTTGAAATCTTTTCTGGGACTTCCTTGCCAACATCATTCTTTTTCTTCAATTTGGTTTCTTCATTTTTCCATAATGACCATAGATCATTGAATGGGGTAGTTTCCTTCTTTCCATAGATACTAGATACAAAATTGCCCCATTCATCTAGTAGTGCATTGAGCACAATGGTGGTCATTACTCAATTAGATATTACTTCTCCTAGCTCTTGTAGTTGATCTCTTATTTGAGATACCCTCATAAGGTATGAGGCTACCCCTTCTTCCTTTGATACCTTCATCTTGTATAGTTCGGTTCTTAACAATATAATTTCTCCTGTAGTACTTACAGAGAACAATTCCACCAATTTTGCATAGATCTCTTTTATTGTCTTCAACTTTGCTACATAGGGAATAAGGGAATCCTTGATTGAATCAATAAGGATTCTTTGAGCTTTTACTATTCCTTTCATATACTTTGATAATGCTTGAGATTGCTCTAGAAGAGATTTGGTGATTGAGCCTGTGGCCTATTCACTAACTTCATTTTCTAAGAGGATCAAATCTATTATCTTCTTCCATGCAAGGTAATTCGATGTCCCAACAAGTTTGTGTTAGTTTTTGTAGCATTGTTTGGTGTTCTAGTCTCGACATTTGTCAGAGAGGCTAAGAAACACTAGGACTCCATAACCTAGAAAAGGTTTCAGGAAAATCCACCTAGAAATGCCTTAATTAAGTTAATTAATTAGTAATTAAATTTTTCCTTAGTCTAACTTAGGAAAAATGATTAATTAACAGCAATTAATTGAGAAAGGTGAGATTTCTCTAGAAACTAACACAGATCGACTAGGAAATAATCTCAGCCATTGATTAAGTTTTAATCTTGGTCGTTGGAGTCCCAAGTGGAGACTATAAGAAGAAGTCAATGGGTAGATGGAGGAACACACTTGAGATCGATTTCCTTGGGTAGCTCGATTTTCCAGAGAGCAGCAACATTCTGCTGGAAGAGTTCGACCCAAAGAGGAGACGCAGAGACAGAGAGGGCAGAGATGGTGAGTCTGGAGAAAGTTTTCCAGTTCTGGAGAGTCAGAAAGAGGACACTGAAAATTTTCTCCAGGAGACAGCACAAAGCCTCAAGTGAGCAGTTCGATTTGGTTGAAGAGGAAGACGTTTTTAGTTCCAAAGGTCGGGAAGATTTTCTAGGGGGTTAGAGACGCATTTTCCCAGTTAGCAGCAGGCAGGACGACTAGATTAGCAGTGTGTGTGGCAGGTAGCGCCAAGGTGACGCAGAGCCTGCGCAAACCACTTGGACGACTAGCTTTTAAGAGGTCGGAGGGTGTCGGGATTGCTCAAAGAGGGTAAAATCCCTCAGTAAATTTTTTCCATTGTTTCTCTTGGGTAGATTCGCCAATTTGGAAACATTTTTTGTACTTGGAATTTCTCACTACTACTTAATAATAAAAAGCCTCAGTTGTTGCACCGATTTTCCCACATTGGGTTTTTCCGGGGACTTTTGTCCGAAAGTAACGGTGTTATATTTGTGTGTGTGTGTGCCAGTATTTTCTTCCAATTTATCTTCCATAGTATTTTTATTTCTGAAGATTGCATTGTGATTAATTCATTGTTGTCGTAGGAATAAACTACTAAATTAATTTACAGTTAGAAGAATTAATTCGAGTTGTAATAATATAATTTTAGTAGTGAAATTTTCACATGTTATCAGAGCGTATTTTGATCAGACGGGAAGCTCAGAAGCGGAAGAAGAAAATTCATTGTTTAGACGAAGCAACAGTACGAATTTTCAGGAGGCCACGGAGTGCCTAGCTAGGCAATGTGAATTGTTGGGAAGTTCAATTTCTCAGTGCAGGGTCGCAGAAAAATTTGACTTGTCAAAGAGAGTGATTCCAGCAGGGAGAGGGAGCAAAAATTCAGTATTTTTCGCTAGGCAAATTCCTTTTCTGGGCGCAAAAGGATTTTGCAGCAATTGCTAGAGAAAAATCAATGCCAGGTGGAAGAGAAAGTGCACACAATGGGAATTTGTATCAGAGGGTTTCTAGTGCAGAAGTTCAAATTTCCAGTTGCTGACAGCAGTAGCTGCAAGCAGATTTTCTCACTCCATAAGGGAGTGGGAATAGCAGAATCAGCGGTCGAACAAGAGAAAGAGGGATATTTTTGCTCCAGTTTCAGAGATGGCCACAACTGGGCTTAGAGATCATGTAGGTTGTGTTGTCGCTTAGATTGTACAGGCACCGTGTGACAACGACTCAGGGTGGGGGTTGTCACTCTGATCCCCGCCCACTCTGTTCTAGCTAGCTCCCAACAACAGGCTATGGGGGTAGTCCCTATGGAAGATGGAAATGAAGGACAAGTTGGAAACCAACGAGTCCAAGAGACACGATTGAATGGCCTAGCCACTTGGTTGATTTAGCAAGGTTTTAGAGATTAGATTAAATTACTAATGAGACCAATGCCTAATAGAGTCAACATACTTGCTTTATATCAATTAAGGACCAAATGAACAAACGTTGCTTGAATGCTTAACTATCTTATATGTTATGCAAATATTATGACTTAGGTGTGATGCAGGAATCTTGATTGCTTTTAATTAGATGCCTATTCTAGGTGTATCCTTCCTCTTAACTATTTTGAAGCTAGTTTCTAGAGTAGGTTGTGAGAAATAGGCCAAGGGGAAGCAAGCGGAGGCTTCATTAACGATACCTCCCCTTAGGTACTAGCCACCCGATGCCTCCGACGTTGCAAAGATTGTGGCTCTAACGACTGCAAGGTCACCGTGTTAACCACTAAAGAGGTTCTAGGTTCCTCAAGCTAGATGAGAAAGATGGTCCTATTTTCTATCAACCAAGCTTATGCTTGGAGGTAAATTATTAATGCAAGACTAGCCTTAGGATCCTAATGCAAGATTATTGAGTGCTTTCTGAAGGTGAGATTGTGAATGTTTTAAGTACTTCAGTTATGATTTATCTTAAATAAGTACTTAGCAATGGAAAAAGAGACAATCTCAACCACAAGAGTATGTGCCAATTTAACAAGTGCTAACAAGATACAAGAGATATCCCCAATGCAATTGCTTAAGTATTTATAGATCATCAATATGCCCAAGATAAAGATATCATCCACAAGTGATTTTAGCCATGAAACAATAAGGACAATAGAGTACTTTTCCACTTAGATAATTAGCCAATGATAATCAATGTTCTTAAGCAATTAGAAGCTTCCCAAACAATTGCAATTAGCTTCCAATTATTCAAGAGATATTCAACAAATCCTCAAGTTAAGGATACTTAGATCTCAGATGCCAATATTGTAATTAGATCACAAATTGCTCAAGAGACATTCAATGATATTCTTTAAACACTATTTGGAACAAGTTACTTCAATGTTAATTAGAGTGATAGAAACAATTAGATCTCCCAAAAGACAAGTGATGCAACTCAAGATGCTCAACCATGTAACAAGATATTAAAATTAAGTGTTTTTAGAGAGTGCACAATTAGGATTATGGAACTTCATAAGACAACAATGGAGTGTAAAAACTCTGGTAAACTTGATAATTATATATTATTATTGATAAAAGATGAGATGATTACAAGTGAGGATCACCAAGGCTTTAAATACAGCCTTATGGTGTCCCTTGGCGAAGAGGCATGATCGTTGATCATGCCCTTCCACATTAATAAACCTAAGATAACTATATCTAACTAATAATTAATAAAATATACATAACATTGCCCCTCTCTTAAGATGCTTTGTCCTCAAAGCATACGTAATGACGGGTGTTGCCGGCGAAACGCTTCAGATTCCCAAGAGGCTTCTTCTACGGGCAAATGCTTCCATTTGATTAAATATTCCGTAATAACAAGAGAGCGTAGCTTCTTTTCTCGGGTAGATAGGATACTTTCGGGCTCCAAAATGATCCTTCCTTCATCATCCAAAATGGGAAGTGTCGTTTGGGATGATTGATGGTCACCCAGTGCCTTTTTTAAGTAGGACACATGGAAGACATTGTGAACACGACTTGTATCGGAATGGCTCAACCCATAAGCGACTTGACTGATCTTTTTAATAATTTGATACGAACCATAGAACTTTGGAGCTAATTTATTTTCCCCTTTTTGTTTCAGGGACAACTGCTTGTATGGTTGGAGCTTGACAAACACCCAGTCTCCAACTTCAAATGATCTCTCAGTTCGATTACGGTCAGCCTGTTGCTTCATACGATTCTGTGCAATATTCAGATTTTCTTTTAGAATTTGGACAACCTTTGGTGTTCTTCTAGTTGATTTTTAACTGCTAGCAAATTTGATTGAACTGAAGCAAAATCTTTCCACTTCGGGGGCTCGTATCCATATAGAGCCTAGAATGGAGTCATTTTTGTCGATGTATGGTAAGTAGAATTATACCACCATTCGGCGAGATAACACCGTAAGTAAGCTTCCAAACATTTATTGACAACCTCTGTTTGCCCATTTGTTTGGGGGTGATAAGCTGAGCTCATGTTGAGGTAGGTTCCAATATGGTTGAACAATTCCAAAATTTCCTTTAAATTTGGCATCCCTGTCGCTGACAATGACTTTCGTGAAGCCGTATAGTTTATAAATATGTTTGCAGAATATCTCCGCAATTTGCTTTGCAGAGTTTGTTTTCTTGATAGCGATAAAGTGAGCATATTTAGTGAATCTATCTACTACGACGAAGATCTTATCCTTCCCATTAGATACAGGTAATCCTTCAATAAAATCCATCGATATTTCTTCCCATTTCTGAGTCGGAATATTTAAGGGATGAAGTAACCCAGGTGTCATAATATTTTCGCTTTTATTTCTTTGACACTTGTCACATTCTGCAACATATTTTTGAATATCGTGACTCATACCCTTCCAAAAAATGACTGACATGCATTGTAATAGGTTTTAAAATATCCTACATGCCCAGATGACATGGAATCATGTTATTCCTTGAGTATTTTTGATATAAACTTGGATTTGGAGTTTAGATAAATTCTCCCTTTGTACCAAAAGATATCGTTCTTCCACTCAAATTTGAATTCCCTAGGAGATTATTGATTATAGCCAACATTTCCGGATCTTTGGCGTACTCACTTCTAATCTCATTAAGCCATTCAGGCACAACAACCAAAACTGCAAGTAGTGTTGATTCTTCATCTTTTCTGGACAGGGCATCTGCTACTACATTGTCTTTTCCTTTCTTGTGTAATATCTCCATGTCGAAAGCGGCAATCTTCTCGATCCATTTTTGTTGTTCTTCATAGAGTGTTTTTTGTTGAAGGAGATACTGAAGACTGTTATGATCCGTTCGTATGGAAAATTTACTCCCTAACAGATATTGTCTCCATTTGGCCAATGCATGCATAATTGCGAGCATTTCCTTGTTGTATGTGGACTTGAGACGCTCTCGTTTATTTAGCGTTCTGCTTTCAAAAGCAATAGGGTGCCCTTCTTGCATTAATACTGCACCAATACCGAATCCAAAGGCATCACATTCGATGATAAATGGTTTAGAAAAGTTGGGAGTTGCCAATACTGGTGCATGAGCCATTACTTCCTTCAAATCTTCAAAACATTTCCCTGCTTCCTCATTGCATTGAAACGAATTTTTCTTTAAAAGATTTGTAAGAGGTGCAGTTCTATGCGCATAGTCTTTAATAAATCTTCGATAATATCCCGTTAATCCTAAAAATCCTCTGAGCTTGGATATATTCACTGGTTTATTCTATTCCCTTATAGCCTTAATTTTAGAAGGATCCACTTTTACCCCTTCATGGGGTATTATGTGTCCCAGATATTCGACTTCTTCTTTTCCAAAGGTGCATTTGGATTTCTTAGCATAAAATTGATGGTCTTCTAATAATGTGAGAATTTTATCCGAGTGTTGCAAATGCTCTTTCCAAGTTTTACTATAAATCAAAATATCATCAAAAAATACTAGTACAAATTTCGTAAGATATGGACGAAATAATTCGTTCATAGTGGCTTGGAACGTAGCTGGTGCATTTGTCAACCCAAAGGGCATTACTTTAAACTTGTAATGACCTTCATGTGTTTGAAATGCAGTTTTTGGTATATCTTCCAATCTAATTCTGATCTGGTAATAACCTGACCTTAAATCTAATTTAGAGAAGTATTTTGCGCCGTGTAGCTCATCTAGCATTTCATCGATAAAGGGAATTGGAAACTTATTTTTAATTGTTATCTTATTTAATCCTATGTAGTCAATGCATAGCTGAAACGATCCATCTTTTTTTCTTACCAATATAACTGGGGCAGCATACAGACTCTTGCTTTTTGAGATGACCCCACATTTTAAAAGGTCTTGGATTATCTTCTCAATTTCAGTTTTATGGTGATGCGGGTAGCAATAAGGCTTGATTTCAACAGGGTCTGATCCTGCCTTGACTTCTATTGTATGTTCGATTTCCCTATTAGGAGGCATTTTCATTGGTAGGTCTTGGAATACCTTTTCGTGTTTCTGAACTAGTGCTTGTATCTCCGGTGATTCTTCGTGGTTCCTTTTTGTAGATAACATTTCTAACTGATGACATTGTACTATATAGGCTGGCGCTCCTTTTCGGATCATCTTCATCATCTGGGATGATGATACGATTTGATTTTCTGGGGCTTGGAATCCATATAACTTGTGCTTCTGCCCTTCCCACTTAAAGCTTATAAACTGCTTCTGATGGTTCGCAGAATAAGTACCCAAGGTTTGTAGCCATTGAATTCCTAAGACCACATCTACTCCTCCTAGTGGTACGATATAGAATGGATATTCTAAACTAAAGTCTTTAATCTTTAATTTGACTTTATGGCATTTCCCTACTTGCCCAATCTTCTTACCATCGGCCACCATTGCCTTCATATTAGGCATGGGAAAAGTAAAGAGGTTGAGTCTTTTTGCCATGGTTGAATCTAGAAAATTGTGCGTGCTGCTAGTGTCGATGAGAACCATTACGTTGTTTTTCTTAATGTCCTCTTAATTTTAGTGTCTGAGGTTGTGATATACCTGTCATGGCTGATAATGACACTTGCGGAATGCTTTCATCATCTACTTTTGGAGAGAACTCTAGGGTGTCTTCTATTCCTTCTATATCTGAATCATCATTGTTAGAATCATTAGTTGCTTCACAATTATACAGATTTTTTCTTTTCCATTAGCACATCTGTGCTTAGGGTCCCACTTTTCGCCACAACGTTTGCACTTGCCCTCTCTCATCCTTTGTATTTCCAAGTTAGATTTGTCTCCTTCACGAAGGCGTGGTGGAACATATTTCATGTTATCTTCTTTTGTAGATTGAGGAAACCTTCGTCTCGAATATACTCTTTCTGGTTTTGACCCAGATAACCTTTCAAATTTCTTTTCAGCAGCTTTTGCTTTTTGCCTTGCTACTTCTACTGATGTAATTTCGTGAAGTTCGAGCTCTTCTTGTATATGGATTTTAAGTCCTGAGATGAAAGATTGGATTAGACGAGATTCTGACAATCCCGATACTCGTGTTGCCAAGGTCTCCCATTCTCGAGTGTACTCATCCACATCTCCTTTTTGGTGTAATTTGATGAACGTTGAAAAAAACTTTTCTTCTTTTATGTCTTGGAATCTTTTAAAGAATGCATCCTTAAATTTCCTCCAACTGATAGCAAGCGTCGTCTTTTTCCACCACATATACCAATTATATGCTTCTCCTTCCATTTTCATGGAAGCATGCTTAATTTTTGCGTCATCACTATTAATGTCATAAATCTCAAAATATTCTTCGGCTTTATTAAGCCATGCAACGCTATTTTTTTCATTACCGTCAAACTTGGGTAGCTCGATTTTTGCTTTTCGCTGATATGCTAATGGTGGAACAAGAAGGGGATATTGATTAGCAAATGCATTCTAGAGCTGCTTATTTTGAGAATTTGCATTACTATCTTTGTGATGATGTGGGGAATCAGTTTTTTCCTGATGCTCCTCTAAGTTCCCTGAATCTGCGGAATTGTTCTGTTGATTTTGTTCCATATTAGGGGATATGGGTTGTTGTATCTGACTTATCCTATCTATCTTATCATTTATCTTATCGAAGAGTTCTGTCATCTTGTTCATTGCTTCGCTATGATTTTTTGTGGCCTCGTGATGATTTAGTCACATTTGTCTTTCTATTCGATTCGTCATATCTTGAACCTTTTTGATATCGTTGGAGCTTCCTGCAACTGCACCCTCGAGATCAACTAATCTTTTGCCAAAGTCATCGGAATTATTATTGATTTGCTTCTCAAGATCCAACAATTTTTTTTGAAATTCGGCCATTGACATTGTTGAAGACATTGAACGTGTATGCGGTGGTGAATATTTTTCTGCCAGTTTTTTTTTTTTTTTTAAATAATAATATATATATATATATATATATATATATATATATATATTTTAACTAATTTTTTATATTATATATATGTTTTTTTTTTTTAATAAAAACTTGAACGGACACGATGGTTCAGCCAAAAAAAAAAAAAAAAAAACCATGCACTCTTGCTTTGTGGGGACAACAGACAACGTTGTCTGTAGCTGTGATAGGGGACAACCGACAGCAGAACGGCGACAGGATATGTCAACGGCGGTAGGGAGATGTGGGGTAAGACGCAGGGAAAGGGAGGCTACGGCGGCGGGAGACGCGAGGTAAGACGCATGGAAAGGGAGGCTACGGCGGCGGGGAAGGGCGAGATCGGGGACAACGGGGAAGGCGAGGTGATAGCGTAGGGGAGAGGGGGTAGCAGAAGGTGGAAGGGCGGGGAGGTTAGCTGTGGTAGTGGGGAAGAAGTGTTGGGGAGTGTTGGTGGGCAAGGAGCGGGGGAGTGTGGGCGGCCAGGGAGCAGGGGAGTGTGGGCGGAAAGGGAGGACCGACGGCAAGGTGGGGAGTAGGGAGAGGACGGGAGGGGGACAGGGAATGAGCTATGAGGGGGAGCGGGTGGGATAGTCGTAAGGTAGTGGAGGGGTCGGGTAATGGGTAGCGAGCCGAGGGTGGTTGGGAGGGCCGAGGGAGAGCGGGATGGGCGAGGGAAGCCGAGGGTGGATGGCAGGGGTTACGTGCAGGGGTTGGGTTGAGTGGTGTGAGGGAGGGCGTAGGGAGAGCGTTGGGAATAGCGTAGGGGGAATCGTGTGCAAAGAGAGGTCGGTGCCGAGTGTGAAAGGCGGGTTGGGTAGAGTGAATGCGGATTGGTGAACCGTAAGGGAAGGGTTTAAGGGATTATGGGGTGAGCGTGAGGAGTGGGGAGAAGGGGATGGTAATTTTCTCAGAAATTTTGCACTTGGTTAAGAAAAAAAATTCTGCAATTTCCTTAGAAATTCTATAATCTCTTGATGATCACACAGATCCTGAAGAGCGACTGCTCCGATACCAATGGAGTGTAAAAACTCTGGTAAACTTGATAATTATATATTATTATTGATAAAAGATGAGATGATTACAAGTGAGGATCACCAAGGCTTTAAATACAACCTTATGGTGTCCCTTGGCGAAAAGGCATGATCGTTGATCATGCCCTTCCACATTAATAAACCTAAGATAACTATATCTAACTAATAATTAATAAAATATACATAACAAACAAGTGTTAGTGTTCTTATCCAATAGCACAATAAAACAAATATTTTCCACAATGAATTATTAGAGCATGACCATAGAAGGCTTATGTTACTTATGTCCCAATATTATCCAAATGAGAAGTGGTATGACAATAGTATGTAACCTTTAGTTTAGAGCCCTTTTAGATGCAATATGAGATGCCAAATGCAAGTGAAACAATTCACTACCAAAACCACTTTGCCAAGTATGCCAAACAGTCCCAAATTACTTGTTTCCTTAAGAGTACTTTAAATGAAGACACAAACCATGAAAAGACACTTATATCACTATTAGGATTAGACTTTAGCAAGCTTGTGCCAGTCACCAAATTCTCATAAAACAATTTAAGTTATGAGTGCCCAACCTATGCAATAAATTCCTTAATGTATTAGGCAACTTAATGAATGATTAATATGGCACTTAAATGAAAAATTTTACCACTGTTATGAATGATTATTTTGTTGTAGCAAAAAAGTGAGAGTAAGATGGTTTAGAGATCAAACCCTTATGCCTTATGGCCTTGGAGAACTTGCCAATTTTTTCTCCAATGAAGAGAAACCACCTACAATCACACACTTGTCTGAAAACCTCTATAAAACACACCAATTATTAGCTTATAAAATAGATGATCAACGACAGAGGCAACTAAGGGGAGGAAAGGGCAAAATTCAAGGAGAAAATTCCTAGATAGGCCAATGTTAAGGTGAGGAAGGCCCTAGAGGCCTGTCGCAAGCCCTAAGGGGCTACGGCTTGGGGAAAGAGGGAGAAGAAGGCAACGAGGAGGAGAAAAATGAAGGTCGAGGGCAGACAAAGAGGGAGAAGGAAGGCCTAGAAGACGAAAAGGGTAGTGAAAGACAAGAGGAGGCCTTTTAAGGCCTGTGACAGGGTTTCTAGGGGATGTCGAGGGCCTTTAGGTCCTACGGCCAGGCCTAAAAGGCCTAAAAATGATCATGGAAAACCCTAAAAGGGTTGTTGTCCAGCTAAAAGAAGAGGTTGAGGCCTCTATGCCTTATGGCAAGGGTAAAACAAGGAGGTCGTGGCCCTTTTGGGGTTGCCGCTAGGGTTGAAGGTGGACGTTGGGCCTTGAGGCCCTAAAATTTTTTTGAAACCCTCACAAATTTTATTATTTGCTTCAGATCTTCAATAATCACCCAAATCATTGCAAAATTCCTTGATGCTGGTTTGTTGAGAAATCCATTAGGATGGAAAATTAATTGATTTCTCTTATTATGACATTATCTTGTGATGTTTCATTATTAGTTTTTCTTCTTTCAATTTATCTTCTTCTTGTCATCAAGACTAATGCCAATCAATAAACAGAGGACACGAGATGTAGGTACACAGCCAAGGAAAAACCCCTAGGTAGGGGAAAACCCAGTCAAGAACTCTTCCTTTAGTAGATTCAAAACAAAACAGAGATGACCAAGACCCTCATAACCTAGACCAAAGACTTCTTCCATCCATCAAGTCAACCTTGTCAAATCATGCTTCAGTTCTAAGTCCTGTATTGGGTATTTTGTTCTACAATACTTTGTTTCTGTAACAATATGATAACGCAGTAACCCTTGATAGACTTCGATATTCTACTTCAATCTTGCAACTATGTCATGCTTCGATCATACTTCAGTGGCGTCATACTTCAATTCTGTGGCAGCGAATTATGCTTCGGTTTTGTGGCATCCCTAAGCATGCTTCAGTGATACTTCAGTTTTATGGTAGCCAAATCATACTTCGTTCCTGTAGCAGCCTATTCTTTCTTCAGTCCTGTGACAACCTATTCATGCTTCGATCCTGTGGCAGCCTACTCATGCTTTGGTCCTGTGAGATCCCTAATCATGCTTTGATCCAGTCATGCTTCGGTTTTGTGATAGTTCAGATGTCTCGACTCGCAATTATATTCCTTCAACCTCTGAATTATCTTGCTCTGCAACTAACCGAACTTGCTACTTCGCCCTTTTTGTTGAGCGAAGTTTACACATCTATTTATAGTTGTTTTCAACTGTAAAATGAGCCGACATGAGTTTATTTGTGGAGCCGACTTGTAGTAGATTGGATTAGAGGTCGACTTGCAAGGTGACTTGATGGAGGAAGCTTTTGACATGACAAAATAGATTTGACTTTGACTTTAAAAATCCTAAAAGACTACAATGGAGGCTTGACCTATGACAGTTGACCCAAGCATGAAACCCATGCTTTAATAAGTCAATTTAATTAAGATTTTTTTTTTCTTTTTTCTTTTGATAAATAAATTTCATTATGACTCAAGTACAATTATGAAAATTGAACCTAGTTACATTCTTCAACACTTCCTCTTAACTAGGGAGGTATTCATAATTACATATATCTATAGAGGTACATGGAAAATCTCAAAACACATGAACTACGAAGAGTTTAAGTACACACGATGTCACGGACTAGATTCTTGACCAGTGCAATCTATCTGGGTGGGACTAAGATGGACTAAAGCTTTCAACCTCTATAGATACCATCAGGCTTACTTACTAACCATAAACCCAGGGAACTAGGTGCATAATGCAAGGTCAGAGCTCTATGACCAACGCCACCCTCCCTACTTCAGGAACTAGACATCAACACACAGGCCGGTCAGATGTCCTCCTAGGAATTATGTATTACACATGATGCCTCAACACTCCCGATTATTCAAATCGGTAACAAATTTCTCCCGATCAAACAAATCGATAACATCATATAAATCAGGGATGCAAAACATGCTTCCAAAACTTAAAGAGATTTCCCTGTAAAATCACAACCCCAATCAGTAACAAACTTTCAAATACATAAGTAAACACAAACCTTCAGGGTCTTCAAACATCTTGATGTTGCCTTGATTGTCTCAATTTATCACAATAGGACTTAGAGGCTTCCCAAACAAATCTGACAGATGTTTCCTCAGTCATACAACTTCCTTTCCTAATTCACATGTAGCAACATATTTTGCTTCATCACTACCTAATGCAACCAGATCCTATTTTCCTTCTTTCAGCAGCATACATTCTCCAATTTCTTCTTCAAGGTATCCATCATGACTATAATATGCCCTCCCTCTCAACTTGGGAGATATACCCTTTCTTTTATCCAGGCTCCCTCTTAACTTAGGGAGATCAACTACTTTCTATGATATCGGAGAATCTTTCATGGCTTCAATCCTTCTTATCAGAGTCATCTTGTTCATCATCATTTATATAACTTCCTTCATCATGCTTTCCAATCAAGTCAACTTTACTTACAAATATCTTCAACATCTTGAAGATTATTTACTTGCTTGACAAGCTAAATGAAAAGATGAGAGATCAATGATGATATGATGAAAAAATATGTCGAAACCCTGGGAATAAGAAACTTCTCCCCAGCAACGACGCCAAAAAATGTTGTCGCTCAGATTGTACAGGCACAGTGCGATAATGACTCAAGGCGGGGGTTGTCACTTTGATCCCTACCCACTCTATTCTAGTTGTCTCCCAACAACAGGCTATAGGGGGTAGTCCCTATGGAAGATGGAAATGAAGGACAAGTTGGCAACCAACGAGTCTGGGAGACGCGATTGAATGGCCTAGCCACTTGGTTGATTTAGCAAGCTTTTAGAGATTAGAGTAAATTACTAATGAGACCAGTGCCTAATGGAGTCAACTTACTTGCTTTATATCAATTAAGGACCAAATGACTGGATGAACAATCGTTGCTTGAATGCTTAACTATCCTATATGGTATGCAAATCCTATGACTTAGGTGTGATGCAGGAATCTTGATTTCTTTTAATTAGATGCCTATTCTAGGTGTATCCTTCCTCTTAACTATTTTGCTAAGTTGCATTGAAATGGACGCAGGAATAGATACGAATATGGGGTTTGAAACGAATACGACAAATTTTCAAAAAATCTGGATACGATACAACAATGAAACAACATACATATATATATATATATATATATATATAAGAAAATAAGAATTTCATAATACCATTCATCTTTTAGAATCTAGACTCTATATCTAAAAGTACACAATCATCATCATCAATTTATGAAAATTCCTAAATCTGGAATCCTATTGCAGGAACTGGAAAATATTCACCTAATTGTTAATCTTTACTTAACAATTTGTTTGTAGTTATCTATGGAAAACATTGAATACGTTACACTGCAACCTACACAAATATAAAAATGTTGCAAAAACAAATATACAATGCAGGAAAGAAATAAGCACACAATGGACACCGTTATTTTTGGACAAATGTCCCCGGAAAAACCCAATGCAAGAAAACCGGTGCAGCAGCTGAGGTTTTGTATTATTATGCAGTATTTTTGAATACAAGTCTATGACTGTCGAAATTGAAAAGTCATACAAAGGAAAAGCTGATAAATAAATCTCGTGAGAAAATATCTCTATGCCACGGGAATTCGACACTGACCTCAACTCGAGATGAGCTGCTCTGTGTTGCCTCTGCGCAGTGACTACGTCACCCTACGCAGTCTCTGTGTCACAACTCGATGCAACCTTCCCTCTTGTCGTTGGATCTTCTGTTGACTGGAAACGAGGCTCTACTAGCCTCCGGAAATTCCCTTTGGCTTCTAGTACTGATCCTCGATTGTTTCCTCAACAAAATTTTGGACTCCCTCTGAAGCTATGTGCTGCCTCTGCGTGGCACTATGCAGTCTCTTTGTGGCTTTTATTGCCTCCTATGCCTTGCACTCTCCAGATCAGGAATATCTTCCACCAAACAACTATCCTTGCCCCTCACTGCAAGAAATCACCTCGATCACTCTCTGGCAACTGCTGCGCTGCTCTCTTGAGAATTCGATCTCTAGATGTCTCACTCGATGTGTTCTCCAAGTGCCCATCGAGCTTCTTCTTATAATCTTCTCATTGAACATTCAACATCCCAGATTAAGTCTTAATCAATGGCTCAAATCATCTTGACTCGATCTTCATCTTTTTCTAGAAGATTCACACACAGTTTAATTAATACCCTTTAATTATTTTAATTTCCTAAGTTTAGACTTAGGCATCCATTAAAAATAATTAATTATTTTAATTAAACTGTCTCCAGGTGGAATTTCCCAAAAAAAAAAATTGGGTATTGGAGAATGCATATGTCCTAGCCTCTCTGCAAATTCTTCAGGCTAGAGCACATTTGATGCTACCAGAATTCAACACTCCCTCTTAGCAAGGAATGTGCTCTAGTAATGCAACCTACTGAAGCATCACCCTGACTCTGTATCATCTCCCTCTGCGTTGCTGATGTCTGACATCACTGCCCACCAACTACTGCGCAAATGTTGCATCTTTGTTGTTGCTAACTTTGCATGTTGCTGCCAACTACATCTGCACTGCAACTCTGTTGTTGTTGCAACAGAAAAACATCCAAAATACTGAACCAATTGTGATTTTCACCGAAAGTTTGTATACACATTTTATGGATCAGAGAAGCCAAATTCCTAATATTGAACCAATTGTGTTCAGTATGACGCATCTGTCACTTTAGTTCTGACTGTTGCTAGTTTCTGCGCTGACCCTTTGAAGCTTTTGCGCTATTGTTGACTCTGCACTGCTGCCAACTCTGCTTTGTGTTGCTTAGTCTCTGGCGCTCCTAGCCACTGCTATTGTCACTCAGATACTTCTTTGCACCAACTAACACTGGTCCATCCTGCTACTTCTGATATGGGCTCCCGTAGCAAGGTATTGATCCAAGAGGTGGACTCCTCAAGGATCCTGCCCATCTGCAGCTCTCCGGCACTACAGTACTAGATCACCCCACCTCTCCCTTGGAGGTATGTGGGAAATCATGGCAAACTCCTCCTCGATCTCTGCGGGTGCAGCCTACTGATCATGTTTCTCTTCCTTGTCCTTCTTTCTGAGGGGATACTGCATAGCGTAGTGACCAAGTTCACAACACCTGAAACATTTGATCTTCGAGACATCCTTCTTCTGCCTCATCTGCTCTTGTTGCCCCTTTGATGCAAGGATTGCATTCTCCTCTTCCTCCTTGGGCTTCACCGTACTGCTGTTGCTGCCATCCAGTTTGGACTTTGCTAAATCACGCCTCATCTCTTCTTGTTGAAGAGTAGCCCACATCCCCTCCCAATCCGACAATCTTTCTCTGCCAGAATACTCTGGACAGAAACTTGTCATTCTTCTGAGACACTATTCAAGGCTAATCTCAGCATCTCTGTAGCCTGAGGCGCTGATCCTACAGCTGCCAGCTGATTCCAGACTTCCTAAAGCTTCGTAAGGAAGGGGTCTATGCGCTCCCCCTTCTGCATCCTCGTGGATCTCATCTTCTCCTCCAAGTACATCTTCCGTTTCTCGGAGATCCCTGATACAACATGACCAATGCATCCCACATTTATTTGGATGTGCCTTTGCCTGCTATGTGAGATACAATGTGATCTCTCACTCAGTCGAGGATCAACGTCTTGGCCTTTGCCATATCCTTGTAAGCTTTCAATGGATCCGAATCTGCAGGACAACTACCACATTATCGATGAAATCTTTAAGATCATTCTCATCTAGAAGGAAGGAGACCCTTGCCTTCCAGATCACATAGTTGGAGGCACCCTCCAATCGATCTTGATCTCTCAGCCCGATTGTTGCCATCATGCCCAAAAAAAATGTCGAAGTCTGCCTCTAACGCTCTGCACAGTTGTTGACTGGCTCTATTCACTCCCTGCTGGAGTGAGCAAAACTTCTCTCGTCTACTACTACTTCTGCGTGGGAAAATAGAATTTTTGGGCAATAAATTCTCTAAGGTCGGAATTCTCTTAGTGTGCTCTTCTTCCCTTTTGCACTAGCAACTGCTACAGAAAATTTGCGTTCTAGCTGAAGATTTGCTCTGTGCTGAAGATGTTGCGCTGCTCCCTCTGCCACTAACAAATTTCGATCTGGAAATTCTTCTTCTCTGTCGACTCACTCAGAGAAGGATTTTTCCATGAAAATCTTGCCCTTCTGGGGATTCGATTTGCTACCTACGCAGCTCTTCAAGCTCCCTCTTCAGCTCTGCTATTGAGCTCTTCTCTGCTTCACCTGCACTTCGATACCATGTGAAAATTTCTAAATCTGGAATCTTATTACAGCAATTGGAAAATATTCACCTAATTGTTAATTTTCACTTAACAATTTATTTGCAATTATCTACGGCAAACACTGAATACATCACACTGCAACCTACACAAATATAAAAATGTTGCGGAAACAAATATATAGCGCAGGAAAGAAATAAGCACACAATGGACACCGTTATTTTTGGACAAATATCCCTTGAAAAATCCAATGCGGGAAAATCGGTGCAGCAGTTGAGGGTTTGTATTATTATGCAGTAGTTTCTGAATACAAGTCTATGGCTGTCGAAACTAACAAGTCATACAGAGGAAAAACTGACAAATAACTCTCAAGAGAAAATCTCACTCTACCACGGGAAACCAATACTGACCTTAGCTCGAGATGAGATGCCTCTGTGCAGTGACTGTGTCACCCTACACAGTCTCTGCATCACAACTTGATGCAACCTTCCCTCTTGTCGTTGGATCTTCTGTTGACTGGAAAAGAGGCTCTAATGGCCTCCGGAAACTCTCTCTGGCTTCTAGCACTGACCCCCGATTGTTTCCTCAACAAAATTTCGAACTCCCTCTGAAGCTCTGCGTGGCACTGCGCAGTCTCTCTGTGGCTTTTTGCTACCTCCTCTGCCTTGCACTCTACTGTTGATATTTTTGAGTGTTTGGGTAGCATCAGATGTGCTCTAGCTCACAAAATTTGTGGAGGGACTAGAGTACATGAGATCTCCAAGACGCAAAAAGGGATTTGAGAAATTGCATCCTGTTTAAGAGAAAATTAATTAATTAATTTTTTTATTAAGGACCCTAAGTCTAACTTAGGAAAATTAAAAGATTAAAGGTAATTAATTTAAACATGTGATGGAAATGACTTAAGTCACACAGATCAAGCTTTCTTTTAATCTTAGCCGTCGATTCAAGATTAGATCATGGTCGTTGGTTTCCCAACGAGAAAAGTATGAAGGAAAGGCTTGGGGTCAGTTGGAGAACACACACAGTGGCAGAGCACAAAGACTAAGTTAGAATTCTAGGGCGTGGTTTGCTAAGAATTTCCATAAGTGTTTCAGCTGTAGCGAGTGGTAGTATTGGCGAGAGGGATGATCTTATCCTAGGCCAAGAGTGCAGCAAGAGGCAGAGAAGCAGTAGACAAAGCAGCGCAGAGGGCTTCAAGTGCTACGCGGAGGCTACGTAGACCCAGAAAGGGCAGCGCAAAGGCAGGGAGAGGTCAGCAGGGCTAATGGAAGCCCAGCTAGGGCAGCGTAACCCAGTCAAGGGTGACGCAAGACCTTCCTGAGCAGTGTAGGGGCTGACGCAGAGGGCTTCAGAGTAGCGTTGGGGTTTTTGAAGACTGAAAAGGGCTGAGTTCTGTAAATCCCGTTTGAGGGTGTGAATCTTTCAGATTTTTTGTCTCCGGAACAGATGTATTGCTGCAGATTTTGTATTTCTCTGTTGGGTTAACTAGTAAGGTGCCTAGATTTGTTGTACTTAGAATCTACTTAATAGTATAAACCCTCCAGCAGCCAAAAGACTGGTTTTCCTGCATTGGGTGTTTCCGGGGACAGTTGTCCAAAAAATCCCGTGTGTCACTTTGTCATTGTGCATGTATTCAGTTTAGATTTGTATCTGTGTAGAATGTTAATGTGTTTACTTCGATGTTAATGCTGAATATTTCAGATTAATAACTTGTCTAAGTAGGAGAAGTAAATCAAGATTTAACAGTAGAGTTTCTGCATAAGTAATATTCAGAAATTTTCACATGGTATCGGAGCGATTGCAGATCTAGCTGAATCACCAGCAAAAAGACTAAAGAATCGTTACTGCAGAAAGTAGCAGAGAAAGCAACAGCAATTGCAGAAAGTCGGATTAGAGAGGGCAGCATAGTAGCAGAGGGAAGCAGAGCCACGCAGAGGCCAGAGTGACGCAGTCTCCATGCAGGCCCACGTACTTACTGCGCAAAGGTAGTGCAGAAGTTGTGTTGGGACTACCTACTCACACAGAGGCCAACCAGGGTGATGTAGTCCTGAAACAGTTTGTTGATTCAGAGTGTCAGGTGTCGTGCTGCAAAGCTTCAGTAGTTGCCGGTGGGATTAAAATTTTGTCGGTTCAGAATTTAGCCTGAGCAAGTTGACAAAGAGCGGGAGGAGAACAACTTCTCAGAGGATTTCCAGCCAAATAAATCTACAGATCGATCAGAGGATCGAAGAGAGTTGATTCGTTTTGATTTGGCAGACTTCCAAGAGAGGAAGTCAATTGTCAGAGGGAGTAGAGGGTGTTTGTTTCGCCAAGGACCCTAAATCCAAGTCTCTAGCATAGAGAGGAGGATTCGTTCCGACATATTTTTTGAGCAGATGGCACCTCACGGATTACGTGATCAGGATAGGTTGGACGGGTTGTCTAACTTTGCAATTTGGAAGGCCAAAATCCTGATAGTCATGGAGGCATACAGTCTGAGGGAGTATGCAGAGAAAGTCTTGGCCGCGTCGACCGATGTAGATCTCCTGGCGAAGCATGAAGAAGCAGTAGCACATGCTAAACGCTTCATAATGGACGGGGTCAAAGATCATGTGGTCCCACACATAGCTGAGAAGAAAACAGCTCATGAGATGTCGGTAGCTCTAACCACACTATATGAAGGAATATCTCTCCAGAGGAAGATGCTTTTGGAGAAGTAGCTGAGGTTATTCATGATGGCCAAGGGAGAAGAGATTGATCCTTTTGTGTCCAGACTTCACGCGATCCGGGATCAACTGACTGACATGGGCGTGAAGGTGGACGACGATGTTATGGTGAGGACGGATCTAAATGCTATCAAAGAGGACTGAGAAACTTTTGTCCAAAGTCTTTTGGGCAGAGCAGACCTTCCTAACTGGGACAATATGTGGGCTATCCCCCGATAAGAAGAAATCCGTCAGATCACCAAGAGACAGTTCAGCACTAGGTCGAGTAAAGTAAAGAAGGAAGAAGAGGAAGATGCAGCCTTGGCATCAAAGAGGCAGCAAGGGAGAAAGAAGCGGGATCTGTCTAAGATCAAGTGTTTCCAGTGCGGCGAACTAGGACATTTCGCCAGCAATTGTCCTCAGGAGAAGAAGGACAAGGAAGCTTCTAGCTCCAAGGCTGCTGTGGCGGACGATGGCTCTGAAGATGACATAGCCATGAGCGCTCATGAACCACGAAAGTGGGGCGACATGGATCTGTAGAGAAGCTACAGAGTAGTGGCAGGATCCTTAAGTAGCTCAACTCTTGGATCACAAACGAGCTACGAGAGCCTTAAGACAATAGCGGGACAAGTGGAGCAATGGGTGCAGAGAATCACAGATGGAGTAGAGGTAGAGCTGGAAGCTGAAGGGAGCAGCGCAGTATAGATGCAGCAGCAGCACAGTGGCTGATTTGACTTCAGCAGCGCAGAGCAGGCCTGCTTACGCAAAGAAAAGTTGCAGCAGCGTAGAGGCTTCAGGAGGACAGCATAGCGCAGCAACAATGTAGGGGACTTCATCACAAAGGGGTTGATGTGACTTCAGCAGCGCAGAGGAGGTCTGCTTACGTAGTGCAGTGCTGTAGCTGTGCAGCAACCTCCAGATGACAGCACAAAGCAGCAACCTATGGAGCTTCAGTGATGAGGATGCAACCCAACTGACTTGTTTGTCAAAGATTGGGCAGGAATTTTCAGTTGTTTCTCTTAGCAACTGAGTTGCAGTGTAGTAGTTGGCAGCACGATGCAGCAGATTGAGAGGGAGTTGTAGTACAGATGTGGCAGTGGCAGTGGCAGCGTCATGGGTGTAAAAATTTCTGAATGTTACTATTATGCAGAAATCTGCTGTTAGATCTGGTTATGCTCCTCCTACTTAATTAAGTTATTAACTAAAAATTTCAGATTAATATCGAAGAAAAACACATAACAAACTTTCACCAATTCAGATCTAGAAAAAAGTACATGCACACATAGACAAAGTGACACAGTGATTTTCTGGACAAATAGTCCCCTGAAAAACCCAAGGCAGGAAAACCAGTTTGCTAGCTGCTGGAGGGTTTTATTATTAAGAGTTTTCTGAATACAGCAAATCTGGGTTCCAAATTTGGAAAACCTGACAGAGATAAAATAGATCTGCAACTCATCGGTTGTTCTGAAGCCAAAATAATGACTGATCCACACCCTCAAATGGGATTTACATGACTTAGCCAAAATTAGGCCCTAGAAACCCCAGCGCTGCCCCTGAAGCCCCTACATCCCTCAGCGCTGGCCTAGAAAGGGCTGCGTTACCCCAGACTGAGTGACGCAATCCCTACGCTGCCCCTAAGGGTATCTGTGTAACCCCTGAGGGTTTCCAGCTGGCTTACGTTGCCCTGGGAGGCACTGCGCAACACCTGCATAGCTGAAGCTGTCTCTGTGCTGCGCAGCTGCTGCGCTCTCTGTCGCTGCTTCTCTGCGCTGCCTCTCTAAGCTGATCTCTGTCTCTTGTTGATTCTAGACACTGGGATCAGATCATCCCCTTTGTCTAAACTCCCCTCTCTGCAGCTGAAACACTTTTGAGAATTCTTAGCAAACTCGCCCTAGAATCTCAGCTTAGCTTCAGTGCTCTGCCTCTGTGTCTCTTTACAAATGACCCAAAACCTTTCCTTTATACTTTTCTCGTTGGGAAACCAACGGACATGATCAGATCTTGAATCAATGGCTACGATTAAAAGAAAGCTTGATCTGTGTGACTTAAGACAATCTCATCACATGTTTAATTTAATTAACTTTAATTATTTCATTTTCTTAAGTTTAGACTTAGGAAATACATTAAAATAATTAATTAATTAAATATCGCCCAAACCAGATGAAATTTCTCAAATCCCTTTCTGGGTCTTGTAGATCAAGTGTACTTTAGTCCCTCCACAAAATTTGGGAGCTAGAGCACAACTGATGCTACCCCAAATACACAAAATCTCAACACTCCCTCTTAGCATCAGAAGTGTGCTCTAGCAATACATCTCACTATGTATTACAAGATTTTGGGCATTGGTTCTGTGTTGTTGATGCTTGGCCTGCTACCACTCAACTCTGCATTATTGTTGCCATTCTGTATTGTTGCCCATGACGTTGCCACTGCCACTTCAACATCTGTATTGCATCTCCCTCTCAATTTGTTGCATCTGTGCTGCTCATAGCACTGCCACTGTTGATCTGCTACACTCAATGTTGCAAACATCGCAATCGGGATTAAATCAATGAGGGGAAAAAATCGGAAAAAATCGGGAAAAAATCGGCACATACAAAAATATTCATTTTTTTTTCAATTTTTTAAATATCTAAAGCACCCACAACATAAAATAAATGCATTGACACATAAATATGAAAAAATAACTAATATATAAGACATGTAATATCATGTCTAGTGCTACATCACACATAATAGTGAATCATGTCCTGAATACTAAGTCCTGAGTCTCAACTCAACCTCAAAATATCAACAAAAAATATAATAATGTATCTCATATCATGAGTCATAATGTTATATACAAAGGAATGCACCAAATAAACTATACTATTGATTTTCTTTGCCCCTCTTGCGAGAAAATATAACAGCTTTCCCTCTAGACGAAGAAGCTGGCAGGGCTGGCAATGGACTCTGTTGTGCTCCAGATCCTGAAGCACCAGGAGCTAAAGGAGGCAGACCACGTCCTCTACCGGTAGCAGGGGTAGGTGGTGTCACCTCCTCCTCTTGCTGTTGCTCCTCCTCCTCCTCTTCATGAAACTCATCATTGATTCATCGCTACTAGAAATGGGATCATCAACAAGAGATACATAAACATCATCTAGCTCAAAGTCTTCAGACTTGGATTGCTCAACCTTATAACATGATAGAAATTGAAAAAGTTTAACATGCCTAACCAATGATTTTCGTTTGAGTGAAGGGTTCATCTCCTCAACCTTAAAATGCGGTAGAAAAAGATTAACATGCCTAACTAGTTGTTTTCCTTTGAGTGAAGGGTACATTCTTGTTAAGGCCATGGTAGGGGAGTTCAACAATCAATACCACCAACATCAACAAAGTTCAACAATCAATGCCACCAACATCAAAGTTCTTAAAGGACTTCATACTCTTGATCAAATGCCAATCTCATACCCTTACACATAATAGAATCAAATGGAAATAATGCAAATCCCCAAACCATGAAACCCTGAAAACCATTAAGTCTGCTGAATTTTGAGTGAAATCTAAAATTCTAGTTTCTCCATATGAAATCCAATGAGGTCGAAACCATTCTTAAACATCCTGAGTCATTTCATGGTAATGCTAAAAATTTAAGTAAAAGGATGAAAATGAAAAATGAAAAATAAAGGAAATATCCCTTTTACTTTAAGAATTTAACGTTACCATTAACTGCCAACAGGGTGTGTCAAGAAAATGAGAGGGCTGCAAAAATGAAAAAAAAAAAAATTCAATTTTTGAACTTATAGGGTTGATGTTTGATGGGCCCACGATTTTTACTAAAAAATTGCGATTTTTTCGAAAAAATCACAATTTTTTTCGAAAAAATCGCAATTTTTTCCCAATTAGCGATTTTTTCAAAAAATCGTGCAAAACATCACCGATTTAATCATTTTGTCGAAAAAATCACGATTTTTTGAAAACATCGCGATTAAATCACGATGTTTGCTTCACTGGCTGCACTGCAACTTCACTTGTTGAGAGAAACAACTGAATCTCCAGCCCAATATTTGAGAGACAAGTCAGTTGGGCTGCATCCTCATCACTGAATCTCCATAGGCTGCTAATTTGTGCTAGCATCTGATGGATGATGCACAGCAACAGCTTTGCACTACGTAAGCAGACTCCCTCTGCACTGCTGAAATCACATCAGCCCCTTGTGCTGAAATCCCTCACGCCGCTGTTGTGTTGCGCTGTCCTCAGAATCCTCCACATTGCTGCAGCTCTGCCCTGCGTAAGCAGCTCTGCTTTGCGTTGTTGAAGTCACATCAGCCCCTACGCTGTTGTTGCCTCTGCACTATGTGGCTCCTTCCAGCCTTCAGATCTGCCTCTACTTCATCTGTGATCTATGCACCCATTGCTCCACTTGTTCCACTACTGTCTTAAGGCTCCCGTAGCTCGGATGTGATCCAAGAGATGAGCTGCTCAAGGATCCCGCCACTCATTCTATAGTTCCTCTACAGATCCATGTCGCCCCACTTTCGTGGTTCATGAGCGCTCATTGCTACATCATCTTCTGACCCATCATCCACCACAACAGCCTTGGAAGAAGAAGCTTCCTTGTCCTTTTTCTTTTGAGGACAATTGTTGTCGAAATGTCCTAATTCACCACACTGGAAGCATTTGATCTTTGACAGATCCTTTTTCTTCTTTACTTGCTGCCTCTTTGATGCCATGGTTGCATCTTCTTCATCTTCCTTCTTCACTTTGCCCGATCCAGAGCTGTACTGCTTCTTGGTGATTCTGCGGAGTTCTTCTTGACGCAAAATTGCCCACAAGCTGTCCCAATCTGGGAGGTCTGCTCTGCCCAAGATAATTTGGACAAAGGTTTCCCACTCATCTGTGACTACATTGAAAGCAGTCTTGACCATCAGCTCATCTTCCACCTTAGCACCCGTTGCAGTCAACTGATCTTTGATCGATTGCAATCTGAAGAGGAGATGTTCCATGTCTTCTCCCTTGGTCATCATGAATAACTGCATTTGAGTCTCCAACGCATCTTCCTTTGGACAGATTTTCCCTCATATAGGGAAGTTAAGGCCTTCCACATCTCATTAGCTGTCTTCATTTCAGCTATATGTGGGAAAATATGGTCCTTAATTCCATCCATGATCAGTCGCTTGGCATGCCCAGCAGCTTCATTATGCTTCCTTAGGAGATCTGCATCAATCGGTGTGGCCAGAGTTTGTTCTGCATGGTCTCTTAGATGATATGCCTCTAGGACTATCAGAATCCTAGCCTTCCAAACTGAGAAGTTGGAAAGGCTATTCAATCTGTCCTGATCACGCAGTCCATGAGGCGCCATCTACTCAGAAATGTGTCGAAGTTTCCTTTCTCTTTGCTAGAGAATTGGATCTAAGGCCCTTGGCGAAACAGACACCTTCTTCTCCCTCTAACCACTGATTTCCCTTCTTGGAAATCTGCCAAATCATTAATGATTCAACTCTCTTTGATCCTCTGATCAATCTGCAAGTTTCTTTGGCTAGAAACTTTCTGAGAAGTTGATCTCCTCCCGCTCTTTGTCACTAGTGCTTAGGCTATAAATCTGAAAACTTCAGAATTTTAACCCCACCAGCACCTTCTGAATTTCTGTAGTTGTGCTTCAGGCTCTTCTGGATCTGATAGCTTCAGATCTGCGTCACACTGGCTAGCTTCAGACAATCCCAGCGCTGCCTCTACGCTGCCTCTGCGCAGTAAGTGTCTGGGCCTGCTGGGAGACAGCGTTAGACTGTGTCACCCTGCCCTCTACGTAACTCTGCTTCTCTGAAAACTACGTTGTCTCTTTATATCTACCCTTCTACTACTTTTCCTGCTGCTTTCTGCAGCAAGAACCTTCAGTCTTCTGCTGGTGACCCTCCTAGATCTGCAATTGCTCCGATATCATGTGAAAATTTCTGAATGTTACTATTATACATAAATCTACTGTAAGATCTGGTTATGCTTCTCATACTTAATTAAGTTATTAACTGAAAATTTTAGATTAATATCGAAGCAAAACACATAACAGACTTTCACCAATTCAGATCTAGAAAAAAGTACATGCACACATAGACAAAGTGACACAGTGATTTTCTGGACAAATAGTCCCTGGTAAAACCCAATGCGGGAAAATCGGTTTGCTGACTGCTAGAGGGTTTTATTATTAAGAGTTTTCTGAATACAGTAAATCTGGGTTCTAGATCTAGAAAACCAGACAGAGATAAAATAGATCTGCAACTCATCGGTTGTTCTGAAGCCAAAATAATAACTGGTCCACACCTTCAAATGCGATTGATAGAACTCGGCCAAAATTAGGCCCTAGAAACCCCAGCGCTGCCCCTGAAGCCCCTGCGTCCCTCAGCGAAGGCATGGAAAGGGCTGCATTACCCCAGACTGGGTGACGCAGTCCCTACGCTGCCCCTAAGGGTCTCTATGTAACCCCTAAGGGTTTCCAGTTGACTTACGCTGCCCTGGGAGGGACTACGCAGCACCTGCATAGCTGAAGCTGCCTCTGCGTTGCGCAGCTGCTGCCCTCTCTGGCGCTGCTTCTCCTGCTTCTCTGTGCTGCCTCTCTGAGCTGATCTCTGTCTCTTGCTGATTCTAGACACTGGGATCAGATCATCCCTTTTGTCTAAACTCCCCTCTCTGCAGCTGAAACACTTCTGAGAATTCTTAGCAAACCCGCCCTAGAATCTCAGCTTAGCTTCAGTGCTCTGCCTTTGTGTCCTTTTACAAATGACACCAAGCTTTTCCTTTATACTTTTCTCGTTGGGAAACCAAAGACCATGATCAGATATTGAATCAATGGCTAAGATTAAAAGAAAGTTTGATCTGTGTGACTTAAGACAATTTCATCACATGTTTAATTTAATTAACTTTAATTATTTCATTTTCCTAAGTTTAGACTTAGGAAATACATTAAAATAATTAATTAATTAAATATCTCCCAAACCAGATGAAATTTACCAAATCCCTTTCTGGGTCTTGTAGATCAAGTGTACTGTAGTCCCTCCACAAAATTTGGGAGCCTAGAGCACAACTGATGCTACCCCAAATACAAAAAATCTCAACAATGGGTAGCAATACGGGAGAGTAGCAACAGCGCAGTGATGAAGGGCAGTAGGCAATGCATCAGTGCAGAGACCCACACCAGAGATCAATGCAGAACTTCGGGGTGAAGTGTTGTGCTAGAGCACATTCCTCGCTAAGAGGGAGTGTTGAGATTTTTGAGTGTTGGGGTAGCATCAGATGTGCTCTAGCTCCCAAACTTTGTGGAGGGACTATAGTACATGAGATCTCCAAGACCCGGAAAGGGATTTGAGAAATTCCATCTTGTTTAAGAGAAAATTAATTAATTAATCTTTTTAATTAAGGACCCTTAGTCTAACTTAGGAAAACTAAAAGATTAAAGGTAATTAATTTAAACATGTGATGGAAATGACTTAAGTCACCGGATCAAGCTTTCTTTTAATCTTAGCCTTCGATTCAAGATTAGATCACGGTCGTTGGTTTCCCAACGAGAAAAGTATAAAGGAAAGGCTTGGGGTCAGTTGGAGAACACACACAGTGGCAGAGCACTAAGGCTAAGCTGGAATTCTAGGGCGTGGTTTTCTAAAAATTTCCAGAAGTCTTTCAACTACAGCGAGGGGTAGTATTGGAGAGAGGGATGATTTGATCCCAAGCCAAGAGTGCAGCAAGAGGCAGAGAAGCAGCAGACAGAGCAGCGCAAAGGACTTCAAGTGCTACGCAGGCCCAGAAAGGGCAGTGCAGAGGCAGCAGGAGGCTAGCAGAGCTGATGCAGGCCCAGCTAGGGCAACACAAGGGTAGCGTAACCTAGTCTGGGGTGACGCAGAGGGCTTCAGAGCAACGCTGAGGTTTCTGAAGACTGAAAAAGGTTGAGTTCTGTAAATCCCATTTGAGGGTGTGAATCAGTGAGATTTTTTGTCTCTAGAACAGATGTATTGCTGCAAATTTTGCATTTCTCTGTCGGGCTAACCAGTAAGGTGCCCAGATTTGTTGTACTTTGAACCTACTTAATAGTATAAACCTTCTAGCAGCCAGAAGACTGGTTTTCCCGCATTGGGTTTTTCCGAGGACAGTTGTCCACAAAATCCTGTGTGTCACTTTGTCATTGTGCATGTATTCAGTTTAGATCTGTATCTGTGTAAACTGTTGATATGTTTACTTCGATGTTAATGTTGAATATTTCAGTTTAATAACTTGTCTAAGTAGGAGAAGTAAATCAAGATTTAACAGTAGGGTTTTTGCATAAGTAATATTCAGAAATTTTCACATCTTCCAGTGGACAACTATCTTTGCCCCTCACTACAAGAAATCACTTCGATCACTCTCCGGTAACTACTTGGCTGCTCTCTTGAGAATTCGATCTCTAGATCTCTCACTCGATGTGTTCTCCAAGTGCCCATTGAGCTTCTTTCTATAATCTTCTTGTTGAACATTCAACGGCCTAGATTAAGTCCTAATCAATGGTTCAAATCATCTTGACTCGATCTTCGTCTTTTTCTAGTGTTGAATTTCCACAACCTTGGGTCTAGGTTAGAGTCTTAAATCACCGACGCTACCAAACCAAGAATCTCAACCATGAACTACTTTACATAGCGGAATATAAACAGCAGTAAATCACAAATGCACAGAATATAGACAACTTTTTACTTTTTCAAACCAACTTCGTTATATTAACAACATATAATACAACAGTCTAGGGCTCTCGTACCAGGGATAATTGCCCTCATACATCCACTAGTACAAGACAAGATACTCTCACCATCTGGCTATAGTATCTAATAGCTCCTCTCGGTCGTATCTTGTACCTGCCCGGTCCTTCGCTCCCAATCTGTAGCTCCTGCCTCTATCAATGCTCCAAGTCCATCTGGCCATTGAATTTCGACTATTGAACAATGTTATCAGAACCGAACCGGTTCTGCAAAACCGGCCGGTCCGACCGATTTGGAGGCAAAACCGGTCCGAACCGGCCCTCCGAACTGGAAAAGACCGGTTTGGTACCAAACCGGTCCGGTGACCGGTTCAACCGGTTCACATGGGCCCCGCCGTTTGGCCAAGGCCAAAAAAAAATCTGTTTTTTTATTTTTATTTTTTATTTTTTTTATTTGGATCACAAATCATGAGATTGCTAGTGGTGACTAAAAGAAAACTAATTTAGATTAGATGAAACATGACATTAAATGCTCAGATGCAATTTGATTAGAAAGCAATTAGGAGATGCAAGAATGCAATTAGGATGCAATGCAAGGGTTAGCAGCTACATCTAAGTTTGAGAGAGAGAGTTAGTTAGTAATTTCTCCCTTTTAAATAAGGAGAAGGGATAACATGGAACAAGGTTCCAAGCTCCCTCAAGAAAACAAGATTTTATTAATAAGATTGCAATGGAAGATGCCCTCTAGACAAGAGAGAAAGGCTCTTCCTTTTTAAGGAGATATAAAATGACAACGGCAAAGATCTCCTGAAGGAAACAAAACTGATCCAACTGTAATATGATCTCAAAAATTAAAACCCTTCAAAAATTCAATGGATTAACCTTCAAGTACTTTCATCCTTCAACAAGAATGGATATAATCTAGAATACTTACAGCCTATGTGAGAAAGAGGCCTTCATGGGTCACGGCAAAGGGAGGAGGTGGACCTTCCAAGAAGAACCTTTCAGCTTCTGCAAAACACAAGGTTAGATCACTGAAATGATATACAAAAATGATGCAACGCCTCTGCACAAAATCAGTAAGGGTTAGTTGACAATTTTGACAGTGAAATTGAAGCTTCTTCAAAAACCAAATCAGTAACTAAAGATGATGCAAATGTTACAAGAAAAGAGTCCTCAAGAAAAGAGCGAGAAACTCTTTCTTTCAAGGATATTTACAACAAGAATGATAGTTGATAGCTTCAACAACTATACAAGCCAATAGATCTCCTCAAGAAAAAAGGAATCAACCTAATATGGCTCAAGGAAGTTGCTTGAATCAGATGGCAAGTGCTTTGGGTCCTGTTGTTGCTCCGATTGTAGAGGCATGGTGCGACGACGACTCAGGTCGGGGGCTGTCACTCTAATCCCTGACCTCTCCATCCTAGTTTTCAACCAACAGCAAGCTATAGGGGGTAGTCCCTATGGAAGATAGAAATACAAGACTTGTTGGAAACCAATGAGTCCGAGAGACAAGATTGAATGGCCTAGCCACTTGGTTGATTTAGCAAGATTTATAGATTAGATAATAGATTATATTTAGATGTGAGACCAGTGCCTTGTGGAGTTAATTTCTTGCTTTATATTGATTAAATACCAAGTAATCAGATGAACAACTGTTGCTTGAATGCTTAACTATCCTATATGCTATGCAAATCTTAAGACATAGATCATATTTAGCTTGTAGTATTGTAGGCTATAGTATAATACTATGATCTAGCATGTTATTTTGGACTATAAAGGCCTTTTAGAGCCTGCTTCTTGATGTTTGTTACATTTTTGGTTCAGCGATGTTTTGCACTAAGTGCTATTTTGGCTATCTGCACCTATATAAATGAAAACTTTTGCATATTTGTGTTTAAATGGTTTGGATTAATATGGATGTACATGAATATATCTAGTTTTTCTTTAAAATATGAATATTTTATGTGTTTTTGGTAAACTGGTTTTTTTTCCGGTTTTTTTCCGGTTCCGGTCCGGTTCCGACCGGTTCCTGGTCCACAAGGTTTTCTGGTTCGATAACCGGTTCGGTTCCGATAACATTGCTATTGAATTTGCTCTCTAGTTGTCCCATCGTCCATCAAGGGCACAACACATCGAGACTCCTGACGATTTGTTCACAGCTCCACTTGTGAACAACTCTCAATTTTTCCACTGCCCCTCAGCTACTTAGGGACTTCAGCCCACTATGGTCTTCCTGCGTTGCTACGATGAAGACCAACATAGGGCACGGAGGGTTGCCACCTATCACTATGAGATGTCCATCTTGTTGATTTCTGGTAGCATCAAATGTGCTCTAAGTCTCAAATTTTGCAGGGAGGCTTAGACACATGTATTCCAAGATACCCAGAAAGCGTTTTGGGAAATTCCACCCAGATGTGGTTTTATTAAAATAATTAATTCCTTTTAATGGGAGCCTAAGTCTAAACTTAGGGAATTAAAATAATTAAAGTATATTAATAGAACTGGATGTGAAACTTTTAGAAAAAGACGGAGATCGAGTCAATATGATCTAGGTCGTTGATTATGTTTTAATCTGGGTCGTTGGTTATCCAACGAGAAGATTATAAGGACTTTGATGGCCATTTGGAAGACACATCGAAGGGATCAAGAGATCGATTTCTCAAGTGAGCAACGCAGAGCAGTCGAAGAAATCATCGAGGAGATTCTTGCAGTGAGGGGAAGAGATAGTTTTATGGTTGGAGATTTTCCTGATCCATAGTTTTCTGGTTGGAGATTTTCCTGATCCAGAGAGTGCAAGGAAGAGAGGGCAGAGAGTAGTCTGGAGAGGCAGCGCAGTGCCACGCAGAGCTTTAGAGGAGTCTGTATTTCTACTGGGGAACAGTCGGGTTCTAGTGTCGAAGCCGGGGTGTGAGACCGGGAGGCCAGAGGGTTGAAGTTTCCAGCTAGCAGAAGATCAAGAGGAGGTGCAGCACAGTCCCAGCTACAGTGATGCAGTACTGCGCAAAGGCTCATCTCCAATGTAGATCAGTGTCGGATTTTCTAGTGACAGGGTGAGATAATATCACTATCTTTTGTCCAGTTAGATCTCTGTATAGGATTTTCGGTTTGGGCATCCGAAGAATTGTACTCATAAATTACTGCTTAATAATACAAACCCTCAGCTGTTGCACTGGTTTTTCTGGGGACATTAGTCCAAAAACAACGGTGGAAATTGTGTGTGTGATATTTTCTTCTTGATAAGTTCTTGTTTCCACATATAATTTAATTAATGAAGTCTGCAGTGTGTTGGTTTCATTATTTACCGTAGCAAACAGTAAATAATTTTGTTCAATTATATAGCAAAATAGAAGAAACTTAACCAGTTGTTGTGAAGGATTCCAATTTTTGGAATTTTCACACATCTCTCATAATGAACATGGGCTAGGAGGATTGCCCATCATCTACTGTAGAAGTCCTTTTCCATAAACAAGTCTTGGGCTCCACAATCCTGCTCCTGGTTGATCAGACCCTTGAGCTCCAAAAACTGCCAGGCTAGCAGCCACCTTTGTCCATCAAGGTGTTGCACTTCGGCTCCAACTTGGACACTTTCACGTTGTCCTCCAGCAGATCATAAGTGTCCAATCTCATCCACACTCGGTCCTCTCTCACGCTGCCCTCCAACA